>CM060902.1:783258054-784508054 GCA_030737815.1 Allium fistulosum | reverse complement strand
TAGAAATTGCTAAATGAAATGATTTTATAAGTTGAAATTGTTATAAAGTATAAATGCGATTTATAAACGTTGTTTATAAATCCGAAATCACTTATTTTGATAAGTAAATTATAGAAGTAAATAAAAGAAAACTTATAAGTCGAAGTGTTATTAAAATAGGAATAGGATTTATAAACGTGTTTATAAATTCAAAATCAGTTGAATTTGAGAAATTAAATATAGAAGATTTTTTAAGAAGATATATTCGCAATTTTGGATAGCGAATTTTTATTGAGATAAAAATGTGTAGAAATGATTGAAATTGGGTTAAGTGAATTATATTCACGATTTTGGACAGTGAATATATTATTAAATAAAATGGATTTATTTTTGAAGAAGTGATATTAAAAATGAAGTTAAACATTTTAAAGATGTTTTAAAATGTATTATGAATCGAAAGCATAGATTTCCACAGTTCTTGTTGAAATAGACGTTTTCGAGGAATAAGGAAATGATGGACTATAACACTGTTGTTATAGTAAATGATTTCCGAAAGGAAATGTTTTGATGTAGTATTGGGATTTATATATCTATCAAAATCCGAATCCCTATACTAGTGATTTTGAGTCGTCGTAACGATGTTTTACGTAACATTCGTTTTGACTCAAATTGATGTTGTTATAGAAAATAGATTTCCTTAAAGAATGAAATATATACTTAATTTGATTTAAGTATATCGAATATTTTCCAAGTGTTGAAAATAAATGATTTGTGAAATACTTATTTTTAAATAAGTATGAAATTTCTTTTCCAATATGAAATGAAATGTTTTTGAGAATTTATCCTTATAAAGATAAAGATAAATTGGAAATGAATATTGAAATCAATTTGAAAATCGTATATCAGTAGATATTGAAAATATAAATTCATATGGAATTTATAAAGGAAAGGGAAACTGTTTAGAAAAATAAACGTTGATTTATTTTTGAAGTGTGGAAATTTTATATCTAGTAAAGATATTTTTGAAGATAAATAATTTGGGAAAATTATTTGGAATCTGATGATGTTGCGCATCTTTATTGATAGTTAAATAACCGACTATCAATAATTACCTTGAATGGGTATTGGTTGTGAATTGGATGAATTTGAATGCCACACTTATTTTTAAATAAGCGCTCACTATTCGGGTTAGCCGGGAAAGGACCATGGGGTCGTATAACCCATTCCGAATATGTGATACGTCGTTATGAATTGCATTTGAAGACCGGTGTTGAAGACCGGATATTTTTGAAAACGGAAGGATTACCGTCGAGTTACTCTACATCGGCTGATCTCCGATTTAGAGGTTTTATCACCCTTAGTGACGGGAAGTCCGGACGTGATTAGAAAATTATCCGGATATGCAAGGGCTTCGTGAGAAGTGCCTTCGGTTCTGTTCGATCCCGGAACAGACTTATATGGATTGTATGTCTGACGTTACAATTTGAGATATAAAGCTGATTTCTTTCAAATACATTTCTGTTGGTGGCGGAGAATTTATTCTCTTAGCTTAACAACCTTCTCTGAGACGTACGAGCTCAGAGGTTGTGTAGTTGAAATTTATCAGCGATATACTCCCAATTTGGTAACGTGGCATACTAAGTGTTGCTGTGAAATGATCAGTGTTTGATCATGTGTGATATGATCATTTGTTTGATCTTATATCTTTGTGATCATAGGTTGATCATTTGTTTGACCCGAAGCAGGGCTTTGTAGAAAGCGTAGCTTTGTGGACGAGACTTCGTCGAGCTTCACACCCCGGAAATGGTCAAAACAGGAAGGATGCAGCAGGGTTCTAGGGAGTAGCGCCCCTGTGATATCCCGGGTTTTTGGGTAATATAAATTTAATAATCTGTATTGATAATTTAATTGGATTGATAATTATCCTATGTAATTAAATTTAAATTGGTTAATTTAATCTTTTAAAGGTAAATAATAAATACTTAATTTGGCAATATTAATAAGATTTGTTTGTTAAAGCTAATAAAATCTTATTCTATTTATAATATATATATTTGATATATATTGTGAATGGAAATATTTTTTGTTTTGTTTTAAAGATGAATTTTCAAATTTGTAATATATATGTATGAATTGTGATTTAAAGCTTTGTTTTAAAATTAATATTTTTCAAAAGATAATTTAAGTTTAATTCAATTGTTTTCAAAATATAAGATAATTGTTTATTTTAAAAATGATAGTTTAAAAAAAAAGGGTTTAATCAAAGTTTTATTCTAGTTTTCTTTAAAGTGTTAAATTTTAAATGGTTATATAAATGTTCTAGATTTTAAAATACATGTATAAGGAATTTATTTATATTTATAATTAGTTTTAACATATATTCTTTTAAAGGTAAACTAACATTTATTAATTAAGTAACTTAAAAAGTAAGTTTATATTTACATTTAAATTAAATAAAATTTATTTAAAAACACTTAAGTAATATGTGTAAACATATTAACATGATTAAAGACACTTGTAAGCTAAATGGATGTACATGGACATTTGTCCAATTTATAAAATAAACAAGTGGCAAGATTTTATTTTCTTTAATATTGAATTAAATTAATTTAATGATACAAAATATCATGTGTTAGAGAGAGATCTGGTTTTCTTCATTTCTCAGTTCGAACATCTTCTTCCTCACAATCTTTTCTATCTTCCTCTAAAAAGAAAAATCACACAAATCTTGAAAACAATAATAATCAAACCTGGAAATCAAATGAAACCTGAATTAAGCTACAGCAAAACAAAGATTTAAGCTTCATCAAGTAATTTCAATTTCAAGCTATAGACTCAAATTGAAGGCATGCAAAGGATTTCAACAACATAGTGAAATTAAAAGCTTTTTTGCCAGAATTCAAAAATTTAAAGCCTGGAAAATATGCTCTGTTTTGGTCTCTGGAATTAAAAGGTGAGTAAATACTTTTAAAAACAGTTTTTAAAATCTATGATTAAACTTTGATGTATGTGATTGATTTTGTTGTGATGATATATTACTTTATATTAATGATGGTTGTGAATGCATGTTGAAATATGAATTGTCTGTGTGTATATAAGTTCCTGAATATATATATCTTCTCTGTTCTTACTTACAGAGTTAAATTTTCTAAAGGAAATTTCATATCTCTCTATTCATGCAAATTTAAGTTTGGATCCTTGAATATAAAATGATTATAGCAGTATATTGTTAATCATAAAAATAGTTTCATGATTTTAAATGCAACAGGTAATTTTAAATATGAAATTTACAGTGAAACTAAAATGTATGTTAAAAATCAACTGCTTTAAATCCTAAATTGAATTACATGCATGTAATCATGATGGAAAATCATGAATTTAGATATGAATTTTGTAATTTTTAGTTGGGTATTTCTTGAGAATTTGGGGTTCATTCGTTTTGGGAGTTTTGGTGAATTGCCGATTATCCACGCAATAATATGACTTGAAATCTTGATCGAAGCTAGATTGTGAGTTGATGATGAGTGGAAAAGTGCTTTAGAATTTTTCCAATGGCCAAGGAGATCGAATTCGATCAAACTAGGGTTTAGGCAGGAGTTTTGCTCGTCATGGTTGTCGAAGCAATTTCGACATGGACAGGGGACTGGAATCGATCGCGATGGTAGGGATGGTTGCTGGAAGTCGTGACGAAGCTTCGGTGAGGTGGCAGGCGATCTCGAGGTGGGAGGCGTCGTAACGGAGAAGTTTTCTGGCTATGATGGTTTCAGTTTTTGTTGAGATCGACTCGATTTCGATTCGCAGTTGAATTTTGATTTCTGGGTTTGGATTCGTGATCGAGGTGGTTCGAGTGGTCAGTGTGGATGGTCGCGACAATCATCTGTAGTCGGTGGCGATGGTGCAAGTGCACCACGTGCACGTATGCACGTTTGGGCATCTGGGTACGATTGTGATTGGGGAAGACGAGTTGAACTCGGGGCTGTCTCGTGTAATTTGCAGTATTTCTCGAAGTAGATGAAGTCACGAGTGACTCGAAGCTAGCTCGGGAATTTAGTGATTTTACTCGGGTTTTTGGTGAGGTTTACTCGGGCTGTTCTGGTTTTAAACTAAAAGCTTGATTTTAAAAATGTTTTCAAGTTAAAGTGATGTTCAAAGTAATTACAAAGGAATGTTAAATTAGATTTAAATTATATTTAAATAAATAAATTTAAAGATATGAAATTTGGAATTTCCAAAGTTAAATTATTGTTTTATTTAACTTATTTAAGCATGTTTGAATGGATATTCAAGATTTTTAGTGTATATAAAATTATGGGTTTAAATTGTTTTGTTTAAAGATAAAATTTTATTCAAATATAAAATTATTTCTAAATGTTTAAATGGAGTTTAATGGTAGAATTTAATATGTGATTTAAATGAAAAGTTTATTTTTAAAGATGGAAATTTTATTAAGGTAATTAATAAATAAATGAATTAGAGATTGAGGGATTAATTTAAGATAATCAATTTATAATTAAGTGAGTAAATTTCTTAATGAAGAAATTAATAAATAATTACTTAAAGTAATTAGGAGGAGTAAATTACTCATGGGAGCAATTAGCTGAGGTGATTAATGGGTAATCACTTAATGTTATCAATTAAGGAATTAATTAATATAATTATTTTGAAGTTAATTAATTATGAAGTAATTAATTAATTAAGAATTATTTAATGATGGAATTAATTGTTGGTTAAGTAATTAATTAAGAAAGTAATCAAAGTTTTTAATGGAAGTAATTAGAAGATAATTACTTATGTAAGTAATTAAGAGTTAATTACTTAATTATTTTAGTTAATTAATTAATGTGATTAATTAAATGTGTTTAATTTAAGATTAATTACTAAGGGTAATTAATTAAAGAGTAATTAATTAATAAAGTAATTAATTAAGGATTATTTGTTAATTTAAATTGATTAATAATTACTTAATGAAGTAATTAAAGATTAATTAATTAGATTAATTAATCAAGGTTAATATAATTAATTAAGAAGTAATTAATTAAGATAAGTAATTACAAATTGTTAATTACTGTTTTAAGACTAATTAATGGATGAAGTGGTTGATTAAAATTAATTATTTAATTAATTAAAGGGTTAATTAATAAATAAGGATTATTTAATTAATGAATTAATCAAGGTTGATTAATAAAAGTAATTAACTTAAGTATGATTAATTAATTGTAATTAATTGAAGATTAATAAAATTAATTATAGTTAATTGATTAATGAAGGTTAATTAATTATTGTAATTAATGATAGTAATTAAATGTTAATTACTGAATATGGTTAAGGATAATTACTTGAATGTAATTAAAGTATAATTAATCAAGGAAGATTAATTAAAGAAGATCATTAAGAGATGTTTAATTAATTAATTTGTAATTAATTAATGATAATAAGCTGGATTAAGATAATCCAAGTAATTAAAGGATAGTAATTAATTTAATTAAAGGTTAATTAAATTGATTTGGAGTTAATCAATTCTGCTTATGGATGATTGATTGATATTGGGTGATTGATTGATACTGGATGATTTGGATATGATATCTATGATATGTGATATGTTGTTTTGTGAGATAAATGTTGATATGAATTATCTATTGTGATAATGTGATTTATCTATCTGTTTATATCATCCTGAATATAAGTTTAAATGTTTAAACCTTTAAACAACTTGGCCTTAAAAGATACGTTTTGGATTTCGATGAGACCGGGATCGGGTTTCCGTATACCGGTATTCCAGGTCTGGAGACCCGAATACCACATCGATCCAAATTAACGATAGGTCGTGAATCTCAAGTGAAGATGAAGATTTAGAGTGCAAGGGTTATTGTCGTTAACTTTGAGGGTGATTCCAAAACGAGTGTAACGAGATAATGCCTTCGGTTTCGTTCGAACTCGGAACGAACTTGTATGGATTGAATGCTTTCAGCACATCGTCAGGCGGACGATGAGCATTCTAAGTGATATGTTCTGATTAAAGGTAATCGTAACCTCAAGCCTCATCAACCGGGAATGGCTAAAACAGGGGAGGTGCAGCAAGGCTTCGTGGGTAGCACCCACTGAGAGAAAGATAGATCCCTGTCTAGAGGTCCCTTTTCTTTTATTCGGCTTAGTGTGTGGTTGGTCGCGCCAACTACGAGGTTATCTTGTTCGGGATTATCCAGTAAGGGATGGTTCCGGCTTTGTGTTGCAGGGGAGCGGGCGTACTCCTCGGTACGGTGATCTAGGCCACGTACTGTGACGGGCGGTACCCCAGTAGCCCTGCCATTGTATGGAATCCAAACTCCAATAAGTGCCGTACGTATTAGTTGTGCCCAACTATGTTGGAATGTGAGATGTAAGCATTTCAGCTATTTCTATATTTTACTTGAAAACCCTAGACCCTATTATAATACAATCAGATTTCCTATCAAACGTTTTAGTTAGCGTAAGGTAAAAACTTACCCATGTTTATTTGTGGGGAGTCTTACGTGATACTTTTGTTTTCAAAAGTTTTCAAAGTTAAGCAATCTAACCGTTTACTCACACCAGACCCATGTCTGACCCAAGTGTTTATTTCTGTTTTATAAACTCTTGGGTACTCAAATTTTTACGAGTAGCCAAGGGATTCAGGTTTAGCTTTGACGAATATTCTGGAGGAGCAATGGAGCAGGAGGCTTCGGCGTTCGTAGATATAGTATTCCGCTGTGTTGATATCTGTGATAGTGTCTTGTCTTGTATTTGAGTTGTAATGTCTAGACAGATGTTTATAACTGTCTAGTAAGTGATGTATATGTTGTATAACTCTGATAAGTGTTGTATACTATGTAATAGTTTATGTTATTAATATAATTTATTCGTTCCGCTGTGAGATCATTGTTGTTGTTTCTTTCTTTCTTCTCTTCTTTTCTATTTCCTATCCCTTTCTTTCTTCATAATGATCCGACTTTCTGTGGAGAAAAAGCCGGGTCGTCACATTTGGTATCAGAGCCAGGTTGAGTGAATACCTAGGCTCTGAAGTGGTGTTTATCTTGAGAGCGCGTAATTGTTAGTTATATAAAAATGGTTTTATATTGTGTTAATTGATCGGTTGAGTGGTATATGGATTCTGGTCAATACGAGTAGCTAACGTTATTGATAGGGATCTCTAAACACTTGAACCAGGCCAACGGACACAATATTGTTTTAAAGAGGTATATGAAATAATTTTACCCAGAAATAATTTCTATATAAAAAAAAAATATCATTTTAAATATATATATTTATGTATTTCTACCTATTTATTGGGTTACCTGTTCGGGTTTTCCAATATAAGTTATAAAGGTAGATAAGGTGGTAGTGTGTGTAACACAATTACCAATAGTTGGAGTTTGAATGTTTGAGGTTGGAAGTATATATCGAGACTGTAGACCCAATACCGTCTCGAGTAAGTTGGCAGTATGGCGTAAGAATTTCTCGGATCTCTGAAGGAAATCTTTTTCAAGATTCGGAGTCCATTATTGAAGTGTAAGCTTGTTTGTGCTCGGGTGAGCAGATTTTCTAGAGTTGAATCTATCAGTTGTGCAGAAGTAAGTGATGGTAGCTTGGTGACTTCAGGAAGGAGCAGTTGTGTGATAAGACACAGTATCTATGGATGTTCCCGAAGGAGGTGTTCTTTTGGAGCAAGATTAAGAAGGTATTGGAGGAACAGTTGATGTCTACCATAGGAAAGACTCGGCTGTATAGGAATTCTTTGATATCGAGTAAGAGAGTTTTATCTGTTTGGAAGTATGGGACTAAGGTCGATTAGTTGTTCTTCGGACATGGTCTCATTGTTTCCCTTAAGAAGAGTAAGTTATCGGCGATTGGATTGGAGCCCGAGTTTCTTTTGGAATGTCTGCCATCTTGGAGGTCCGTTGTGAGGTTTGTTGATGGTCTTAGTTTGAGAAGTCTTTGGATCAGAAGTTCTTGGTTAGCTGTGATAGCAGTGCAGCTCGGAGTGTTCGGTGTGCTGTCGAGATAGAGTTTGGAAGCAGCAGTGTGGTTCGTTTCTTCGATGGTTCCGGAATCTTTGTGGTTCTTCTATCAGCAGTCCGGGAAGATGGTGAAGGCTTTCTTGAAGGGTTAACCTTGTTTGGAAAAGCTTAAGGCTGTTTTAATTGGTAAAGAGAGAATAGTTTCTTTGGAATCTGAACTAGGTAGGATCGCAAAAGTGACTTGCGATTAGTTTGGGAATTTATCTTGGGAAATCTTTTGTGTGAGATGGAGGTTTCTCATGTGGAAGTAGGAGCTACTGAAGTAGTCAGAGATTTTTCCGGATGTCTTCGAAGAAGTAGAAGTTTGTCTGCATCTAGAGTTTGAGTTCCGTATCGACTTGGTTCCAGAAGCGAATGAATCCTTTCTGCAAAAGATCATCAACTTGCACCCTCAACTCCTGCTGTTCCCTAGGCGCCATCCGCCTAAGAGGCATCACAACAGGTCTGGCTCCTTCAACTAGATCTATACGAAACTCGATCTCTCTATGCGGCGGCAACCCTTTGACTTCGTCAAAGACATCCTCGAATCCATTAGCGATCGGCACTGATGACAGTCCATCCCGTGGAACAACTAGCGAATACATGAAGCTCATGAAGACGCCTTCTTCATGCTTACATCGTATCACAATCTTTCGCCCTTCCACATTCTCAACTGTCACCTCCAGCCTCTCACAATCAACCTTAGCCGCATACTTCCTAAGCCAGTCCATACCCAAGATAATTCCGAACCCCGCAAAGCTCAGAACAAAGCAATCACAAACAAAAGAGCAACCATGACTCGACACAACTAGACCACGGCATAACATACACAAACAAGACGAACCCCCAACTGGATTAGTCACAACCAATGGCCTATCAACAATATCCGGTGCCAAACCTAACCGGCCTACGAGTTCATTACAAACAAACGAATGCGACGCTCCAGTATCAAACAAAACTCTAACCGGAACACCACATAGGAAAAGAGTACCTTGAACAACCACACTCTTTCCCTTCTCTTCAGCAGTAGGAGCTTTTGAAGACGACGGAACAGCTCCTAAAGCATAGGCTTGCACAATCTGCCTGTCCTTCCTTGGTTCTGGACAATTCTTCCTGAAATGCCCCGGCTTGTCACAGTTGTGACACTTCATCGGTGCCTTCGGATTCTTACAATCCTTAGAGAAATGGCCCTTCTGCTGACAATTGTAGCAAGTCACCTCGCCTTTCGGCTTCTTCTGGCCATCCTTACCCTTCTGCTGCTGCTGCTTCCTCTTCTGGTTTCCACCCTGCTGTGGTTTAGACTCTCCCTTGGTAACAGCAACAACTGGTCCTTCCTTAGGAAACAGACTCTCATGCCTAAGAGCTTTCTCCACCAGCTTCTCAAATGAATCGTCCAAATGATCCACCAACTGTCTCCCAAGATAACTATCCAAGCCGGTCACAAACTTCTCATTCTTCTGATAAGCAGATTCAATATACGACCGGGCATACTTGGACAAAGCTTCGAACTCAGAAACATACTCAAGAACTGATCTTCCACCTTGCTTGAGCTCCACAAACCTCTTGAACAGAACAGACTTCTGGGCTGTAGAAATGAACTTAGCTTCAAATCTGACTTGGAATTGCTCCCAAGTAATCTCTTCTTCCGGAGTAGTGATGGTAATAGAGTTCCACCAATCAGAAGCTCTCCCTTGAAGCTGCCTTGATGCCAACTTCCTCTTAGTTGCATCATCAATTCCCAAATCACCAAAGATCCTTCTACAAGCATCTATCCACCTCTGGACCTCAATAGTTGATTCTGTTCCCAAGAAAACCTTCCCTCCAAGAGCAGTATAATCCTTGCACAACTTAGCAAAATCCACTGGTTTCGGAGTTTGGACTTGAACTCCAACATCAACTGCTGCCCCCGGAACTGGTATCCTTCTCATGATCGAAGTCATCATAGCTTCGAACATGGCTGCATAATCAGCAGTCCCTTCAGTAGCACGGCCTCCCCTAGCAGCTGGTCTCCCTCTTCGACTCATTCTCAATATCTATAAAAAGGAATGATTAGAACATCTAGAGAAACAACTGCATAAAGGACTAACTTACTGCTAAACTACTATATTATATATAGTAATCATCCATCAAAATACAATTACGTCTCTCATACGTAGTTACGACAGCGAGCGTTGGGTAAAATCGATTAACCAATGCTCTGATACCAAATGTGACGACCGCCCATGGCCCCTGCACCGAATCTAGAGAAAAAGCGCTGTAAAGTGTGCCAGGCGACTATGGACGATTGTCAAGGTAAGATTAAAACAACAGAATCTATCGTATTACTCACAGCGCATGGACAAAATACAATAGAACATATGTATAGTGAAGCTTTACAGAACAAAATGACATCTTATAAAACTCCATAATAGTTGAATACAAGCATTCATATAGTCAATACATCCAGCCTCACTACATATCTCTCAGAGAATACAAAACAGCGGAATATCCAGTACATATAATAAGAAGATAATATGCAACCCTCCAGCTCGTCTTCGATATCAGCATCGTGAAAAGAGAACAGCACCTGTCACCTGCTACCTAGTCTGCCCGTCCCAAAATGGACGAACATCCCAAGGCAATAAGAATTAAAACATAAAGCCTTGAGTCAGACAACAGTCTTAGTGAGCAGTAAATTAACTAACAACATACCAAAAGAGCATAAAGGAAAAGGAATAGGAATACAACCCTCCCACTCCAACCTCATTCTACAGTGATAGCCCCCAGACACACACTAAGCAGAAGCAAACATAGCAGAGCATACAATTTAAAGTAAAGCTACTATCACTCGAGTCAAGGGCGATGTTTTCCAAGTACCAAGGCCTAAATCAGATAAGCACCCAGAAAATACCGCTCTTGAGTCCGAATGACGATACAACCAAACATCCATGACTCTGGCTATCACTGTTATCATTGCTTCGATATCACCGTTAATTGAATGACCGGCACATTCTTTCAGCCGTCCGTCAAGGGCTAATGGAAACCCCGGTTCTAGACATAACTCCCGCACGTCGTCGCAGCCCGTGCCTAGGACTATCGAATCTGCCCAGAGTACTCGACCATCAACAGTTGGCCGTTGGGACTATCGAATCTGCCCAAACGTACTCTTGCTTAGAGCATGCTAGAACCTTCAACAACGATGCTATCCAAGCCTCCTAGTCATCCTCCTCGACGACTATTCTCATATCCATTCATTATCTTCAACTCGAATCATATCACCGAGTTATCAACATGCTTGGAATTATCCCGTCTGGATTAGACCAAGTCTTCATCATATGATTGCCTCGCTTCATTACATCCTCGCAAAGCCTCATCTCATCATCACATCATCAAATCTATGCATAAGAGCTTCATCATCCCGCTACATATGCCACGAGCAGCTTTCCCAATTCAAGAGCCTTTCCCTTAGCTTTTGAATCGTCTTCGGTCTAAATCTAATCATCAATCATCTAGTTCATAACAATCAATCAAATCAAACATCAATCCAAACAATCAAGCATTCAAAAATGATCTAAGTAGACAATTATAACAATAATGGCATTTTCGTAATTAAAGAGTTGAAAGTCCAATAAGCATGAAAACATGGATTATATCTCTACAAACTTGATGAATGAACTTGCATAGGTTAACATATGATAAAATGGATGCAACATCATCATGAACAATGGATCTATATGGATCTACACATAGGATGAAGAAAATGCATGGAAATCTCTATTTTAACACCAAATCGAGCCAACAATCCGATATACTCCTTTGGATCCGTGTGAGAGATAATCACCACTCACCAAATCACCTAAACAAACCCAAATCAACACGCTTCAGATCTGGACAGCAAACGATGAAGCTTGATCTATCACAAATCCGCTTCAAATAAAGAAATCTCTCTTGAAAAGATGAAGATCTTCAATCTAAGCTCTTGAATCTTCAATCTTGATCTTCGATTAGGATGGATGGAAGCACTAGATTAGAGTGGAGAAAAGAAGTGAAGAAGTGTAGAAGTCGAGCTCTCAAAATGGCAGCACTTCGTCGCTTCAAAATCCGGATCCCAAAAATGAAGAGAAGCTCTCCTATTTATAGCTGAAATCCATGACTCGACTGCCTCCATGAGTCGTCTACGACTCATCAGATCACCAAGACTTACGACTCAACAGTCTACGACTCAACTTCTGGCTTCAACGACTTAACACACTTCTGCCTATAACTCACGACAAAACAGCTATCTCCTAAGTCGTCTCCGACTTATAGCCTCTTCCGACTCAACCACCCCCTACGACTTAACCAAGCTACGACTCATCCACTTGCACGAGTTATCACTCATGCGCGACTCATCAGCTTACGACTCATCAGAAGGTACGACTCATCAGAAGGTACGACTCATCAGAAGGTACGACTCATCAGAAGGTACGACTCATCAGAAGGTACAACCTACAACTTACTAACTTGACTGGGTTACGACTTAGCAAGTCAACACCTCCTACGACTCAACTACTAAGTCGTCTACGACTTATCAAATTCCACCAGCCTGTGGCTTATAACCTAGTAGACAACTATTGAGTCGGTCACGACTTAACAAACAACTGGAGTTACGACTCAACTGAGCTTACGACTTAGTAAGTATACGACTCATCAGGGTACGACTCATCTCCTTAACTTGGAACGACTCATCAGAGTACGACTCATCACCTTAACTCGGCCACGACTCAACACAACAGCCTACCTATGACTTAACACTTAACTCAAAACCTTAAGTCGTCTACAATAACATAAGTCGGTCACTTCCTTAGGTTGCATATCCCTTAACTCGGCGACGACTTACAACCTACGACTTAACACTTGCCGAGTTAACTTCGACCTACTGACTTAGCCCAGCTACGACTTATCCCCTTAGGTCGCACTTTCCTTAAGTCGGTCAGTCAATTTAAGTCATCCCACAACTTACTTCCTACACGACCTAGGCTCCAAACATACCAACTCTTAAGTCGTTCAAATGACTTAACTCCAAGTCCTGGGTCACTCCTATCTCCTAAGTCGTATACGACTCACGACTCATGCTAAGTCGTGAACGACTTAGGACTTAGGCAAAATTTGCCTAAAATCTGAAATGGCTCAAAATGCTAAAACTCCAGATTTGACGAACTTTTCGATCCGTGAAAATACGGGTCGTTACATTCTCTCCCCCTTAGGAATTTCGCCCCCGAAATTCCAAGCAAACAAAGCAATCAAAGACTATTCTGTACGCCTACCATCCATAGCAATCAACAAACCATGCATCCAATTCTAGCTTAGCGTACAGAATTCTAAGACTTAGAACAAGTTACAATATCGCGAGATGAGATGACACCATAGGGCCATACCTTGAAGAGTTCAGGATGAGCTGCCTTCATCCTCTCTTCCACCTCCCACGTACAGTCGTTATCATCGTCACTCCATTGTATCTTGAGCAACTTAACTATCTTCCTCCTAAGCTGTTTCGTGTCGGTTCCAACAACACGAAGCGGCTTACGAGGTCTTCTATCGACTGGATCAACTTCTAAGTCTTCACAGCTATCAGCAGAAACCACCGTACTCGAGTCGTGCACATACTTCCGTAGATATGATACATGAAAAACATTGTGCACACCCGACATCTTCTCCGGTAACTCCAATCTGTAAGCGAGCTTTCCAATTCGCTCGATAATCGGGAATGGTCCAACAAATCTCGGAGTCAACTTTCCTTTCTTTCCAAATCGAATAACATTCTTCAGTGGAGAAATCTTCACAAAAACCATATCTCCTACATCGAATTCCAAATCCTTTCGACGCTTATCGGCATAACTCTTCTGACGATCTTGGGCTGCTTTCATTCGTTGCCGAATGATCTCTATACAATCTGAAGTCTGCCGAATCATCTCTGGCCCAAGCATCAGCTTTTCCCCAGTTTCCAACCAACATGTTGGAGAGTTACACGGTCTTCCATACAATGCCTCATACGGTGCCATACCAATAGTTGACTGGTAACTGTTGTTGTACGCAAACTCCACCAAATGAAGGTGATCTTCCCATGATCCTCCGAAATCCAAAACACAAGCTCTAAGAAGATCTTCCAAAACTCGGTTGACTCTCTCGGTCTGACCATCTGTTTGGGGATGATAAGCTGTACTCAAACACAACTCAGTTCCCAAAACTTCCTGGAAGCTCTTCCAAAATCCACTAGTGAACAATGGATCTCGATCGCTCACTATACTCTTCGGAATACCATGGAATCGAACTATCCACTTCACATACAACTCCGCCAACTTTAATGCAGTCCTAGTCGATCGAACAGGAATGAATCGTGCACTCTTAGTCAGACGATCCACAATGACCCAAATCCCTTCATTTCCCGTTCTGGTTCTAGGCAATCCATCAATAAAATCCATCGACACTTGTTCCCACTTCCATGTAGGAACTTCTAATGGCTGAAGCAATCCGCTTGGCTTCTTCTGTTCAGCCTTTACCAACTGGCAGTTCATGCATTTGGAAATAAAATTTCCAACATCCTTCTTCATGCCTTCCCAGTAGTAGGTTCTCTTCATATCCCGATACATCTTGTTTCCACCTGGATGAATTGTCAACTTCGAGTGATGACTTTCCTTCAGAACTTCACTCCTCAATTCATCTATATCGGGAACAACTAGTCGTCCTTGCTTCCGAAGCCAACCCTCTCGATCGACCTCGAATCCTTTATCCTTTTCTGGATCCAATCCAGATTCCAATTCACGGATAATCTTGACAATCTTATCATCTCGCTTTTGGCCCTCGCCAATCCTTTCCACAAGAGTGGGTCTTATCGATAAGTTTGCTAACATCTCAGGTTCCAATTCGCATCTAGGCCTGAAGTCAAATCCAGCTAAATACTCGAGGCTCTTCCATTCTGAAAACATGGCTCCCAATCCTGCATGTCTTCGACTTAACGCATCTGCCACTGCGTTACCTTTTCCCGGAGTATAAGCTATACCAAAATCATATGATGCTAAAAACTCTAGCCAACGTTGCTGCCGAAGATTCAAATCCTTCTGGGAGAAAAGATACTTCAACGACTTGTGATCCGTAAACAACTCGAATCGAACTCCCAACAGGTAATGTCTCCATATCTTCAGAGCAAATACAATCGCCGCTAACTCCAAATCATGAGTTGGGTAATTCCTTTCATGCGGCTTCAGTTGTCGACTGGCATACGCAACAACTTTATCCTTCTGCATCAGCACTGCTCCAAATCCAGTACCACATGCATCGGTGTAAACCACCATCTCATCATTCCCACTTGGAATAGTCAAAACAGGAGCACTCGTCAGTCTCTCTTTCAGGATTCCGAAAGCTTGCTCACACTTAGCATTCCAACTGAACACTTGGTTCTTCTTCGTCAATCCTGTTAACGGTGCAGCTATCTTGGAGAAGTCTTTGATAAACCGTCGATAATATCCTGCTAATCCAAGAAAACTTCTCACATCAGTTGCATTCTTAGGTCTAACCCAATCCTGGATTGCTACCACCTTAGCGGGATCAACCGCTATTCCATTTCCAGAAATCACATGGCCTAAGAACCTCACTTCACTCTTCCAGAAGTGACACTTCGAAAACTTAGCCTTCAGCTGATGTTTCCGTAAGATTTCCAAAACAATACGCAAGTGCGTCTTGTGCTCTTCTTCCGTTCTGGAATAAATCAGAATATCATCCACGAACACAAGTACGAACTTGTTCAACTGATCTCTGAACACTCTATTCATAAGATCCACAAAATATGCTGGCGCGTTAGTCAACCCAAACGGCATTACCAGCCACTCAAAGAAACCGGATGGTGTTCGAAAAGCAGTCTTCGGCACACTATCCTTAGCCACTCTCAACTGGTGAAATCCCGTTGCCAAATCCATCTGAGAAAACACCTTAGCTTCGTGAAGCTGATCAAACAAGTCATCTATTCTCGGCAATGGATACTTGTTCTTCTTAGTCACCTTATTCAGCTCACGATAATCCACACACAATCTCAACGACCCATCTGCCTTGGTTGCAAACACAACTGGTGCACCCCACTCGGACACACTACGCCGAATGAATCCTTTCTGCAAAAGATCATCAACTTGCACCCTCAACTCCTGCTGTTCCCTAGGCGCCATCCGCCTAAGAGGCATCACAACAGGTCTGGCTCCTTCAACTAGATCTATACGAAACTCGATCTCTCTATGCGGCGGCAACCCTTTGACTTCGTCAAAGACATCCTCGAATCCATTAGCGATCGGCACTGATGACAGTCCATCCCGTGGAACAACTAGCGAATACATGAAGCTCATGAAGACGCCTTCTTCATGCTTACATCGTATCACAATCTTTCGCCCTTCCACATTCTCAACTGTCACCTCCAGCCTCTCACAATCAACCTTAGCCGCATACTTCCTAAGCCAGTCCATACCCAAGATAATTCCGAACCCCGCAAAGCTCAGAACAAAGCAATCACAAACAAAAGAGCAACCATGACTCGACACAACTAGACCACGGCATAACATACACAAACAAGACGAACCCCCAACTGGATTAGTCACAACCAATGGCCTATCAACAATATCCGGTGCCAAACCTAACCGGCCTACGAGTTCATTACAAACAAACGAATGCGACGCTCCAGTATCAAACAAAACTCTAACCGGAACACCACATAGGAAAAGAGTACCTTGAACAACCACACTCTTTCCCTTCTCTTCAGCAGTAGGAGCTTTTGAAGACGACGGAACAGCTCCTAAAGCATAGGCTTGCACAATCTGCCTGTCCTTCCTTGGTTCTGGACAATTCTTCCTGAAATGCCCCGGCTTGTCACAGTTGTGACACTTCATCGGTGCCTTCGGATTCTTACAATCCTTAGAGAAATGGCCCTTCTGCTGACAATTGTAGCAAGTCACCTCGCCTTTCGGCTTCTTCTGGCCATCCTTACCCTTCTGCTGCTGCTGCTTCCTCTTCTGGTTTCCACCCTGCTGTGGTTTAGACTCTCCCTTGGTAACAGCAACAACTGGTCCTTCCTTAGGAAACAGACTCTCATGCCTAAGAGCTTTCTCCACCAGCTTCTCAAATGAATCGTCCAAATGATCCACCAACTGTCTCCCAAGATAACTATCCAAGCCGGTCACAAACTTCTCATTCTTCTGATAAGCAGATTCAATATACGACCGGGCATACTTGGACAAAGCTTCGAACTCAGAAACATACTCAAGAACTGATCTTCCACCTTGCTTGAGCTCCACAAACCTCTTGAACAGAACAGACTTCTGGGCTGTAGAAATGAACTTAGCTTCAAATCTGACTTGGAATTGCTCCCAAGTAATCTCTTCTTCCGGAGTAGTGATGGTAATAGAGTTCCACCAATCAGAAGCTCTCCCTTGAAGCTGCCTTGATGCCAACTTCCTCTTAGTTGCATCATCAATTCCCAAATCACCAAAGATCCTTCTACAAGCATCTATCCACCTCTGGACCTCAATAGTTGATTCTGTTCCCAAGAAAACCTTCCCTCCAAGAGCAGTATAATCCTTGCACAACTTAGCAAAATCCACTGGTTTCGGAGTTTGGACTTGAACTCCAACATCAACTGCTGCCCCCGGAACTGGTATCCTTCTCATGATCGAAGTCATCATAGCTTCGAACATGGCTGCATAATCAGCAGTCCCTTCAGTAGCACGGCCTCCCCTAGCAGCTGGTCTCCATCTTCGACTCATTCTCAATATCTATAAAAAGGAATGATTAGAACATCTAGAGAAACAACTGCATAAAGGACTAACTTACTGCTAAACTACTATATTATATATAGTAATCATCCATCAAAATACAATTACGTCTCTCATACGTAGTTACGACAGCGAGCGTTGGGTAAAATCGATTAACCAATGCTCTGATACCAAATGTGACGACCGCCCATGGCCCCTGCACCGAATCTAGAGAAAAAGCGCTATAAAGTGTGCCAGGCGACTATGGACGATTGTCAAGGTAAGATTAAAACAACATAATCTATCGTATTACTCACAGCGCATGGACAAAATACAATAGAACATATGTATAGTGAAGCTTTACAGAACAAAATGACATCTTATAAAACTCCATAATAGTTGAATACAAGCATTCATATAGTCAATACATCCAGCCTCACTACATATCTCTCAGAGAATACAAAACAGCGGAATATCCAGTACATATAATAAGAAGATAATATGCAACCCTCCAGCTCGTCTTCGATATCAGCATCGTGAAAAGAGAACAGCACCTGTCACCTGCTACCTAGTCTGCCCGTCCCAAAATGGACGAACAGCCCAAGGCAATAAGAATTAAAACACAAAGCCTTGAGTCAGACAACAGTCTTAGTGAGCAGTAAATTAACTAACAACATACCAAAAGAGCATAAAGGAAAAGGAATAGGAATACAACCCTCCCACTCCAACCTCATTCTACAGTGATAGCCCCCAGACACACACTAAGCAGAAGCAAACATAGCAGAGCATACAATTTAAAGTAAAGCTACTATCACTCGAGTCAAGGGCGATGTTTTCCAAGTACCAAGGCCTAAATCAGATAAGCACCCAGAAAATACCGCTCTTGAGTCCGAATGACGATACAACCAAACATCCATGACTCTGGCTATCACTGTTATCATTGCTTCGATATCACCGTTAATTGAATGACCGGCACATTCTTTCAGCCGTCCGTCAAGGGCTAATGGAAACCCCGGTTCTAGACATAACTCCCGCACGTCGTCGCAGCCCGTGCCTAGGACTATCGAATCTTCCCAGAGTACTCGACCATCAACAGTTGGCCGTTGGGACTATCGAATCTGCCCAAACGTACTCTTGCTTAGAGCATGCTAGAACCTTCAACAACGATGCTATCCAAGCCTCCTAGTCATCCTCCTCGACGACTATTCTCATATCCATTCATTATCTTCAACTCGAATCATATCACCGAGTTATCAACATGCTTGGAATTATCCCGTCTGGATTAGACCAAGTCTTCATCACATGATTGCCTCGCTTCATTACATCCTCGCAAAGCCTCATCTCATCATCACATCATCAAATCTATGCATAAGAGCTTCATCATCCCGCTACATATGCCACGAGCAGCTTTCCCAATTCAAGAGCCTTTCCCTTAGCTTTTGAATCGTCTTCGGTCTAAATCTAATCATCAATCATCTAGTTCATAACAATCAATCAAATCAAACATCAATCCAAACAATCAAGCATTCAAAAATGATCTAAGTAGACAATTATAACAATAATGGCATTTTCGTAATTAAAGAGTTGAAAGTCCAATAAGCATGAAAACATGGATTATATCTCTACAAACTTGATGAATGAACTTGCATAGGTTAACATATGATAAAATGGATGCAACATCATCATGAACAATGGATCTATATGGATCTACACATAGGATGAAGAAAATGCATGGAAATCTCTATTTTAACACCAAATCGAGCCAACAATCCGATATACTCCTTTGGATCCGTGTGAGAGATAATCACCACTCACCAAATCACCTAAACAAACCCAAATCAACACGCTTCAGATCTGGACAGCAAACGATGAAGCTTGATCTATCACAAATCCGCTTCAAATAAAGAAATCTCTCTTGAAAAGATGAAGATCTTCAATCTAAGCTCTTGAATCTTCAATCTTGATCTTCGATTAGGATGGATGGAAGCACTAGATTAGAGTGGAGAAAAGAAGTGAAGAAGTGTAGAAGTCGAGCTCTCAAAATGGCAGCACTTCGTCGCTTCAAAATCCGGATCCCAAAAATGAAGAGAAGCTCTCCTATTTATAGCTGAAATCCATGACTCGACTGCCTCCATGAGTCGTCTACGACTCATCAGATCACCAAGACTTACGACTCAACAGTCTACGACTCAACTTCTGGCTTCAACGACTTAACACACTTCTGCCTATAACTCACGACAAAACAGCTATCTCCTAAGTCGTCTCCGACTTATAGCCTCTTCCGACTCAACCACCCCCTACGACTTAACCAAGCTACGACTCATCCACTTGCACGAGTTATCACTCATGCGCGACTCATCAGCTTACGACTCATCAGAAGGTACGACTCATCAGAAGGTACGACTCATCAGAAGGTACGACTCATCAGAAGGTACAACCTACAACTTACTAACTTGACTGGGTTACGACTTAGCAAGTCAACACCTCCTACGACTCAACTACTAAGTCGTCTACGACTTATCAAATTCCACCAGCCTGTGGCTTATAACCTAGTAGACAACTATTGAGTCGGTCACGACTTAACAAACAACTGGAGTTACGACTCAACTGAGCTTACGACTTAGTAAGTATACGACTCATCAGGGTACGACTCATCTCCTTAACTTGGAACGACTCATCAGAGTACGACTCATCACCTTAACTCGGCCACGACTCAACACAGCAGCCTACCTATGACTTAACACTTAACTCAAAACCTTAAGTCGTCTACAATAACATAAGTCGGTCACTTCCTTAGGTTGCATATCCCTTAACTCGGCGACGACTTACAACCTACGACTTAACACTTGCCGAGTTAACTTCGACCTACTGACTTAGCCCAGCTACGACTTATCCCCTTAGGTCGCACTTTCCTTAAGTCGGTCAGTCAATTTAAGTCATCCCACAACTTACTTCCTACACGACCTAGGCTCCAAACATACCAACTCTTAAGTCGTTCAAATGACTTAACTCCAAGTCCTGGGTCACTCCTATCTCCTAAGTCGTATACGACTCACGACTCATGCTAAGTCGTGAACGACTTAGGACTTAGGCAAAATTTGCCTAAAATCTGAAATGGCTCAAAATGCTAAAACTCCAGATTTGACGAACTTTTCGATCCGTGAAAATACGGGTCGTTACATGAGGTAGCCCAGGAATCGTCTAGTGAGTTATGCAGATAAGAGACAAGGAGTTTGGAATTCGGAGTTGGAGATTGGAAATTGTTTAAGTTTTTCTCCAATTAAAGAGCTATAAGATTTGATAAGTCTGGAAGTTAGCACTGAAGTATTTTGGATTTTCCTGTGTTCTCGAGAGAAGTAGTTCTTTGATCTACAGGATTGAATGGCCAGTTTGGATAGCTGGAATTCATTGTATTTCACGTATCTCTGAGGGAGTACGTGTATGATTCATCGCTGGTTATTGGATCTGCAGTTCAGATGGATTTGGAAGTTTGAGCTGGACTTGGGTGTGATCTGATATTCTGTTCAGATTAGTGGATCTAGAGATAAGGGAAGCTCTGGATTATGGGGTGTAGTTTGTTTAGATTCTGTAGAGCGGGTCTCCCGGTGATTTATATCCGGGGAAACTCTAGATAGTGTTAGTAAGATTTATTCTGATTTGTATCAGGATAATTAGTTAGGTTTAATTGTTTGATTGGTTGCTTTGGTTGTTAGTAATTGGATGATAGGTATGCTTTGCTGTTAGAGATTGAAATCTTTGCTGGATTATTAAATTAACTTTGTTTTTAATTTCGGGGACGAAATTATTTTAAGGGGGGAGGAATGTGATATCCCGGGTTTTTGGGTAATATAAATTTAATAATCTGTATTGATAATTTAATTGGATTGATAATTATCCTTTGTAATTAAATTTAAATTGGTTAATTTAATCTTTTAAAGGTAAATAATAAATACTTAATTTGGCAATATTAATAAGATTTGTTTGTTAAAGCTAATAAAATCTTATTCTATTTATAATATATATATTTGATATATATTGTGAATGGAAATATTTTTTGTTTTGTTTTAAAGATGAATTTTCAAATTTGTAATATATATGTATGAATTGTGATTTAAAGCTTTGTTTTAAAATTAATATTTTTTAAAAGATAATTTAAGTTTAATTCAATTGTTTTCAAAATATAAGATAATTGTTTATTTTAAAAATGATAGTTTAAAAAAAAGGGTTTAATCAAAGTTTTATTCTAGTTTTCTTTAAAGTGTTAAATTTTAAATGGTTATATAAATGTTCTAGATTTTAAAATACATGTATAAGGAATTTATTTATATTTATAATTAGTTTTAACATATATTCTTTTAAAGGTAAACTAACATTTATTAATTAAGTAACTTAAAAAGTAAGTTTATATTTACATTTAAATTAAATAAAATTTATTTAAAAACACTTAAGTAATATGTGTAAACATATTAACATGATTAAAGACACTTGTAAGCTAAATGGATGTACATGGACATTTGTCCAATTTATAAAATAAACAAGTGGCAAGATTTTATTTTCTTTAATATTGAATTAAATTAATTTAATGATACAAAATATCATGTGTTAGAGAGAGATCTGGTTTTCTTCATTTCTCAGTTCGAACATCTTCTTCCTCACAATCTTTTCTATCTTCCTCTAAAAAGAAAAATCACACAAATCCTGAAAACAATAATAATCAAACCTGGAAATCAAATGAAACCTGAATTAAGCTACAGCAAAACAAAGATTTAAGCTTCATCAAGTAATTTCAATTTCAAGCTATAGACTCAAATTGAAGGCATGCAAAGGATTTCAACAACAAAGTGAAATTAAAAGCTTTTTTGCCAGAATTCAAAAATTTAAAGCCTGGAAAATATGCTCTGTTTTGGTCTCTGGAATTAAAAGGTGAGTAAATACTTTTAAAAACAGTTTTTAAAATCTATGATTAAACTTTGATGTATGTGATTGATTTTGTTGTGATGATATATTACTTTATATTAATGATGGTTGTGAATGCATGTTGAAATATGAATTGTCTGTGTGTATATAAGTTCCTGAATATATATATCTTCTCTGTTCTTACTTACAGAGTTAAATTTTCTAAAGGAAATTTCATATCTCTCTATTCATGCAAATTTAAGTTTGGATCCTTGAATATAAAATGATTATAGCAGTATATTGTTAATCATAAAAATAGTTTCATGATTTTAAATGCAACAGGTAATTTTAAATATGAAATTTACAGTGAAACTAAAATGTATGTTAATAATCAACTGCTTTAAATCCTAAATTGAATTACATGCATGTAATCATGATGGAAAATCATGAATTTAGATATGAATTTTGTAATTTTTAGTTGGGTATTTCTTGAGAATTTGGGGTTCGTTCGTTTTGGGAGTTTTGGTGAATTGCCGATTATCCACGCAATAATATGACTTGAAATCTTGATCGAAGCTAGATTGTGAGTTGATGATGAGTGGAAAAATGCTTCAGAATTTTTCCAATGGCCAAGGAGATCGAATTCGATCAAAATAGGGTTTAGGCAGGAGTTTTGCTCGTCATGGTTGTCGAAGCAATTTCGACATGGACAGGGGACTGGAATCGATCGCGATGGTAGGGATGGTTGCTGGAAGTCGTGACGAAGCTTCGGTGAGGTGGCAGGCGATCTCGAGGTGGGAGGCGTCGTAACGGAGAAGTTTTCTAGCTATGATGGTTTCAGTTTTTGTTGAGATCGACTCGATTTCGATTCGCAGTTGAATTTTGATTTCTGGGTTTGGATTCGTGATCGAGGTGGTTCGAGTGGTCAGTGTGGATGGTCGCGACAATCATCTGTAGTCGGCGGCGATGGTGCAAGTGCACCACGTGCACGTATGCACGTTTGGGCATCTGGGTACGATTGTGATTGGGGAAGACGAGTTGAACTCGGGGCTGTCTCGTGTAATTTGCAGTATTTCTCGAAGTAGATGAAGTCGCGAGTGACTCGAAGCTAGCTCGGGAATTTAGTGATTTTACTTGGGTTTTTGGTGAGGTTTACTCGGGCTGTTCTGGTTTTAAACTAAAAGCTTGATTTTAAAAATGTTTTCAAGTTAAAGTGATGTTCAAAGTAATTACAAAGGAATGTTAAATTAGATTTAAATTATATTTAAATAAATAAATTTAAAGATATGAAATTTGGAATTTCCAAAGTTAAATTATTGTTTTATTTAATTTATTTAAGCATGTTTGAATGGATATTCAAGATTTTTAGTGTATATAAAATTATGGGTTTAAATTGTTTTGTTTAAAGATAAAATTTTATTCAAATATAAAATTATTTCTAAATGTTTAAATGGAGTTTAATGGTAGAATTTAATATGTGATTTAAATGAAAAGTTTATTTTTAAAGATGGAAATTTTATTAAGGTAATTAATAAATAAATGAATTAGAGATTGAGGGATTAATTTAAGATAATCAATTTATAATTAAGTGAGTAAATTTCTTAATGAAGAAATTAATAAATAATTACTTAAAGTAATTAGGAGGAGTAAATTACTCATGGGAGCAATTAGCTGAGGTGATTAATGGGTAATCACTTAATGTTATCAATTAAGGAATTAATTAATATAATTATTTTGAAGTTAATTAATTATGAAGTAATTAATTAATTAAGAATTATTTAATGATGGAATTAATTGTTGGTTAAGTAATTAATTAAGAAAGTAATCAAAGTTTTTAATGGAAGTAATTAGAAGATAATTACTTATGTAAGTAATTAAGAGTTAATTACTTAATTATTTTAGTTAATTAATTAATGTGATTAATTAAATGTGTTTAATTTAAGATTAATTACTAAGGGTAATTAATTAAAGAGTAATTAATTAATAAAGTAATTAATTAAGGATTATTTGTTAATTTAAATTGATTAATAATTACTTAATGAAGTAATTAAAGATTAATTAATTAGATTAATTAATCAAGGTTAATATAATTAATTAAGAAGTAATTAATTAAGATAAGTAATTACAAATTGTTAATTACTGTTTTAAGACTAATTAATGGATGAAGTGGTTGATTAAAATTAATTATTTAATTAATTAAAGGGTTAATTAATAAATAAGGATTATTTAATTAATGAATTAATCAAGGTTGATTAATAAAAGTAATTAACTTAAGTATGATTAATTAATTGTAATTAATTGAAGATTAATAAAATTAATTATAGTTAATTGATTAATGAAGGTTAATTAATTATTGTAATTAATGATAGTAATTAAATGTTAATTACTGAATATGGTTAAGGATAATTACTTGAATGTAATTAAAGTATAATTAATCAAGGAAGATTAATTAAAGAAGATCATTAAGAGATGTTTAATTAATTAATTTGTAATTAATTAATGATAATAAGCTGGATTAAGATAATCCAAGTAATTAAAGGATAGTAATTAATTTAATTAAAGGTTAATTAAATTGATTTGGAGTTAATCAATTCTGCTTATGGATGATTGATTGATATTGGGTGATTGATTGATACTGGATGATTTGGATATGATATCTATGATATGTGATATGTTGTTTTGTGAGATAAATGTTGATATGAATTATCTATTGTGATAATGTGATTTATCTATCTGTTTATATCATCCTGAATATAAGTTTAAATGTTTAAACCTTTAAACAACTTGGCCTTAAAAGATACGTTTTGGATTTCGATGAGACCGGGATCGGGTTTCCGTATACCGGTATTCCAGGTCTGGAGACCCGAATACCACATCGATCCAAATTAACGATAGGTCGTGAATCTCAAGTGAAGATGAAGATTTAGAGTGCAAGGGTTATTGTCGTTAACTCTGAGGGTGATTCCAAAACGAGTGTAACGAGATAATGCCTTCGGTTTCGTTCGAACCCGGAACGAACTTGTATGGATTGAATGCTTTCAGCACATCGTCAGGCGGACGATGAGCATTCTAAGTGATATGTTCTGATTAAAGGTAACCGTAACCTCAAGCCTCATCAACCGGGAATGGCTAAAACAGGGGAGGTGCAGCAAGGCTTCGTGGGTAGCACCCACTGAGAGCAAGATAGATCCCTGTCTAGAGGTCCCTTTTCTTTTATTCGGCTTAGTGTGTGGTTGGTCGCGCCAACTACGGGGTTATCTTGTTCGGGATTATCCAATAAGGGATGGTTCCGGCTTTGTGTTGCAGGGGAGTGGGTGTACTCCTCGGTACGGTGATCTAGGCCACGTACTGTGACGGGCGGTACCCCAGTAGCCCTGCCATTGTATGGAATCCAAACTCCAATAAGTGCCGTACGTATTAGTTGTGCCCAACTATGTTGGAATGTGAGATGTAAGCATTTCAGCTATTTCTATATTTTACTTGAAAACCCTAGACCCTATTATAATACAATCAGATTTCCTATCAAACGTTTTAGTTAGCGTAAGGTAAAAACTTACCCATGTTTATTTGTGGGGAGTCTTACGTGATACTTTTGTTTTCAAAAGTTTTCAAAATTAAGCAATCTAACCGTTTACTCACACCAGACCCATGTCTGACCCAAGTGTTTATTTCTGTTTTATAAACTCTTGGGTACTCAAATTTTTACGAGTAGCCAAGGGATTCAGGTTTAGCTTTGACGAATATTCTGGAGGAGCAATGGAGCAGGAGGCTTCGGCGTTCGTTGATATAGTATTCCGCTGTGTTGATATCTGTGATAGTGTCTTGTCTTGTATTTGAGTTGTAATGTCTAGACAGATGTTTATAACTGTCTAGTAAGTGATGTATATGTTGTATAACTCTGATAAGTGTTGTATACTATGTAATAGTTTATGTTATTAATATAATTTATTCGTTCCGCTGTGAGATCATTGTTGTTGTTTCTTTCTTTCTTCTCTTCTTTTCTATTTCCTATCCCTTTCTTTCTTCATAATGATCCGACTTTCTGTGGAGAAAAAGCCGGGTCGTCACAGCCCCTTAGTGTATGTCATTCCTTCTGGATAAAGGTGGTATCATGGTATGGAGCCCAGATACTTAACCTCTGTGGTTGCTGCAAATTTATTACTTTGTGGTTGTTGCGAATCGGGGATCCTCGGGAAGATCGGTGACGATCGGGGGATGGCATACGCGTGTCAGTAGTTACCTATTTTTGCAGAGGTAACCCGGCCTTGTGTTGGCAGAGATCTAACCGTAACGTTAGGTTCTCGGGTCGTCTATTCCAGGGACGTACCCATCGTGGATAGGAAGTTCCTTGGCCTGACCATTTGTTGGAAATCCAAAGAAACAATACGCGACGTGTACGGTTTTAGTTGTATTACCTGCTATGGAATGTGGCGGTAACCTGCTATTGAACATAGTAGCTATAGTAGGCATACGATACTGGTCGTATGTTGGCTAAGATTAATATTATACTTTCGAAATGTTTTCTACACTATGCATTAATAATAATATCAAAATGATTTGATTTTGCGTAGTAAGCATCTTTGACTATCATAAGAAGAAATCTCCTCCAATTCTGCGTTTGCATTGTGTGTGTGGCGGGAGGTCTTATGGTAGTTTCATTTTCCAAAAGCATTGCGAATTTGTTTTATTTTCTTTGTGAAAAATAAACTGTTTTACGATCTCACACCAGTCACCATGACTGACTCGGAGTTTATTGTTCTCTTCTAAACTCCGGGTGCCCACCAATTTCCACACGGGCAGTCTAGAGTTATGTTATCAGGATATTCTGGATATTCTGGAGCTTTGGAAGCAAGCTGGATGGCGAGACGTAGTATTTGTATCTGATATTATTTATTCCGCTGTGTATTCTGTATGAGGACAAGTTTATATAACTGTCCATTGTTGTATATTGACTCTGATTGATGTATGTATAAACTGATATAGTTCTTTGTTTTAAAAGACTAGTGATTATCTATTATATATTGTTCCGCTGCGATGTGTAAGATTCTGATATTGTTTTCTATTCTGATGTTGTTCTGTTGTTGTTCTTCTTCTTTTTTCTTCCATCTTCTTCTTCTTCTCCCTTTTCTTGTTCTTAAAACCCTCACTATTGGAGTTTCCGGCACTCGATTGCTCGGCAGTCGATAAAGTGAGTATCGATGTCGAATTTTCGAAAGTTGAAAATTTCGGTATGTGACAAAATGGATCAAAACCAGTTCATCAATGAAAGTACACAAGACATGAAGACATGAACACAAGCAAAACCATAATGCAAAACAATGCAACATGAAAATGCAAGAGACTCAACCAAAATGTACATGCATACAAACCAAAACATGGAACCAGAACCAGACCCCAAATTACAGTGCACATGAACAAAGTGAGGAGACAACAACTCAACATAACATGCATACAACATAGAAACTCAACACAGAAATGGTCAGATGCAACCCAACATGTCAACAAGCTCCTAACAAGACTCAAATCAACAATATGCAAGCACATAAAAACAAGTCTGAACAAAAAATGGTACAAGAACTAAACCAGCTTCAAAATGAACCACAAACCAGACTCAACGAACCAGAACCAACATTTCAACCCAGATAAATGCAACATAGATCTAAGGCACATATGCTATGAAAATATGGAACCAGACATGCTCATATATGCAAACAATTCAGAAATGAACACATGAAGAACTCAAGGCAGTGAGTTACTCAACACATCAAAATGTAGTATACTAGAGCACGCAACACAGCAGTGAAGCAGTATAGCAAGGTTGATGGTAACTGAAGCAATTCAAGTGCACAGAAATGTCTAGACTGAAGGTAGATGGATACAATGACATGTATATACATATGCCAAAATGCAAGCACTGAAGTGGTATCAGAATTAGGAACAAAACCAAATTTTATTTTAAAATTTTTATTTTTTTAATGGCTTCTTTTAATAATGCTTTTGCTGAGGGTCAGTCCATAGTTAGACCACCCATGTTCAATGGTGAATATGCATATTGGAAAAATAGAATGAAAATTTTTCTGAAAACCATAGATGCATAGAATATTGTTGAGACATGATATAGCACACCAACAATAATGGTAGATAATCAAGAGATTGAAAAACCTACGGATCAATGGACAGGTCTTGAAAATTAACTACAAAATGCTAATGCTAAAGCTATGGATTCTATTATTTGTTCATAGATCAAATTAAATTTAATCGTGTCTCACATTGATTAACTGTGTAGGAAATTTGGCACACATTTGAAGTAACCCATTGTGACGACCCGAAATTTTTGAGCATTTGAAATAGGAATATTTAATTAATTTTAAATATTCAAAAGATAATTATTAACTTTAATTTCAAATATCATTATTGATTAGACAAGTAATTGTTGAATTTAAATTATTGAAATTGGTAAATTATTGAATCTGAGCTTTAAGCCTGTTAAAAATAATTTGAAGACTTATAAAATTTATATAGACAATACTGAAAATAATATAAGAGTTCGAATTGAATTTAACGATGATTCGTTCAGCTTTGAAAATTTTACTTGTTTAAATTGAATTTAAAAATAGCCTTCTGAGGCACAGTCTCGGAATTCGACGAAACCAGTTCCATTGGATCCGTAATATTGTTTTATTATCGGATTTCAGATTTCGTAATAATCGGGGTTTCTGTATGAGTGTACGGTAAGGAAACGCGTTAAATTTAATCGGAGATTTAATATTATAACTGGGTTCTGGAACTCTCTTTACTCGAATCTTCTGACAGAAGCCTGAAACCCTTTTTATCTTACCACCCCTAATCTCCTTTGCCCAAATCTTCTACGACAGTTTATATAAAAAAAAAATCCATTCGTTTCTAAAAACAAAAGAGGGATGGCCGCACCAAATCCTCCTTCTCCAAACTGAATTCGTTCGATTAAGAAAAATATAATATATAGGAGAATCGATTAAGTTCGACTGGATGGCGAGTTACTTCGTTCCGTTCGAGTTAGGTTTGGGTTGAGGAGTCTCGCGAGCAATTGAATTCGCCAGATGCTCATGACTGTGGTGAGTACGAGCGCCAGGGATGATGAATCTGGAGTGTAGTCACGAGGCGGGTTCGAGCGATGAAGGGCTCGGAGCGAGTCGTTCGAATAGGTCAAAGTCTCAAGATTGATAGGCGCGACAGTAGAAACTCGTTCGATTGTCTGAGCTCGACGTGTTCGAGTTGGGATGGATTGCGAGATGATTCTCGTTCAAGGGAGCACAGCAGCGAAGCTATGGCTCGCGATTAGGATTTCGAGTTCGACTGGAAGAATGCAGCGTCCTAGTGTAGTCGACAGCGTTGGAGGCTCGCGAACACGCGAACTAGGGCAGTAGGCGATTGCCTGGGAATCGATTGTAGTGTGTTTTGGGCAGGGCTCGAGTGAAGACAGCTAATTCTGAGCGAGAAGCATCGATTTAGGGTTGCGATTTGGTGGTCGAAGTGCAGGACCGAAGGTAGTGAAGGTAATTATCGAGTTTTGATGTATGGATGTAGATGTTTTGTTGATATAATCGTTAACTTATAACTGCGATATTTAATTTAAAATACTCAGAGAGATAATTTGTTTAATTTCTGAATTTAAATTTTTACTGGAAAAGCTATATGATAATTTGATAGGAAAATTGGAAACTTATTTTAGTTGAAAAGGAAAATTTATTTATAATGAAATTTATAATTAAAAGCCATAGTATGGGAAATAAATTGATCGAGTAATTCGAATATTAATAAAATCTATGTAATTGTTTATTCAAGGTCAATAATCACAAGAATCAAGTCGAGATGGGGTTTGGATGGCAAAATAAAAGGTGAGTTAATCTCACTCAGTTTAATTTTATTTAAATTTAATTGGTTAAATTTAAATATGGATGAATGATTGAATTGATTGATTTGATTGATATGGTATATAGTAGTATATACCAATATATATATATTGGCATATGTATATATTGGAGTTGTTGATATTCCCACATTATATAGTGGATGAGACCCTATGCGCCGCATAATAGCGGATGATATTTTATAAACCCATATACCGCGATATTCCACCTCGAAGTGGAATTGGTATTGTGCTAACGTCTGTGGATGCAGGGAAACAGGTTGGAGGGATCCAACTGGATTCCTCAAAATATTTAATTTTTGTTTAAATATTCTATGATATGATTGTTGTTATCCTGTGATAATTTATATTGGATAATCTGGTTGGATTGAATTTCCCAGTATAATGAGTTATCAAAAGCAATTGAATTGGATTTTTGGAAAAATATAAAAGAGTAAAATTAAGTTAAGTAATTCTATTGAATTCGAATAAATTAAATATGGAAAAGAGGAATTTTGAATAAATAGAGAAATGTTGAATTTAAAGAAGACTTATGTGATGTTATTTAAAGGGATAAAAATTTATTTTAATTCAATGTTTAAATGTAATTAAAAAGAGAAGGAATTTGGGAAATCTGAAACTTGTGTTTCGGTTTAAAGATTTTAAATCATAATGAGAAATAAAATCTGGAAGTTAATGAATTTGGAAATAAATGAATTAAGTAGGAAAATTTATTTCAAAGTAAAATAAATTGGGAAATCAATTATAAATTGATTTAAATACTTTGGAATTTGAATTTTAAAGAGAAATGAGATTTGGGAGAGATAAACTGGGTTTGTAAAGTAAAATAAAATATCAGAGGATATTTGAAAATATAATTTCAAAGTGGGAATTTATAAAAGGATATGGTTTGGTTTAAAAATAAATGTTATTTTATTTTTAAAAGATGGGAGTGAGAAGGATATTTCTCTGTATAGCCAAGTACGTTTTCAAAGCAATTTTAATATAAGTTAAAAGTTCTAATTGTATTTTTAAAAGCATATTTTAGAAAATTTATTATTTCTAAATGTTAATTTCCTAAGTAAGTATGTTTTAGGAAACCTATTCTTTTTAAATATTTAAACTTTAAAGTAAGTATTTTTCAAAGATCTATTATTGTAGTAATTATATAAAAGTGATTTGGTATTATATTTTAAAAAAAAAGCAATTTAGTTTATATTTGTAAAGTGGTTTCATTTTAAATATTTCTTAAGTATATATTTTGTTAAGGTATTAAAGTAGTTTTTTTTTAAATTTCAATATTATTAAGTATATTTATAGTAAAGTGTTTTAAGATTATTTTAAAAATCTAAGTGTTTTGTACTTGGTGTTTCAGAGGAAATAAATATTTGGAAATGTATTCCGTAAGCGGAAACTGTTTTGAAATTGTTTTCAAATGAGTTTTGAAAATTCGGAATTATATCTTGGAAAGATATTTGGGCAAATAAATAATGTGGGAAATTATTTAATTGTGTGATGGTTGCTTGTGGATGTGAATTGATAGTTAAATAACCGACTATCAATATTGGCCAATGCGCTGATCGTTTCGAAGAGACCGGGATCGGGTTTCCGTATACCGGAATTCTAGGTCTGGAGACTCGAATACCACTTCGATCCGGTTTGTACGTTTCGTGAAAACGATTTCAGAGTCGAAGATGGAGCTGTGAAGTGCAAGGGCTAGTCGCTACTAATCCGGAGGATATTTCCAAAATGGATGTAGTAGGAGTAGTGCCTTCGGTTCCGTTCAAACCCAGGACGGACTGGTATGGACGAATGCTTGCGAAACATCGTCAGCGGACGATGGGCATTCTAAGGGATATGTTCTCTAAAAGGTATCGTTTAGCCTCGAACCTCATCAACCGGGAATGACTGAAAATCAGGGGTTATGCAGCAAGGCTTCGTGGGTAGCTCCCACTGGAGGGTAAGGTCATCCCTGTCTAGATGTCCCTTTTTATTTCGGCTTAGTGGTGCGGTTGCTGATCCCAACCGTGGGGTGATTTTATTCGGGATCATCCAGTAAGGGATGGTTCCGGCCTTGTGTTGCAGGGGAGCGGGCGTACTCCTCGGTACGGTGATCTAGGCCACGTACTGTGATAGGTGGTACCCCAGTGCCTAGTCATTCGTTGGAAATCCATTCTCCCTACGTGCCTGTACGGCTTTGATTGTGCCCAACTATTGTTGAAATGTGAGATGCAAGCATTTCAGCTAGATTCTATTTTACTTTCTGTAGACACTATTATAATATCAGAGGATTTTGATATAAAGTGTTTTAGCTATCGTAAGGTAAAAACCCGACATGTTTATTTGTGGCGTGGTCTTACGAGATGGTTTTATTTTCGAAAGGATTTTTGAAACTTTAATAATCAATTGAGTGTGATTTTCTCACGCTGGTATTCCAGACTGACTCGGGTATTGTTTTATATGATGCTCGGGTCAGACCGAGTATTATAAATTACAGGAAATGATGCTGTGGAGCTGGATGGCGATACGTACTTTCGTATTTGAGTTATATATTCCGCTGTGTATTCAGATTGTGAGGACAAATTATGATTACTGTCCAGTTGTATGATATTGATGTGATGTACTCTGATGATGTATTGGGATGATGTATATATAAACAGATATAGATTTCTTTTTGTGTAAAGATCTATTATTACCTATTATAGTTTATTCCGCTGCGTATGAGAGATTCTGTTGTTGTTTTCTATTTTTCTTCTTCTTCTACCTCTTCTTCTTAACTCAAATGGTCCGGTTTTTCGTGTTAGAAAAACCCGGGTTGTTATAGTGGTATCAGAGCTTAGGCTGGCGACAACCTTGGCTCTGGTGGGGATTTTGAGAGTATTAATAGATATGAGCGCGTATTTGTTAGTGAATATAAAATTGTTTTATATTGTGTTGATTGGTTTATTGAGTAGTTTATGGATTTTGGTCGATGTGTGGGACGCCACAACATTGATAGGGATCTCTAAACACTTGTATAGAACAATTCGACACAGTATTGTTTTAAAGTAGGGTAAATGAAATAATTTTACCCAAATTATTTTTGTATAAAAAGAAACGTTTTGTAAACTATTCTAGTTAATATATATGGTTGTTTGGATGTTAGAAGTGATAATATGGAATTATTATCATTAATATATGGAAACTTAACTAGAAATTGAAATTTATAACCAAAGCAAAGAATAAAATTTTATAATAAAATAAAATTTGAGATATAGATTACAAATGTAATTTATAAAATTGAAATAAACTTCATATACAAATGAGATTTGTACTTTAAAATAGAATTCCAGAGAAATGTGGAAAATAAATCGGAATGGATTTTAAGTTTGGAATTTTGGGAAAGGTTTGAAATTTCTTGGGATTTGGAAATAGTTTTCAAAGAGTTTGAGGAAATAATAAGTGGTATTATTTCAGGAATATTTTGAGTTGAGTTTGGAATCTGGAAAGATTTGAAATTTAAAAATATTTGAAATGTTTTAAAGAGATAAAAGCATTTAATTCTCTTCCGGTCGCTGGGAAATAATTTCGGTGATGACTGCAGCATCATCGATGTTCATTTTCGAGTTTCCAAAGAGAAATTGCTACCAAACCGTGTTGAATTTGGGATTGTTTGCAAAACTGGATTTGGTTTTGAAATTCAAAGAGATAGCTGAATATACAAAAGGAGTTTGGATGTGATTGATTTCAAAAGTGATTTTGAAATTTTGGGAAATTGTTAAAAACTCTGGAATCTTATTTTAATTGTATATAGAAAAACAAATAAAAAATTGTTTGTATTTGGGAAATGAATAAAATCCAGAACTTGAATTATAAAATAGATTGAACTCAAGTAAAATGGTTAAGAGTGATTTTTGTAATAAAAATCGGATATTGGGTATAAAATTTGGAAATACACTAATAGGTGATTAATTAGTTAATGAAATATGAAAATGAAATTGAATTGGTTAAATGGAAGTTGAATTGTGAAGTTAATAATGAAAATTGAAATAAACTTGAATTATAAATGGAATTCGATTTGGATCGATAATGAATCAAAATAAGTGAAGTATTGTAAAAATTAAATTAGAAGTAACTAAACCAAGTTAAGATAAATCCACTATTGAACTTATATAGAGAAGTCGATATTAATAAGAAAGGAAATTGAAATTTTAATCCTGGAATTAGAAATTTAAATTAAATTTGAAATCGGAATCAAATTAAAATAAAATAACATTGATATAAGAAGAAATGAAAGTATTATGAAATTGAAATGCTAATTAGTTGATAACTAAAATACTTTCATCTTTTGAAAGTTAGGCATTTGTTTAAACTAGCAATCTGACATCTCTTAAATGGTATAATAACACATATGGATTGTATTGACTTATTAAAAGTTTTACTTAGCAGCCGATTATTTTTAAATACATAAACTAAGTGATGTTGGTTTTATATGTTTACGCCTAAGTTCATATAGGGTCATACACATTTTAGATTTGAAGTTCTAATCCAGTTAATAGCCAATATATTTGCATATTCCAGGACCTTGTTGTGTGATAAAATGGTTTTCTATACATATCACTAATTAGATTATGGCATATATTGGTTTCAAAATTTACATGCTTATATTAAAGGACCTGACACATTTTGCCTGGGTGTACATTTTTTCTCTGATGTTTTGAATTCAAAAAGTGAGCCTTGCTTCAAACTAGTTCAACAATATGCCCAGGTAGTAAATGCTTTCGCCCTGTTGTTTTAGTTACTATGACAATAGGACCTGTATATGTATTTTGTTTTGTATTTTCCAGTGTTGTTATCAATTTGGTACAATACTGAACAAGTTTATAATCCTACAACCTTATGTTCACTAAATAATTGCATTCAAAGAGAAAATAAGTGTCAGATATAATGGCCATGCTTGTGAAAATAGTAATAAAAAGTGTCAGGCTGCATTTGCACTAAGATAGGCTATATAGTAAAAGTTAGTGATAGGCTTAAATGTCAATAGTAATAACCTGACATGCATTTGAATATAAATGGCCATGCTATGTTTGCTGTCTAGTTTAACAAAGTTTAAGCACACATTGGAAATTATTTTATTTCACAAATCCTTGTCATATAGTTGCATGCGTTTTTATTTTTTTTTCGGATGCCTTTTGTTTTGGAAAGAGTAACCTGATATTAAATATAAATGATAGGCTATGTATAGAAGCTTGAAAATTCGAATCCATGTGTACTATTTTATAAAGTTAGACTATATATATAATGGGAAGCAGGAATTACTACTAAGATTTTACTAGTTATTCATGTACCTCTACCTATCTTACTGTGTTTAGTTATTGTAATTAAGTAAAATATTAATAAACTTTGTGTATTGGTCACTTACCTGTTTAAGTTGAGTAAGTACAGGTGTTTGGAAGCCGCTAGGCTGTATTTGCTTGTGCAATATGCTATTTAGTAAGCCGCTTGCTTTAAAATGCTAAAATAAGGTAAGCTTACGCAAAAATTCAAAATAGGAGATATGAACTGCATATATTGATATATATCGTGATTTCCGGCCTGAGGCCGATGTATATATATATTTGTGCATCCTGCGATATCGCAGAAGTCCCTCCGTACAAGGGAGACTCCGCCAAAATTTTCCGTAAATTTTGGGAGTTAGAAAATTTTCAAAATTTTCATTAACGATAAATAATCTAAATTTGCTAAGCAAATGGAATTGGAACCGAATAATTGAATCTAGTTTAAATATGAATGTAAAGTAAGTGAAATCGAAAGAACTAAGGAAAGTAAGCTTGCAAGTAAACTTTTAATTGAGATTTAAATTAATTAGTAAGTGCAACTAATTCAATATTCAAAGTGGAAGATAAATTGAATTCAAGTGGAAATGTAAACGCAAAAGTGGATAGAAATGGATAGGAACTTCAATAGTGAAGTGAAAATATGTATAAGCAGTATGTAAAATGTTTATCTTAAACTTAAGAAATGAATAGTGAATTCTTAAGAAAGTGTGGTACTGAAAGTATGCTAAGTGAATAATTGAATTAAGGTGAAACTGAAGTTGTGAAATGGGATAGTTGTGAATAAGGGGATAACAATCAAAAAGGAAGGTGAATAAAAGAGAATTGATATAACTGACAATCAATTGGAATTTATACGTAAGATGTACGTATATTATTTTATTCGCATAGCTATTTGGTCCAGATGTCGAACACAGAATTTCGAGATAGATATATCGATCCGAGTTGGAATTTTTCACTCGATTTTCGACGGCGAGCCTGGATATGGATTGTTGATTGATTCTGGATATTCTCTATCATAGTTTGTGGCTATGCAAGGAGAATGACGGTTTCTGATCAAGAAACCAAATCTGAGTCCGCACTAGGAAGTCGGGTGGACGATACTAGTTCGGAAGTGAAATTGTGTGATCGATTGAGCGATCGAATGTGATATTGCGTACGGATAATATATGTGCATCGTACGAGCTTAAGTAAAGCAAATATTGGAAATTTGTAAAGAAAAGTATAAAATGACTTTGGAATTGTGATTGAATATTATTGCTTAGTAGGATATACAGGTGTATAAAAGCAATGGATAAATTGGGATTTTTGATTTTAGAAGATAAAATTTAATGGCCCGACAAAAGGTATGTATTTGAATTTCTATATGAAATTTGATTGGGTTTTTGATCCAGCCACTTGGCTTTTTGTTTTCTTTTTGAGATTGGGAGGCCGTAGAGCCATTTTGTAGTAGTACCGAGCTAGCCGCGCAAAGGAGACGCTGGCGAAATTCTTCGAAAATTTAGAAAGTTAGAAAATTTTTGAGACAATTTTGATAGTTCAAAATTTGAATTCAAATTTAAATTTGAATGGAAAAGTAGGTGGTATGGGTTGAACTTATGAATAAGTTTGAAAGTTAAAAGATGATTAGTGTATCATTAATAAAAGATTGTTTGGGTATTGTTAAAACTGTTTGAATTTGGGAAATAGTTAACGGGGATTGAATCATTCTTCCTAACTAGTAATTTCGGGGACGAAATTCTTTTAAGGGGGGAGGAATGTGACGACCCGAAATTTTTGAGCATTTGAAATAGGAATATTTAATTAATTTTAAATATTCAAAAGATAATTATTAACTTTAATTTCAAATATCATTATTGATTAGACAAGTAATTGTTGAATTTAAATTATTGAAATTGGTAAATTATTGAATCTGGAGCTTTAAGCCTGTTAAAAATAATTTGAAGACTTATAAAATTTATATAGACAATACTGAAAATAATATAAGAGTTCGAATTGAATTTAACGATGATTCGTTCATCTTTGAAAATTTTACTTGTTTAAATTGAATTTAAAAATAGCCTTCCGAGGCACAGTCTCGGAATTCGACGAAACCAGTTCCATTGGATCCGTAATATTGTTTTATTATCGGATTTCAGATTTCGTAATAATCGGGGTTTCTGTATGAGTGTACGGTAAGGAAACGCGTTAAATTTAATCGGAGATTTAATATTATAACTGGGTTCTGGAACTCTCTTTACTCGAATCTTCTGACAGAAGCCTGAAACCCTTTTTATCTTACCACCCCTAATCTCCTTTGCCCAAATCTTCTACGACAGTTTATATAAAAAAAAATCCATTCGTTTCTAAAAACAAAAGAGGGATGGCCGCACCAAATCCTCCTTCTCCAAACTAAATTCGTTCGATTAAGAAAAATATAATATATAGGAGAATCGATTAAGTTCGACTGGATGGCGAGTTACTTCGTTCCGTTCGAGTTAGGTTTGGGTTGAGGAGTCTCGCGAGCAATTGAATTCGCCAGATGCTCATGACTGTGGTGAGTACGAGTGCCAGGGATGATGAATCTGGAGTGTAGTCACGAGGCGGGTTCGAGCGATGAAGGGCTCGGAGCGAGTCGTTCGAATAGGTCAAAGTCTCAAGATTGATAGGCGCGACAGTAGAAACTCGTTCGATTGTCTGAGCTCGACGTGTTCGAGTTGGGATGGATTGCGAGATGATTCTCGTTCAAGGGAGCACAGCAGCGAAGCTATGGCTCGCGATTAGGATTTCGAGTTCGACTGGAAGAATGCAGCGTCCTAGTGTAGTCGACAGCGTTGGAGGCTCGCGAACACGCGAACTAGGGCAGTAGGCGATTGCCTGGGAATCGATTGTAGTGTGTTTTGGGCAGGGCTCGAGTGAAGACAGCTAATTCTGAGCGAGAAGCATCGATTTAGGGTTGCGATTTGGTGGTCGAAGTGCAGGACCGAAGGTAGTGAAGGTAATTATCGAGTTTTGATGTATGGATGTAGATGTTTTGTTGATATAATCGTTAACTTATAACTGCGATATTTAATTTAAAATACTCAGAGAGATAATTTGTTTAATTTCTGAATTTAAATTTTTACTGGAAAAGCTATATGATAATTTGATAGGAAAATTGGAAACTTATTTTAGTTGAAAAGGAAAATTTATTTATAATGAAATTTATAATTAAAAGCCATAGTATGGGAAATAAATTGATCGAGTAATTCGAATATTAATAAAATCTATGTAATTGTTTATTCAAGGTCAATAATCACAAGAATCAAGTCGAGATGGGGTTTGGATGGCAAAATAAAAGGTGAGTTAATCTCACTCAGTTTAATTTTATTTAAATTTAATTGGTTAAATTTAAATATGGATGAATGATTGAATTGATTGATTTGATTGATATGGTATATAGTAGTATATACCAATATATATATATTGGCATATGTATATATTGGAGTTGTTGATATTCCCACATTATATAGTGGATGAGACCCTATGCGCTGCATAATAGCGGATGATATTTTATAAACCCATATACCGCGATATTCCACCTCGAAGTGGAATTGGTATTGTGCTAACGTCTGTGGATGCAGGAAAACAGGTTGGAGGGATCCAACTGGATTCCTCAAAATATTTAATTTTTGTTTAAATATTCTGTGATATGATTGTTGTTATCCTGTGATAATTTATATTGGATAATCTGGTTGGATTGAATTTCCCAGTATAATGAGTTATCAAAAGCAATTGAATTGGATTTTTGGAAAAATATAAAAGAGTAAAATTAAGTTAAGTAATTCTAGTGAATTCGAATAAATTAAATATGGAAAAGAGGAATTTTGAATAAATAGAGAAATGTTGAATTTAAAGAAGACTTATGTGATGTTATTTAAAGGGATAAAAATTTATTTTAATTCAATGTTTAAATGTAATTAAAAAGAGAAGGAATTTGGGAAATCTGAAACTTGTGTTTCGGTTTAAAGATTTTAAATCATAATGAGAAATAAAATCTGGAAGTTAATGAATTTGGAAATAAATGAATTAAGTAGGAAAATTTATTTCAAAGTAAAATAAATTGGGAAATCAATTATAAATTGATTTAAATACTTTGGAATTTGAATTTTAAAGAGAAATGAGATTTGGGAGAGATAAACTGGGTTTGTAAAGTAAAATAAAATATCAGAGGATATTTGAAAATATAATTTCAAAGTGGGAATTTATAAAAGGATATGGTTTGGTTTAAAAATAAATGTTATTTTATTTTTAAAAGATGGGAGTGAGAAGGATATTTCTCTGTATAGCCAAGTACGTTTTCAAAGCAATTTTAATATAAGTTAAAAGTTCTAATTGTATTTTTAAAAGCATATTTTAGAAAATTTATTATTTCTAAATGTTAATTTCCTAAGTAAGTATGTTTTAGGAAACCTTTTCTTTTTAAATATTTAAACTTTAAAGTAAGTATTTTTCAAAGATCTATTATTGTAGTAATTATATAAAAGTGATTTGGTATTATATTTTAAAAAAAAGCAATTTAGTTTATATTTGTAAAGTGGTTTCATTTTAAATATTTCTTAAGTATATATTTTGTTAAGGTATTAAAGTAGTTTTTTTTAAATTTCAATATTATTAAGTATATTTATAGTAAAGTGTTTTAAGATTATTTTAAAAATCTAAGTGTTTTGTACTTGGTGTTTCAGAGGAAATAAATATTTGGAAATGTATTCCGTAAGCGGAAACTGTTTTGAAATTGTTTTCAAATGAGTTTTGAAAATTCGGAATTATATCTTGGAAAGATATTTGGGCAAATAAATAATGTGGGAAATTATTTAATTGTGTGATGGTTGCTTGTGGATGTGAATTGATAGTTAAATAACCGACTATCAATATTGGCCAATGCGCTGATCGTTTCGAAGAGACCGGGATCGGGTTTCCGTATACCGGAATTCTAGGTCTGGAGACTCGAATACCACTTCGATCCGGTTTGTACGTTTCGTGAAAACGATTTCAGAGTCGAAGATGGAGCTGTGAAGTGCAAGGGCTAGTCGCTACTAATCCGGAGGATATTTCCAAAATGGATGTAGTAGGAGTAGTGCCTTCGGTTCCGTTCAAACCCAGGACGGACTGGTATGGACGAATGCTTGCGAAACATCGTCAGCGGACGATGGGCATTCTAAGGGATATGTTCTCTAAAAGGTATCGTTTAGCCTCGAACCTCATCAACCGGGAATGACTGAAAATCAGGGGTTATGCAGCAAGGCTTCGTGGGTAGCTCCCACTGGAGGGTAAGGTCATCCCTGTCTAGATGTCCCTTTTTATTTCGGCTTAGTGGTGCGGTTGCTGATCCCAACCGTGGGGTGATTTTATTCGGGATCATCCAGTAAGGGATGGTTCCGGCCTTGTGTTGCAGGGGAGCGGGCGTACTCCTCGGTACGGTGATCTAGGCCACGTACTGTGATAGGTGGTACCCCAGTGCCTAGTCATTCGTTGGAAATCCATTCTCCCTACATGCCTGTACGGTTTTGATTGTGCCCAACTATTGTTGAAATGTGAGATGCAAGCATTTCAGCTAGATTCTATTTTACTTTCTGTAGACACTATTATAATATCAGAGGATTTTGATATAAAGTGTTTTAGCTATCGTAAGGTAAAAACCCGACATGTTTATTTGTGGCGTGGTCTTACGAGATGGTTTTATTTTCGAAAGGATTTTTGAAACTTTAATAATCAATTGAGTGTGATTTTCTCACGCTGGTATTCCAGACTGACTCGGGTATTGTTTTATATGATGCTCGGGTCAGACCGAGTATTATAAATTACAGGAAATGATGCTGTGGAGCTGGATGGCGATACGTACTTTCGTATTTGAGTTATATATTCTGCTGTGTATTCAGATTGTGAGGACAAATTATGATTACTGTCCAGTTGTATGATATTGATGTGATGTACTCTGATGATGTATTGGGATGATGTATATATAAACAGATATAGATTTCTTTTTGTGTAAAGATCTATTATTACCTGTTATAGTTTATTCCGCTGCGTATGAGAGATTCTGTTGTTGTTTTCTATTTTTCTTCTTCTTCTACCTCTTCTTCTTAACTCAAATGGTCCGGTTTTTCGTGTTAGAAAAACCCGGGTTGTTACACCCATGAAGGAACTTCCCAAGTCAAAGAATCTTGCCTTGCCATGCTTAGTTGCGAGTACGAGAACTTCACAATGGCAAAGGATGAAAGTGTCAAAGAAATGTATGGACGACTTTCTAATCTCATATACAAATCAAAATCTCTAGAAAGACCATACACAGAACTGGAAATAGTCTGCAAAATCCTCAGAATTCTTCCATGAAATTTTGAAGCAAAAGTGACTGTCATTCAAGAACCAAAGGATCTGAAACAAATTAAAGTCGAAGAACTCATCGGAAATCTCACCACTTATGAGTTGGAAATCAAATTCAAGGAAGAACGTGAAGGAGGAGATACATGAAAGAAATCAACAGCTCTCAAAGGAACAATGGAAAGTGATGATAATGATGATGGATCAGCTGAAATGGCATTGATAATAAAAAGATTCAAAAGGTGGAACCACAAATATGGAAATCCTACCCTAAATCAACAACTAAAGAACAGAATCGTCAAAGTTTTAGACAACTCAGAAGAGAAGGAGATCATTTATCACAACTGCAATAAACCTGGTCATATCAAGCCAAATTGTCCTCAAAATCAATTTAGCAAAGGAAAGAAATCAAAAAGGAGAAGTTTTGCAGCTACTTGGGATGAAGTGATAAAAGCACTAGCAGTGAAAGTGAAAAAGAAAATCTGTGTTTTTCAGGAGAAATAAGTGACAGCGATGATGATGAGCCAAGCGAGGTATCAAAACTTACTCACTTGTAATTACTTATATATTTTCATGAATTAAATGGCTTTTTTGAACGACTTAGGGAGAAGTACGCTAAAATTGAATCACAAAGAGATAGTTTGATAGACCTAAATAAGCAGCTTGATCAATTGGTTAAAACTATCGAAATAAGAGCCCTAAGTGTGATAAGTGTCCATCATTTGAAGAGGAAATAAAAAATCAGAAACTAGAATTAAATCACTTGAAAATGAAATTCTGATTTTGAAAGAAAGTGAAAACACTAAAAGAGAAAATTTTATTAAAAAGTGCACTTTGTTATTGAATGAAAATGAATCTCTCAAAACACAAGTCCAACAATTGTCTACAACTTTAGGAAAATTCTCCAAAGAAGAAAGATCTCTAAATATGTATTAGGGAAACAAACTGTTAATCCTATTAGAAAAGGACTTGGGTATACTCAATCTAAAAGCGTTAGAAGTGAAACTAATCATGTCAATTCCAAATGCACGATTTGTAGAAAAATTGGACACAATCACAACAATTGCTGGTATAGACCCAAACAAGTGAAAACCATACCAATTTGGTTTCCTAAAGGCACGAATGTAAAATCTCTTAAAATCAACCGATCTGGGTGCCAAAGGAACAAACATAAACTGTTTTGGTTCTACGCAAACTTGTTTTTCAAAATCGTTTGTCACTAACAATCATGGACCTATAAAAACAAATAGGTTACAAAAATCTTTCCTCGTGTAAGTGTGTTGGCAGGCTAAGAAACAACAAGAGTGGTACTTGGATTTTGGCTGTTCCAGGCACATGATGGACGAAAAATCAAAGTTCCTTAGCCTAGAGAAGTACAAAGGTGGCAGAGTCAAAATGAGCAACAAACGATGTATTATATGTTGAAAATCTGAACCATAATCAGATTTCAATCAGCCAGTGATCAACTGAGAAAATTTGAGAACCACAATTAAATTTGACAAGGATGAAAAAGGTAAGGTAGTTGATCAAAAGAAATATCGAGGTATGATTGATCACTTCTTCATCTTACTGCTTCTAGACATTATGTTCTCTGCTCGCTTGTGTACATAGTTTCAATCAAATCCAAAAGAATCTCATTTTAAAAGCTGTAAAAGGATTATAAGGTATCTGTTGCACACACCACGGTTTGGTCTATGGTATCCAACTTATGATAACTTTGATTTAAAGGGGTATTCAGATGAAGATTATGTTGGTAGTCTAGTTAATAGAAAAATTACTAGTGGAATGTGTTTTGTGTAGGGACATTCATTAGTTGCATCATAAAGAAAATATTTGCATAAATTTCATTTCAACTGATTTTCAATTGGCAGACATTTTTACAAAACCACTTCCAAAAAATAGTTTTTGTCGACTACATCTCGGTTTAGGCATTTTAGAAATTTGATTTTATATTTTTGGATTGATCTTAAATGTCTATGTTAACTAATCTGACTCCCTACAGATTATCGAAAAGGAAAATAGTGACTGAAAAAATGTGATGAGTGTTGATATTAATCATACATTATGACCTAAGATGGTATATTTAATAAATTTCTTTAAAAATTTAAACAAAATTTGTAATATAGTTTGTTGGTAAAAATTCCATGACCATCTCTATTTCTATCATATTTCTAACGACCATCACTCATCAAAAATCAATATAGTATGTCAAAATGTTGTATCTAAACAGGAAATTATTCCTTTTTAAATTAACTAGCAATAAAATTAACCAAAAGTACTCACTCTCATTTAAAAGTCCTCGCGGTTATGCATGTATGGAACACATATCAAAATTGATTATTAGTTAGGCGAGTTGATTCTAACCCTATTTAAAAGTCCTCACAGTTATGCGTGGTTAGAAGATGCTTGAAATTCATTTTTTAATAAAAATTGGGAATACTACTAATCCCATTTAAAAGTCATAACGCTTATGCATGGTTAGTAAGTATTCAAATTCCTGTCATAAATATACCACAAATGGATATGACTATATGGTTTTCTATACCGACATCACCCTTATCACTCTAAAATGGAATATATGCCTAACAGAGTATTTATGATTTTTGTTTGATTTTTTATTGAAATTTAATATTTATACTCGATTAGGTATTAATGTTGTATTAATGTTTATCACTTTATCACTCTTATCTAACACTATTACTCTTTTGCAAATAACAAAAGGGGGAGAGAAGTTATGATTTTGGCAAATAAGTTCAAATTTTTATTTGCATATTCCCATCTAGGTTCATTCACTGCAATTGTTTTTATTTGCATATTTTTTATTATTTTCATGCATATATGAAGGGAGAGCTCTGTTGTAGGGGGAGCATTCAAATAGGGAGAGCTAATAGAATTCATCAAGACCAAATACATTTAATATAGTCAAAATCTTAGTATATGTTTGTTATCATCAAAAGGGGGAGATTGTAGAATATGCTAGTGTACTAGTTTATGATTTTTGTTTGATGATAATAAACATATATATATTCATTTAAATGTATTTGATATTGTACTACTTTATTTTTCCGCATAATTAAATAAATATTTGTTGAATAAAATAAATAACTCGGAATTCATATTTAAACAAATATTTTATTCAAACAAATATTTTATTACAAATTCGAATAGTGCATATTTAAGCTCTCACTATACAAGCTTCAATTACAACATAATTTTCAATATACAATTTTTCATACATATTTCACCTCACTACATAATTCACTCAACACTCGTATTTGATCTTCAACTCTGTTCCAGCCTGTATCCAGCATCTGAACTATCTGCAAAATAAACACTGACGTAGTAAAATTGAAAAAGAAAATATTTTGCAGTGCTCAATAAAGTGTGTGTTTTTGAAAATATTATTTGCCTTAGTTATTTGGGTTGTTCGTCATCATTTATTTTTAATTCATCTTACACGAACAACTTGTGACATGCATAGTGTATCACTGTACATGCCACAAGGTCGTGCACACCGATATACACTTGCTTGTTAAAATTGCAGGGACAGGTGAGCACAAGGTCAAACCCAAGCCTAGGCTGGATTCAACTCCAGTGCAATACAAAAATAAAACATCACAGAATGATCCTTTAGTCCAAGCAAACCATGGGACAGAATACAAAGGCACCAAGTTCATCAGACCAGAGAAGACTACAAGAACAGAGGCATGAAAAATGAAGACTTCACACTTGAACTAGATCACAAATGGATCAAAACCAGTTCATCAATGAAAGTACACAAGACATTGTCAGGCTTTCGAGTTCAAGTGCATAAGCAGACATGAACACAAGTAAAACCATAATGCAAAACAATGCAACATGAAAATGCAAGAGACTCAACCAAAATGTACATGCATACAAACCAAAACATGGAACTAGAACTAGACCCCAAATGACAGTGCATATGAACAAAGTGAGGAGACAACAACTCAACATAACATGCATACAACGTACAGACTCAACATAGAAATGGTTAGATTCAACAAATGTACAAAGACATGTGTAGAGAATCAATTGAATTATCCTACACTAATTGATACCAGTATTAATCCAACAGCTAGTGGCATGGCACAAAGGCACAAAACAAATGAAGATTCAACTAAATGCACACACGAGACTTCAGTGCATATGTACATGAGTGCAAAGCACAATGCACCAGATCAATGAAACAGTCTAAACACAAAATGAACGCATTTCAACATGAAAAAAATGGCGCACCATATATATATGCACATGCAACAGAGGAGCATACATATTGAAACAGATGAGACTAGAACATAATCACAAAACGAACTTTAACATACAACAATAATGATCGCAGTAGTTCAGACCACCAACACAATGCAAACCAGACTCGGTTAAACCAGAGGTGAATACAACAAGGCAACAATCTCATCAATGCAGACCTTTGCAAAATCTACAAGTGGAACTCGAAGCTAATAAAAAAACAGCAAATATGACGAAGAAACCGTAGGTCATGTTTGAAAAAAAATAGTGAAGCAGTTTACAAGAGAAATGATCTGTAGTAGTTTGACCTAAGTGAAGGAACAATTTCAAATGGAAATGGAAAAACAAAAATCATTGAATTGTTCAAAAAATCTAATATTGCCAGCAAATAAATGGAACATCGTATCATGGTATCATCAAACTCTAATGCCAACAAGTCAGAGAATTGTACAAGTCAATCTTCACGAAGTCGCAAATATTATCACAAATTCAAAATGCCGAAGTCATAGGAGCAAAAAGAACGGAACTGACTCAAGCAATTCGAGCAGATTCAAATTAATTCAACAATGAACAAGTCGGAATAAATCACATCATCCAAGAAAAAATCCATGGTCGAGAAAAGCAATTGACAAGTTCAAATAGAAATATACGAACGAAAATTTAGGGTTTTAATCCCTATAAATTGAACCCAGTTACATCATCGGCTAGCATGAGTTCGAAAACAATCAAGTCGAGCATAAACAAATATTGAAAAGGGGCAAATCACGTACTAATTCAAAGTAGCATTCGAACTCGCCACTGAAGCAGCCGCAAGCAATTTGAATATCACTGATAGAAGAAGCAGCGAAGCAGGAACGAAAGCATCAAAGGATTCGAGCTTCAATTTTACAAGCGGCGCTTCAATTGAGAAACCCTTATTCCAGAATCACAAAGAAACTAGGTGGCCAAAGATAGTATACAATATATAAGGGAAGATCGCTTATTTTAGTGTAACAAATTGGGCCGCACTGTTATTGTTTTAAATTGGGCAACGCTATTTTTATTTTATTTATTTGGGCCAAATAGAGAATTAGGATTTTGTATTGTTTGTTTTGTATTGTTTATTTAAATCACACTCTAGTTTAACTAGGTTACGAACTATGGTTTTGTAGTTCGAGAATTCGCAACTTGGTGGCTGAATTGTGTTAGGGTTTTAAGCTTAGAGTTAGTTAGTCAAGTTAGCGGGTGTCGCAAGTTTACGTGTGTTTGTAAGCGTTTGACTACTTAATTTCTAGTAGAAACTTTGGTGGCAGCACGTAGGCAGGTTATTGCCGAAGCTGGGTAAATCTATGTGTAATTTTTACTGCATTACTTTTTGCTATTGTTTTTATTTTCGCATTAATTTTTATTATTATTAGTACACCCTTTTCACCCTCCCTCTAGGGTGAAAACGATCCAACATATATTTCCCTTCAACCCCAAATCTCTTCTCAGATCTATAATTTTAATATATGTATATACCCTTTTTATACATATTTCTTCAGATAAGAAGGAAACGAAGTTGAATCAAAGGCTTTACGTCAGATCTGGAGATTTGGAACGCTTTTAAAAGGTGAGTGGGAAATTTATAAATCGTTTATGCTACTAAATCTATTCCGTTGGCATACATTTGATTTTATACCTAAATGAGTATATGTAAATTATAGGAGAAAATTGAATATATTAAACATCGCCTACATATTCTTAGGATCTGATTGGAATTATTGTTACACCGTGATCTAGAAATCAGTCCCAAAAGTTATAGATATGAATATTGATTATATATGAAATTTATTCTAGATCTGAAATTGGGTTGTAGATTATTAGTATGATTTTGATTATTATCCTAATAATGTTGAATAGGGAATTTTCTATAGTTTAATTTGCGGGAAGAACCTCTGTTTGATTTTTATATATTTGTTTGTGTTTCCAAATTGCATAGAAAGTGTAGCATTTGATTTAACAAGGAATATATACAAGTAAAAAGGAAGAGATGTGTAAAGTACATATATATATTCTTTGTAGTTTACACTGTCTATTCCAATAAAAAGAAAATAATCATTCCTTGTGATTTGAAACAAGGCAAATCTTTCCATTAATTCATGATCTTTTTTTAAACTAATTTATTGAGATCATAATGGAGAATCTTCCAAAGAAATGTAATTTTAGCAAATTAAAAATGGAAAAGAAGATCCTAGTTAAAGATTTATGACTAGAGTATATTTGGAGAAGTAGTTATTTATACGTATTTATACGCACTAATAAATATGACGATTTTTGTGTAACACTCACTTAGGATATTAGTATACCTAGTAATAACATTGATTTGCGAATAAGAATTAGGAAGGCGAACGAGGAAAGGTTGTAACTCCAATTAACGGGTAATAAATGCGCAATGAATTTGGGAGGTATAAAGAATTGATAGGGTAAATGGATAAATGGGACCGGTAAATAAAGAAGTTAGGTTAATAACTACATAATAATTATGAAAGGTTACTAAGTGGAAATTATGGACAAATTGACATTTATGAAAGAAGCAAATAAAGAGGATTTGTGGGTAATTGTTATTTAGGGTAAATTATATAGGCTTAAATAAATAAAAGGAGATTAGTAAGCTAAGTCCAATATCCATTTTAAGATTATAAAGCTTAGTAATAATAAATCCTAAGATAATATGGCTTAAGTTAGTAAAGGCTAGAATAATTAACTGGGCTTAGTAGGTTGGGATGCGAGATCAATAGAGTTACACAATGGAAGTCTGCTCTTTATTTTGAGGCTACCAGTAGTTGTGTACACTTCCCACTGATGTGAGATATCATTAACTATAGGACCCATAGAATAATTAATTGGGCTTAAAAGATTTGAATGCGAGGTCAGTAAAGTGATACAACGAAAGTCTACCCTTCACTCAGAGGCTACCAGCAGTTGTGTAGACTTATTACCGATGTAAGACATCACTAATCATAGGACCCACGGGAAACGATTATGAATGATAGTATCTGCTTAGGGGTTAGAGGTATTAAGTGCTTGTTTAAGGGCCCGCCTCTTTCCTAATTAAAAATTATTAAATGGTCTGAATTAACGGTTAAGAGCGGTAGTGGATATCTCGGAAAGGGTCTGCTTTGAGTTTGAGGTATTTAGTGACTGATCTAGGTTTTGGCTCTCTCCCATAATGAATTATTAATTGTCCCAGCGAGATTCCAAGAAATGTCAGCTAGATATTACTAGTGAGGATTCTACCTTGGGTTAGCTATTAAATAGAAAGGCCTACCTAGAATATAGGTATTAAATGATCAAGGGTCTATCTAGTCCTTATTAATAAGGTACTAAGTGGCTTGGGTTTTGTCTATCATGTGACTAAGACTTTAATGATGATAAATGTGTAAGTAGCATGGCTATTATGTATATTAATACCATAAATAGTGGTCAAAGGTCTCTGTAGATAGGACCAATAGACCAACGATGACGGTTCTAGGAGCCCGCTTCATATTTGAAAATATTAAATGGCCGATATACTTACAAAAGTATTTTGCACCTTGGAAAGGGTAGGTAGATGAATTATGCTAGGTAGGAATATCGTGTGTGCAATATTAGGTTAATTTGGTTAATCTTAGAATAGTAGACATAACAATTAAATGGAATCAATCGGTATAAATTTATGTTATGGACACTGTATAGATTTTCTAGTCACTAGAACATTATTCTGACCCTCTCCTCATTACAACACACATGATAGATTTAGAGGAACGATTCGCTTGAGCTAGAAGTGGTTTTTGTTGGAGAAGTCTTCTTTTCTCTCATGCTCGACGCTGATATGGGAATCTAGTATCCAAGGAATCCCATTAATTCCGAGATAGTAGCCATGGTCAGTATTTATATCCTATTATTGTTTCCACTATGAGTTTAGATTTTATCAACATCTGATATGCTCATGCTTATTTACAAGTACTAAATCCAACGATCCATGCTCTGAAGGACTTAAGTTTCGATTTTTGTCAAAATTTAGGCCCATTAATGTGTGAGTTGTCACATTTGGTATCTGAGCTTAGGTTAGTCGATTAGAAGAACTAGGATAAATTGAGAGAATGTATTCATATTTTCCAATCTATTATTATTTTTGCCCTAGACTTTAAGAATCTCGACCATAGAAATAGTTGTAGTTGCACTACGAAGAAATAGGTAAAGAAACTATGGGTTGGAAATATCTTAGATTTTCATAGCGACTTCGAATTACCCCCACGGAGTGTTAGCGATGCGTAGGGTGTTGATAAAGAAGAATATGAGTACGACATATGGTAGAATCCCGGAGACTAGAGGGTGTTCGACATGATGGTTGAGATCTAGCTACCTTGTGATTTTGGATTTTGATGTTGACTAACAATCTAAGATGTATAATTATTCTAGATAAGTGAGAAATAGAATTCTGCATGTCGCAAATATCTGAAGACGAATTTTAGCAAGGCAATGTCCATTAATCACCTTTTGCTAGAAAACCGGATTTCTATTTGAAAAATTAAAGTCAATTCCTTAGTCTAATCCCGTGAGAGAATTTTGATAAAGTATATTTTTGAAATGCCTTAGATTTTAAAACAAGGGTTTTCAGAGGATTTCTTTTCCCAAGGACTTATTTTGGAAATTTTGTTTCGGGAAGTTTTGAAATTTTAATTTTCCAAAAACACATATACCACTAAGTTTAGTCGTGTTAGGAAATTTTGGTTCAAAAGGGAGTAAGTTTTGAAATCCTTAAATACTTATATATGTGTGTGTGTATATATATATATATATTAGTAAAAATTTGATTTTGATTTTTAGCAAGAAAATAGTTTTTTGATTTGGAAATGAGTTTCAAAAGTGTAGTCCAAATGATTTTCCTGTTTATAAAATTCGATGTTTTTAAAGTTTTCTCTTAAGGGATGGGCAAAATAGAAATAACATTTAATTTTATTGGAGTCTGCAATTAGAAGTATTGTTATACCCGCTAGTTGTTGAAAAAAAATATTCCGTGCAAAGTATTCGGGGAATAGTAGTTTGAATATTATTGGGTTTTTGGAATTGTTGATAGTCGAAGCAGTATAACTCATAAGTACTGCAGTATAGCGGAAGAATGGTTCGGAAGCTTGATGGTAAGCTTTGCCACCGTCGTTAAGAGGGAAAGGATTTTTCGGATCGTGTCGAGTCGAAGGAGATGGTATGAAACGATTATCGTTATTATTATTATTAACGTTATAAATTAACCTGGCTTGGAAGGGTCTAGATTTAAGTCATGCAAAAAACTACCTAACAGTCGACACCTTGGGACCGATCGGTAGCGGTCGACCGGTAGGCCTAAAGGGGTCGACAACTATACAGGTTTTAGCCCATCCTAAAGCTAGATTGCGACTATAAAGTCGCGTCCAATTTTATTCCAACTGCATTCGATTTCCCCCCACTCCATTTCAATCGAACCTAAATCACCACAACCTCCTCCAAATCAGCTCCCGCTTCCTCCATTCCACCTCCAGGCAACACCGTTTCTCCCCCTCTCCGATGAGAAACAGCCTCGCCTTCCCCTTGTGCTATTTTCACGCATTAGATTTGCCCCACCACCATGCCAGATCTAACCCTATTTATCAACTTCTTAGCTCATGGCACCTCCTCGCACTGGTGGTTCATCCTTGCGCTACCTTGGTGTCACCCCTCAAGAGATCAGGTGGTTGGACTAGAATGATTAGAAGATCTCCATCTTTCTCAGTTCTGCCAATTTCAAGTTCCTTCAAGAATGACCAGTGAAGTTTGGAGACTTCACTGCTTTTGGGCTAGAAGAGCTAGGACTTGCACTGATCTTGTACTTTGGACTTTTGATAGGGAATGCTACCCACGCTGCATTCGCCTTTCGATGCTCATATGGCACTGAATTTCGATGAAGAGAACAATTTCATTCAGTTGGTGGTTAAAGGAGTTAGGATCAAGATGTTTGATGATGATTTCGGTAATATTTTAGAGATATTCATGGATGGCGTGGATTTGGATGATATTAAGATGACTAACCCAGAAATCTTGCAATGGATCTTTTCTCAGAATGTCAATGTTTGGAGGACAAACAATCTATGTCCGACCTTCATTTTGTTGTGTGCATCATTCAGCACAATATCATCCCTAAGAAGGGATTATGATCATATTTATCCTTGGGTACAGAAGGCCATCTATGCTGTTATTGGTAGTATATCCATCGATTGGGCACGCACTCTAATGACTCATTTTTCGACTAGAGAGTTGGCACTCCACGGAGTTACTTTCTGCATTGTCACCTATTCTCTCTCATCTTCAGATGATACATGGTAAATCTTAGCAGGGAGACTGCCTAGACGAAGTTCCCACCTGCCATTGATAGAGCTTCCCTTAAGCAAATGGGAATTTCTGTTCCACTAGCCGCAGAAGCCGAGCAAGAAGTAGAGCAGCAGTCGCAGCAGGAGGCGCGATAGGGATAGGGTGCCAAAGGATATCAAAGTCCCAAGCTGGTCACCAATTAACGGGTCCAGACTGAGCTCCAGGGGATCCACACCGACCAGTAAGAGATGAGGACTGAGCTACAATGCCAAAGTCATGAAATTGGGTGTTTAGCCGCTATGCTTCGCCCTTTTCAATGCCGTGACAACGGGTCGAGTTCCCATCGAGGATGGGGACCGTCCCATAGTCTGCACATAGTATTTTAGGATCTGTAGTGTATTTTTGTATCTTTCCCTTCCAACATTTGTTCTTTCTGTTTTAGGTTATTGGGTTGTAACTGTTAGTTTTCTCTTTTTAAGATGTGCATAATATTATGTGATGTATTTCTATTTTACTGTGTTATTGTTTCCAAATATGTGAACTGCTCTTTTATATATTTGGAAGAAACGGTATAAATATGAAATTCTTATAAGGATACTTAACCAACAGTTAAATGTAATATAAGACTAGAAGTTTTGAATGGATAGAAATTTTATCAAGCGAAGGATATGTTATATTATTTTAGAATCAAGGATCATTGTTTCTGTTTCTTAAAAGCTAATTTTTTTGAATAATTAAGTATGATGACATTTTTAAATAAAAATCAAGTTTTATGGATTAAGGTTAGTTGTAGAATGAATTAAACTTATCAGTTTAGCGCATAACTGACTTTCGACTAAGGCTAAAACTATGGCCTGAATTATGAAAATTTTTGCGAAGAAAAATATCTTGGAAAGTTTCTCTTAATTTAAATAGTTTCGCTAGAAAAAAGTTTTGGTTTTTAAATTATTTTTGACGCTCAAATAATTTTTAGAATTTTTGCCCAAATTTTGTTTCAAGGGAAAAATTTACGTTCAAATATTTTGGAAATTTATTTTTCAAGCGGCGTACAGATTTGAAAATTGAAAAAGGTTTTTATGAATTTTTTGATTTTGAAGGCCATATGCTAAGCATAGGGAAGGAAAATAGATTAGAAATGCGAATTTAGTAGTGCATTAGGATCGACGATGTGATAAAATGAAAGTGGTAACAAGAAAAACGCTATTTTAGTCTTGCAATTTCTATTTCCATACCTTGTCGACAATGCACGCAAGCCTATTTTTTGTCTCAATTCCATTTTAGAGCTTGGAAACAAGCCTTCTTATGCATTTTGGGCATGGAAAATTTGGAGTAAACCCGGGGCAGCGAGAAATTTTCCACTATACAATGGGAAATGGATAGCTTATAGAGTGGTAAGAATGTAAAATTCTCCATCGAAATCCTTTTGCCAGCATAGAAGTGACATTTAGAAAGCAAGATTTCGATGCAATAGATTTTTGGTTGGTAGTAATTGGATGCAAATTGGCTGCACCTTACTTCTATTCGTAGGAGTGTAGAGATTTTTGGTGGTGGTAATTGAAAGTGACTGTGCTATAGGATCAAAATCGCTAACAGTAGTAAACAATGTAAATATAGTTGCAATGCGATATAAACTAAGTTATCTACTGATGCAGAATATGAGTATAAAAATAAGTAGTGCAGAAAATAATAATAGCAGTAAAGAAAAATAACACCAGAGAATTTTATACTGGTTCGGAGCACCGTCCTACGTCCAGTCCCAGACTCCTTCTGGAATTTCACTAAAACAACAACCCTCACTTAACCCGGAGGAACAGGTCTATACAACTCTTGAGCAGTAGAACAGGGACTTGAGCAGCGGAATAGGATTTTCCTCAGCAACCGAAGAGGACTTCACATGCCTGAGCAGCAGAACGGGACTTTAACAAATACAAAAGATTGTTTTGACCTTGTGTGTTCTAATAACACGGATTTGTCACTTGTAGTACACCATTCCTATAATCAAATCTTCAAGTATTTGAAATGTATGTGAGAATAAGAAATGAAGATATTGCTTAGAATCAAGGAATATGTAAGTAATTCAGAGATTCAAAGCAATTAGATATAGAATGCCGTTAGAATGCAAGAATATGAGAGCACAAGAGTAATAGAGATTTGTTAGAATGATTTCTATGATTGTAGAATGTTTGGAAACAAGTATATATAGAAAACAGAGAGTTGCTACCATTGATGAAGAGTTCTGACGAAGAGAAGCAACTATTTCCGTTCAGAAATCGATCGTAACCCTTCGCAGAGAAGAAGTGTCTGTTGAAAATATGACAGTTAGAATAAGGTCAGTCGACTGGTCGAAAATGGTCAGTCGACTGAAAAGTAAATTCTTGTAAAAAAAATCGTGCACAAATGTGCATATATGTGCAGCATATACAAAACCAATCGACTGGGAAAAACTGCCAGTCGACTGGCTATATGTTTGCAGCACATACAAGCCATTTTTCGAAGAATCGAGATGTGTTTTCTTGAGGATAGATTTTAACAAAGCACTAAACTAGACTCTATATACATATTTGATGACTCTTGTTAAAATATATAACTATACAAACCATATATTGAGCCGATGAGTCTGGATATTATCGTAGTCGTAGGTTCGTGAATTGTTGTGTCTTGTCAGCAATCAAAACCTATGTACCAACATTCTCCCCCTTTTTGATGATGACAACTCCATTTCCTACGGACGAATCTTCGACAATCTTTGTTGACTTATCTCTCCCCCGGAATATATTCATGTAATTATGCTATAGATTTCTCCCCCTGAATCTATGCTATATATTCCTGTAAATAATTAATCTTTTCTCCCTCTTAATCTATGTTTGCATCGTTTATTTCTGTGATGACCCGGAATTTTTGTATATTTGAAATGGGAATATTTAATTTATTTTAAATATTCGAAGGTTAAATTTTAAATTAATTTTCAAATATACAGTATTTATTGGGTGATAGATTATTGAATTAGACAATTAAAAATTGGATAAAATGTTGAATCGAGAGTTTTGAGCCAGTTAAAAATAATTTAAAGGCTTGTAAAATTTATATTGGTAATACTGAAGATAATAGAACTTTCAAAATTTGATTTCAGAGTATTTTGTTCAGTTTTGAAATTTATCGTTTGAATCGATATTTAAAAATAGCCTTCCGAGGCACAGTCTCGGAATTCGACGAAACCAGTTCCATTGGATCCGTAATATTGAATTTTTACCGGATTTCAATTTTCGTAGCGTTCAGAGTTGTTATGTGAGCATACGAGATAAGAACGCTTAGACAATGGTTAATCGTTTTAATTTAAATATCTTTCATCTTATCAACTGTTAAAGTTTTATCAACATCAACAGCACAGTGGTGAGACTATCTTCTCACGCAAGACAAGTAATACGTTTAACATTTGATAGCTGAGATATTTTTGGATATAACAATATAAAATTTCAATTCTATTAGTACCCTATAAGCAGACCTAGCCTGTATCTATCGCCATACTTTACCCATTCCTCAACACGCTACCTCCTGCTAGAACTCACGTCTCCTCTTTTTAAAGTATTACAGCCGAAACGAAAAAAAGGAATGAACGCGGCCTAAATCGAAATCAAATTCGATTACAAATCAAAGTCATGGCCTTCTTTTTCAGATCGAAGCCGCTTCCCTAATTCAAATCGAACGAATTCGATTTCGATTTCTAGAAGAAATCGCGTACAGCTTGGGTTGCTCGATGGCTTTACGCGAGGCTGGGTTGCGTAGTTGGAGGGGCGCCGATGTTTAGTGGAACGGGGGGAAGGGGAAGCTGTAGGCATAGTTGAACTCGAAATCGATCAGGCGATGTCGTGAGGTGATGAATGCTCGCGATGACAGCGTGGGCAGAAATGGTATAGGTGCTTACGATGTTGGAGATAGTGGGTCTAGTTCACGAGTGAATTCGTGAATCTCGTTATACTTCGCGAAGTTGACTGGGGGACTCGTGAGAAGTTGTTCGATGGAGGTGGCGTGCGAATCGATTTTGATCTGGAAGGTGGCGCTCGCGAGGCAGTTTTCTAAAGTGCGACTAGGGTTTCGATGTAGGGGCCGGAGCTTGAGTTGTTGGCCAAAGTCGAGAAAGTCGCGTGCACGAACTGGAGTGGTGGCGTGTGTCTTGGCAACTGCAGAGGGATTCACGAGGCAGTTTGTGCCTCCGATTTGAAGTAAGGTAATCATCTTGTTTCCATTTAAGTAAACTTAAAACGTTTTCAAATTGTTCATTTTTATTTGACAGGGAATTGTATATAAGAATATAAAATTTTGCTTAGGTTATTTAATATATATATATTGCTGAAATCTATATGGGACAGGGAAGAAAAATATTTTGAGAAATGAATAACGTTTTGTTTAGTATATGGATGTATAAAATGTTTGAAAAGAAAAAAAAAAGATTTACAGTAAAGCAATCTACTGTTTTATTGTTACAGAATTATAGGTAACAATGAAGAATATATATGTATATATATTTAGGGCCTTGGAAGAAATATATAAGAATTTATATAAAAGTTAGTGTGTAAATCTATTAAATGATAATAAATTGTTCAACTATTCCAAACGTTAATAGAATGATAAAATATTTATTCAAGGTTAAAATTCGAGAGGAAAGCAAGCTGGATTGGAATTGAGATCCTAATAGGTTAAAGGTGAGTTAATCTCACTCAGTTTAATTTTATTTAAATTTAATTGGTTAAATTTAAATATGGATGAATGATTGAATTGTTTGATTGGATTGATATGATACGGTATATAGTAGTATATACCAATATATATATATATTGGCATATGTATATATTGGAGTTGATATTCCCGCATTTATATAGCGGATGAGACCCTATGCGCCGCATAATAGCGGATGATAATTTATAAACCCATATACCGCGATATTCCACCTCGAAGTGGAATTGGTATTGTGCTAACGTCTGTGGATGCAGGGAAACAGGTTGGAGGGATCCAACTGGATTCCTCAAAATATTTAATTTTTGTTTAAATATTCTGTGATATGATTGTTGTTATCCTGTGATAATTTATATTGGATAATCTGGTTGGATTGAATTTCCCAGTATAATGAGTTATCAAAAGCAATTGAATTGGATTTTTGGAAAATATAAAAGAGTAAAATTAAGTTAAGTAATTCTAGTGAATTCGAATAAATTAAATATGGAAAAGAGGAATTTTGAATAAATAGAGAAATGTTGAATTTAAAGAAGACTTATGTGATGTTATTTAAAGGGATAAAAATTTATTTTAATTCAATGTTTAAATGTAATTAAAAAGAGAAGGAATTTGGGAAATCTGAAACTTGTGTTTCGGTTTAAAGATTTTAAATCATAATGAGAAATAAAATCTGAAAGTTAATGAATTTGGGAATAAATGGATTAAGTGAGGAAATTTATTTCAAAGTAAAATAAATTGGGAAATCAATTATAAATTGATTTAAATACTTTGGAATTTGAATTTTAAAGAGAAATGAGATTTGGGAGAGATAAACTGGGTTTGTAAAGTAAAATAAAATATCAGAGGATATTTGAAATATAATTTCAAAGTGGGAATTTATAAAAGGATATGGTTTGGTTTAAAAATAAATGTTATTTTATTTTTAAAAGATGGGAGTGAGAAGGATATTTCTCTGTATAGCCAAGTACGTTTTCAAAGCAATTTTAATATAAGTTAAAAGTTCTAATTGTATTTTTAAAAGCATATTTTAGAAAATTTATTATTTCTAAATGTTAATTTCCTAAGTAAGTATGTTTTAGGAAACCTATTCTTTTTAAATATTTAAACTTTAAAGTAAGTATTTTTCAAAGATCTATTATTGTAGTAATTATATAAAAGTGATTTGGTATTATATTTTAAAAAGAGAAATTTAGTTTATATTTGTAAAGTGGTTTCATTTTAAATATTTCTTAAGTATATATTTTGTTAAGGTATTAAAGTAGTTTTTTTTTTAAATTTCAATATTATTAAGTATATTTATAGTAAAGTGTTTTAAGATTATTTTAAAATCTAAGTGTTTTGTACTTGGTGTTTCAGAGGAAATAAATATTTGGAAATGTATTCCGTAAGCGGAAACTGTTTTGAAATTGTTTTCAAATGAGTTTTGAAAATTCGGAAATTTATCTTGGAAAGATATTTGGGCAAATAAATAATGTGGGAAATTATTTAATTGTGTGATGGTTGCTTGTGGATGTTAATTGATAGTTAAATAACCGACTATCAATATTGGCCAAATGCGCTGATCGTTTCGAAGAGACCGGGATCGGGTTTGCTACATTACAGCGTGATAGGGGGTTCTCGCTTTGCGTTAGGTGGCGAACGGGAGACTCTTACCACTACATGTCCCCGGGGGTAGTATAAGGCCTTTTGGGGTTGGTTGCGACTCGAGAGGGTGGCCGTAAAAGCAAACCCGAGGTATCACTGTGAGCCACAGCGGGGCTGGGATGGTTGAAAAGCCTACCGGTCGTGAACCGTTGCTGAAGGTTGAAAAGCCTAGGACGTTACAGTGGTATCAGAGCTTAGGCTGGCGACAACCTTGGCTCTGGTGGGAATTTTGAGAGTATTAATAGATATGAGCGCGTATTTGTTAGTGAATATAAAATGGTTTTATATTATGTTGGTTGGTTTATTGAGTGGCATATGAACCTTCGTCGACACAGTCTGGACAACTGTATCGAAGGGGTTTCTAAACACTTAAATAGAACAGTTCGACACAGTATTGTTTTAAATAGGGTGAATGAAATAATTTTGCCCAAATTATTTTGTATATAAAAGAAATAATTATTTGAAATTTATTATAGTTATATATTTGGATGCTTGGTTGTTAGAAAATGACCATAATGAGTTAGTCTCATTATTAAGTAGAAACTGAAAACTTATAACCTAAGTTGAAGAATAAATTTATATAACAAAATGGAATTTGAAATATAGACTATAAATGAAATTTATAAATTGAAATAAACTTTATATACAAATGTGAATTACAAATGCGATAGAATTCCAGAGTAATGTTTGGATATAAAATTGGATGGATTTTGAATTTGAAGTTTTGGGAAAGGTTTAAATTCCTTTGGATTTAAAAATAGTTTTAAAGGTTTTGGGGAAATAATGGTGATATTATTTCATGAATATTTTTGAAATTGAATTGAAATCTGGTGGGATTTGGGATTTAAAAATGTTTGAAAAGTTTTAAAGTGATAAAAGCATTAAATTCTCTTTCGGTCGCTGGAAAATAATTTCGGTGATTACTGCAGCATCATCGATGTCTATTTTCGAGTTTCCAAAGAGAAATTGCTACCAAACTATTTTAAAATTGGAAATGATTGTGAACTGGGTTGGTTTTGAAATTAAAAAGGAAAATTGTTTGATAAAAGCAGATTGTTTTGGAAATTGGGATTTGAGGTGATATACCAGATGAGTATGAGTTATTTATGGATTCAAAATGGTTTTTGAAATAAAACCGAGCAATTGAATTCTGGGAATTCTATTTAAAATTTAAATGTGGAAATTTAAATGAATCAACAATATAAAGCATGGAATGAAGTTGATTGAAATAAGAAGGGAATGAAAGTTTAATTCTTGGATTATAATTATGAGATGGAAATAACTCAATGAGTAATATAAGTTGGTAGATAAAAGAGTTAGAGAACTTGAAGGTGAATGAATTGTAAAACTTGTATAAAATTGTATCCTGGAATTAAAATTTAATTCGAGTATATGAAGGTGAAAAAAATATATTTGAATTTAACTTAAGATAAGTTAAATAAAAATTGAGAATTGGAATTGAATTAAATGTAAATAAGTTGAAGTCGAATTGAATTGGATATAAAGGTAATGTAAAATGCTTATAATTGTGTAAAGAAATTCATATTCTTAAGTTCTTAAGTGCAATAATTTGAAATTTGATTATAAAGATGAAAATGGACTTAAATGAATAGTCCCAGGTCTTCAGCAAGTAAGTTAAAACTTATGAATAGAAATGAAATTGTAAGTCATAAATGGGAATCCATTACTCTGAACCATTAAGAGTTATAATTTGAAATTGTAATTATCAAATGGAAACGACTAAGATGAGCAATCTTAATTTTTAAATAAATCCAAACTTGAATTATAAAATATATTGAACTTAAGAAAATTAAGTGAAGTGATATTTGGAATTAAAAAGCAAGTATTTAATTTTAACCAGCGAAGGAACTAATGAGATAATAAATTAGTTAATGAAATTGGATTAACATAGTGATGGTTTAAATTGCAAATGAAATCCAAATAAGTGAAAATAAATTGGAAAGGGTCTGGTTATTAATAAAATAATTCCAGATGAATTGAGTATGGAAATTAAAATTCATAATGATTGAGTGAATAAACCAATTATATTAAATAAATAAATGGATGGAATTTGATTAAATAAGAATCAAATGAAAGATGGAAATAAAACTTTAAAGGGTTTGTTAAATGGAAAATAAACTTAAGTTATTGACTTAAGTAAATGTTGAATGGAAACTGAACTCAACAGAGGAGTGGTTTAAATAAGTTGAGAAATAGTTATTGAATGAATTAACTTGGATTGTTTTCGAGCTAAATAAAATTCAATTTTTGAAGTTGGAGATGAATTGAATTTAAGAAAAAAAAATTGAAATGAAATAGTAAATTGAAGTAAGTTGAGATTCATATGAAATGGGAGTTCAATTTGAATATATACACTTCAGTGGTGAAGTAGTAAATAAATATAAGAAAAAATTATATTGGATTTAAGAATTGAAGAATGAAATTCTTAAGGAAATTTGTATTGGAAATATACTTAGTAATTTTGGAAAAAAATGTATATATACTAAGTAAATAGTTGAATGAAGACTAAAACTGAAGTTGTGAAATGGGATAATTGTGAATAAAAGAGAATTGATATAACTGATAATCAATTGGAATTTATACGTAAGATGTACGTATATTATTTTATTCGCATAGCTATTTGATCCAGATGTCGAACACAGAATTTCGAGATAGTTTTATCGATCCGAATTAGGATTTTTCACTCGATTTTCGACGGCGAGCCTGGATATGGATTGTTGATTGATTCTGGAAATTCTCTATCATAGGTTGTGACTATGCAAGGAGAATGACGGTTTCTGATCAAGAAACCAGATCTGAGTCCGCACTAGGAAGTCGGGTGGACGATACTAGTTCGGAAGTGAAATTGTGTGATCGAGTAAGCGATCGAATGTGATATTACGTACGGATGATATATGTGCATCGTACAGGCTTAAGTAAAACAAATATTGAAAATTTGTAAAAGAAAGTATAAAATGGCTTTGGAATGGTGATTGAATATTATTGCTTAGTAGGATATACAGGTGAATAAAAGCAATGGATAAATTGTGATTTTTGATTTTAGAAGATAAAATTTAATGGCCCAACAAAAAGGTATGTATTTGAAATTCTATATGAAATTTGATTGGGTTTTTGATCCAGCCACTTGGCTTTTTGTTTTCTTTTTGAGATTGGGAGGCCGTAGAGCCATTTTGTAGTAGTACCGAGCTAGCCGCGCAAAGGAGACGCTGGCGAAATTTTTCGGAAATTTAGGGAGTTAGAAAAATTTTGGAAAATTTTGATAATTCAAAATTTGAATTCAAATTTAAATTTGAATGGATAAGTAGGTGGTATGAGTTGAACTTATGAATAAGTTTGGGAAGTTAAAAGATGATTAGTGTATCATTAATAAAAGATTGTTTGGGTATTGGATCATTCTTCCTAACTGGTAATTTCGGGGATGAAATTCTTTTAAGGGGGGAGGAATGTGACGACCCGGAATTTTTGTATATTTGAAATGGGAATATTTAATTTATTTTAAATATTCGAAGGTTAAATTTTAAATTAATTTTCAAATATACAGTATTTATTGGGTGATAGATTATTGAATTAGACAATTAAAAATTGGATAAAATGTTGAATCGAGAGTTTTGAGCCAGTTAAAAATAATTTAAAGGCTTGTAAAATTTATATTGGTAATACTGAAGATAATAGAACTTTCAAAATTTGATTTCAGAGTATTTTGTTCAGTTTTGAAATTTATCGTTTGAATCGATATTTAAAAATAGCCTTCCGAGGCACAGTCTCGGAATTCGACGAAACCAGTTCCATTGGATCCGTAATATTGAATTTTTACCGGATTTCAATTTTCGTAGCGTTCAGAGTTGTTATGTGAGCATACGAGATAAGAACGCTTAGACAATGGTTAATCGTTTTAATTTAAATATCTTTCATCTTATCAACTGTTAAAGTTTTATCAACATCAACAGCACAGTGGTGAGACTATCTTCTCACGCAAGACAAGTAATACGTTTAACATTTGATAGCTGAGATATTTTTGGATATAACAATATAAAATTTCAATTCTATTAGTACCCTATAAGCAGACCTAGCCTGTATCTATCGCCATACTTTACCCATTCCTCAACACGCTACCTCCTGCTAGAACCCACGTCTCCTCTTTTTAAAGTATTACAGCCGAAACGAAAAAAAGGAATGAACACGGCCTAAATCGAAATCAAATTCGATTACAAATCAAAGTCATGGCCTTCTTTTTCAGATCGAAGCCGCTTCCCTAATTCAAATCGAACGAATTCGATTTCGATTTCTAGAAGAAATCGCGTACAGCTTGGGTTGCTCGATGGCTTTACGCGAGGCTGGGTTGCGTAGTTGGAGGGGCGCCGATGTTTAGTGGAACGGGGGGAAGGGGAAGCTGTAGGCATAGTTGAACTCGAAATCGATCAGGCGATGTCGTGAGGTGATGAATGCTCGCGATGACAGCGTGGGCAGAAATGGTATAGGTGCTTACGATGTTGGAGATAGTGGGTCTAGTTCACGAGTGAATTCGTGAATCTCGTTATACTTCGCGAAGTCGACTGGGGGAATCGTGAGAAGTTGTTCGATGGAGGTGGCGTGCGAATCGATTTTGATCTGGAAGGTGGCGCTCGCGAGGCAGTTTTCTAAAGTGCGACTAGGGTTTCGATGGAGGGGCAGGAGCGTGAGTTGTTGGCCAAAGTCGAGAAAGTCGCGTGCACGAACTGGAGTGGTGGCGTGTGTCTTGGCAACTGCAGAGGGATTCACGAGGCAGTTTGTGCCTCCGATTTGAAGTAAGGTAATCATCTTGTTTCCATTTAAGTAAACTTAAAACGTTTTCAAATTGTTCATTTTTATTTGACAGGGAATTGTATATAAGAATATAAAATTTTGGTTAGGTTATTTAATATATATATATTGCTGAAATCTATATGGGACAGGGAAGAAAAATATTTTGAGAAATGAATAACGTTTTGTTTAGTATATGGATGTATAAAATGTTTGAAAAGAAAAAAAAGATTTACAGTAAAGCAATCTACTGTTTTATTGTTACAGAATTATAGGTAACAATGAAGAATATATATGTATATATATTTAGGGCCTTGGAAGAAATATATAAGAATTTATATAAAAGTTAGTGTGTAAATCTATTAAATGATAATAAATTGTTCAACTATTCCAAACGTTAATAGAATGATAAAATATTTATTCAAGGTTAAAATTCGAGAGGAAAGCAAGCTGGATTGGAATTGAGATCCTAATAGGTTAAAGGTGAGTTAATCTCACTCAGTTTAATTTTATTTAAACTTAATTGGTTAAATTTAAATATGGATGAATGATTGAATTGTTTGATTGGATTGATATGATATGGTATATAGTAGTATATACCAATATATATATATTGGCATATGTATATATTGGAGTTGATATTCCCGCATTTATATAGCGGATGAGACCCTATGCGCCGCATAATAGCGGATGATAATTTATAAACCCATATACCGCGATATTCCACCTCGAAGTGGAATTGGTATTGTGCTAACGTCTGTGGATGCAGGGAAACAGGTTGGAGGGATCCAACTGGATTCCTCAAAATATTTAATTTTTGTTTAAATATTCTGTGATATGATTGTTGTTATCCTGTGATAATTTATATTGGATAATCTGGTTGGATTGAATTTCCCAGTATAATGAGTTATCAAAAGCAATTGAATTGGATTTTTGGAAAATATAAAAGAGTAAAATTAAGTTAAGTAATTCTAGTGAATTCGAATAAATTAAATATGGAAAAGAGGAATTTTGAATAAATAGAGAAATGTTGAATTTAAAGAAGACTTATGTGATGTTATTTAAAGGGATAAAAATTTATTTTAATTCAATGTTTAAATGTAATTAAAAAGAGAAGGAATTTGGGAAATCTGAAACTTGTGTTTCGGTTTAAAGATTTTAAATCATAATGAGAAATAAAATCTGAAAGTTAATGAATTTGGGAATAAATGGATTAAGTGAGGAAATTTATTTCAAAGTAAAATAAATTGGGAAATCAATTATAAATTGATTTAAATACTTTGGAATTTGAATTTTAAAGAGAAATGAGATTTGGGAGAGATAAACTGGGTTTGTAAAGTAAAATAAAATATCAGAGGATATTTGAAATATAATTTCAAAGTGGGAATTTATAAAAGGATATGGTTTGGTTTAAAAATAAATGTTATTTTATTTTTAAAAGATGGGAGTGAGAAGGATATTTCTCTGTATAGCCAAGTACGTTTTCAATGCAATTTTAATATAAGTTAAAAGTTCTAATTGTATTTTTAAAAGCATATTTTAGAAAATTTATTATTTATAAATGTTAATTTCCTAAGTAAGTATGTTTTAGGAAACCTATTCTTTTTAAATATTTAAACTTTAAAGTAAGTATTTTTCAAAGATCTATTATTGTAGTAATTATATAAAAGTGATTTGGTATTATATTTTAAAAAGAGAAATTTAGTTTATATTTGTAAAGTGGTTTCATTTTAAATATTTCTTAAGTATATATTTTGTTAAGGTATTAAAGTAGTTTTTTTTTAAATTTCAATATTATTAAGTATATTTATAGTAAAGTGTTTTAAGATTATTTTAAAATCTAAGTGTTTTGTACTTGGTGTTTCAGAGGAAATAAATATTTGGAAATGTATTCCGTAAGCGGAAACTGTTTTGAAATTGTTTTCAAATGAGTATTGAAAATTCGGAAATATATCTTGGAAAGATATTTGGGCAAATAAATAATGTGGGAAATTATTTAATTGTGTGATGGTTGCTTGTGGATGTTAATTGATAGTTAAATAACCGACTATCAATATTGGCCAAATGCGCTGATCGTTTCGAAGAGACCGGGATCGGGTTTGCTACATTACAGCGTGATAGGGGGTTCTCGCTTTGCGTTAGGTGGCGAACGGGAGACTCTTACCACTACATGTCCCCGGGGGTAGTATAAGGCCTTTTGGGGTTTGTACGTTTCGTGTAACGATTTCGGAGTCGAAGATGGAGCTGTGAAGTGCAAGGGCTAGTCGCTACTAATCCTGAGGATATTTCCAAAATGGATGTAGTAGGAGTAGTGCCTTCGGTTCCGTTCGGACCCGGGACGGACTTTTATGGACGAATGCTTTCGTGACATCGTCAGGTAGGCGATGGGCATTCTAAGGGATATGTTCTGAAAAGGTATCGTTTAGCCTCGAACCTCATCAACCGGGAATGACTGAAAATCAGGGGTTATGCAGCAAGGCTTCGTGGGTAGCTCCCACTGGAGGGTAAGGTCATCCCTGTCTAGATGTCCCTTTTTATTTCGGCTTAGTGGTGCGGTTGCTGATCCCAACCGTGGGGTGATTTTATTCGGGATCATCCAGTAAGGGATGGTTCCGGCCTTGTGTTGCAGGGGAGCGGGCGTACTCCTCGGTACGGTGATCTAGGCCACGTACTGTGATAGGTGGTACCCCAGTGCCTAGTCATTCGTTGGAAATCCATTCTTCCTACGTGCCTTGTACGGTATTTGTTTGTATTACCCACTTTTGTGGCTAGTATGCTGGAATTTAATAATGTAACAATTTCAGCTATTTTAATAAGTATTTGTGAATAGACACTATTATAATATCAGAGGATTTTATAAAAAGTGTTTTAGCTATCGTAAGGTAAAAACCCGACATGTTTATTTGTGGCGTGGTCTTACGAGATGCTTTTTATTTTTAAAGGATTTTTGAAACTTTAATAATCAATTTGAGTGTGATTTTCTCACGCTGGTATTCCAGACTGACTCGGGTATTGTTTTATATGATACTCGGGTCAGACCGAGTATTATAGGTTACAGGATATGATGATGTGGAGCTCAGGAGACGAGCTGGATGACGATACGTACTCTCGTACTTGCTATTATCTTTCCGCTGTGTATTCAGTTGTATGATATTGATGTTGTATGATATTGATGTGATGTACTCTGATGATGTATTTGGATGATGTATATATATATATACAGATATAGTTTGATTTGTGTAAAGATCTGTTGATATATATTATATTTTATTCCGCTGCGTATGTGAGATTCTGCTGTTGTTTTCTATTTTTCTTCTTGTTCTACCTCTTCTTCTTAACACAAATGGCTCGTATTCCCGTTCTTCTTGAGTTCATTAACGGAAATTAATGTCAATTCAAGGGGTACGGATTTGCGGGTTGTTACAATTTCTGTAAATAGTGTTAGAGCAATATCTTTCTCCCCCTTTGTCATTGACAAAAAGGAGAGTTTATATGATGACATAAATTATATTCTACATAAGTGTTAACATAGAACAATATAAAACAAAATAACTACTACTTGTAAGGTATCAAAAAATTTAACATTTAAAGCATGTGATACCCAAGGTTCTTATAATTTCCTAATTTTTAGGAAACCATACCCATTTGAGTGTGGTTGAACCTTTAAAAATATAATTTTCATTATTAACTACCATATCAAAATAATCATCAATGTATTTTTCTCTATTTTTCCAATTAACAGGAACCCAAATACTTAGATAATTTTTATTCATATTTCCCGTCAATGATTTGTACTTCTAGAGAAATTATAAACATTATTGGTCATAACAGTATTTGAATTTCTATAAAAATTGGATTTAGACTTTACTCGAAATTTAGTACTAGCACTAACATTTTTAATATACATGAAAGCGTATCTAGTGCTATTTCTATGATTAGTTTTATTATATCCTAAACCACTTTTATCATGTAAAGGTCTAGAACTAGATAAAATCATGTTTAAATCGTTTTGAGCTTTATTAAATTTTGTGACTTCAGTGTTAAGTTTATCAAATTTAGCTTTAAAGTCACAATTATTTTCAAAAGAAATATTACTATTATTCAAAATATCAATTTTCTCATTTAATACAGAATTGTCGTTTTTTAACCTATAGTTCTCATTTTTGAGAAGGAAATTTTGAGATTATGAATTATCTAAAGAGGATTGTAATAAATCATTTTGTCTTTTCAAATCAAAAATTTCTTTTGAAAATTTTTCTCTCCCTTTTTCAAATATGGTGTTTTGTTCATCTAGAATATCTTTAACAGTTATAAAATTATTCTTTAAAACACCAAGTTGATTTTCTAAATCTAATTTCTCATTTTCAAGTTCAACAGATTTTATCTTTTCTAAAATAATAAAATTAAGCTGTGAAATCTTATTGCTTATACTAACAAATTCATTATTATCTTTTGCTAAAATTTGTAAATTAGAAAGTACCTTTTTGTAGTCCTCACTGGTGGCTTTGACAGGGATTTTGCCTGTATTATTTCGACTGGATCGTTTTCTGGCCATTATTCTATGATGTTGTGACGATCGATAGAATTCCAGGCTCTGATACCAAATGAAAGTGACTGTGCTATGGGAGCGAAATGGCCAACAGTTGTAAACAATGTAAATGTAGTGGCAATGCGATATAAACTAAGTTATCTATTGATGCGGAATATGAGTATAAAAATAACTAGTGCAGAAAATAATAATAGCAGTAAAGAAAAATAACACCAGAGATTTTTATACTGGTTCGGAGCACCGTCCTACGTCCAGTCCCAGACTCCTTATGGAATTTCACTAAAACAACAACACTCACTTAACCCGGAGGAACAGGTCTATACAACCCTTAAGCAGTAGAACAGGGACCTGAGCAGCGGAACAGGATTTCGCCTCAGCAACCGAAGAGGACTTCACATGCCTGAGCAGTAGAACAGGACTTTAACAAATACAAAAGATTGTTTTGACCTTGTGTGTTCTAATAACACGGATTGGTCACTTGTAGTACACCCTTCCTATAATCAAATCCTCAAGTATTTGAAATATATGTGAGAATAAGAAATGAAAATATTGCTTAGAATCAAGGAATATGTAAGTAATTCAAAGATTCAAAGAAATTAGATATAGAATGCTGTTAGAATGCAAGAATATGAGAGCACAAGAGTAATAGAGAGTAGTTAGAATGATTTCGACGATTGTAGAATTTTTGGAAACAAGTATATATAGAAAACAGAGGGTTGCTGCCATTGATGAAGAGTTCCAACGAAGAGAAGCAACTATTTCCATTCAGAAATCGATCGCAACCCTTTGCAGAGAAGAAGTGTCCGTTGAAAATATGACAGTTAGAATCAGGTCAGTCGACTGGTCAAAAATGGTCAGTCGACTGAAAAGTAAATTCTTGTAAAAAAAATTCATGCACAGATGTACATGTATGTGCAGCATATACAGAACCAGTGGATTGGGCAAAACTGCCAGTCGACTGGCTGTATGTTTGCAGCACATACAAGCCATTTTTCAATGAATCGAGATGTGTTTTCTTGAGGATAGATTTTAACAAAGCATTAAACTAGACTCTATATACATATTTGATGACTCTTATTAAAATATATAACTATACAAACCATATATTGAGCCGATGAGTCTAGATGTTATCGTAGTCGTAGATTCGTGAATTGTTGTGTCTTGTCAGCAATCAAAACCTATGTTCCAATAGTAATTAGAGACACATCCCTACTTTTCAAAATTAATATAAGTTTTCCGCCTTTGAATTTAGCATTATAAATTTGGTCCCTATAATTTATAACATACCACCCAGGCAATATATGTTATAATGAGAAATTAATTTGCAATATTAAAAACGTGATATTTTTTAGTAGATTTATCAGATTTTAATTTCGTTTTCACCATTAAATCATAAATTTTATTATCTTTCTATTAAAATCCATATATAAATGTTTTGACAATTTTTTTTTCGAGGGCAAATATTTACCATGTTGTCTGGTAAATATTTTGCCATGTTGCCTGGCAAATATGCAAATATTTTCCATATTGCCTGGCAAATATGCAAATATTTTCGATGTTGCCTGACAAATATTGCTAGGTTGCCTGACAACCGCTGAAAATAAAAAAAAATTGTTGCCTGGAAACATGCAAATATTTGCCATGTTCGTGGCAAATATTTTCCATGTTGCCTGGCAAATATTTTTTCATGTTGCCTGCCAAATATTTTCCAGGTTTCCTGGAAACCGTTGAAAATAAGAAAAAAATATTTTATTGCTTGGCAAATTTGCAAATATTTACCATGTTGCTTGGCAAATATTTACGGCTGAGAATAAAAAAATCAAAACATATTATATATGGATCTTCATAGAAAGACAATAAAATTTGGGATTTAATGGTGAAAATGAAACTGAAATCCTATAAATCTACTTAAATATATTACATTTTTAATATTGCAACTTAAATTGTTCATGACAAGGAATTTTTGGCTGAGCGGTACAGTATAAATTACAGGGACTAAATTTATAATGTTGAATTCAGAGGCATGTGCGCCTAATTTTTTATGTAAAGAGGGATGTGTGCCAAAATTCCTCTTTTTGGTGAATGGATTTTTCAAAACCTGTATACATATCGAGCTACCAGTATATATATATATATATAGGTTGTTCGCATTATATTTTAAAAAAATTCAAAAAAGGAAAGAAAAGTAATCATATAGGAGGATTCGATTTAAAATCATTCTGCATATATGTTTTCTATGTTGTGATACACGACACTTGTGCATGTCGGTTGCAAAATTGGTTATACACTAATTGGTTGTGTAGTTTAGGATAATTGCAAGTAAGAACCATAACTTGGTCAATGGTATAGTTTCAGAAACGAAATTCTTTTAAGGGGGAAGAATGTAACACCCCGTTAATTTTATGATTAGTTGTTTAATTAATAAATTAGTTAACTAGACTCCAAAAATGGAATTTGTGCAACCAATGGACTTTGAACGCGAAACTTGCACTGTTGCATTCGTGGTGAATTCCAAGCAAGTTTTATATTTGGAGTTTTGCGATCGGAGAATGAAGAAGTTACGGATGATAAACGAATTTGGAACGGAAATAATTAAATAATAAAAATTTACGTATATATTAATATTTAAGGACCCATAGCTCGACCCATTTATTTGGCCGGTTGACCTGGGGCGGTCGACCCCCATAATAGGGGCGGTCAACTGCTTCGGGCATAAAAGTTAGGGTTTTATTTGGCCCAACGGCCAGGATTTAATATATTTTAATTAACGACTATTATTGATTCTAACGCCTATAAATTTAGGCCTAACCCTCTCTTCTCTTTTCATAATTTTCTAAAAACTCAACAGCAAAGCCTTGTCATATACTTTCTCCACTATTTTCTAAATTATAAAATTTAATATTTATATTTGTATATATACAAATTAGAGAAGAATAAATATCAAATAAGGGAAAAAGAAAAGCAAATCAACATTACACGATAATTAGGTAATATATATATACGTATATGTATATGTGTATATATATATATCCCTTCAACTCCAAATCTCTTCTTAGATATGTAATTCTAGTATTTTTATATACCCTATTTAGCCATATTTCTTAGGATAAGAAGGAAACAGAGTTGAATCTAGGACATTACTTTAGATCTGGAGATTTGGTACGCTTTTAGAAGGTGAGTGAGGAATTTATAAATTGTTTATAATATTGAATCTATTTCATTGGCATACGTTTGATTTTCATGCCTAAATGAGTATATGTGAATTATAGACTAAAACTGAATGTATTAAACATTGCCTACATATTCTTAGGATATTTGATTGGAATTATTTTTACACCCTGATTTGAAAATCTATCCCAAAAGTTATAGATATGAATATTGATTAGATATGAAATTTATTCTAGATCTGAAATTGGGTTGTATATTATTAGTATGTTTTGATTATTACCCTAATTATATCGAATTGGGTATTTTTTGTAGTTTAATTTGTAGGGAGAACGTCCGTTTGATTTTTATAAATTTGTTTGTGTTTCCAAATTGCATAGAAATTGAATCGTTTGATTTAACAAGGAATATATGCAAATAAAAATGAAGAGACGTGTAAAGTAAAGATTTATTGTTCGTAGTTTACACTGTTTATTCCAATAAAAAGAAAATAATCAATCTTTGTAATTTCAAAGGAGGCAAATCTTTCCTTTTATTTTTGATCTTTTGTTTTAAACTAATTTATGGAAATCATAATGGAGGATCTTCCTAAGGAATGTAGTTTCAGCAAATTAAATATGGAAAAGAAGATTCTAGTTAAAGATTTGTGACTAGAATTTATTCGATAGAAGTAGGTATTTATACATATTTATACAAGCTAATAAATATGATGATTTATATGTAACGCTCGCTTAGGATATTAGTATACATAGTAATAATGTTGGTTTTCGAATAGGAATTAGGAGGGAGATAGGGGAAAGGTTGTAACTCCAATTAATGGATAATAAATGTAGAATGAATTTAGGGGTTACAAATAATTTATAGGGTAAATGGATTAATAAGACTGATAAATAAAGAAGTTAGGTTAATAACTATGGAATAGTTAGGAAAGGTTACTAATTGGAAATTAGTGAATATACATAAATTTTAGGATACTTCCATTAGGATGATATTCTTTATCATAGACAAATTGACATTTATGGAAGATGCAAATAAAGGGGATTTATAAGTAACTGAGTATTTAAGGTAAATTATATAGCCTTAAATAAATAAAAGGTGGTTAATGAGCTAAGTCCAGTATCCAATTTTGGATGATAAAGCTTAGTGATAATAAAGCCTAGGATAATATGGCTTAAGTTAGTAAAGCCTAGAATATTTAATTGGACTTAGTAGGTTGGGATGCGAGGTCAGTATAGTTACACAATGAAAATCTACCCTTCACTTTAGGAATACCAACATTTGTGTACACTTCCTACTAATGTGAGACATATTTAACTATAGGACCCATAGAATAATTAATTGGGCGTAGAAGATTGGGATGCGAGGTCAGTAAAGTGACATAACGGAAGTTCGCCCTTTACTCAGAGGCTACCAATAGTTGTGTACACTTATTACTGATGTGGGACATCATCAATCATAGGACACATGGGAAATGATTATGGATGATAGGATCTACTTAGGGGTTAGAGGTATTAAGTGGTTATTTGAGGGCCTGCCTCTTTCCTAATTAAAAAATATTAAATGGTCCGAATTAACGGTTGGGCATGGTAGTGGATATCTCCAGAAGGGTCTGGTTTGAGTTTGAGGTATTAAGTGACTGATCTAGAGTCTGCCTCTCTCCCATAAAGAAGTATTAAGTGTTCTAGTGAGATCCCAAGCACTGTCAGTTAGATAGTACTAGTGAAGAGTCCGTCTTAGGGTTAGGTATTAAATGACAAAGGCCTACCTAGAATATTGGTATTAAATGGTCAGGGGTCTGCCTAGTCTTCAGTAATAAGGTATTAAGTGGCTTGGGTATTGTCTCTCACATGGATAAAACTTTAATGATGAAAGATGCTTTAGTTGTATGACTATTATATACATTAAGGCCATAAATAGTGGTCAAAGGTTTCTGTAGCTAGGACCAATAGATCAACGATGATGATGTTAGGAGCCGCCTTCATATTTGAAAGTATTAAGTGACTGATAGACTTACGTCGGTATTTTCTACCTCGGGAAGGGTAGGTAGATGAATTATGCTAGGTAGGAATATCATGTGTGCAATATTAGCTTAATTTGGTTAACCTTAGAATAGTAGACATAACAATTGAATGGAAACCAATCGGTATAAGTTTATGTTATAGACACTGTATAGATTTTCCAGTCACCAGAACGTTGTTCTGACCCTCTCCTCATTATAACCCACATGATAGATTTAGAGGAACATGTCTTTGGAACTGGGTGCGATTTGTTGCTGGAGAAGTCTTCCTTTCTATCATGCTCGATGTTGATGTGGCAATCAGATATCCAAGGAATACCATTAATTCCAAGGTAGTAGCAACCGTCAGTATTTATATCCAATTATTATTTTCACTGTGAGTTTAGATTTTATCAATCTTTGATATGCTCATGCTTATTTACTGGTACCAAATCCAACGATCCATGCTCTAATGGACTAAGGTTTCTATTTTTGTTAAAATTTATGCTCATTAAAGTGCAGGTTATTACATGGGCCTAGGCGGCACTATACCGCGTTTTAATCCATTCCTACGCATGTTTCTTTAAGAGCTTGGGTTAGCTCCATCCCAAAGGATATGACTATTGAGCTCCTTATACGTGCTATTTAGTTCCATCGACCTCCAAACTTTTGAAGAGTTAACTCACATCCTAAACTTCAAACAACGGCATGATTCGCCATCTTATATGATCGTCCAAGCCTGGTGTCGATGTAAAGACATTGAAAAGCTACATAATAAATATTCATATTTCAAGAAAGAGTACTTCATTGTCCGATGTCCTTATGGCTTCAACAGACCTTGGCTTTTTGGCAGTAAGATCCTTTTCAATTCATTCTTGCTGCATTTGTATTTTTGCCATCCAAGCGTTTAACTTATTATACGTTTCCTTCGTCGATATTCCTGCTCGAGACACAAGTGAAGAGCATGCTGAAACCCTGCAAACTGTCAAGAAAGTTAACTTCCTACATCGCACCACCGCTTACCTTCTGATGAAGGAGAATCTTCGTCGGTGCAACCTATTACATCCTAAATGCTTCTTCGTTCCTACCGTCGTTCCTCCTAGCAGTTCTTGGATGCCTACATGATCTTTGGCCCCTACTCACAACTCTAATAACAACCTCCAAGAGTAAGTTAATTGTTTTATTGGGATGACATATGTTGATGAACCACTCAATAAATTAGCAGAGGAACATGTTTCCGACAAAGGGCTGATAGAAGAAGAAGTAGGAGTTGAAATGAGAATGATTCAAGAAGAAGAAGATAAGGAAGAGGAAGGAAAGGGAGAAGAAGAGTATAAAGAAAAGGAAAAGAGTATGTAGGAGGGAACAAAAACTATGACGTCGATCAAGAGGGGGATGAATTATATGGAGAGATGTCTCCCGAATGCACCGAACTTTTGAACTCGCTGTAGCTGAAGTGAATAATCGTCAAAATTCCAAAGCAAACCGTAGAACCGAGCACGACGCCAATAGCCAAGGTGACTACTCCGAGCGGTTTTACAGATGATATTTTTGGATTGTTGAGTGATTTTGACATTCCAACAGCTACCCTCTTCAGGAGTGCTCCCCAGGCTTCAGCTTCCCTTCTGAGGGTATCCTTGCCGAAGGTGGCAAGACTCCATCTTTACTTCCTTCCGAACACAGTCCGTACTGTACTTTTGGGAACATCGACACTCCACACACTCCTAAGATCATGAAAACACGTTTCTTAGATTCATTTACTTTTCAATGTTCTAAAACTGACATGCTCCTTTCTTTCATTTGAGGTGCCACAGGCAGAGATCGATTCAGTAAGCTCGCATGGTATTCACAAAGAAAGGAAGCACATACCCATTCCAATCCTCCTCACTCTAGCCTTTATAGGGAGAGGCAATCTGAAAAAGAGAGATTTTGAAGAAAAGAGAAAGTGAAAGAGCCAGAGACAAAAGAAGACTGCCAGGCCAAGAGGGAACAAAAGAAGAGGTAGGCCGACGAGATGCAGTCTTATGAACACAGAAAAAGGCATAAGGATTCACATGACTGCCATGGTTCCTCATATGGTGTTTCTCTGCATCTATCTCAATCATAATTTCTCCACAGCAATAGATTCTAGCATCACACTCACTCACTACTACCGTTCCTCCTGAATCCAAAGGAATCACTACTCCTCCAACTCCTATTCCAGCTCCATCAAGCCACATGAAGTCCGCTTCCCTTGACCTCTACTTAACTGGTGTCATATTTGACTGTGACATTAAGAACGTTACTAAAGAAGAAGCAAACCACAAGGTTGGATGGATCCAAGAGTTTGTTGACCAAGGCTATGAGTGAAAAAATCTTTACTATGCCCTCTCTAATGTCAACTGAATTAACTAAATGAATATCCAATCGTTTGAATCTGAAAAGAGAACTTATGATAGCCTTATAAAGAGGTATAAGAAGGACTTGGAGAAGATGGTAAAAGAGAGAGACGAAGCCTTGGAATACAATAGGAAGGACAAGAAATTGGTTGCAAAGATGACCAAAGCTCATAAACAGGCAGACATCGTGATGAAAGACCTGTTGAACACCATTCATGAGAACAATGCTAGATTAAAGACATGGTTTGTGACAAGAATTTGGCCTTTACCATAAAGGATGAAACTATCCTAAACAAGAATAAAACTATTGAGGAGCAGGTAGTTGAAATCTAAAAGCTCCACCTCGAAAATGAGAAGCTTAAATCTGAATTGCTCATATCGAAAATTGAGACATTGGAAGCTCAAGCTGATTATACCACAGCTGCGCATGAACCAAGCGAGCTAAAAGAGTAGAAGGCTAAGGAAAGAGAGGAATTGAATACCACCAATTAGTAGTTCTTTCCTAATTTTATCCAATACGAGAACCTAAAGTGGTTGGGAAGTACATACGTCATTACCCTCGCAGATGCCTAGGAGGAAGTGCTACGCCATGCAGAGATGACCTGCGAAGATCTCACCGAAGTTGAGTTGAAAGCCAAGTACCTCGATGCTGAAGAAATCCTGAAACTTGAAGAGGGAAAGGCTATCATGGCCGCAAAAATGTTAACGCTAAAGCTGCCACTAAAGATCCCGTTGACCCAAGCACATCGGGTCAAGTAGAATTATCTCCTCCTAGTCCTAAGAGCTTGTAGTGGATATACTCGCAACTGAAGTGGCCAGCTGAGTTATTCCAGCTTCCACAGCAATTACTCTTGTTGAATCGTACGTCCCCCCATTCGTTGATCTACTAACTTAGCATTCGCTCGAATAGGGGGAGATGTCTAAATCTCATGTTCAGCAACCGAGTCTAGGCGAAGGTTTGTCCCTTATTTCTCTAGTGTTTGAAGTCCTTCAGTTCTCGCCTAAGACTGTAACTAAGCACTACTTCTCCATCTATAAAGTTATAGGTCATCCTTTTCTTCCACCTCCTCCACCACTATCATCCAAGGCTCAGGTCCTGTTAGAAGTACAATCGAGTCAACCTCCGTGACCGTAAGACTAGCCATTCCAACCCGTCCCTCCAGCTTTGTTCCAAGTCCTGACTCGAAGAGAATCACAACTAAGGAAAGATTGGACAACATTTCCTGTCCCTAGGGGATGACATTACCATAACCAGCACCTTAGGCCTGACCAAGTCCATTTCCATGGCGGAGAAGTGGAAAATCAATATGTTCAAGGTCAAGTTTAAAAATAAACCTAGTCTTAAGAAGCCAACAAGCACCAAAGAGCCAAAATATTCTTCTTATATCCTTCCTATACTATCTGTCCCCCAAAGAGCATCAACACTGGTGCTACCATAGGGACTATCGAGCCCGTTGTTGACTGTCTAGAAGTTCCCGCCACCATTACAGTCGAAAGCGACACTATCCCTTCTGAAGGTAGCATACCCAGAAATGAAAAGGGCCAGAAGAGGCCTCATGATGGTTCAGGAGCAAGACCAGGAAGAAGAAGAAGGGTCATAAGAATTGAGCTCCTGGTCGATTTCCTAGTGATAGTGAAATAGTTTCCGTGTGTCTATTTTTGAGTATCTTTTGTTTTTTCCATTTGTTGTATATAAGTCATGTTTGTCCGAGAGTGGCCCCCACGATTATTGATGTACATAAAAAGTGATGTAATGAAAATCTACTTTTCTTTTACAATCTTCTTGTTCCACTTACATTTCCATATTTTTATATATTGTACTTGCCTATATACAACTGCATGCATATATAATATAATTGCTTGTACTGTAATTTGTTCGTATTATACACACACACATTTGTCTCCACCCATTGCTTTTCTTTACTTTAATATTACGCATATATATTAAATTTATGTAATTCTTTAGTTATAGTTCATTACTTATTCCTATTTATAGCTGACAAAGTGTTCTGTTGGGCTAAACAAAATTATAACTAATCAGTTCCGTGGTTATTTCTATTTATGTTAGATCGAGTTTCCTTCGGCCATTAATGAGCTTTAAGTAATCCAAGTTTTGTGCTATTCCTTATCTCTAGGGAACAGTGGTTCGAACATCCATCTCCAAACGTCCCCAATCTCACCGATAACCAGGCATGATCGGTATTATCCATAAGTTTACACTATTAAACCTCATCAAAGCATATCCTGTTAAGCCATGAGTGGAACCATAACTTATATGTTGCTTTATCACATGGCAAGTCCTGTTTCAGGGACTTATACCTCCAAAGTCCAAAATCTGAGCATTGTTCTCTAACTATGCCTATTTCTGAGTATTGGTCGGTGATTAATCATGTAGGGAAAAAATTTTGGTTGCCTCTAATCAGATTATACCCTTCCAATCTTGATCCTGGGCGGAGTAGTCCAATCGTTCCTATTTTCAACCTTTAATCACTATCCTAGCTTAACCACAGTCGAGCATGTCCCACTAAGATGCTAGCGCAGTCACAAAAGTCCTAATCATAGACTGATTTGAATATCCAAGGAATGTGCTTTTAGACACCTATTTCTAGGCATCCGCTCCCAGTCTCACCAATCTCTAGGTGTTGAACGAGAGTATCAATTGGCCATCCTCACTTGTCCTTGGCCTAGCGTATCCTGCCTAGATGCAAGCATGGTCATTTGAATCTCAAATGTGAAATAGTTTCTATTTTTAGAAATTGGCACTTTAACAACCTTGTTTTAAGCATGCCCTTCCGACATCGCCAATATCTCAAGGATGGGGTCGAATTATCCAATCGACCCCTTTGATTATACTGCTCGATCCAATCCTAGACCAGAGGTGTTGGAACCATTTTCGAGTATCTAAATGTACTACTAATCATGTAGCATGAAGTTTTGCATACAACAACTTGATTCCAATATTTAACGAAGCTAACTTTAATTTATAAATGGAAAAAGTGGAAAATCCTACCTTATAACACTACCCTAGAATCCTTGGATGGCTTATTTTAAAAAAATAAACTAAATAAAACAAAAGGAAATAATGTCTAAGCAAGTTGTTATTCCATGTCCGTGGGATCAGGATTCCATCAATAGTGGCTAGCTTGAACATTCCATATCCAAGCTTTTGTTCGATTGCATAAGGGCCTTACCAATTTGGACCAAAGCACCCCCATACCTAGGATAACTCAATTCAAAACTAGATCCCCCACCTCAAAGGTACGACTCCAAACATTGACGTTAAAGTGCTATGCTACTCTTTTCTAGTAATGGGTCGGTCCCCAATTAATATACTGGTCGCCTCCCTCGGCTCAGACCGGTGTCGCCACCTCTCCCAGGACCGGAATGATTATCCCTGCCCGATGGGTCTACATTCATCCCTGAATGTCGTCGGGTACTGTTCACTTCCCCGCCATTCTTGTAACCATCACCTGTAATCCAAGCATCAACCTTAATTTAGCTTCCTCCCTTTTCTCATCAACCAAATTGAGGGACTCAAGTAAGAGCTACTCGTTTTCCTTTGGATCTTAAGCCTTTTACGTAAGAAGGGACTTCAAATTCTAACGGGATCAAGGCCTTTGATCCATAGGCCAAAGAAAACAGTGTGTATCCAATTGCAGACTGTTGAGCACTACAAGAAAATGGTATATTAATTGCAAAGGGCAATAGCACGGTAACATGTCTTGCTATTATTAGCTACTTAGGAGCCATTTTTGATTAAAAGTACACTCATGTTTGCGCTATTATTAATGAAAATGAAAAGTTGGTGGTACATTTTTTCTCTCCCTCTCTCTTTTTCCTTTTCCCACGAACCCCTCTTTTCTGAAACTTTACAACCAATTCGTCCGCGTCTTTGCCCTTCCTCCTTTACCATCCAAGCCCTAGATATTCTTCTACTCCTAAATCATGCCTTTGCCCATGTATCGACGTCCACCTCCCCTTTGATACCCGTTGCATACGTTTACATCTCCGGATCTCTGCATCCTCCTCCCATTGCTGTTTCGATTCCCATCTGATAATCCCCTCGCCTCTTCCATCTTCCTCGGTTTCTTCTCTCCAGTCCTTGGTTTTCATCATCGAAAATTTGGTTTCAGATTTCAGCTAGGTAATTTTTGATATATTTAACCTATCTAAAGTCAAAATAAGATATTTTCCCTTAAATCCGGTCCCTTTATTCTTACCGATTGGGGTCGAATTGGATTTCGTAACTTTGAAGCTTTGTCTTAATTGTGTTGGTCAATTGGCTCTTTTCTCAATTATCAATTCCTACTCCCACGCAGAAGAAACCTAGTATTTTTGGTGTTGGTTTCAAATCTACTGCTATTATGTAAGTGCTTTTTATACGAGGTACATCACTTTTATTTCATGTGTATTCTTTTTTAGTGGTTATATACTTTTATCTAGCAAGGAGACTATTGTATATACTCAGACAAAACTGGATTTGGACTGAAAAATAATAATATACGTATGTTGAGACTGTGCTTTGAAAGAGATTCAATCCTTAATTATTTCTGTTATTTTTCCCTTTGAAAAAGAATTTTACTTTTCTATTTCATAAGAAACGTGACCAATATTGATTTAACTTCATGCAACTATCTAGAGCATTCACTAGAAAGAAATAATATATCATGTTATTTTTCATTTGCTTCAAAAATATGAGAAGAAAAGGATAGTTCTTAAGTATAATGACATTTAAATCAATCGTGTTGTACCCTGTGCTTGTTTCCATTCTTGCTTTGTTTTCAGTCCTAATTTGTTCAGTGTCAATCGTGTTGTAGTCACGGCTATTGTTCAATCTGTGTCACCACTACATTGCATTTTTTTGTTCATGACATTTAAATCAATCAATCTGACAATGATTCATTTAAAAGAATGTAAAAGACTATTAATTTATGACTAAATGTATTAATTTCCCTATAAACCCAGAAATCGGCATGTTTGCCTTTTGTGATATAGAAATTGCAATAAATTCAAGGAGAACAATATATATTTTTTCCTATCCCAATTGCGCAACCATATTATTTTATGTATTAGATAAGTGTCACTTGAATTAATCAGTGAGCAATCTGTTATACTTAGGCCAGAGATGCACTATTGATATTTAAGACGTGATCTGATAAATAGTTCTATTTAGCTTGATATTAGGCTCCCAACTTACACTTGATTCAAACAAAGAAATCATGTGTCGCTTACATTCAAAGAAGTAATTTCCACGAGTTAAGCGAGTAGAATAGATATTCATATCATTTATGAACTACTATAGTTAGAGTGAAATAAATATATGAACTAATAATAAAAGGAATTGATTCCACTTAATCAACGTTGAATGAACCAATAATTGACATAACTGACATAAGAAGTCTCATTGCTTCAGTTATGTTTGATCATGCTTCATTAATTTGACTGTTACAGACGACCGTGACTAGATGTCTGAATAGTAATTGAAACATAATCAATAACAATTTGCAAATTATTGAACAATAAAACCTAATTTTCAAAATGTTAGAGTTGATCAATGTCGACATTAAAATTCATTTAAAAAAAATATTTATTGGAAAGCTACTTGTCAGTTAGAAATAGTATATTTTGTATATGCTAATAGGAACAGTTTTATTTATAATTTTTTTTATTCTAGTGCAAATAGATTCATTACTTAAAAGTAGCATATTTTAAATAATTAAATGGAGGTTCCTTTATTTCCTGTAATTAACATTCGTTTGTAGTGTAAGATGAAATCAGTTTATATTAGCTTTTAAAGTACATATAGTTACAAAGTATGTGTCCTTTTCTAGAACTGGTAAATAAAATGACAATGGCTCATCACTAATCTCATTTTTCTTGTAGTATGATTATATCTAAAGCTGTTTGATAGATTCTTGCAAGTACCTAGTTTGCATCAATTCAGTAAAGAGTTGGCGCCAACACACAAAAATTATCCTATTTTGATAAGTAGCTTACCCAATGAATCAAATTACATTACAAAAATGATCATTGCTAACCCCTAACAAGGTGTAGATCTCTAATTTTATATCACTGTCATAGTAAGATTGTGTGATCAAATATTTGAACTATTGGGTTTACCATTTATGTGATTTTAGTTCAACAGACCTTTGTTCTTTGAAAATGAATCTAAGTCTTAGATATTTCTTCAAATCGCATAGTTAGACCAAACCAGTTAGCCGAAACCTGTTATTTGTCCAAAGATTTCAAATGCATATGAAGCCATAAAGTAGCCATAGGGCCAGTAAAAATAAGATAATGGCAATAGGTGAATATTTGCAATCTGTTTCTCAAAACTGCATATAAAATTCAACAGATAGATGGACAAATTTTATTTATAGGCCCGAGGAAAAACCTATTTCAACTTTAGGCCTCTTTCAAAACTTATTACAAAAATAGGTCTAGTTTTCACTAGACCAAGATTTGTATTTGCGCAATTTTAAAGTGTGCAAGCACAAAATCCTAATTTGTACTTGCTATAATATTTCTTTTTTAGTTTGTGCTTGCACAGATTCAAATTACGCAAGTATTAAATACTGATATAATTGAACGAGACCTAAAGTTGAAATTTGTTTTTCTTTTTCTCTTTTTGGGCCTATAAATAAAATTTGTCCTAGATAGATATTATCATGAATAATCTTATTAACATACAGCTTAAACGTTAGTATGATAATAGAGTTCTAATTAATTCAGGTCCCAGTTAGAGTGGTGGGCGGGTTGTTGTTTGAGCTTCCGGGGCAGTCGGTTGGTGATCCGTTTTGTGATGAAGATGTTATACCTCTTGTCATTCGATCATGGCAGGCTCAGAACTTTCATATAACTGCACTGCATATGAAAGGCTCAGCATCATGTATAAACGTTATCTGAATCCAAGAAGTACAGGTACTTATAATTTATTGTTATTTATGATGAGATGTTCATCTTGTTAATTTTCGGTTCCTTCTAATATTGATGTTTGAAATTTTTAATTCCATTTTGTTTAATAACTGAAATGTCACAGGAGCTTCTACTTGCTGGTGGGCATGCAGCTGCTAGAACAGTTCATGAAGTCATAGCACATTTGGCACGCCAACTTTCTCGATGGGATGATAGGTAATACGAATATTCTTTGTTGTTTTTTCAGCTCAAGATGAAAACAAAAAATTAGGAAGGTAAAAAAAACATTGTTTTCACCCTTTTTACCTCTTTATTTGATATTCATTTGGCTCGTCAGCTTGTGGCAATACAAGGTAGCACATCTTTGTGCATATGCGATATAATATTACTGCTTAGGATTGGCATAAAGGCTTAACTTTTCGTTGGAAACTATACGTTTTACCATGCAGCTGTTTACTTCCACAGTTTCAGAGTACTTTCCAGTCAGAGCAATAACTGGATTTTCTCAAGTCTATTATATTATTTTTAATCAAATAGCTGAGTATTCAATTTGTATTGTTGACATAGTTAAGTTAGTTGCTTATAGTATTTTTTTTAGCCATGTTGTAGACTGTGATTTAGAGTTGCGAAAGCAAAATATTAAAGTCTATGGAAAACAACGTCTATGGAGAACAACGTCCAATTTAGAAGTCGTTGAAGATGCACTTGGTACTACGATAGCTTGGCCTGCTGCGAACGTTATAATGGAATCGATTTCTAGTAAGTATAATTCAAGCTTTGTTTAGATATGAAACTTTTTTGATTTGGTTGAATACTACCACTGATAAATTGTGTACTATAATTACAGTAATTATTTATTACACGTTGCATTTTAACTCTAGCTCATATACTTTACATGTATTACACATTGCATTGTATCCTTGACTTTGAGAAATCAGTCCATTTTTTATTAAAAATTTCATGTGTTTTGTTACTTCAGTAATTTCATACCGAAATTTTGAAGCATTTTTTATATTCAGTTGTTTCATAGTCTAGGTAAACTGTAGCATAGCCTTCAAAATGCTTCAAAATTTCAGTTGAATCATAGTCCAGATAACATTCATTTTTTATAAAAAATGCTTCAAATTTTTTTAAAAAAATTCATCTGTTTGACAGTGTAGTGTGTGTGTAATTTGAAAATTGGATAGTCAATACAAAGTCTCTTCTTTTTTCTATCTATTACAGTTGTATAATTAATATATGTTAAATATTTGATGTAATTTTTTACAAGTTATCTTTTGGATTAGAAGATATAACTTTTATGCAAAATTAGCTGTTTACAAGTTATCTTTTAGTAATGAAACTTTCCTCAAAAAAATTAGCTGTTTGCATGGATTGCAAACAACTATCTCCACAAGTTGGCACTCTTATGCAAAATTAAGAACATTTAAGTGTATGGAAATCATATTTAGCAATTATTTTAAAAACCAAAAGGGTGAATGAGGAATATGAATTCCTAAATAAGACCATCATTTTGGCAATGTTTCTTCCTCCCAGTAATCGATATGAACAACTAAGTATTCTAATTGCTCGCATAACATATGTTTGCAGGTACGGATATGCGTAAATGTTCTTTTCTTTTGAGCCATTTTCACCGCATGTTTTCTCTTAAAAGATAAAAATAAAGTAAAATACAACGGTGTTAATCTCTGATAGAGGTTCCAATTTGTACCACTCTTATCACCCTAAGCAAGCTTATCTCTGACAGTGTTTTTGTAGACATTTTGTATGCATGTAGCTTTTGACTTAATATGACAGAGGTTCCATTTTCCATATTTTGTACCACTCTTATATCTGACAGTGTTAATCTGTGATAAAAATAGTCTTCCTCACATATTGTGCTGTTGTTTTTTTTAGAAATTTGCTTGTTGCAATATTATATATGGCGATGGAAAAAGATTGGGTGCATTTGCATAGGTAAGAATACAATATTTGGATTAATATTTAACTTGGAAATTAAAATTAAAATTTGATTTTTTATGTCAATAACTTTGTTTTTTAATTTTAATTTAGAACTAGTAGGGAGTACGAGCAAGGAGCATGGAATTTTGTGCATGCCGCTAAGATACTTCATAATATTAATAATACCAAAATAACCATAAGTAAAAATAGAAACATATTACTGAAGTAATATTTCGTTATGGTTCAAACAAACATTTCTTCCGATCCTGTTTTGTATTGCTTGTTAGGAGAGTCATATTATTCTTCTATTTGCATGATCAAAATTTTGATTTTGATTTTTCTTTCTTTTTTTCAACTAAAGTATTCTCAGCTCATATACTAGTTCATTTAGTAGGCTGAGTTCATGAGCTCAATCAGCTCATATACAGTCCTTATCTTTTTTTGTTATGAAAAATTATATAACTTGCGGATGATGTTTAGGTTGAAAAATAATCTATGTGCTTCGTTTTGACAGGTGCTGTATGATGATACCGGGGTTACTACAAGTTGCAAGGGAGGAAAAATTATTTTGCTGCATTCATTCTCTTTCAAATCGGTCTAAAGTTTGGATTAATGTATTTTGTATTGACGTATATCTTTGCTTTTAGTATGTATCGTTTTGGTTAGCTACGGTTGTTATTGTTTTTTTTAGATCACAAATATTTAATGTTTGAAACTTTGTTTACGAAATATTATGGATATATATATATTGTGGTTTGGCTTATGTCTCCATTTGATTACGGACATCACAATGTGATAATTGTGTTTTTTTTGAAATTTTATAATATATTCGTAGAATTGTAAATTGTAAGCTGGAATGTATGTTGCAGCAATGATAAAAACTTATAGCGTTTTAATTGTGCTATGGAAAGATGGTTTTTCCCAGTTTTAATATACTACAGCATTATGTTAGTGCTATAAACAGTTTTCATAGCAAATAAACAATGCTATAAAAGACAGCTAAACGCTATAAAAAGTAGTTGTATTTATGCATACAATTTACGATTGCAGCCCAAAACGCTGTTGAATTTTGTTTTGTATAGCGTTTTTGGACGCTATTGTATATTTCGTATTAATGGCAACTTATTGTTATATAGCATTCATAAAAACGCTATAGTTTTACTTCATAGCGATTTTTCAAGGCTATTACAAATCATGTTTATAACACTTTTAAACCGCTATGAAAAGTCCTTGTCCATAGCGTCTCTTATAGCGTTTTTTATGTTGCTATTATAGGTCACTGACCTATAACAACATGTTAATATACAGCGTACCAAAACACGCTATAGTAGCCTATAATAGCGTTTTTTCAACGCTATTAAAGGATGTTTTTGTTGTAGTGGAGTCATCTTATAAGCCCATAATGCTGGTGAAAGCTCATTAACCTAGTTACATATTGCTTTAGTTCATCGTTTCTTCAAGGTAGACTTGATGATTCTATTTACCGTGTCTACTTAACTGTTTGCTTATGGGTGTGTTACATCCGAAAAGCTTTTCTCAATTTTATATCGACTACAAAAATCCTTGAACTTGGTACTTTCAAACTAGTTTCCATTATCCATTATGATCATCTGAGGTACTCTGAACCTATAGACGATGTTCTTCATTACGAAGTTGATCACTTTTTTCATTGTGATCGTGGCAAGCGATTCGGCTTCGGCCCACTTCGTGAAGTAATCCACTATAGCTACAGCGTACTTAGCTCCTCCTTTTTCCATTATATCACATCGATAATATCAATTCCCTAAATCACAAATGGCCATGGGCTAACCATTTGCTTAAGCTCTGTCAATGGGGCTCCTTGTATCTTCGCAAAGCTCTAGCAACGGTCGTATCGTTTAGTGTAATTAATTGCATCTCAATTTATTATTAGCTAGAAATATCCATAACGAAGTACCTTTTTTGCTAATGTATGTCCTTCGATATGATCATAATAACTGCCCTCATGGACCTCCATGAGTATTCTCTTAGCCTTATCCTTGTTTACACACCTGAGCAAGGGGATAGAGAATCCTCTCCTTTAAAGCACTCCTTACATCATGGACCATTGTGCTTTTTTAAAGAGTTTCTTCTATTCATTCCTATCTCTCGAAGGAATTCCCTTGAGTAAATAATCATTGATCTGGGTCATCCATGACTCCTCCTCTTTGATTTCCAAAATCAAGTCGACATCCATTTGGCCGATGCTTAGAGTCAATAATACCTCCACTGGAACCAATCTCAACAGTTGTGCATCTCCAAAATTAACTAACATGGCCAATGAATCAGCCTTCACATTCCCCTCTCTAGAGACGTGTGTAATCTTGTAATGCTATATATCATCCAACAGTTCCAATGCCTTTGTGAGGTAAGGAGCAAGTCTTGCACCCTTGGCCCGATATTCCTTCCTTACTTGAAAAACCACCAACTAGGAATCATTGAATATATGATGCGTCCTTATTCCTAGCGCCTTTGCTATCCTTAGCCCACTATCAATGCCTCGTATTCGTCCTCATTGTCAGTTGCGGGAAATTCCAACTTCAATGCATAACAAATTGATCGTCCATCCAGTGTTAAAAGCACTACTCTTACACCTGAATTATATTCATTCGAAGCTCCATCCACCAATAGTTTCCAATGGGAGAGTTTGACCATATCGTCTTCCTCTTCACCATCTCATGCGGTAAACTAAATGATGAAGTAGGTAATATCATACCGACATAGTTTAATATTCCATTTCAGCAATCTCCCTGAGGTCTCGGGTTTGTACAATGCCTGTTTTAAGGACAGATCCATTAGTACTTTAATCGGATGAGTTTAAAAATATGGTTATAGCTTCCTCGATGCAATCAGCAAGCAATATACAAGTTTTTCTAACTTTGGGTAATTCCTTCCAGCTTCAGTAAACCGCTTGCTAATATAATTAACCGGCCTTTGAATCCATGCCTCCTCACATTCCAATATTGCACTTAATGCATGAATAGACACCACCAAATAAACGAACAAGTCCTCTCCATCTAGTGTTTTGGATGGAACCGATAGCATCTCCATATGCCTTAGTAACTCCTCGAAAGCATTTTGACATTCTATCATACATTTGAAGTTCGTCTTTATCCTTTTGAGGTCAACAAAGAATGGTATGCATTTATTCGTTGCCTTTGAGATGAACCGACTTAATGCAGCAACCTTACCGTTCAAGCTCTATGACTCCTTCTTCATGGTCAGGTTGTTGATCACATTTAGCCTCAAGGCCCCTTGAATTCACGATAAATCCTAGAAATTTCTTCGATGCAACTCCAAAAGTGAATTTCAATGGATTCAACTTCATTTCATACACCGGTAATACCTAGAACATCCGTAAAAGATCGTTCATGTGATTCCTTGACAGCCATGAATTCACGAGCATATCATCCATGTACACCTCCATCATCTGTTCAATATACCTCCCGAACATAGAATTCACCAACATCTGGTATGTAGCTCTTATGTTCTTCAAACTGAATGGAATCACTTGGTAAAAATACAATCCCAAATCCATTATGAAGCTTGTATGCTCCTGATTCGGCATGTGCATTGATATCTAGTTATAACCAGAATAAGCGTCTATGAAAGAGAGGAACTTAAGTTTTGTAGTCTCGTTTGCCAACTGATCAATCCTGGGCAAAGGAAAGCTATCCTTTGGGCATGCTTTATTGAAATGACCCTCCTATTTCTACTCTAATTCCATAAGGATTTTTTTTTTAAGGTAAAGAGGATATATATATATATAGATAGATATATCATCCATTGCAATTATAATTCTCAGGGTCAATATCTTTCTCCAATAAACCAAATATATCCAGGATCACAATAATCAACCAATATAAATATATCAGTACATTCACAAAGATAAGCACATACATGTGAGGATATATATGCCTCTCTTGTTTGAATCAGAGTTCTGGAAAACAAGAGGATATTGGATTGCTGATTTTTTTTTTGACCAAACAATCCACTGGAAACATATACTTTAGTCTGTTTATCCTAACTAAGAAGTGATCAAGTAATAATCAGTGGAAAGCAAGCTTTTAATATAGATGTTTGTGTTAAAGTCTGAATAGTATCAAACTAAGGCTAAAAGAAAGCGGGTCATAAGAGAACACAAGCAACATCTAGGCGTAATGGAAACGCGCCTAACTTATACACGAGGGGTCACGAGTTCGAGTACTATGCTGGTTGGTTCAAACACAATTTTTTTGTTTTTTTTCATTTTTCTCCTGTACAGTTTGGAACCTGTTATCTACCTATATCTGCACATAGATACTTTATTTTTGCCTATATTCTATCATACAAGACAATAATTCTTGCTTTATTATTTTTGAAACCCATTCCTACAACCTGGAAGGCTTCATGATTGATGTAAATTAAGGGTCTGTTGCTTGGGTTTTGTAAATGATAGAAGTGTTTATCATTATCCAGGTTTGAATTTCTTCTCACAAAATCTGTCTGGAATTAAGAATGCATTTGGTTAGAATCTGAGTGAAATTCAGATTCTTATCACAAATACAAAGGAAAAGGTGTGGTAATATTTGCACTAAACATGTTTATGTGCATATATATCTGCAACTATTTGGATCTGGCTTACAATTCCCTTATTACAAATCCTTTCTTTAAAAAAATAGGACATGAGGCATTTGTATGAAACAAGTTTAATTATGGGAACCTTGCAGCCATATAAAACATTCAACCTATGCCTATTTTCTTTTGTATACATATGCCATGGTAGAAAATAAAACCATTTAATTTTCTGAGAATCAACTATCCAGAGTTTCCAAAACTTAAATCCTTTCCAAAGACTCAAGATTGACTAATACATTTATAAAATGTAATCATTCGATTTTAACATGGTGTTCTTGCTAAATCCACTTACAAGATTTGATTAAATATATTTTTTTAACATAACAGATATTTAACTTGATTCATAGATTCCAGATACAAGTCAATCTCTTAATAAAATACCTAACAAAATATCCATCCAATATTTAACACTTAATACAAATAGCAATTTAAATTGTCAATACATGCAGATTTCAACATTTAGGCTCTTATCTAACTAAGTTTAGCATGCTATATCTTCTTCTCAAAGCCTTGCTCCTACTCCTACTTAGTTGCTGCAATCCCTGAAAAAGCATTTGAAACTGCCTCATTTTAAATGAGACACCCCAGATGCCATTAGCACACTAGGGTCAGACACATGTCTGGTATGAGAAAGCTCACAAAAATAATTAGTTAATTAGGTTAAAGTCAAGTTAAGTACATATACAGAAAGTTCGGCCCTTTGGAATCAGGCAAATACTTGTGTGCATGCTCTGTGTCATTGTGCATGTGCACACTTTAATTTTCTTTCCAGAGACTACATATATAAATATGGCACATACATTCAAGCATACAATTCAATCATAGTCAAACAATCATTCATACCAAACAGGAAAATAACCAATATGAGTTAAATCATTTATTCAATTCTCATATTTCAAATCTGGGAAAAACTCTAGTTTTCTCATCATCTCAAGTATTATTCCCTTGGTATATTTATCTATCCTTGGTCTCATCTGCAATATTTATGAATCAATGGACACACTGTAATGAACTAATTCACTCCATTACACAAAGATCTCAGGACTTAAACAAGCCATGTGTCAACTTGTGTTACTCAAGCACACAAGTCATTCCTGCAGTGTTCTTGACCCCAATTTCCTAATCAGGTTTAAGTTAATAATAACTCTTTTGATTTTTCATGACAAAACCATTCAGTGATTCATTTCATTAGCTAAAAACATCCATAACATGGCATCTCATATTATTCATGACCATACAGAGGCAAACAAGCAAACAACCATTGGTGATTACAAAATAAGGTTCTGTATATATATATATATATATATATTCATCCTGGTATTTAAAAGGAGTTTAGGCAACTAACATTGGCTTATGGTTTCTGGGAGAGTTTTTCTTTTGCAAACATTTGTGCTTGAGTTAAACTCAGGATGACCTGGTTTCACTGAATCACAAAATTTTGTTTGCTATGCATTTTATTGAATCAGGAGCATCAGCACATAGGCAACCCTATTGCACCCCTAATTCCTTTCTATTTCAAGCCTCAGCACTTATACATGAGTATATTGCAGCTCAACATTATTTACATCTTTCTGGGTTGAGCCAAAACCAATACTACTTGCCTATTCTCAACATTTTATTTTCTGGGTATTTGTTTATATCCCTAAACATTAACATATCAGAGATCTGAGTGTATAAAACAGATATGTATACTAACAACACATAAAACTTTGTTATAATAAAACAAGTGATCAACCAAAGAGAATCAAAACATTTTCAGATTTAAATTCACAGATAAGCATTCATATATGAAAATACTCTTTTAAGAAAAATACTTATAACTGGCTGCCTACATTAGGACTTATTGCCTTAGGTTTTTGAGTGAGTTTTCTCACCTAGCTCTCTTCTTTGTTTCCTTAATTAATTGATGAGCTTCTGCCCTTAGCCTCAAGCTCTCTTCCTTCCCTTGTCTTATGATTTCTATGGTGTTGTTTGTTTTTTTTTTCAAAATTCTTTTCTGAGGAGGAGAGGAGGCTGCTGCATATACATGTATATATATACAGGGTCTCTCTTAGGGTTTTGGGTATTGGCTAAGGCCATTTTTGCCCACCAGAAAAATCATGTTATCTGCATTTTAAACCCAAAGTTTTACCCTTCCCGGCTTAATTTGGGTGAAGAGAAAAGTGGTTACACATTTTTTTTCAGAAATTTGCTTTTCAGAAAATACTTTTCCCCTTGTCTACAATCATGCTAAAAATGTGACTTGATTTTGTTATTTATTAAATACTCTTTTCTAATTCTGCCTATACCAAGCACTTCCCTGTTTTATCTTATTTTTTTCTATTTTTATCTTTCATGCAAATGGTATGTACTTCCTTCATTTATTTATAAGAGGATTATTCCTTTTTATATCTTCATTCTTTTTATTTCTGCTTATATTAAAATATGTCTGTATATTTTATTTCACTAGTTTAAACTCTAGTATTTTATTAACACATATATATTTATATAAGTCTTACTGAAATAATTAGTACACCCACCTATATATTCATACATCATTCTATACTGACACACACATGCACATGTACACTCAAAAATATTCAGTAGCATTCATATATACATTTACTCATGCATACTACTTTTAAGAATTTAATCTACATATATATATATATATATATTTATATATATTTCCATACACATCAATATGTATGTATTCTTGGAGTTCAGGGTTTTAGCTTATATTCATGTGCATTTCCTGTGCACACATGTACACACACTGATACACTATCAAGCTATATCAATTCCTCCTTCAAAATTTATTTAAAAATTATTTTAAATTTATTTATATTTTCCAGAATAAATTCCTAAAATCTTTGGGTCATTACATTTATTTAATAAAAAATAGTCAATATACGTCTCCCACTTTCCTTTTAATTTCTTAACTAATACGGGGTTTGATACCTATTTCGGGTATAAAGCATCACAAATAAAGTCGTTAGCTTTCGAATTATCTACTTCATTCTTTAATATAGAGGATGTAACGACCCTAAATTTTCTATATATTTAAATTAATAATTAATTGTATTTTTGAATAAAAATAGTAAAATAAATGGATTAAAGTGATGCGAGTTTCCCCGGATTCAAATATATTTTGTATAAATCATTTAAATTTAAAATATTGTATGTATATGTATATATGTGAATATATATATATATGGATATATATGAGTCAATGTGAAATTATAAATATATGTATATATAGTTGGTTTGAATTTAAATCGTAAGTAAATGGTTTAATAAATGAAAATATATAAGATATAAAAATATAAAGTAAATACATTGGATAAGATCTAATGACAAATTAGAATCTAGAAATTCTCTTATATTACCAAATGAATATTAAAAACAATTAGTATTAAATCTAGAAATAAATAATTGAGCTGGAGATAAATATAAAAATACATAAGATAAATTTTTGAAAAAATATATAGTAAAACAAATTAGTTAAATTTAAACAATATATTCATTTATATTACAAGATTATAAATTTTAAAAATAAATAAATTATAACACAATAAATAAATTATAACCACAACAAAACAAAGAATAAACACATTGATAATATGAACACAACATAACTTCATTTATATAAATAACAAAGGCAAAGCAAAGAAATAAATGTTAGCACACAAGGACATATCTGCAGCCACCAAAGTATGTAAAGAAACAAATAGATAAGTATAAACCTAGAGACAAGTAAACAAGAAACAAAAGTCAATATGTATTGGCTGAAGCAAACAAAGTCAGGTTGTACAAGAAAGAAGTGCATTCGAGTATAAACAAAAGAAGAGATAAGAAAGAACAAATATATATTCATTTGTACAGCTGAAATGAAAGGAAGAAAAAAAATAAACAAATTTGTACAACATAATAAATTCTAGCATAACATTGGTCAACTCGAAAATGTCTTCAGCCTTCATAAGCAAAGAGAAAAATCTCTGAAGTTGTACAAATAAAATAATGATAACTTGTACAAAAAAATATATACACCCTTTACAAAATAACATCATCCCTGTAAACTTCTTTTATATGTCAAACTTCTTCATTTTTGTTCATTCATCACAACTGAGAAAAGATCAGAAGTAAAAGAAAATACATTATCTTTAAACTTAAACAAAATCTAACTCAATTCAAACCCGAGATCAAAAGACTTCAGCTAGCAAATTCAAGTCTGTTTCAAAGTGGAAGGCTCTGTTCTTTCTTTCTGGAAAATAAAGTGAGTAAACTTCACCCTTTAAAAGTTAATGAGAATCTGGTAGGGATGTATGTTTGCATGGATGGATAAATCTGATTGATGTATATAAATGTGAAAAAAATCTGTGCTTATCTGGTTAAAATATATATATGTATGCCTCTGTTCATAGATACAGGTTTCAAACCTGTATAAAAATTTAAGATCTCATCTTATAATCCTTTTTAGGTTTAAATGCTTAAACAAAATGTGTTCAAATCAGCAAGATCTTAATTATAAAAATGTTACAAGTAAAATAAATTTTGATTATTTGAAGAAAAATAAAGAAATACAGTGGAAACTCTGGCCTTGGTTAAATTCGAACATCATGGTTCTTTGATTTACCTATGCAATCTAAATCATCTAGGAAAATCACGAATTTTAAAAGTAAAATCAAAAATTTTAAATTAGGATCGAATGAAAAATTCAATGACAACCGGAAAATGGGTTTTTGGCGAATTCTAACAGCCGGAGGTTTCGGGGTGGTCGGAGTTTCGTCTGGAGGTAGCTGGAGAGTTATCGAGGCTATGAAAAATGGAGGGGGATTTTTTAGATGATCAAAGTGATCGGGAAATGGTGAAATAGGGTTTTGGGTATGGGTTTGTTCGACAAGGTTTGCGAAACAAATTCGTTGACCATGGTGGATTATAGATGATCGGACCGGGAGGAAAGGGTTCGTAGGTCATCAGAGCAGCTGGGGTTGTGGTCGCGTGACGTCAGGTGGTCTATAGTGGCGATACTGGGAAGTTTTTTTGGTGATAGTTGGTTCCAGGATTGATGCAGATAGCTCGATTTCAATTTTCGGTTGAATTCGACGATCTGGGTTTTTTGTGATATTGGAGTGGATGGTGGGCGATGTGTGGGTGGCGACGAAGTTGATCAGAACGGCGTCATAATGATGTGCACGTGCACTCGATACCCATTGTATCAGCACAAGAGGAGGAAGAAGAAGGAGGTGGGTTTCCTCAGGATTGTTTGCGTGTAGTGGAGTGTTTGACTCGAAGCAGAACTCGAGTTTGCGTGGGTATATAAAACTGTTGTTTTATAACTTTAACTTGGTTTAAGAAATTTGATAAAAGATAGACTCGGGGAAAAAACTAAGAAAACACGAGTTTTAACTCGAGAAAACCTTAGATTTTCTCGGGTAGGAGTTTCGTTACAGGTTGCAAACCTGTTCTGTTTCTTTTAAATTTTGAAAATGATTTCTAAATACAAAGCAGAGTTCAAACTAAGTTTAAATCTGGAGTTAGGTCAGTTTAAATCTCAGTTTTGAAATAAAGAAAAGTTTATAAAATTTAAAATGTTTTAAACAACTTTGAATGTTTAAAGCATAATTTAAATAGCTTGGATTTAAAAATGAATTTGGTTTCGCGTTCGTTTAAATTTTTTTTATAAGAGATAAGTATTCTTTAACATGAGATTTTAAAGGTTTTTAAATTGTGTTTTATCTTTGTTAAAGTAAATTTATATTCATTTCAAATCTTATATTTGAAATGGAATTTGAAAGTAAAATTTAAAGTAAAATGTTTTCAAACGTGTTTGTGAATGATAATTAATTAAGGTTTAAAGATTAATTAATTAAGGGATAATTAATTGGTAATTAAGGATTATTAATAAAATATTAATTAATAATTTAAGTTGATTAATCAAGTGATAAATTTTGCATAATTAATTAATTTAGATTAATTAATTTAATAATAATCATTCATGGAATTGTTTAAGTGTAATTACTTAATTGAAGTAATTAAAGAATTAATTATGCAGTGTAAGTAATTGAGTTTAATTGGATTAGTTCAAGCTAATTACTTAAGTTTAAAATTAATTTAGAATAATCACTTGACGATTTGGAAAGTATAATTACTTAGAGAAGTAATTAATAAATGATTACTGGATGATTAGTAACTTGAGTATAATTATTTGTTAGTAATCAAAGGATTAATTAATGAATGTGATTAATTAAGATTTATTAAATAATTAAAAGTTAATTGATTCATTAATTAAGGATGATAATTTACCCAGATTGATGATTCGTTCATAAGTAATACATCTAATTTAAATTAATCAATTGATTGATAAAGTTTACTTGTGAATGTTTGGATTTGATTGAATGGTTGAATTGTTGATATCTCTGATCTGTGATGTAATTTATTTATCTGGGATGAATGTAATTTATTTATCCATGATAAATTTATATTATCTGTGAATTTGTGAATGAAGATAAGCGTTATAGGAATATACCACTTATCGATATTGATATGCTTAAACCTGTGATGATGTGATGATTTGTAATGTTGCACTACTATGTGAAACCCCTAGACCACACTCATACACACACAAATATGGATTTCACGAGGAAATCGGTTAAGTCACAGATGATTTAAATTTAATATTTTTTTTGAAATTGAAATTTTAATTTCAATTGATTTTGAAATTGGAAATTGGGGTTGAATGTTAAAGCTTTTGAAAGGAGTTTTAAAGATATCTTGAATATCTTGAATTTTAAATAATTCAATTTGAATTTGAATTCAAATAATTTGGAATTGAACTCCATGATTGGAAATTAAGATTAAAGATGCTATAAATATGTTTATATGGATTTAAACCATTTTAAAAGTGTTGTTTTTAGAATTTGAATTTAACCCAAGGGTTTAACTCGTATAATGAATCAGATTTTCTGAAATGAAAACTATTTGTTTTCAAATGATAAAAGCTTTCATATAAGAAATGAATTTCCAATTTGAGTTAAAGGAATTTCAAGTTTGAATTGAAAAATGGTTTTCCAATTTATGAGTTTCTTTTTTTTTGAAAGCTATGAATTGAATTTGTTTATTTTAACAGATTTAAAATGGTGATTTGTTTAAACCATTCGAAATGGAATTGTTTTGAAAGCTATAAGTTGAATCTTTGTTTTAAAGATTTAATGAGTTAATCCAATTGAAATGGAAGTTGATTTGGAAAATCTGTGAATGAATCTTTGTGAAACTGAGTGAAATTTGTGAAATGAATCTTTTTGTTTAATGATTTGAAAATGGTAATTTGTTAAACCATTTGTAAAGAAAGTTTGGGTTTAAGTTGTGACTTAACTGAAATCCCAATATCCATATATTTTTAAAATATTGCGCTCATTATTCGGTTTAGCCGGGAGAGGACCTTTATGTCACATAACCCATTCCGAATAAGTGATACGTCGTATATGGATAGCATTTGAAGACCGGTGTTGAAGACCGGGTATTTGCGAGAACGATAGGATAACCTATCGATTGTCTCTGCACTGGGTAGCTCCCGGTATAGAGATTCCCTAAGTGATGGGAAGTTCGATCGGGATTGTGAATACTCGGATTGCAAGGGCTTCTTTAGATGTGCCTTCAGTTCTGTTCGAACCCGGAACAGACTTGTATGGTTACATGTCTGACATTACACTTTGAGATATAAAGCAGATTTCTTTCAAATACATTTCTGTTGGTGGCGGAGAATTTATTCTCTTAGCTTAACACCCTTCTCTGAGACGTACGAGCTCAGAGGTTATGTAGTTGAAGGTTATCAGCGATATACTCCCAATTTGGTAATGTGGCATGCCGAGTGTTGCTGTGTGTTGATCATCTATTGATCATTTGTGATCAAAGCATGGCTTTGTGAAAAAGCGTAGCTTTGTGGACGAGACCTCATCGAACCTCATAGACCGGAAATGGTCGAAACAGGAAAGATGTGGCAAGGTTATGAGGGTCGCGCCCTTTAGGGTATGTCATTTCCTTCTGGAAAAGGGTAGTATCATGGTATGGAGCCCAGATACTTACTCATTGTAACGACCCGTAAATTTCAACTGTTTTAATAACGTAATTAGTTGAAATTTTGTGAAATTTTAAACGATAAAATTTTGAAATAAAAATTTAATATTTGGAATACGTCTAGTTAAACATAGCAACTGGTAAATTTTCGTCCGAAAATATGAAAGTTTATTTCGCGCGAAAATTCACTTCAATTTAATCAGTTAAAAAGCGGTGAAAGTAAAATGTTTCCGAAACTTAAATATTTTTATATAGAAAAATTCTAAACCATCTTCTGAGCAAAATGTCAGTTTGTCGTTTTTCCAAATTCGGACATCTTTGGCTCCGTCGATCTTATTTTTCAGTGTTTTTCTTGCATTTTCCGTAGTAGAAAAATTCGAATTTTTATAATTCAATCGTACCACTGATTTCTATATACCCTTTCGATCGTCTCGTCGTGCTGATCTCTACGGTATATTCGATTGTCAAATTTGAAGTTCCGTTGTACGTTGCATTTTACGTAACGCCTACCGTATCGGTAGCCGGTTACAAATCCGCTCTGAGACTTTTCGTTATCCTGCGTGAAATCCAATAGCCACTAGCATTTATATCTTCTTGAATTCAACAGCTCGGCCTTTGCTATTCATTAGTTTTGATTTATTACTTTTGGTTGAGTTCTCTGTCTATTCGTTATCTGTTCATTTGTGAGGTTATGATAACAAGAATAAGATTTGTATATTATAGTCTGCATTGAACTGTCTTTTCCCTTTCCCAAATCTCGTGACCTGCTCCTTCCTCCTGTACATACATTACAAACCTCTTCCTCTCCTCCTTTCATTTTAGTTCGTTCTCTGCCTCTTCTGTAGAAAGATAACAAAATGTTGCTTATATAATTAGTGTGAAACTTGAAACCTGGCAGCCAAACACCTCATCATTTCCTACCTGACTCGCGCCCTCCCCTCAGCCACTTACCACCGCCTTCCTCCGACAACCAACAGCCACACCTTCACCATAGCATGACACGCAACCCCATAGAAACACACGACAGCCCACGCTTCCACATCACCACCCTTCGCGTCACCGCTACCCCACCACACCATTGCCTCCCACCTCCGCCTATCTTTCCTCCACCCGTACAGATGACCACCACTGCTCCACACGACAGCCACCGCAGGCGCCTTCCACCCACCTCTTTGCCCCTGCGCGATCCACTACAGCCAACCCGCCATCTCCGCGACCAGCTCCGACCTGGCGTTCCCTGCCTCAAACTGCCACCCGAACCCACCTGAACTCCACCGAGCCATCCATTCCCATCCTTTCATCTCGGCCTCCACCTACTTTGCCCCCACTCCCTCTCACTTCCGTCCACGCCAAGCACCTCAACCTACGTGGCCACCTAGCGACTACCCTAAGATCCGCACCTCCGGCCTTCGACTACACAGACTCTCTCCGGCCACGACTCTACTTCACCGCTGGCCGAGCTTCCACCACTTCATTCCCTCAGCATTCGGCCTGACCTCCCCATCAACCACCAACCGTTCATCCTCTAGCCCAGCCTAACCCGATGACAGCAGCGACTTCCCTTTGTCCTCCACCCAGATCCGTTCTTTCCACTAGCCTACTCGTCTGCTCATTCGTTGAGGAATGTATTGGGATGTAAGTATATATATATTGTTCAATTCTGTTATGTATAGGTGGATTTGTTATATATATTATATATACAGTATATACAAAGGTATTATTATAGATCTGGGATGGCTCTAATGTTATCTATATAAAGTATTTGGGTTTGAAGTATATTATTTTACAAAAGAATGTGTTTATAAGATAGTTGTTTAATCGGAATTATATATGTTGTATACATAGTTATGTAGGTGGTTTCGCAGGCTGTAAAATTTTATTAGCTACTATAAATATATATAAGGTTTTATGTATAGGTCTGTAAAGTTTTAATGTTTAATTTTATAAAAGTTTATTTTTAACCAACTTGTTTTGTACTTTTGGTATGTAGTGTCTTATTATTTATCAAAGAAGTTACCTGTTACAAAGTTTTATTAGGATGTTCTATAGTATATATTATGTATAATATGTATTACATTAGATCTGAGTTGTTAAATTACTAACTATATATATTTTATAAGAGTGGGATATAATTTTATTTATAACAGTATTATATTATATGATTAGTTATATTTATATATTATATAGTTAAATATAGGTGTGTACATCCTATGTACCAAAGTATATATTTATATTCCCTGTTTAAATGTTTTTGTGAAGTGTGTGCGTATTTATTTACTTATTTGTTTAAAATTTTGCTATGAAGATATGTTGTAACAACCCGAGATTTTGTATTGTTTTATAGTCATCATTAAACGAATAATGAGCTAGCTTATTGATAGTGAGAGTTTAAATTGGGTTAGAATTCATTGCTAAAAATGTTAATCGTTGTTTGGAGTTTTAAAGTTGTAATTCTTTTATAAATTTGTTGAAGAGTTAGCGGGCTTTAATTTGGCCCACGTCTTGTTATCTTGGGGCTGTGATTAGTATTCATAGCATATGACCGTGCCTTCCTTTTTGGTGCGAAACCCTAACTTAAACGAACGAAAACAAAAGGCGACCTCATTTTCGTTCGCCCCTCTCCCCCAATTCACTATCGAAACCCTAATCAAAACAAGAAGACAAATAAATGGGACGCTCGATCTCTTCTTCGTCCCACTGCAAATTAGCTCGTTCGAATTCGTAGTGTCGTGATGTCGTTTTGCTCGATCGAGGAAAGCATCGCAGGAAAAATCGCAAGTAACTTCGATCGATTGCCTCTCCGGCTGCTTCAAATTGTCGTAAATAAGGTGAGTGATTCATTCACTCACATCTAGTTTAAACTTCCTGTTTTTGTTCGATTCGAACTCGCGATTTCGTGATTCCTTTGACTGGTTATGATTTGTCTAATGATGATTTAGTTCGTATTTGTTGTTTTCGGCACTGGCTTTGGCCTAAAATATGCAGATTTAATTTTGTGAAAATATTTAGATGAGGATTTGCTTGACATTGCTATTACTTTCAGTGTCGACTTCGGCCGTTATTCTAGTTAGGACTGTTGAACCATTGATTCATTGGAATTTGTATAATTTGATACCTGATACTATCGGGGTCGACTCGCGTCTTGGTTACCTTACGTGGTCCCCACAGTCTCGAATTGATTTTTGCTGAGGTTGATTTTGATGCTGGTGATTGTTTATTGACTTTTCAAATTATTTGAATAATACAGTTTTGATTTCTGGCTTGGTTCGATTCTCTGATTATCAAGGCGTTCTTGTTGCCTTGGTCTTCATGGAGTTGTCTTGATTGTGAACTGCGTATAGTTTTTGTCTTGGTTTTGCCCGTTGACTTTTGTTCTGTTCATTGTGTTTCATTGACAATTAATCTTGTCTCGATGCAGTATTTTCTCCGACTTTACTGTGACCGGTGTTTTTCTTTTTTCTTTTCTCCTTTGTGTTTGTTGGCTTGATACTCTGTTATCACCATCGCTGTTGGTCTGAAAACTACTTTGAGGGTCATTATTTGGCATCTGTAACTTCGGCCTTTATTTTGACATTATGTGCATTCCAGTTTAGCACTCATGTTTTCGATTCAAGTTAACTGTGCATGCCAGGGTACCATATTTTCCCAATCATCATTTGCGAGTTCATGCTTATGCATATAGTTACTGTACGATTTTAGTCAGGGTTGTTATTTCACTGATATGTGAATTTTACTGGGTTTGCAATTGCTAATGTGCTTTACTCGAACTAGTTACTGATCGCGGTTGTTTTACCGGACGTTAATTATTGTGAGTCACTAGTTTCTTGTTCCATATGAGCCACCTGAGTGTGGTCGACTGGAGAACTTTTTGTTCATTGTATTCTGATTGCACACTGCGGTCAGCGTCACTGCATTGTCTTTGGCTTCAAGTATTGTTGCATGGTCTCTCTTAATTGTTTCAGGTGCACTAGAGTATTATGTTGTACCCTCTGGTGCATCCCTATATATGATTTTCTTCCCTTTGAAATCTCTGGTCATGGTTGTCATCTGCACTATCATTTTGTTGCTCCTTAATAGTTTAGTTCCACTATATGCTGTACCATTCGAGTCAGTTGGTAATGTTTGTTGAAGTCACCTGACTTCAACATCCTTGGGCATTTGATTACTTGCGGCCTCGACTTGGTTATACACTGCATATTCATGTGTCATTGTTGCTTGCATCTGCTCATCCCTGTCGTACTTGTTGTCATGGTGGCTGCCTCTGTATGTACGTGCAGTCCCACCTGAGCCATGTTGTATGTTCTTCACTATTTGCCAGCTGTATTTGGGTGCAGTTTTACCCTTGCAGTTCTTTGGTCTATTAGTCGAGTTTGTTTGTATTATTTTAGTGGCGAGGCAGTACACGCGTGCGTGTACTGCAGCCCTAGCAGGATTGACAGATTTAGTTGATATTTCGATTGTTAAAATTATTTCGTTGGTTCAATTCCATATCTTGAAGTTGTATTTGAAATGGGTTTTTCCGATTTGAGTTGTATCAGTTGGCTTTTGGATTCATTGATCTTCTGAGTATTTCATAGACTGTATTGGCGAGGCAGTACACGTTAGCGTGTACTGCAGCCAATCAGCACTGTTGTTTTAAATTGACATTTCAATTGTTCAAATCGATTTGGATTGCTGATTATTGTTTAACACTGTTTAGTGTTATATCTGCCGTTATCCAATTCTCGTATCGAGAGTTGGATATACGAGATTTCTGTGATTGTCGTCTATTTGACGATCTGATTATTATTGCTGCTATACCCTAATAACTGAGTTTGAATTAGACTGACCCGTGTATTATTTTCTTTTGAATTTAATACTCGGGTCAGACCCGAGTTACTTCAGGTTGTAGATTTTCTTCTTTGAGTTGCTGTTCAGGATATGAAGACTTTTCACACCTTCTGAAGTTGTCAGTGTCATTTTGTAGTAGTCGTGTCATTGTATAGAACGATATGTATTCATGTATATTAGTCGATAATGTACTTGTATATATAACTTCTAGAGTCGACAGTTGTAGTTGTATCATATGTATTGTGTCAACTATGTATTAACTGACATCAGTTATATATATATGAGACTGTTGTTTTTATCTGTGTTCCGCATTTATATTATCTGTGTTATTGTTATATCTAATGTCCTAAACTATTATGAACTATCGTAGTTTGTTTTATACTGATAATTGGGTGTGTCGATGGGAGTAAATAAATGATAGATGAAAAATAAAAAGTATATACCACTCCTATCGAGATAACCAATATTAGTGTAAGGTCAACTACGGATGGTCGCTCCTATCCAGCCTTATTCTTCGTAATAATAGACAGTATTTCTTTTAATACTCTTTATTATTATGAGCATAGAGGTGGGGCGTCACAGTTGGTATCAAAGCTTGGGGTTTATGGACATAATATAAAACATAACTTGGATGGAACATATGTTACAACTATTAGTCGATGTTTTATCTGTGATTTGAGTCAAAACTAAAGTTTTGAAATTTTGATGCAAGTTTTTAAATATCATTATTTAAAAATAAAAAGTGAAACTGTGTTTTGTTGATTTGATTGAATTGTGTTCTGTTTATCAGAGTGCGCAGCGGAAACAGTGAAACTGTCTTCGCTGAGTACAACTGACAATCTTTTTGATTTAAAAAAATCAAAATATTGTTGTTTACATAGCTGTAATTATTTTGTTTCTTTGAGAATTTCGAATCCGAATTGAGGATTCGAAGAAATTACAGTTATGTGATTTTTGTTGAAATTTCCGCTGGCTTTCTTTTGTACTAATCATCTATTGATTAGATTTTTGCTGTTTTGAATTATCTTAATTGAAGATACATTCGAATGATTTCTTTGTTCATTTTGTAGTACGTGCAAAAAATTTGAATTGCACGTTATTGCATTTATTTTTACGATGAACCGATGCTTGGTTATGAAACGTATTTTGTTGCCGTTATTTTTATAACGGGATTTTTACACCAATGCTATATTTTGAAGCACGGTGTTTTGTGGCATTTTTGATGAATGAAAATTCACTGACATTACATTTTGATGTAGATTGTCTTGATGTGATTTTGACGTTTTAAAGCTACTGTCGCTTTGGCTTCGGTAACCGCCAAATTTTAAAAGTGGATTTTCAAGCGGTTATTCCGCAATACTGATTTGTAACCGTTTTTACGGTATTTTGAGAAGTACAATTTCCTTATCGAAATTGTTACTGATTTTCTGTTTTAATCACGTGATTGGAAAATTGTTTTATAAAATTTTAGCAGTTTGCGTTTTCAAAAGAATGAGAAAGCGACTTAAACGATTCAGCAAAATCGAGGATTATGACCCCTTTCTTTTACTGTTTCGCTTAACTCCGGACTTGTTCAGTTGAGAATGCGAATTGTTATTTTTACAAAATAAATAAAATTGTTTTCAAAAATTTTACAGTTTGCGATTTCAAAAGAATAAGGAAGCGATTTAAATGTTTCAGCAAAATCGAGGACTATGACCCCTTTCTTTTACTGATTCGCTTAATTCCGGACTTGTCCGAAAGTGTATTTTTACAAAATACACAATTTTGCACTTTCAAGGAAACGATGAAGTGATTTAAACGATTTAGCAAAAGTGCGGAGTATGGAACCACACTTTTACTATTTCGGTTAATTCCGGACTCGTTAATTGAATATCTGTTGTTTTGATGATTCTACACTTTCAAGGAAACGATGAAGAGAATTAAACAATTTAGTAAAACTCGTGGTTATGGGACATGTGCGTTTGCTATTTTGGTTAATTCCGGACTCGTTAATTGAAACATTTTGATGCTTTCGTGTGCTTTCGAGCCACTATGAGGACCTTCGGGTCATTTGTTGGACCTTCGGGTCATTTGTTGGGCTTTCGGGCCACTCTGTGGACCTTCGGGTCAAATACCAGTACTAGACCTTCGGGTCACTCTGCGGACCTTCGGGTCAATCTGATGGGCGCCAAAATTATGTTGAGTACTTGGTAGGCTTCGGCCACTCTGAGATGCACGTGCGGCGAATTAAAAACTCGCCATCTGATGGGATCGATCCAAGCTTTTAGGTTGATTTTCTAGTCTTCTTAATTGATTTCTAGATATTTGTTGCTTCCAATTATCTGCAGGTAATTGGATATTTGCTGATATGAGTTCTGGTTATCGTTTTTGATAATCAGATATTTGTTGTTTCTAATTATCGCTTGTGATAATTAGATATTTGCTGATATGAGTTCTGGTTATCGTTTTTGATAATCAGATATTTGTTGTTTCTAATTATCGCTTGTGATAATTAGATATTTGCTGATATGAGTTCTGGTTATCGTTTTTGATAATCAGATATTTGTTGTTTCTAATTATCGCTTGTGATAATTAGATATTTGCTGATATGAGTTCTGATTATCGTTTTTGATAATCAGATATTTGTTGCTTTTAATTATCGCTGTTAGATAATTAAATATTTGTTGATTTGAGATTTAATTATCGTCTTTGATAATTAAATATTTGTTGATTTTAGATTTAATTATCGCTGTTAGATAATTAAATATTTGTTGATTTGAGATTTAATTATCGCTGTTAGATAATTGAATATTTGTTGATTTGAGATTTAATTATCGTCTTTGATAATTAAATATTTGTTGATTTTAGATTTAATTATCGCTGTTAGATAATTAAATATTTGTTGATATGAGATTTAATTATCGCTTTTGATAATTAAATATTTGCTGGTTTGAGATTTAATTATCGCTTTTAATAATTGAATATTCATTGAATTTGAAATTTGATTATCGCTTGTGATAATCGAATATTTGTTGATTTGAGAAATTTGACTATCGTTTGAGATAATCAGATATTTGATTGGTTTTCTGACTATCGTTTGAGATAATCAGATATTTGATTTGTCTTCTGATTATCGTTTGAGATAAGTAAATATTTGCGATTTGAAAATTCAATTATCGTTTTGATGATTGAATATTTGCGATTTTTGAGATTTGAGCTTCGTCTTTTTCTCTGGCGATTCAGGTGAGTAATTTGATTTACTCACATTCAATTCGTGCTCTGTATGGGATTTCTGCTCTGTTTTTCCTTCTCTTTTAGTTGCTGGAACTCGATTGTTCTTGCTTTTGTTAGTCGTCTGATTTTGATCCCTGATTCCCACGAGGTTGTTTCTTTTGATTTGAAGCAGTCGAACCTTTCGATTTCTTATCTAATACTCCCCGCTGACACTTGCTTTGCTTGTACATTCGACATTGCCATGCTATTTTGGTTGTTACCTTTTATCCATTTATTCCCTATGATTGCGTGGACGCAATTTCTTTGATAATTGTGTTCTCAATTCTTATTTTTCTAGCATAACTAGTTTAGGTTAGAAGAAAATTGTTATAGACAATCTTGATTAGGAAAATTGCGAGGACGCAATTTTTATAAGGAGGGTAGTCTGTAACAACCCGAGATTTTGTATTGTTTTATAGTCATCATTAAACGAATAATGAGCTAGCTTATTGATAGTGAGAGTTTAAATTGGGTTAGAATTCATTGCTAAAAATGTTAATCGTTGTTTGGAGTTTTAAAGTTGTAATTCTTTTATAAATTTGTTGAAGAGTTAGCGGGCTTTAATTTGGCCCACGTCTTGTTATCTTGGGGTTGTGATTAGTATTCATAGCATATGACCGTGCCTTCCTTTTTGGTGCGAAACCCTAACTTAAACGAACGAAAACAAAAGGCGACCTCATTTTCGTTCGCCCCTCTCCCCCAATTCACTATCGAAACCCTAATCAAAACAAGAAGACAAATAAATGGGACGCTCGATCTCTTCTTCGTCCCACTGCAAATTAGCTCGTTCGAATTCGTAGTGTCGTGATGTCGTTTTGCTCGATCGAGGAAAGGATCGCAGGAAAAATCGCAAGTAACTTCGATCGATTGCCTCTCCGGCTGCTTCAAATTGTCGTAAATAAGGTGAGTGATTCATTCACTCACATCTAGTTTAAACTTCCTGTTTTTGTTCGATTCGAACTCGCGATTTCGTGATTCCTTTGACTGGTTATGATTTGTCTAATGATGATTTAGTTCGTATTTGTTGTTTTCGGCACTGGCTTTGGCCTAAAATATGCAGATTTAATTTTGTGAAAATATTTAGATGAGGATTTGCTTGACATTGCTATTACTTTCAGTGTCGACTTCGGCCGTTATTCTAGTTAGGACTGTTGAACCATTGATTCATTGGAATTTGTATAATTTGATACCTGATACTATCGGGGTCGACTCGCGTCTTGGTTACCTTACGTGGTCCCCACAGTCTCGAATTGATTTTTGCTGAGGTTGATTTTGATGCTGGTGATTGTTTATTGACTTTTCAAATTATTTGAATAATACAGTTTTGATTTCTGGCTTGGTTCGATTCTCTGATTATCAAGGCGTTCTTGTTGCCTTGGTCTTCATGGAGTTGTCTTGATTGTGAACTGCGTATAGTTTTTGTCTTGGTTTTGCCCGTTGACTTTTGTTCTGTTCATTGTGTTTCATTGACAATTAATCTTGTCTCGATGCAGTATTTTCTCCGACTTTACTGTGACCGGTGTTTTTCTTTTTTCTTTTCTCCTTTGTGTTTGTTGGCTTGATACTCTGTTATCACCATTGCTGTTGGTCTGAAAACTACTTTGAGGGTCATTATTTGGCATCTGTAACTTCGGCCTTTATTTTGACATTATGTGCATTCCAGTTTAGCACTCATGTTTTCGATTCAAGTTAACTGTGCATGCCAGGGTACCATATTTTCCCAATCATCATTTGCGAGTTCATGCTTATGCATATAGTTACTGTACGATTTTAGTCAGGGTTGTTATTTCACTGATATGTGAATTTTACTGGGTTTGCAATTGCTAATGTGCTTTACTCGAACTAGTTACTGATCGCGGTTGTTTTACCGGACGTTAATTATTGTGAGTCACTAGTTTCTTGTTCCATATGAGCCACCTGAGTGTGGTCGACTGGAGAACTTTTTGTTCATTGTATTCTGATTGCACACTGCGGTCAGCGTCACTGCATTGTCTTTGGCTTCAAGTATTGTTGCATGGTCTCTCTTAATTGTTTCAGGTGCACTAGAGTATTATGTTGTACCCTCTGGTGCATCCCTATATATGATTTTCTTCCCTTTGAAATCTCTGGTCATGGTTGTCATCTGCACTATCATTTTGTTGCTCCTTAATAGTTTAGTTCCACTATATGCTGTACCATTCGAGTCAGTTGGTAATGTTTGTTGAAGTCACCTGACTTCAACATCCTTGGGCATTTGATTACTTGCGGCCTCGACTTGGTTATACACTGCATATTCATGTGTCATTGTTGCTTGCATCTGCTCATCCCTGTCGTACTTGTTGTCATGGTGGCTGCCTCTGTATGTACGTGCAGTCCCACCTGAGCCATGTTGTATGTTCTTCACTATTTGCCAGCTGTATTTGGGTGCAGTTTTACCCTTGCAGTTCTTTGGTCTATTAGTCGAGTTTGTTTGTATTATTTTAGTGGCGAGGCAGTACACGCGTGCGTGTACTGCAGCCCTAGCAGGATTGACAGATTTAGTTGATATTTCGATTGTTAAAATTATTTCGTTGGTTCAATTCCATATCTTGAAGTTGTATTTGAAATGGGTTTTTCCGATTTGAGTTGTATCAGTTGGCTTTTGGATTCATTGATCTTCTGAGTATTTCATAGACTGTATTGGCGAGGCAGTACACGTTAGCGTGTACTGCAGCCAATCAGCACTGTTGTTTTAAATTGACATTTCAATTGTTCAAATCGATTTGGATTGCTGATTATTGTTTAACACTGTTTAGTGTTATATCTGCCGTTATCCAATTCTCGTATCGAGAGTTGGATATACGAGATTTCTGTGATTGTCGTCTATTTGACGATCTGATTATTATTGCTGCTATACCCTAATAACTGAGTTTGAATTAGACTGACCCGTGTATTATTTTCTTTTGAATTTAATACTCGGGTCAGACCCGAGTTATTTCAGGTTGTAGATTTTCTTCTTTGAGTTGCTGTTCAGGATATGAAGACTTTTCACACCTTCTGAAGTTGTCAGTGTCATTTTGTAGTAGTCGTGTCATTGTATAGAACGATATGTATTCATGTATATTAGTCGATAATGTACTTGTATATATAACTTCTAGAGTCGACAGTTGTAGTTGTATCATATGTATTGTGTCAACTATGTATTAACTGACATCAGTTATATATATATGAGACTGTTGTTTTTATCTGTGTTCCGCATTTATATTATCTGTGTTATTGTTATATCTATTGTCCTAAACTATTATGAACTATCGTAGTTTGTTTTATACTGATAATTGGGTGTGTCGTTGGGAGTAAATAAATGATAGATGAAAAATAAAAAGTATATACCACTCCTATCGAGATAACCAATATTAGTGTAAGGTCAACTACGGATGGTCGCTCCTATCCAGCCTTATTCTTCGTAATAATAGACAGTATTTCTTTTAATACTCTTTGTTATTATGAGCATAGAGGTGGGGCGTCACATATGTTGTTTATATGGGTTTTATTTAAACAATGCTTTTGAAATATGTATATGTATTTAAAATTAATATGCGTTCGAATCTAGAACATGATTTTTAGTTATAGTATATATATAAATTCACTTATACCAATTATCATCATCGATCCAATTCTGATTTGATTTTGTCAATTCCTATTTATCAGCTTCGTTCGTCGAATCTTGTTTTGGAATTCGTGTCTGAATTTGTAGCTCATTTCTGTTGTCAAACTCTCTAGCCTCGAAAGGTGAGTGCTCAATCACGATTAACGTTCTTTTATTTATTAAATTTGATTTCAATTGAAATGACAATTGAAATATGCTGTTGTTAGTCAATTACACTGTTATATATGCTATTACCTGTATCAGTTCACCTGTGACATCTGACACCATTATCTGTAAATTATTTATGCGATGATAATACAGTTTGGCTGATAATTGATTGATTGTTGATGTTTATATTGGACGTTAAATTGTTAATGTTAAATTGATAACTAGTATGCAATTGAACTTGATATAGGATAATTAAATGTTAAATTTGATTAACTGACATTTGTATAATATGACCCCTTTAACTGTTGAATTTATTGACACGTAGGATTTGTTTAATTACATATTGAACCACTGAATGTATGTTGTTATATTAATGATGTATGAAATTGTAAATATATGACAAGTGAAAACCGTAATGTAATAATCTTTAATCTACATGAAATGATAGTGTAGATTCTAGAAATAATTATATTAATTCGTACAAATAACAATGCGAATTAATACGGTTATTTCGGGATTATTTGAATTGATTATTGGATTGATATTGATTGTTGTTATTGCTTGTTTATTTACTTTGACACCATCCCAGTTATCACACTGCAAGTTCCCTTTACTATGCTTTGTTTTGAATTAAATTGGAATCGGGTTGAAATAATAAATACCCAAAATTGAATTTTGACCTAGGATAGAAAATTAAATAAAAACCGATTGGTCAATAATTTGATTTAAAAATAAAACGAAGATTTTATTTGAATAAATAATATGGTTTTGAAACGAAGTTGGAAATTGAATTTAATGAAATTTAAACGTGAATATTTAATAATCTGAAATGAAATATTAATAAAGAAATTGATGAAAGAAGGTTGTTTAATTTGAGAAATGATTGAATTAAGTTTGAAATGATTTAATAATTAAGTTTGAAATTATAATTAAGTTTGAAACAATTAAACTTTGGAATGATTTAATAATTAAGTTTGAAATTATAATTAAGTTTGGAATTATTAAACTTTGAAATTATTTAATAATTAAGTTTTGAATTATTTAATAATTAAATAAGATTGAATTATTTAATGATTAAATTGATTTGGATTCTTTAATAAGATAAATTGAATTTTTGAATAAGTGAATTTTACTTCGTAATAACTGAAATTGAGTTTCTTTATTAATTAAGTTTTGGAAAATTATTTAAGTAAGTAAATAAGTGAAATGGAATTTCTTTAACAAGAAATGAAAATGTGATATTTTTGGAATTAACGTAAGACTTGTAATTGAAAGAATTGATTTGACGAATTTAGTTTAATTCAAAATTGTAAGTTTTGATTTGATGAAGTTGAACTTAAGAATTGATTTAATGAATTGGAAATTTAATAGAAATTGTTTTGAATGATAAAGTAACTTAACGAATATTGAATGGAATCGATAAATGAGTTTAAATTGATTTGAATGTTAAATAAAATTTGTTTAAATGATTTAGGAATGAAACTTATATACGAACTTGAATCAATATTTGAATGATTTTAAATAGATATTGAAATTGAATTATAAGATTTTGAAATGGTAAATTGATGTTTTGAAACGTAAATTTTGGAAATTGGTTTTTGAAAGACAAATGAAATGTTGGTTTACGAATTGTAATTGAAATTGAATTGATTTGATTTGAAATATATAAACGACCAATCGGTGTAATAATTACGAAAGTTATTAAAGAGACCGGAGTCGGTTATGGATATACTCTCTATCTAAACCGAATACCACTTTAATAACTATACGCGGAGTGATGATCCAGAATGAAGTGGTTGGAATGATGAACGCGATGACTGAAGAAAGTGAACGATAATGGATAGCCTTGACACTTGTGTCAAATTGGAAATGACTAAAACAGGAGCTGTGCCGGGCCAATGGAGGATTAGCTACCTCAAGTGGACACACTTCTTCGAACTACTCATTACTTGTTGTCGATTGGTGCACCCTTGATTTTGGGAGTGTTGTTTCACGGTGTTGCGGGCGCTGCGGCGTTGCGTTCTCACCAGTCCGGATCAGGCGAACGGTAGTATCACTACCTTGGGTATTGCCTCATGTGCCTTGTCATACTTGTATTCCATTTATACGCGACCACTACGATTTTGATTTGTACCTTTAGTATATGGATTGCCCTCTGGTGACTTCCGGTTTTGGGGAAACTACGGCCTTGTATATGCTTTTGGGAATAAAAATGTGTTAAGGGTGGAATGGGCCATGACTTAACACTATTTTGATATCTTTATATTACTGATAGACATTATCTACTTATCGTACATTACTACATAGTAGATAGTTTGACGGATCCTTAAAGGATGGTTATTCCAAACATCCTTTGAGTTACTTGTATTTCAATTGCTATTTCACTTGAGTTGGATTTATTAATATAAGAATGTTAATCCTGACTCGAGTGTCTTGTGTTTTTGCTTTACGCTCGGGTTAGACTGAGTGATCCAGTATTCGAGACTCACCTTTGAAGTTGGAGCTTGCTTGAAGATCCAGCCATCTGTTCTGCTTTCAGTATTCGATGATTCCAGTGATGTATTCTGATTTGTATCTGATGTATTGTATTACTCTTCCGTTGTATCTGTTCTAACTCTGATGTAACTTATACATTTATATAGTAGCTTCATGAACTACTATCTCTTTTATTTTCCGCTGCACTTATTACTCTGTGTCTGTGATCTGTGATTATATTTATTTACTGTATATGTTCAGTTTTGCCAAATTTAAATTAACAACGCGGTATTTTGAGCAATTCAATTCCGGCATGAGTGTCTACCTATACACTTTTAATGGATGCGAATGGTGCAAAATATCGGGTCGTTACAGTTGGTATCAGAGCTTTGGTAGCTCTAGGCAAAACTTAACATATAGGGTAAATGTATTTACAGAATCACTCTCATTCGAGTTTCAATCTCTTCCTTTCGACTCGATTCCTTTGAATTTTGGAACATTCCCCGCGGTTCCAAAAATTCATTCGTGTCCCTCACTATTCGTCTTCTTTAAATCTGGAGCACCACATAACACCATTTTGAATGATATTTATAATAGATCGGTGGTCTCGCCAATCTTCGAATGATTTGTAAAGGGGTGAAACTCCTTTACAATAGGCATTGATTTACCGGAGATTTCTGTATCCTCGGTTTACGATGCTATCTATCTCCTGCTATACCTAAATTTTATTTCTTGAGATCGAATGTCGATTTACCTCGGAATTCAGCATCGATCTTATTCTTGAAGTTATGGACGACCCAGTTAAGGTTGCCCGTGAATTAAATACGCTTATCCATCTTCCGATTCTGTTAATTGAATCATCTTATCTTCTGTTTCAAACTTATTTTCGAATCAAAATTCTCTTTGATTTGAGTCAACAAAAATTTGAATCCCTATCCTTATTTTGAAAATTCATTCCTGTATCGTCGAGCAAAGAAATGTATTTGTAAACTAATATTTAATGTTTTAAATATATTGTGTTGTTTGAGTTGTTGATGTTGATTTGGGTTTCCGATCGATTCGTCTGTTCAACGCTATCGATAGGATTTCCAAAACACCTGAGCAGAGCAAACTGACACAATATTGTTTCCAAACTTGGTAAATGGAATAAATTTGTATGAATATATTATCAATATATATGAGTAAAATTTTCTGAAATTTAATAAGTTAATTTAATTGGTTGTTGAAATGATAATAATTGATTATCACTTATTGTTCTATAAATGAATTTTTAAACATGGGTTATAAACTGATTTGAAATTTAAATGAATTTAAAATCTAGAATTGGAGAATTTAAATTTCCAGTGATTTCAAACTTTGGTTTTAAATTTGTAAAGTATATATTATTGAAGTATTTTTGAATCGAAATCGTTTTCAAAGAATTTTAAAATGTTGAAATCAGTGCTCTTCTCTTTGTCGCTGGAAAATAATTTCGGTGATGGCGGCCGCATCATCGACATTCATTTTCGAGTTTCGAAGTGGAGATACTATTCTGTAGCTTTGCTACGGTTTTGTTTTGAAATATATTTTGATTTGAATTTCTTCAGTATAATTTGATTTATATATATATAAGTATCTTATTTTAAAATTTAATTTGATTTGATATAAATATATTATATATATCTCTAAATTGTTTAAAGTTAATCGGAAATCTAATTCTTAAATTTTGTTAAAGGATGATTTTAATTATAAATAAAACCAAAATTTGGAATAAATATTTAAACTTGAATAATTGAATTGGGAAAATTTTATTCAACTGCATTCTAATACAACCTACCTAAATCATTCAGAAGTTGAATATGTAATTGGATAATATATAAGATAAATTGAATTTATAAATAAAATGTGAGTGTTTATAATAAATGTTATACACTAAATTTTGATTATAAAGATGTTAATAGAGTTAGATAGGATAATAAGTAAAACTCTGTTAATAATTAATAAATTTGTTTTGAAAGAATTAATAAATTGAAATTTGATCAACTTATGAAAATACCTTGAATTTAAAAGAAATTAGTAAATATAAATTTATTTAAATCAAAACTTTTATGGTTTAAATTAATTTATATGCGTTAAATATATGTGATTAGATATATTAAGTAGAATAAATTTAACAGTAATTTGGAATAAAGAAGAATTTAAAATTGTTGAAGAAAATATGATTATAATAAAAGACTATTCAAATTTATGGTTTTAGAAATTGTAAATTGAAGAAAATGGGATAATAAGATTTAGAAATAGTTGAGGTTTATTTTAGTGAAATCAAATGGATTAAATCAATTATTGAATATCTATTAATTTAAATTTGAATTTATATGGTTTAAATTAATTGTTATTTTTGTATTTCAAATCTGTTTCCTTTCTGGTTGTTTCTATTCTCCTATCTCGTTCCTTTTCGGGGACGAAAAGCTTTGAGTGGGGGAGAGTGTAACGACCCGTAAATTTCAACTGTTTTAATAACGTAATTAGTTGAAATTTTGTGAAATTTTAAACGATAAAATTTTGAAATAAAAATTTAATATTTGGAATACGTCTAGTTAAACATAGCAACTGGTAAATTTTCGTCCGAAAATATGAAAGTTTATTTCGCGCGAAAATTCACTTCAATTTAATCAGTTAAAAAGCGGTGAAAATAAAATGTTTCCGAAACTTAAATATTTTTATATAGAAAAATTCTAAACCATCTTCTGAGCAAAATGTCAGTTTGTCGTTTTTCCAAATTCGGACATCTTTGGCTCCGTCGATCTTATTTTTCAGTGTTTTTCTTGCATTTTCCGTAGTAGAAAAATTCGAATTTTTATAATTCAATCGTACCACTGATTTCTATATACCATTTCAATCGTCTCATCGTGCTGATCTCTACGGTATATTCGATTATCAAATTCGGAGTTCCGTTGTACGTTGCATTTTGCGTAACGCCTACCGTATCGGTAGCCGGTTACAAATCCGCTCTGAGACTTTTCGTTATCCTGCGTGAAATCCAATAGCCACTAGCATTTATATCTTCTTGAATTCAATAGCTCGGCCTTTGCTATTCATTAGTTTTGATTTATTACTTTTGGTTGAGTTCTGTGTCTATTCGTTATCTATTCATTTGTGAGGCTATGATAACAAGAATAAGATTTGTATATTATAGTCTGCATTGAACTGTCTTTTCCCTTTCCCAAATCTCGTGACCTGCTCCTTCCTCCTGTACATACATTACAAACCTCTTCCTCTCCCCCTTTCATTTTAGTTCGTTCTCGGCATCTTCTCTAGAAAGATAACAAAATGTTGCTTATATAATTAGTGTGAAACTTGAAACCTGGCAGCCAAACACCTCATCATTTCCTACCTGACTCGCGCCCTCCCCTCAGCCACTTACCACCGCCTTCCTCCGACAACCAACAGCCACACCTTCACCATAGCATGACACGCAACCCCATAGAAACACACGACAGCCCACGCTTCCACATCACCACCCTTCGCGTCACCGCTACCCCACCGCACCATTGCCTCCCACCTCCGCCTATCTTTCCTCCACCCGTACAGATGACCACCACCGCTCCACACGACAGCCACCGCAGGCGCCTTCCACCCACCTCTTCGCCCCTGCGCGATCCACTACAGCCAACCCGCCATCTCCGCGACCAGCTCCGACCTGGCGTTCCCTGCCTCAAACTGCCACCCGAACCCACCTGAACTCCACCGAGTCATCCATTCCCATCCTTTCAACTCGGCCTCCACCTACTTTGCCCCACTCCCTCTCACTTCCGTCCACGCCAAGCACCTCAACCTACGTGGCCACCCAGCGACTACCCTCAGATCCGCACCTCCGGCCTTCGACTACACAGACTCTCTCCGGCCACGACTCTACTTCACCGCTGGCCGAGCTTCCACCACTTCATTCCCTCAGCATTCGACCTGACCTCCCCATCAACCACCAACCGTTCATCCTCTAGCCCAGCCTAACCCGATGACAGCAGCGACTTCCCTTTGTCCTCCACCCAGATCCGTTCTTTCCACTAGCCTACTCGTCTGCTCATTCGTTGAGGAATGTATTGGGATGTAAGTATATATATATTGTTCAATTCTATTATGTATAGGTGGATTTGTTATATATATTATATATACAGTATATACAAAGGTATTATTATAGATCTGGGATGGCTCTAATGTTATCTATATAAAGTATTTGGGTTTGAAGTATATTATTTTACAAAAGAATGTGTTTATAAGATAGTTGTTTAATCGGAATTATATATGTTGTATACATATAGTTATGTAGGTGGTTTCGCAGGCTGTAAAATTTTATTAGCTACTATAAATATATATAAGGTTTTATGTATAGGTCTGTAAAGTTTTAATGTTTAATTTTATAAAAGTTTATTTTTAACCAACTTGTTTTGTACTTTTGGTATGTAGTGTCTTATTATTTATCAAAGAAGTTACCTGTTACAAAGTTTTATTAGGATGTTCTATAGTATATATTATGTATAATATGTATTACATTAGATCTGAGTTGTTAAATTACTAACTATATATATTTTATAAGAGTGGGATATAATTTTATTTATAACAGTATTATATTATATGATTAGTTATATTTATATATTATATAGTTAAATATAGGTATGTACATCCTATGTACCAAAGTATATATTTATATTCCCTGTTTAAATGTTTTTGTGAAGTGTGTGCGTATTTATTTACTTATTTGTTTAAAATTTTGCTATGAAGATATGTTGTTTATATGGGTTTTATTTAAACAATACTTTTGAAATATGTATATGTATTTAAAATTAATATGCGTTCGAATCTAGAACATGATTTTTAGTTATAGTATATATATAAATTCACTTATACCAATTATCATCATCGATCCAATTCTGATTTGATTTTGTCAATTCCTATTTATCAGCTTCGTTCGTCGAATCTTGTTTTGGAATTCGTGTCTGAATTTGTAGCTCATTTCTGTTGTCAAACTCTCTAGCCTCGAAAGGTGAGCGCTCACTCACGATTAACGTTCTTTTATTTATTAAATTTGATTTCAATTGAAACGACAATTGAAATATGCTGATGTTAGTCAATTACACTGTTATATATGCTATTACATGTATCAGTTCACCTGTGACATCTGACACCATTATCTGTAAATTATTTATGCGATGATAATACAGTTTGGCTGATAATTGATTGATTGTTGATGTTTATATTGGACGTTAAATTGTTAATGTTAAATTGATAACTAGATGCAATTGAACTTGATATAGGATAATTAAATGTTAAATTTGATTAACTGACATTTGTATAATATGACCCCTTTAACTGTTGAATTTATTGACACGTAGGATTTGTTTAATTACATATTGAACCACTGAATGTATGTTGTTATATTGATGATGTATGAAATTGTAAGTATATGACAAGTGAAAACCGTAATGTAATAATCTTTAATCTACATGAAATGATAGTGTAGATTCTAGAAATAATTATATTAATTCGTACAAATAACAATGCGAATTAATACGGTTATTTCGGGATTATTTGAATTGATTATTGGATTGATATTGATTGTTGTTATTGCTTGTTTATTTACTTTGACACCATCCCAGTTATCACACTGCAAGTTCCCTTTACTATGCTTTGTTTTGAATTAAATTGGAATCGGGTTGAAATAATAAATACCCAAAATTGAATTTTGACCTAGGATAGAAAATTAAATAAAAACCGATTGGTCAATAATTTGATTTAAAAATAAAACGAAGATTTTATTTGAATAAATAATATGGTTTTGAAACGAAGTTGGAAATTGAATTTAATGAAATTTAAACGTGAATATTTAATAATCTGAAATGAAATATTAATAAAGAAATTGATGAAAGAAGGTTGTTTAATTTGAGAAATGATTGAATTAAGTTTGAAATGATTTAATAATTAAGTTTGAAATTATAATTAAGTTTGAAACAATTAAACTTTGAAATGATTTAATAATTAAGTTTGAAATTATAATTAAGTTTGGAATTATTAAACTTTGAAATTATTTAATAATTAAGTTTTGAATTATTTAATGATTAAATTGATTTGGATTTTTTAATAAGAGAAATTGAATTTTTGAATAAGTGAATTTTACTTCATAATAACTGAAATTGAGTTTCTTTATTAATTAAGTTTTGGAAAATTATTTAAGTAAGTAAATAAGTGAAATGGAATTTCTTTAACAAGAAATGAAAATGTGATATTTTTGGAATTAACGTAAGACTTGTAATTGAAAGAATTGATTTGACGAATTTAGTTTAATTCAAAATTGTAAGTTTTGATTTGATGAAGTTGAACTTAAGAATTGATTTAATGAATTGGAAATTTAATAGAAATTGTTTTGAATGATAAAGTAACTTAACGAATATTGAATGGAATCGATAAATGAGTTTAAATTGATTTGAATGTTAAATAAAATTTGTTTAAATGATTTCGGAATGAAACTTATATACGAACTTGAATCAATATTTGAATGATTTTAAATAGATATTGAAATTGAATTATAAGATTTTGAAATGGTAAATTGATGTTTTGAAACGTAAATTTTGGAAATTGGTTTTTGAAAGACAAATGAAATGTTGGTTTACGAATTGTAATTGAAATTGAATTGATTTGGTTTGAAATATATAAACGACCAATCGGTGTAATAATTACGAAAGTTATTAAAGAGACCGGAGTCGGTTATGGATATACTCTCTATCTAAACCGAAAACCACTTTAATAACTATACGCGGAGTGATGATCCAGAATGAAGTGGTTGGAATGATGAACGCGATGACTGAAGAAAGTGAACGATAATGGATAGCCTTGACACTTGTGTCAAATTGGAAATGACTAAAACAGGAGCTGTGCCGGGCCAATGGAGGATTAGCTACCTCAAGTGGACACACTTCTTCGAACTACTCATTACTTGTTGTCGATTGGTGCACCCTTGATTTTAGGAGTGTTGTTTCACGGTGTTGCGGGCGCTGCGGCGTTGCGTTCTCACCAGTCCGGATCAGGCGAACGGTAGTATCACTACCTTGGGTATTGCCTCATGTGCCTTGTCATACTTGTATTCCATTTATACGCGACCACTACGATTTTGATTTGTACCTTTAGTATATGGATTGCCCTCTGGTGACTTCCGGTTTTGGGGAAACTACGGCCTTGTATATGCTTTTGGGAATAAAAATGTGTTAAGGGTGGAATGGGCCATGACTTAACACTATTTTGATATCTTTATATTACTGATAAACATTATCTACTTATCGTACATTACTACATAGTAGATAGTTTGACGGATCCTTAAAGGATGGTTATTCCAAACATCCTTTGAGTTACTTGTATTTCAATTGCTATTTCACTTGAGTTGGATTTATTAATATAAGAATGTTAATCCTGACTCGAGTGTCTTGTGTTTTTGCTTTACGCTCGGGTTAGACTGAGTGATCCAGTATTCGAGACTCACCTTTGAAGTTGGAGCTTGCTTGAAGATCCAGCCATCTGTTCTGCTTTCAGTATTCGATGATTCCAGTGATGTATTCTGATTTGTATCTGATGTATTGTATTACTCTTCCGTTGTATCTGTTCTAACTCTGATGTAACTTATACATTTATATAGTAGCTTCATGAACTACTATCTCTTTTATTTTCCGCTGCACTTATTACTCTGTGTCTGTGATCTGTGATTATATTTATTTACTGTATATGTTCAGTTTTGCCAAATTTAAATTAACAACGCGGTATTTTGAGCAATTCAATTCCGGCATGAGTGTCTACCTATACACTTTTAATGGATGCGAATGGTGCAAAATATCGGGTCGTTACAGTTGGTATCAGAGCTTTGGTAGCTCTAGGCAAAACTTAACATATAGGGTAAATGTATTTACAGAATCACTCTCATTCGAGTTTCAATCTCTTCCTTTCGACTCGATTCCTTTGAATTTTGGAACATTCCCCGCGGTTCCAAAAATTCATTCGTGTCCCTCACTATTCGTCTTCTTTAAATCTGGAGCACCACATAACTCCATTTTGAATGATATTTATAATAGATCGGTGGTCTCGCCAATCTTCGAATGATTTGTAAAAGGGTGAAACTCCTTTACAATAGGCATTGATTTACCGGAGATTTCTGTATCCTCGGTTTACGATGCTATCTATCTCCTGCTATACCTAAATTTTATTTCTTGAGATCGAATGTCGATTTACCTCGGAATTTAGCATCGATCTTATTCTTGAAGTTATGGACGACCCGGTTAAGGTTGCCCGTGAATTAAATACGCTTATCCATCTTCCGATTTTGGTAATTGAATCATCTTATCTTCTGTTTCAAACTTATTTTCGAATCAAAATTCTCTTTGATTTGAGTCAACAAAAATTTGAATCCCTATCCTTATTTTGAAAATTCATTCCTGTATCGTCGAGCAAAGAAATGTATTTGTAAACTAATATTTAATGTTTTAAATATATTGTGTTGTTTGAGTTGTTGATGTTGATTTGGGTTTCCGATCGATTCGTCTGATCAACGCTATCGATAGGATTTCCAAAACACCTGAGCAGAGCAAACTGACACAATATCGTTTCCAAACTTGGTAAATGGAATAAATTTGTATGAATATATTATCAATATATATGAGTAAAATTTTCTGAAATTTAATAAGTTAATTTAATTGGTTGTTGAAATGATAATAATTGATTATCACTTATTGTTCTATAAATGAATTTTTAAACATGGGTTATAAACTGATTTGAAATTTAAATGAATTTAAAATTTAGAATTGGAGAATTTAAATTTCCAGTGATTTCAAACTTTGGTTTTAAATTTGTAAAGTATATATTATTGAAGTATTTTCGAATCGAAATCGTTTTCAAAGAATTTTAAAATGTTGAAATCAGTGTTCTTATCTTTGTCGCTGGAAAATAATTTCGGTGATGGCGGCCGCATCATCGACATTCATTTTCGAGTTTCGAAGTGGAGATACTATTCTGTAGCTTTGCTACGGTTTTGTTTTGAAATATATTTTGATTTGAATTTCTTCAGTATAATTTGATTTATATATATATAAGTATCTTATTTTAAAATTTAATTTGATTTGATATAAATATATTATATATATCTCTAAATTGTTTAAAGTTAATCGGAAATCTAATTCCTAAATTTTGTTAAAGGATGATTTTAATTATAAATAAAACCAAAATTTGGAATAAATATTTAAACTTGAATAATGGAATTGGGAAAATTTTATTCAACTGCATTCTAATACAACCTACCTAAATCATTCAGAAGTTGAATATGTAATTGGATAATATATAAGATAAATTGAATTTATAAATAAAATGTGAGTGTTTATAATAAATGTTATACACTAAATTTTGATTATAAAGATGTTAATAGAGTTAGATAGGATAATAAGTAAAACTCTGTTAATAATTAATAAATTTGTTTTGAAAGAATTAATAAATTGAAATTTGATCAACTTATGAAAATACCTTGAATTTAAAAGAAATTAGTAAATATAAATTTATTTAAATCAAAACTTTTATGGTTTAAATTAATTTATATGCGTTAAATATATGTGACTAGATATATTAAGTAGAATAAATTTAACAGTAATTTGGAATAAAGAAGAATTTAAAATTGTTGAAGAAAATATGATTATAATAAAAGACTATTCAAATTTATGGTTTTAGAAATTGTAAATTGAAGAAAATGGGATAATAAGATTTAGAAATAGTTGAGGTTTATTTTAGTGAAATCAAATGGATTAAATCAATTATTGAATATCTATTAATTTAAATTTGAATTTATATGGTTTAAATTAATTGTTATTTTTGTATTTCAAATCTGTTTCCTTTCTGGTTGTTTCTATTCTCCTATCTCGTTCCTTTTCGGGGACGAAAAGCTTTGAGTGGGGGAGAGTGTAACGACCCGTAAATTTCAACTGTTTTAATAACGTAATTAGTTGAAATTTTGTGAAATTTTAAACGATAAAATTTTGAAATAAAAATTTAATATTTGGAATACGCCTAGTTAAACATAGCAACTGGTAAATTTTCATCCGAAAATATGAAAGTTTATTTCGCGCGAAGATTCACTTCAATTTAATCAGTTAAAAAGCGGTGAAAATAAAATGTTTCCGAAACTTAAATATTTTTGTATAGAAAAATTCTAAACCATCTTCTGAGCAAAATGTCAGTTTGTCGTTTTTCCAAATTCGGACATCTTTGGCTCCGTCGATCTTATTTTTCAGTGTTTTTCTTGCATTTTCCATAGTAGAAAAATTCGAATTTTTATAATTCAATCGTACCACTGATTTCTATATACCGTTTCGATCGTCTCGTCGTGCTGATCTCTACGGTATATTCGATTATCAAATTCGGAGTTCCGTTGTACGTTGCATTTTGCGTAACGCCTACCGTATCGGTAGTCGGTTACAAATCCGCTCTGAGACTTTTTGTTATCCTGCGTGAAATCCAATAGCCACTAGCATTTATATCTTCTTGAATTCAACAGCTCGGCCTTTTCTATTCATTAGTTTTGATTTATTACTTTTGGTTGAGTTCTCTGTCTATTCGTTATCTATTCATTTGTGAGGCTATGATAACAAGAATAAGATTTGTATATTATAGTCTGCATTGAACTGTCTTTTCCCTTTCCCAAATCTCGTGACCTGCTCCTTCCTCCTGTACATACATTACAAACCTCTTCCTCTCCCCCTTTCATTTTAGTTCGTTCTCTGCCTCTTCTCTAGAAAGATAACAAAATGTTGCTTATATAATTAGTGTGAAACTTGAAACCTGGCAGCCAAACACCTCATCATTTCCTACCTGACTCGCGCCCTCCCCTCAGCCGCTTACCACCGCCTTCCTCCGACAACCAACAGCCACACCTTCACCATAGCATGACACGCAACCCCATAGAAACACACGACAGCCCATGCTTCCACATCACCACCCTTCGCGTCACCGCTACCCCACCACACCATTGCCTCCCACCTCCGCCTATCTTTCCTCCACCCGTACAGATGACCACCACCGCTCCACACGACAGCCACCGCAGGCGCCTTCCACCCACCTCTTCGCCCCTGCGCGATCCACTACAGCCAACCCGCCATCTCCGCGACCAGCTCCGACCTGGCGTTCCCTGCCTCAAACTGCCACCCGAACCCACCTGAACTCCACCGAGCCATCCATTCCCATCCTTTCATCTCGGCCTCCACCTACTTTGCCCCCACTCCCTCTCACTTCCGTCCACGCCAAGCACCTCAACCTACGTGGCCACCTAGCGACTACCCTAAGATCCGCACCTCCGGCGTTCGACTACACAGACTCTCTCCGGCCACGACTCTACTTCACCGCTGGCCGAGCTTCCACCACTTCATTCCCTCAGCATTCGGCCTGACCTCCCCATCAACCACCAACCGTTCATCCTCTAGCCCAGCCTAACCCGATGACAGCAGCGACTTCCCTTTGTCCTCCACCCAGATCCGTTCTTTCCACTAGCCTACTCGTCTGCTCATTCGTTGAGGAATGTATTGGGATGTAAGTATATATATATTGTTCAATTCTGTTATGTATAGGTGGATTTGTTATATATATTATATATACAGTATATACAAAGGTATTATTATAGATCTGGGATGGCTCTAATGTTATCTATATAAAGTATTTGGGTTTGAAGTATATTATTTTACAAAAGAATGTGTTTATAAGATAGTTGTTTAATCGGAATTATATATGTTGTATACATAGTTATGTAGGTGGTTTCGCAGGCTGTAAAATTTTATTAGCTACTATAAATATATATAAGGTTTTATGTATAGGTCTGTAAAGTTTTAATGTTTAATTTTATAAAAGTTTATTTTTAACCAACTTGTTTTGTACTTTTGGTATGTAGTGTCTTATTATTTATCAAAGAAGTTACCTGTTACAAAGTTTTATTAGGATGTTCTATAGTATATATTATGTATAATATGTATTACATTAGATCTGAGTTGTTAAATTACTAACTATATATATTTTATAAGAGTGGGATATAATTTTATTTATAACAGTATTATATTATATGATTAGTTATATTTATATATTATATAGTTAAATATAGGTGTGTACATCCTATGTACCAAAGTATATATTTATATTCCCTGTTTAAATGTTTTTGTGAAGTGTGTGCGTATTTATTTACTTATTTGTTTAAAATTTTGCTATGAAGATATGTTGTTTATATGGGTTTTATTTAAACAATGCTTTTGAAATATGTATATGTATTTAAAATTAATATGTGTTCGAATCTAGAACATGATTTTTAGTTATAGTATATATATAAATTCACTTATACCAATTATCATCATCGATCCAATTCTGATTTGATTTTGTCAATTCCTATTTATCAGCTTCGTTCGTCGAATCTTGTTTTGGAATTCGTGTCTGAATTTGTAGCTCATTTCTGTTGTCAAACTCTCTAGCCTCGAAAGGTGAGCGCTCACTCACGATTAACGTTCTTTTATTTATTAAATTTGATTTCAATTGAAATGACAATTGAAATATGCTGCTGTTAGTCAATTACACTGTTATATATGCTATTACCTGTATCAGTTCACCTGTGACATCTGACACCATTATCTGTAAATTATTTATGCGATGATAATACAGTTTGGCTGATAATTGATTGATTGTTGATGTTTATATTGGACGTTAAATTGTTAATGTTAAATTGATAACTAGTATGCAATTGAACTTGATATAGGATAATTAAATGTTAAATTTGATTAACTGACATTTGTATAATATGACCCCTTTAACTGTTGAATTTATTGACACGTAGGATTTGTTTAATTACATATTGAACCACTGAATGTATGTTGTTATATTAATGATGTATGAAATTGTAAATATATGACAAGTGAAAACCGTAATGTAATAATCTTTAATCTACATGAAATGATAGTGTAGATTCTAGAAATAATTATATTAATTCGTACAAATAACAATGCGAATTAATACGGTTATTTCGGGATTATTTGAATTGATTATTGGATTGATATTGATTGTTGTTATTGCTTGTTTATTTACTTTGACACCATCCCAGTTATCACACTGCAAGTTCCCTTTACTATGCTTTGTTTTGAATTAAATTGGAATCGGGTTGAAATGATAAATACCCAAAATTGAATTTTGACCTAGGATAGAAAATTAAATAAAAACCGATTGGTCAATAATTTGATTTAAAAATAAAACAAAGATTTTATTTGAATAAATAATATGGTTTTGAAACGAAGTTGGAAATTGAATTTAATGAAATTTAAACGTGAATATTTAATAATCTGAAATGAAATATTAATAAAGAAATTGATGAAAGAAGGTTGTTTAATTTGAGAAATGATTGAATTAAGTTTGAAATGATTTAATAATTAAGTTTGAAATTATAATTAAGTTTGAAATTATTAAACTTTGAAATTATTTAATAATTAAGTTTTGAATTATTTAATAATTAAATAAGATTGAATTATTTAATGATTAAATTGATTTGGATTCTTTAATAAGAGAAATTGAATTTTTGAATAAGTGAATTTTACTTCGTAATAACTGAAATTGAGTTTCTTTATTAATTAAGTTTTGGAAAATTATTTAAGTAAGTAAATAAGTGAAATGGAATTTCTTTAACAAGAAATGAAAATTTGATATTTTTGGAATTAATGTAAGACTTGTAACTGAAAGAATTGATTTGACGAATTTAGTTTAATTCAAAATTGTAAGTTTTGATTTGATGAAGTTGAACTTAAGAATTGATTTAATGAATTGGAAATTTAATAGAAATTGTTTTGAATGATAAAGTAACTTAACGAATATTGAATGGAATCGATAAATGAGTTTAAATTGATTTGAATGTTAAATAAATTTTGTTTAAATGATTTCGGAATGAAACTTATATACGAACTTGAATCAATATTTGAATGGTTTTAAATAGATATTGAAATTGAATTATAAGATTTTGAAATGGTAAATTGAAGTTTTGAAACGTAAATTTTGGAAATTGGTTTTTGAAAGACAAATGAAATGTTGGTTTACGAATTGTAATTGAAATTGAATTGATTTGGTTTGAAATATATAAACGACCAATCGGTGTAATAATTACAAAAGTTATTAAAGAGACCGGAGTCGGTTATGGATATACTCTCTATCTAAACTGAAAACCACTTTAATAACTATACGCGGAGTGATGATCCAGAATGAAGTGGTTGGAATGATGAACGCGATGACTGAAGAAAGTGAACGATAATGGATAGCCTTGACACTTGTGTCAAATTGGAAATGACTAAAACAGGAGCTGTGCCGGGCCAATGGAGGATTAGCTACCTCAAGTGGACACACTTCTTCGAACTACTCATTACTTGTTGTCGATTGGTGAACCCTTGATTTTGGGAGTGTTGTTTCACGTTGTTGCGGGCGCTGCGGCGTTGCGTTCTCACCAGTCCGGATCTGGCAAACGGTAGTATCACTACCTTGGGTATTGCCTCATGTGCCTTGTCATACTTGTATTCCATTTATACGCGACCACTACGATTTTGATTTGTACCTTTAGTATATGGATTGCCCTCTGGTGACTTTCGGTTTTGGGGAAACTATGGCCTTGTATATGCTTTTGGGAATAAAAACGTGTTAAGGGTGGAATGGGCCATGACTTAACACTATTTTGATATCTTTATATTACTGATAGACATTATCTACTTATCGTACATTACTACATAGTAGATAGTTTGACGGATCCTTAAAGGATGGTTATTCCAAACATCCTTTGAGTTACTTGTATTTCAATTGCTATTTCACTTGAGTTGGATTTATTAATATAAGAATGTTAATCCTGACTCGAGTGTCTTGTGTTTTTGTTTTACGCTCGGGTCAGACTGAGTGATCCAGTATTCAAGACTCACCTTTGAAGTTGGAGCTTGCTTGAAGATCCAGCCATCTGTTCTGCTTTCAGTATTCGATGATTCCAGTGATGTATTCTGATTTGTATCTGATGTATTGTATTACTCTTCCATTGTATCTGTTCTAACTCTGATGTAACTTATACATTTATATAGTAGCTTCATGAACTACTATCTCTTTTATTTTCCGCTGCACTTATTACTCTGTGTCTGTGATCTGTGATTATATTTATTTACTGTATATGTTCAGTTTTGCCAAATTTAAATTAACAACGCGGTATTTTGAGCAATTCAATTCCGGCATGAGTGTCTACCTATATACTTTTAATGGATGCGAATGGTGCAAAATATCGGGTCGTTACACTCATGTGGACACACTTTATTTATTATGTGTGATGTTGGTTACCGAGTGCTCGGATAAAGGTCCCAAAGGACTGGGGAATGGCATATTCGTGAGTTACCTAGTTACAGAGGTAACCCGGCCTTGTGTTGGCAGAGAGCAGGTTGTCTCTCGGAGCGTCCCGCCAGAGGCGTACCCATGTGGCAGGAGGAAGTTCCTTAGCCTGACCATTTGTTGGAAATCCATCTTCCAATACAAACCTTGTACGGTATTAGTTGTAGAACCTGCTATTTAACATAGCAGCTGTAGTAGGCATAATATAATGGTACCTATGCTGGCTAAGATTAATATTGTATTTTGAAAGAATTTTCTACACTATGCACTAATGATAATATCAAAATGATTTGTTTTGCGTAGTAAGAATGTTTGACTATCATAAGAAGAATTCTCCTCCAATTCTGCGTTTGCATTGTGTGTGTGGCGGGAGGTCTTATGGTAGTTTCATTTTCCAAAAGCATTGCGGATTTCAATGTTTAATATTCTTTTGTTGTTGTTTAAAGATAAACTGTTTTTGTTGCTTACACCTGTCCCACGACTGACTCGGAGTTTATTGTTCCCTTCCTAAACTCTGATTGCCCACAATTTTCCACACGGGTAGTCTAGAGTTGGGTTTTTCAAATAGTCAGGTTTAGTAGACTAGTTAGAGCTAGTTCAGTTCATCGGAGATCAGGACTGACGTTGCTTATCTAGTTGCATCGTGTTGGTGTTTCAAGCTTGATGTTGGAGTTGTTGGATTCATTCTTGTCTGAAAGATCATTTGAAGTTATCACTTCTGTTATATTCCGCTGTAGCATTGTATCATATCTCTGATATTCGTGTATTATTGATATCATTGTTGTATATTATTCTGGATATTGTATTCATTGGAGTTGTATATGATATCATTCATTTCTTTTATTCCGCTGTGTTGTTATACTTACTGTGTTATAAGCTACAGCAAGCCGGATTCGGCGTTTGAATCTATGGCATTTGAGTACAAGTGAAGTACGGGTGCCGATTTTCGAAGGCCGAGTTTCAGGATTGTTACAGCGGATCTCTATGGACCTAGGCTACATCTCTTCTACTTCACGGCTGGAAACTTCGAGTCCACATTAAGTGCGCGGCAAGGTATCTTCAGTGATATCCCACACATATCCGAATGTGTCCAAGCAAACACATCTACGTTTGCTTATAGCAAATTGACCAACTCCTTCATTAATCCCACACTCAGTTGAGATTCGATCTTAAAAGCCCGAGCGAGATTGTCGATATCGATCGGAACATTGACCGTCAACTCAGTCAGAGCCGCTCGCGGTTCCTCTAACTTCTTACTGGGATCCATAGACTTATCAAACTGGCTATGGTTCCTGAGCTAGGTCTTGAGCTTTAATTACTATTATTTCGAGTTCTCAATGCAGAGAGCTCTCTCTACATTCTTGTCCCTTTCCCATCGGTTTGCCTCTCTCAGCTCAGTAACCTACGCTCTAGTCTCCTCTAACTAATTCAAATCCATTCTCCAAGGGGAACTTCATCACTAAGCACCATGGAGCCAGTGCTACTTTGAAATTGACAAGGGTCGGTCGACCTAAAAAGGTGTCGTATGCCGAATTCGTCCACTATAATAAACTTCTAAATCCGCACTACCTTACGGTCTCCATCACCTAACTCTACGGACAAGTCAATTGCCCCAATTGATTATTTTTCCTCGCATGAAAATCCTTGAATCATGTATTTACATGGCTTCATATCCTTCGTACCGATCTTTTTTTGATTGAATGTTCTTTTAAACAGTATCTTTACAGAACTTCCACTATCCACCAAGACACGATGTACTGTAAATGGTCCAATGACAGTAATCACTATGGGGTCAAAGGTTGGCACTTCAACTCCATTAGAATCTCTATCCCTAAGCAAAATATCATCAGTTACCATCCTTTATTGTTTAGCCAAAGCTCCATTCTCGATGGCAAAGCAACTCTCCTATGGTACGTGCTTTAATGAACTTGCGTACCACTCCATTTCCCTCCATCTTTTCTCCACTAGATGAGGTCCTCCTATTATAGTATTTATAACTATCCTTCCATCAGTCCGCTTAGGCCTCTCTCCATTGAGTCTAGGTTGATTTCATTGGGCATTTGGCCCTTGGGGTCCAGTATTTTGCCCGCCATCCTACGAATCCCTCACATATTGTTGCAACTTTTTCTTTCTTATCAATTCCTCCATAAAATCCCTAAGATGCCGACACTCATTCGCATTATGTCCATGAGTTTCATGGAAACGACAGTACTTGCCTGAACATCGCTCTTCCTTGGTCGCCTCTTAGGCGGCCTTTTATACCGTTATGTTCCTTATATAGCAAGGTATATGTTCTCCAATGTATCATTCAAAGGTGTATACTCATTAGGCCTTATATTCCTTGGATGCTTCTTGGCTTTATTCTGCCTGCCACCAAAGCCTTGATTTCTCTTTTTCTATTATTATAATTCCAGAATTTACTACTACATAACCGGAACTCTCATCGTTTGCTTAATTGCAATGTTACTGTGAATCATCTCCTTCGACTGTCTCCCATCGGTCTTTCCAGCAGCCTGACTTGCTTCTTCCAAACACAAGAACTTATTAGCTTTCCCATGGATTTCCTCGATAGCCATCAGCAGTTTAATCTTCAGCCATTTTCCAAAGTCCATATTCGGATGTATGCCTCAGACCAAAGCCAAAAAACCAAATCTTCCTTCAGGTTATTAACCTCCATTATTGGAATATTAAACCTTTTTAAGAACCCATTTAATGACTTTTTAGGTCCTTAAGAAAGGCTCCATAAAGACATCTCGCCCATGGGCCAAGTGGTTAGAGCCCTCTAGAAATTTTTTGCAAGCTCATCAATACTCAATATGGATTTTGGTGCAAGTCATGTAAACCACATCGGTGCAACACCTTCTGGTAAAATAGAAGAAATTCTACACCGAACCTCGGTTTTGGCTCTGGCACCGTCCATGTGCCATTTAGATTTAAACAAGTGCTGGTTAGGATCGGTAGTCCCATTATATAATGGCATTGTTGGCATCATAAACCTCCTGGGATACTCCTTCCTTAGAATATTCTCCATGAATGGAGTTCTAGAGTTCTACTTGGTGTAGAGCCCCAATACTTATTCTTCCTCCATTTATATTATTCCACCAACCACTTAAATATATTCATTATGTACTCTTCACTGGCATGGAACTGCGATGGTTGACCGTCAAGATTTGTGTCGAATGTTTTACTCTGCAAACGGTCTCGGTTTGCTCGTTGACGTCTAGATTCTCCAGTCTATAGGAGAACCACTCCTTCAGGTCTTTTTCAACACTCGATTGGCTCCATAGCAGCTATCTGAACTCCAGCATTCCGAACTTCAATGTCCAATTATTAACCATCACTATCATGCCGCGAATCATCCTCAAAATCAGACAAGTCAATAGCTACAGCTTCCTACCCCTCTATGGGTCTATGATTCTTCTCAGTACCAACCTGATTGTGGTCGGTACCAATTTGAATCCTCTTTGAGTGAGCCTTCGTACTTCCTCCAACAACTCCCCCTACTACCCTAGTAGCCTTCTCATTCTACTTTTGCTTTCCATCTTGTCTATTCTGACTAGATGCAGGTGAGTTCCCCATTTCAGAGCCACTAGGTAAAGTCTCTTGCTACTCTTTCTAGTTCTCTATGACTGTTGGGTCAACAAAGCTACGACGACGTCCATCTTTTCCAATATAGCCTTTCGACTATTAACCATCCTCTGATTCAGCTCCTACATCATGTTGTCAAACTCCACTCCAGTAACCATATCCTAAGGAGCGGATGGCCCTAGCAATGCTGCTGCCAGTTAGTTTGCTAACCCCGTGTGATGAGAAGCTCCTTTATCTGCACCAACTACTACTTTAGATCTACCTAACTTCCTTGATGGTTTTTTGGTTCCAGTGTGCAAATTCTTCATGTTCGTTAATGAAACCTTCCGAATCTGACCTTTGGACACTTCAATCCACAATAGAAAGTAAAACCTACGACTGAGAATTGCCTTTCTTGGTGTAAGCACCAAATGGTTGAGCCTAGAATGGCACAACACCCAAATACAAATTGAAAGTAAGAGATTTAGCTAAAATAGGAAATAAAGTAGAGAGTTTTTAAGTAGTTCATTAAATCTAAGGCTTATATCCACTTTATCTGTTAGCGCCAAATGTGGCACAACATTTAATAACCTGTTGGAAAATTGAGATCTAGCAAATTCTATAAGAAAATTAAAAAGAACACAGGAATTTTATAATGGTTCAACAATCTCTGGCCCAAATCCACTGTTATTTTTATTAACTATTGACTTAAGATAGAATATGAGAGGATTAGAGAGATTTAGAAGTCACAAGTATAAAGGATTGATATGTTCTTAAGCCTAGAACTGCCAACAATGTATATCTTAACGACAATGGTGAAGGGGGATAGATAGTGAAGAAGGTGGACTACTAAAAAGTCCTCTCTTGGTTGCTATAAGATTCGTATTTATAGGAAAATTCGATAGTAGAATTGGACGCCCATGAACTAGAAGGTCCACGTTTTAGTCCAGAGGTGCAGGAGAGCCAAAGTCGGCCTAAATACCAATAAAAACCTCTCAGTATCGGGAGGAACCTCCCAGTACCGAGTGGTTTTTATCAGAAAGTATCTTCATTTTTCCTTTGTTTTTCCTTCCTATATGTGAATCGTTGCATTCCAAATACTTTTCCTTGAAGTTTGATTAGGTTTCAATGTTTTCCTTGTTGCTCCTTGTCTTTTCTTGTTTTTTTTGCTTTCTTCTCGAGAATCCTTAGAGTTGCTCGTCTATTCTTTTGCAAAACTACTCCATGACAATCGATTGACATAGTGCTTGAAGTCCAAGGGGTTCGAGAGGTCCAAAATGGAAGAGAAAACCTCTCGGTGCCGAGAGGTTCTTCTCGGTGCCAAGTGGACGAGTTTGCTCCATTCCTCTTGAAACTTATTGATTGCCATCTCTTAGCTCTTCCAAACATGCTTCAAGTTCGCGAATCATTTCGTCTTTATCCTGACGTTCTAACTTCCATTAAAAATCTTTATGGTTAAAAAGCCAATTAAAACTTGTCCCTTAGAGTATGCTTTCGTTGAAAACAAATTGTGCTTCGAATCGAGGCAAGTCCTAACTTGCTATTCCTTGGTTCGGATTGATCATTTAGGAATTGCTCTGAAGCATTGCCTTCATCCTATAGATATCCCTTCAACTTCTTTGCACCACTAAAATTCCATTCTTCATATCAAGGACAAGATCCATGCTTAGGAGACCATTCCATGCCTTGATTAAGCTTGTTCTTTCCTTCACTATGCTTTTCCACATAATTTGGGCCCAAAAATACCTCTCGGTACCCAGTGGTTTTCTTTATCTTGGGTGCTATATATAAGAAGTATTTAGAAAAATTTCAACTTCACTTTTTCACTTCCTCTTCCCGATTGCTTTCGTTGTCGACTCCTTACCTCCAATTCCTTTAAACCCTCATGATCGATCGCCAACTGTCTTGATCGCCAACTTCACCTCTTACCACCGACCTCAGCATAATTCTAACCATATAAAACCGCCGCCGACAACTCGAGATTATCGAGCACTCGGGCCTGAATTCTTCTTGATTTGCTTCAAAGGTTGGCGAGGCCTTCATGTCATGGCAATCTATGATGGGGTCGGCGATTTGAGGCAACAATGATAATAAGGCTTGGCTAAAGTTCGGCATGGGTTCGACCTTGGGTAGACTTGAGTTCGACCTAGGACTTGCTCATGCAGTTCTGAAGAGATGCTTGGCTTTCTGTCTTTGACTAACTCCTTTCAAAGAATAGCTAATCACGCCTCATCGTCCAAATTCCCGTAGGATGGTTCATTTGGAGAACAGTTGTATTGGACGATTTCATTACCTCGCTTAGCATCTTTATCGTTTACTGCATAGGGTTATTCACTACCACATTTCTTATGTTCTTGTAAAAGAAAATCTTCCATGTTACTTTGGATAGTGATTCCATTGTCGATTATCCATCAATAATGAGTGAGATTCGATGCATAGTTCCATCATGCGACGTGGTTTGTCTTTCTAGCTTGAGTGGGCTATCTACATAGGATGGTCCGTTCGTCGTGTACGGGACACGAGACTTACACTGCATAGGCTAACACTTTCACTTGCCCTGATAAACACTCAATTAGTCAATACACATTGACATCCTTTGGATTTCAAACATTGATCACATGGGCTTAATATTCAAAATAAAGCATACCTGGCCGTGTTAAATGCCAAATTTTCCTATCCAGAATGACTCGTCGATCTCCACATCTTCAGACCGGTGTCGGGACATCTACTCCTCCCGAAGCAAGGTGAACGAGAATAGCATTTTCCGTTGGGATATACGACATGTAACCGATATAAATGTCTTGGTGGTGTTATGCCGCCCTTCAATTCATTTCTTCATATGGTCCTTCAAGGGCTTGGATTAGCTCCATCTAAAGTCCATCTGAATGGGTACGCTTTCCTAAGCTCTCTATACCTGCTCTTCATAAATCGATTTCAATGGCACCTGTACTTCAGTGAGCTTACCTATCTTCTACACTTCAAGCAGAGGTAGAATTCGCCATCTTATAAGATCATCGAGGCCTGGTGTAGGTATAAGTTTGTTGAAAAACTTCATAACAAACATACTTATTTCAAGAACGAACTCTTCTTCGTCCAATGCCCTATGGCTTCAACGGGCGTTGGCTTTCTTAAAGTAAGATTCCTCCCTATCCTCTCTTTCCATAATCGGATTCCTAAAGCCCAAGTGTTTAACTCACCACTTTCTTTCTTACGAAGATTTCTGCTCTAGGTGATCGTGATGAGCATGCCGATTTCCTTAAAGCTCTAAAGGAGATCAACTTCCAACATCACACTACTGCATATCTCTTGAATAATGAGAACCTCCGACAGTGTGGTCTTCTGCTCAGTAGTAGATTTGCCATTTCCAAATCGCCTCCACCAAGTAGGTCAAGAGCGTTTGCCCGATCTTCCGCCTGCACTCGCACCTTCAGCGAGAATTTTCAGAGGGAAGTTAAAGGTCTGTCAGGTATGGCACATATTGAGGAGCCCGTTGGAAAGGGAATAGAAAAACCGACGGCAGGCGACGCCCTAAGAGGAGGAGATAAAGGGGTTAGGATGCCATCAATCTCGGAAGAGGGAAAAAGTGTTGGGAGGAGAGAAGGTAAAAAGGTAACGAGGGATGAGGACACCGAGGAAGAGGAAGGAGGAGCCGACGACCGGGACAATGATTAAAACTCCATTGGAGAGGGAAACAAATCATTTGGCGAGACATCTCCTAAGGACCCCAATCTTCCCGCCTCATCCCTTCCGGAACATGTCATGGTCGAAATTGCAAAAAAACCTGTAGAGATGAGTACATTACCTTCAGGTGACAAAACTCCCCTAGCTCGTTCCCTTAGAGATGTCTTTTCCAACTTAAATGATTTCAATATCTCCATTGGCGATCTTCTCGCCGAGTGGTCTCCAAACTTTATCTTCTTGCCAGGTGGTATCTTAAATGAAGGTGGTGAGAAACTATCTTTACTTCCTTGTAAACACAGTCTGTAGAATACTTAGGGGTCATTGGCACTCTACACTTTACTAGGATCACGAATAAATATCTTTGCATTCACTTGTATTTTGGAATTCCGATTCTTATGTAATTTCCTTCTTGTTTTAGGTTCTATGGCTAGAGACAAGTACCGCAAGCTCCAATATAATGTAGAGAGTTCAGAGGGCATACTCTCGACCCATATCTACGTCATTCTAGGCGTCATGAGTTCAACAAAGAAAGGCTCAGAAGGAAGGAATGAGAAGCAAAGGAGGACAGTAGGGTTAAGAGGGAAAAAAGGGAAAGGCGGGCTGAAGAGAGGCTATCCTCTGATCAACCCAAGCGACACAGAGAGTCACAAGATCATCATAGCCCTTCTACTAACACTCCTCTGCCTCGCATAGAATCTCAGCTTCCACCTCACCAACAAGCTCCCATTTCAATGTCCTTGACTACTGTCGTCCCTCCATACTCTAAAGGAATCTTTGCTCCCTTATCTTCTACACCTGGCGCACTATCCCGGCTATAAGCTACCTTTCCCGACCTTTTCTTGTAAGGTGTCATGTTTGATTAGGACATCAAAGACACCCTAAAGGAAGAGGTAGAACGGGATCTCCAAAGGTTTCAAAAGTATGTTGACCAGGGCAATAAATGGAAGAAACTATGCTACGCTCTCTCTAAGGTCAACAAAATCAACTATACTAACATCCAGTCCTTTGATTCTTAGAAGAAGATTTATGAAAGAACCATCGATGATTGTAAGAGGGAGCTGGAGAAAATAAAGTCAGAGAGGGATACAACTCTAGAATCCAAGCCTAAGGCTTATAGCTTGATGGCCAAAATGAAGAAGGCCCATGAAGATTCTGTTATTGTGCTGTGAAACACACTGAAGGTTGCCCATGAAGAATGCGCTGCTTTGAAAACTAAGATTTTTGAAAGGGGCCTGGCCTTTACCAAGAAAAATGAAATTATCCGAGCTAGGGACCAAACTATTAAAGAGCAGGCTGCTGAAATTCAAAAGCTTTATTCAGAGAAAGATATGCTCATAGAGAGCCCACTATTGGTGAAGACGAGAAACTAGATATGGAGGTCGATTACTCCCTCACCAAACGGGAGCTAAAAGAGCTCAAAGAAGAAAAGGACAAGGAGAAAGAGGAGCCGAATAATACTCTCTAGCACTTTTCTGCAAGTGTGCTTATACATAAGAACTTGAAGTGGTTGGGGAGCATATACATGGAGACTTTTGTCGACGCTTACGAGGTGCTACGTCGCTCTAACGCTGCCAGTGAAGGCCTCACCGAAGAAGATTTAATGGCTAAGTACCTCAACGTCGAGGACATGGAAAAGCTCGAGGAGGCCACTTGGACAATTTCGACGTCAGTAGTGGCTACTTCTGTTGAAACTACATTCCTCACTTTATAGAACAACTGATCTTATACTCACTCGAAGAGGGAGAAGTTTCCACGTCTCCTACTTCATAATCGATCCTGAGTGAAGGCATATCTATTATTTCACCCGTGTTCAAGAAACTTCAGTTATTGTGTGAATTCATTACTGACCTTTATCATTCTGTTTGCCAACTTGTAGGTCAATCGCATCTTCCTCCTCCACCTCCAGCTACTCGAGGATTGGGTACTGCGACCATCTTTATCACATCGACCTCCATCTCTATGGGACATGCTGCTCTATCTCTGCTTCCCAGTTCCAAACCTGGCCCTGATTCTTAAAAGATTGGGGGCCTGTAAGGGCTGGAGGACGTTTCTCAGTCCTTGGGGGAAGACATTTCCATCACTAGTGTCGCGAGCCCTACCGATCCTATAACATTAGCAAAGCAACTAAAGATTAGCCTTTCTAAGGTCTGAATCAAAAAGGAGCTTGGCACTAAAAAGTTTGTTAACTCTATTCCTATAAGCCTTACTTTAAAGCTCCCCACAATTAAGCTGAGGTCGCCAAAGTTTCATATCAAATCCACCAAGACTTATGTAGAGAAGACTGCTGACGTGCCCCATGCCACAATCGAAGAAGCGACTACCCATTCTGAGGGTGATTCTCCCAAAAGGGGAAGACCAAGGGCGAACAAAAGCAAAAGAGGTGCACTAGCAGCTCCAGTCAGAAGTGCAGTAAGAGAGGGAAGAACAAATAGGTGATTACTATAGCTTGTGGATGTGGCATTTTGTTTTCTTAGTGTCTTTTTGTACTTTCTCTTTTTTGTTATGAACATGCCATGTTTGTCCGGGTGTGACCCCTGCTATCCATGTATAGAAAAGCTTAAGTAATGAAAGATTCTTTGCCTTATCATCTTTGTTCTCGCTTTACTTTATGTACCTGCATGTGTGCAACTACTTGTTTATACAATATAAATGCTTATCTATCAATTTATCCATGTTATATACATGTTTTCGCACAATGCTTCCATCTACCACAATTTTGCCCATGCAAATGGAATTCCTGTTACTGCTCTAGCTATATACTATTGTTTTAGCCCTTTTTATAATTTCCAAAGTGTTTCGTTTGGTGAAATAGAATCATGATTTAACCAACTCTATGGTTATTCTTGTCTCCTGAACAGCCGCTAATCATAAATAATCCAAGTTCTGCGTTGTTCCCTATTTGCCGTAGGGCAGTAATTGGAACGTTTACTTTCTTGTTTATGCAGTTTTGTTGTATGCTTGTCCCAATTGATGCGACTTATAATTCACAATGCCATAATCTAGGCATTGATGGGAATTAAATGATATGGGGCAAATTATCTGGGCCCCCCGGTCCGATCCTACCTTTCCGATCCTAATTCTAGATTTAGGAGACCTGACAATGCTAGTTCTTAATTTCCCATGACTACCCTTTCTTATCCTCAACTTGGCTTATCCTGCTAAGCCATTAACATTGTCATGGAAGTTTAGTTTTCACACCAATTCATGTCTCTAGGAATCGATGGTTTAATTGCTCAGTTTCGAGCATTCCCTCTTTGATGTTGCTAAACTTCGGGGAACAATGGTAACCTACAAGTCAGGGTCAAATTATCCGATCGACCCTCATGTGGCTAGTCCTACTTGACGTTGCCAAATTTTAGGAAACAACAAATTCTTGCGAGGTTAGGGCCCAATTTTTCGATCGACCTTGAGAGGTTGCACCTTCTTGTCATTGCGTATCTCCGGGCAACGAGAAATTCCTAAAGCTTGGGTTTTCTCCTTCCCGATGTTGCTAATCACCGGGCAATGCTAGATTCCTGATTGGTCAGCGCTAAAGATTGGATCTGCTTTGATGGCATCTGTCATCCCACTTTTTGGCAAAGCTGAGATACCCAAAAATTAACTGAAATCAATATTAACCAACCATGAATATTAAATAAGCATTGCAGGATGATCATGGATATCGATGAATTTTGTCCGAGCCTGGATTGGGCTGTAATTGACAAGACATGACATGCAAAGCCGTGAGAGCCAACGTTTCAAGTTTCAGCTTAATCGGAGTTCGTAGGAGGGAGATATGATTGATACAAGTTAAATAGGCATGCTGTTCGTATCCATCGGCGAGCTAAGGTGATGATGTGTTCGAATCCATCGAATCAATCATGTTCGAATCCATCAGAAAACCATCGCATTGGCTTGTTCGAATCGATCAGTTCCGTACCCATCTGAGCGACGTCGCCTCAACCTATTCAAATCTATTCTAGAACTTTGTTCGAATCGGAGTTGTTCGAATCCATCCGGTATTGGACTCCTCGCATCGATCCAGAGGCGGTAGCGTCGTACCAGTTTAGCTCGTATCCATCGTAGGCAAAACATTTCGTATCGACCAGGGGTAGACCCGGTTCGAATCGATTACAGAGCCTTGGTTCGTATCCATGTGGTTCGTAGTTATTCAAATCGATAGCGCATAAGTCCTTCTTCGTATCCATGTCAATAATAATCGATGCGAACGAGGACTACGTCGAATCGATAACTGATTCGAGTAAAGACAGAAACACGTGGATGCGAATAAAGAGTTGGTATGGGCGAAGCTTCGGCGCTAGATGCGAATGACTAGTTCGACACGGAAAAAAAGGTGGAGAGATCCAAGATTTCCGCACCACGTCACTGCGCGCTCATGTGCCCAGGTCGATTCGGAGCGATGGATGCGAATCCATGGATTCGAACAGAGCAGCACACACGAAAATATAATCTTGTATCGATCATATCTCATGAACCGCTGGTCCAAATGCAACGAAATTTTCACAGTAGCTTCCACACAAGGTAAAGAGCAATCCTACTAAGTTTCAGCTCGATTGGAGCATTTTCTTATCGATACGAAATTGTTTCGAATCGATCCCAGATGGAGTTGAAACTTGGTGGGACCGGGCGCGTGGACCCACTCACATGCCTGAAAGAATCTCTCGAAGTTTGGGCGCGATCTCAGCCTCCTACGCCTATAAATAGCCCCCTGAAGCCTATAGAAAAGGGATCTTTTTCTTGGCCACTCAACGTCCAGACTCTGCCGGATTCAACTCTATTCCTTTCCATTGCTGTCATACTCAGATTCATTCATTGTATTTGCTGTAATCATCTATAATCATCGAAGAACATCAATAAAAGATAAAAATCCTTAAAGTGGACGTAGGCCAGAGATAGCCGAACCACTATAAATTGTGTGTCACTGTTCATTATTTTTGGATTGTTGTTTGTTGCTTGCTTAGATCTGATATTTGTGATTGAATATTGCTGATTTGTGTTCATACACTGGTGCTTTCACAACACTTGGGGTTTGTGACCAATTTTCGTGCAAACAGCATCCCAATCTTCATCATCTTTATTGATGGCACACTCTGGTTTGTTGGTTGGTTCTTCTTTGGTAAGAGGTGAAATCATCATACGAATAGCATCAAAATGCTTCTCTTGCTCTTTAATCATCTACATTTGACTTAGTTATAAATGTCTTTGATTTCTAAGAATGAAAGTAAGGATATTCTTGAACGATTCAAGAGTTTATTCAAGATTTTCGCATAATTTCTGATGTAGAGAGGCCATTATTTTAAAAGATATGTTTATATGAGAAAAGAGAGAAGAAAGAGATTGAAAATAATGATTTTCTGGAGTGACTAGGTATATATATAGCAGTAAGAAGTCAATTGAAATGAAAAGGTGTTTTGTGGTTATTTTATTTTTTAATTTATATTTTTTTAAAATATGCCTGTTATACGTCGACAACTATTCTAAGTATATGTCGATATATGCATCATATTTTTCAAAACTGATTTATTTTCCTGTCCTATTGTGTTTGGCCTATATTTTTATACTTGTATGACTTTCCAAAGACAATTAATCAATGTATAACAATAAGAAATAGAATTTCCTTGATAATAAAGGTGGAGTAGATGAAACACTTTAAAAATAAAAGAAAGATGCATATGATTAATACACATTTAAACAAGAAAATCCAAGTACAAGGCTAGATAACTCAAATAAACAACTATATAAGCTTTAGAAAGATGTGGATGAAGATGATGAAGAACCACCGAGCTTGTGGATGACCTTTCCAAAGAATAAACAACTAGCCAAGATGATGAAGATGATGAAGAACCACCGAGCTTGTGGATGAAGATGAAGGGTGAAATATGCATAAGTGAGATGTTGGCCTTGTCAACTATTTTTCGAGGAATGGTTTCCTCTCTTTTAAATTCAACACCAAAGTACATGAAAACTCTAGTAAGATACACATTATGAAATAATGTATTTTCATGCTTAGAAATATTCTTAGGAAAAAGTTCATCCAAAATGACTTGAGACCAATTTATATCGTATTGACCATAAATGGCGAAAAGAGCCTTGAAAACAATTTGAGTCGGATTATTATAATTATCAGTTCTAGGAGTGATACTTTGTTGCAGAAGAAGGCTTAAAATCCTTGCTTTTGGACGCAGGTTTTAGTTTTTGAATTCAAAGTCATCATCACTTTTGAAAATGTCATGAATCACTTCACGGTTTTGAAAATCAATTTGAAAAGTTGAAAGGTCCATTCGACTAGATTTACATTCGAGAATATGACCCAAAATCTCATAATTTAAACAATTTGTGTCCCCTTGACACTACACCAAAGTTCTCCTTCATTTCCATTATAAAAATTTCCTTTTAAATTTGCATAAAACATTTTTACCCAATTTGGACAATAAACGAAATCATTTTGTGAAGTACCAATTAAACCAAGAATTTTATTTTGCAAATAAAGATTGAAACGATCGATCATAAGTGGGAAAATCTTCAAAAATAGCAAATCTTCCAAAGAGACTTTTCCGAAAGACGTATACTCTACATAGGCTTGCATGGCTTCTTTATCATGAAAATGAAAGCCTTTTGTTTTCTTAGAAAGCATCATTATTGATGGAATATTATTTGAGGATGCCATTAAAGAATAAATTGAAGAGATAAGAGAGTTGATGTATTTTTGAAATTTGAAAATAAAAATGAAATGAACGGATGGAGATAGAGTAAATAAATATAGAATCAAAGGACATGTCCATTCGTGAAGAGATACGATGAAAATATACTTCTATTCAAAATTTGAATCTGGAAATTTTCGGTCTATATGTCGACATACATGTATATGATATGTCGACATATCCCTTTGTATTTGGAAAAACACTTTAGTTTAAATTGTTTTGAAAATCTTAAGTTTTGTAAAATATTTTGATACTTTGTGAATTCATTTAATCATATATTAGTCATAGTAAAACTTAAGAAAACTTTATAAAATTATTTTTAGAATATTTTTAGTATATAAAGGATTTTTAATACAAATAGTAAAGTATAGTGAATATATTTAAAATCAAAGATATAAAAAATATTATAATATACTTATAAATATTTAGAAAGCTTTAAAACTAAAATAATAAGAAATTATAATTTTCAAAGCATATTTTAAAACACTTTAAAAACTTAATTTCTCAAGGTAAAATAAAATCAAAAATTAAAAATAATTTAAAGGTTATTTTGAAAGATTATTTTGAAAACAAGAATTCTCTTTAAAAACTATTTTTGAATTTTAAGATATTTGAAATTGAATATTATTTGAAAAGGAAAAACAGAGATAGAGATCAAAGAAGTGCTATCAGGGTTTTAAAAAAAATTCTATGACTCTATAACTTATCCGAGAAATCTTGAGTTCTTCAATACTCCTGAGCGTTCAATCTCTAACCCTTGAATCTTTACTTGATATTGTACAGTCTTATTAATCAATACCTATCTAATATCCTATATTATATAATATATATATATATATATCTTGATAAAAACATTAGTATCTATCTTTTATACAATGTCATATGGTTGCTATCATCAAAACCAATGCCTAATGTACTAACAATAAATTCTAGAAAATAAGAAATAATTTTATAATTAATGTTTTAAGTGTTTAAAAGTAATATATGTGTATATATAATTATTAAGCTTAAATAAGAATAATTCTTATACATTTGACTATGAGATTTTATTCAGCTTTTCTGATTTCTCACCCCTTCTACATTGATTTTGGATGATATCAGTGATTCATCATCAATATTGACTAGATTGTATTTTATATAAGGTACAATGATGAATTCTTTCCATATGATTTGGTGATATTTAATTTTGTGTGACGAGGAATCTAAAAAACCAAGATATAATACAGTTTGGTACGGTACTTTAGGTAATATTTCTTCAGTTATTCTTTGCACTCATTATACAAAATATTATGGAGATTTAATGTAGTTTATGGGCAGTGAATAAACTTTTAAGTATCATACAGTAGTATGAGACACTATTATGATATTTATTCAGTTATTCATTATAAGTAGATGACTCTCACGTGATGGGAATAGTGATATGATGTGAGGTGATGCACGTAGTGATAAGTAAAGCTTCGTGCCTATTTACAGTGAGTAAGGCTTTGTGCCTAATGATTAGCAAGGCCTCTTGTCTATATTTACTGGTATTACATGTTATTATCATGATGTACTCCTTTTATAGGAATTGGAGAGGATCCGATGGCTAGAATCCACCCTAGCGGTCTGATCGTGGGGTCGAATGATATTCAACGTGTGATACTTTAGGGATGTCTATGATATTTGAAACGACCCAGAGTTTGACCACTTTAAAATATGATATTTAACATGGTTTTAAATATAAAATATATAACATTTTATGATTTAAATAATATTAGATAGGATTTGCAAAGAAAAATATACACAAAAATAGGAATAATTGCTTATATCGACAAAAGTGACAAAATCATGATTTCAGAAAAGTAAGTCTCAATGGTTAAATAAATTATTTTAATTAATTTATGAGTGTTTATATTTTTAAATAACATTACACAAATTTATATTTAAATTTGGTTTATATAAATAAATAGTTTAACTAAAACGTCAAAATGTGACCGTAAAACATTTAGTCAAAAATCAACGTTTTGTCGAATAAAAGTTGCTACAACGTTGTTGCACCTTTATGTATATATACATGTACACATTTTTAAATATGTTATGTATTAACAATTAACTAATCAAGTTTACTTTTGCTAACTAAGGTTAGAAATTTTTAGAAAATCATTAAGAAAAAGTAAACATAAAAGGACAAAATCATGTCAAATCAAATCAAATAAAATCTTTACTATATTTTCCTTATGCATTAAGTGATTAAGACATAAAGTACTGATTTGAAATTTGATGTTAAGTGCTGAAAAAATTAGTTTTCTTAAAGTATAAGCAAAGGGTAATTTGGTCTTTTTTAAAAACAATATTTTATTCAAAACATTTTTCTATAAATACCTACCACTTCTTTCACAAATTACACACGCTTTTCATTTTTCTTCTTCTTCCTTTTCGAAACTTTCTCCTTCTTCTTCCTTAGTGCTTTAATGGCTTCCATGCCTCTCTTAAGTCATGTTCAAGCTAGTAAGTTCCATCCATCCACCTAAGGTCATGCCCATCTAGAAGCCATCTCCACCTCTTGTCATCTCAACTTCTAGGATAACGGAGCTATAGCCAAATTTCAAGAAGATTTGGGAAACAGTAGCGAAGCTATAGTCAAAATCCATAGTGACAAAGTTAGTAAAATGGTAGGAAGTATGGTTTAGATCTGGAGTTTCTTGCCTTAAAGTTTGATGGAGTGAAATCCAAAGTGAGTTATTTCTTTCTTTAAGCTCATTAAAATCATTGCTAAGTTGAAGGAACTTTAAGTGTTATATGTTTTTCGAAAACCCTTGTTGAATGCTTATTTACTTTGTTTGCTAAAATAATGGTTTTATTTCCTTGTTTGACTATTTGGATGGTTAATTAAGTATTGTAAAATTTAGAAGTTAAATACTTAATAGGATATGCGGAAACGAATAGTACACGTGTTTTGTCTATGAGATCCAAGGAGACTTAGGTGAGGGATGGAACATGTCGAAAGAAAAGCCTGAATGCTCCAAAATAAATATCAAACCGTTTAACCCAAGATAAAATAAAAAGTGTTATAAGTATTTCATAGAATAAAGCATTGATTATCGTTTATTGTTATGTTTATTTCATTGATTGACTGTTTGAATTAGGCTTGACCAGTTTATGAGCAGTTTACCTTTTTATATGCATAGGTTGGGTAGACAATAAATTGAGAATGATTAAATTCGAACACCTTGTGATTAGAATTTCACAATTTGACTATAAAGTGTTCTATAAATTTTTTTGGTTAAGTAGGAATTATAATAAAAGATATTTATCTTTTAAATGAAATGGTTTCTTTTGAAAGAAAATAGAAATATTGGAGAATAAATATTTTGAAGCGATTATATAATAAACGTGATTTATATAAAGAATGGTTTTATAACAATGTTTTATAAAACGAAAAGATTTTCGAGGACTAAACCCGATGGTTTTAAAATGATTTTTGAAAAGATTTGGAAATGGAAATTGTTATAGATTTGAAGTACTTGAAATTATTAGTGTAAATGATTTTACCACTTCGGGATATAAAGTGATTTGTTATGTTACCGATGATTCGGGTGACCCATAACTAAAAATGTGGGCAAGGCAGGTGTAGATGTTATGTAGCCTCAGTATAGTCCACTCTCGTTGAAGAGAGATATACATATTTATATTATTTTTTGGAAGGGTGGGACCCAGTTGCCTTGTTATTGGGAGAAACCTCCCGATCTGGTTGCACATATTTTGATATGCTTTTACTGTAGTATTTTGGGATTTTCAAATAAATATTTCAAAAGTGATTTTTTTTAAGATCCCAAAGTAAAGTATAGTTTGATACAAAGGATGTACATATTATTATTTATTAAATCAGGACTTTGGTCTAAAGAGATTATTTTCGAAAAGAATTATATTTTGAAACTAATAAAGTTAATTAGATTTTGGAAATCTAAAATTAAATATTAAGCCTAAGTGGGTAGTTTTGCGAATTGCATATTGTTTGGCTCATCATAGGCTCCATGAGTCCTATTTGCGGTAGGAGAACTACGTTGGCTTGATCCTATATCTAATTGAGTACCTAATTAGATAGGGGTACGTAGGCAATCACAAGTGGTAGTGGTGAAGCCCCAATAATAACATAACATTTTTCTGTATATTCTTTGCCATATATCTTGTATTGATGTATTTTTCTACTTACTATTTTATTCCGCATTTATGTTGTTTATTAAGTTCATAGTTAGGATATTATTGTTTCTCATTAGAATTGCACATTGGTAGATTTACAATTTATTTGTAATATTAGATTTTGGGTTTGTATTTAAAGCACACATAGTAGATTAAATTCATTACTCTGATAACTTTTAAAATTGAAATTATATCCTATACATTTTATAGTGTTGAATATTTATCAAATATTGTGTATTAAGTTGGTAGATTTCATTAGTAGTTTTAGAATGGACAGATTTTTCGGTGATTTTCGAGAGTCGAAAAATCCGGGTCATCACATTTGGTATCAGAGCTTAGGTTAGGTGCGTAAGTAAAAATTTGTCTAGGTAAGTAAACCAACCTAGGAATTTTAAAAATGAAACTACCTTAATTTGATAAATAAAATGGGTAGGATAAGGCTCCGTACCTCCGACCAGGGTTATGGGTGATATTACTATTTTTGGTGTGCTTAACTTTCGTTAATTGTTGTTTTTTCATTATATTTTTTCGTCCTTGTAATTTCAAGGACAAAATTTTTTTAAGTAGGGGAGAATGCAACGACCCTGAGTTTGACCACTTTAAAATATACTATATAAAGTGATCTTAAATATAAAATATATAACATTTTATGATTTAAATAATATTAGATAGGATTTGCAAAGAGAAATATACACAAAACTAGGAATAATTGTTTATATCGACAAAAGTGACAAAATCATGATTTCAGAAAAGTAAGTTTCAATGGTTAAATAAATTATTTTAATTAATTAATGAGTGTTTATATTTTTAAATAACATTATACAAATTCATTTTTAAATTTGGTTTACATAAATAAATAGTTTAACTGAAACGTCAAAATGTGGCCGTAAAACATTTTGTCGAAAATCAATGTTTTGTCGAATAAAAATTACCGCAACATTGTTACACCTTTATGTATATATACATGTACACATTTTTAAATATGTTAAGTATTAACAACTAACTAATCAAGTTTACTTTTGCTATTTAAGGTTAAAATTTTCTAGAAAATCGTTAAGAAAAAGTAAACATAAAAGGACAAAATCATGTCAAATCAAATCAAATAAAATCTTTACTTTATTTCCTTATTCGTTAAGTAATTAAAACATAAAGTAATGATTTGAAATGTGATGTTAAGTGTTAAAAAATTAGTTAGCTTAAAGTATAAGCAAAGGGTATTTTAGTCCTTTTACAAAATAATATTTTATTCATAACATTTTTCTATAAATACTTACCACTTCTTTCACAAATTACACACTTTCCATTCTTCTTCTTTTTCCTTTTCTAAGCTTTCTCCTTCTTCTTCATTAGAGCTTTAATGGCTTCCATGCCTTTCTTAAAAAATTCCAAAAGCATAAAAAAGTTGTGGCAAAAATAATCGACAAAAAAAGTATACCACTTAAGTCATGTTCAAGCTAGTAAGTTCCATCCATCCACCTAAGGCCATGCCCACCTAGAAGCCACCTACACCTCTTTTCATCTCAACTTCTGGGATAGCGGAGCTATAGCTAGATTTCAAGAAGTTTCAGGAAATAGTAGCGAAGTTATAGTCAAAATCCGTAGTGCCAAATTTAGTAAAATTATTTAGAAGTATGGTATAGGTTTGGAGTTTCTTGCCTTAAAGTTTGGCGGAATGGAATCCAAAATGAGTTATTTTTTCCTTTAAGTTCATTAAAAACATTGCTAAGTTGGAGGAACTTTAAGTGTTATGTGTTTTTTGAAAGCCCTTGTTGAATGCTTGTTTACTTTATTTGCTAAAACAATGGTTTTATTTCCTTGTTTGACTATTTAGATGGTTAATTAAGTATTGTAAAATTTAGAAGTTAAATACTTAATGGGGTATGCGGAAACGACTAGTACATGGGTTCATCTGTGAGATCCAAGGAGACTTGGGCGAGGGACAGAACATGTCGAAGGGAAAGCCCGGATGCTCCAAAATAAATATCAAACCGTTTTAACCCAAGATAAAATAAAAAGTGTTATAAATATTTGATAGAATGAAGCAATGATTATCATTTATTGTTGTGTTTATTTCATTGATTGACCGTTTGAATTAGGCTTGACCTGTTTATGAGCAGTTAACCTTTTTATATGCATGGGCTGGGTAGATAATAAATTGAGAATGATTAAATTCGAACACCTTGTGATTAGAATTTCACAGTTTGACTATAAGGTGTTCGATAAAAATTTTGGTTAAGTAGGAACTATAATAAAAGATATTTATTATAATTTTGGAAATAAAAGATATTTTTCTTTTAAATGAAATGGTTTCTTTTGAAAGAAAATAGAAATATTGGGGAATAAATATTTTGAAGCGATTTTATAATAAAAGTGATTTATATAAAGAATGATTTTATAACAATGTTTTATAAAACGGAAATATTTTCGAGGACTAAACCCAATGGTTTTAAAATGATTTTTGAAAGGATTTGGAAATGGAAATTGTTATAAATTTGAAGTATTTGTAATTATTAGTGTAAATGAATTTGCCACTTCGGGATGTGAAGTGATTTGTTATGTTACCGATGATTCGGGTAACCCATAACTAAAAATGTGGGCAAGGCAGTTGTAGATGTTCTATAGCCTTAGTATAGTCCACTATCGATGAAGAGGGATATACATATCTGTATTTATTTTTCGAAAGGCTGGGACCCAGTTGCCTTGTTATTGGGAGAAACCTCCCAATCTGGTTGCATATATTTTGATATGCTTTTACAGTAGTATTTTGTAGATTTTCAAATAACTATTTCAAAAGTGATTTGTTTTAAGATCCCGAAGTAAAGTATAGTTTAATACAAAGGATGTATATTATTATTTCAAATAATTTGAAATGAAATCAGTAGTTTGGTCCAAAGAGAGTATTTTCGAAAAGAATTATATTTTTAAAACAATAAAGTTAATTATAATTTGAAAATCTAAAACTAAAGATTAAGCCTAAGTGGGTAGTTTTGGGAATTGTATATTGTTTGTTACATCGTAGGCTCCATAAGTCCTATTTGCGTTAGGAGAACTACGTTGGCTTGATCTTGTATCTAATTGGGTACCCAATTAGATAGGGATGTGTAGGCAGTCACAAATGGTAGTGATGCAGCCCTAATAATAACATAACATTTTTATGTTTATTGTTTACCATATATCGTGTATTGATGTATTTTTCTACTTACTATTTTATTCCGCATTTAGATTGTTTATTGAGTTTGCAGTTAGGATATTGCTGTTTCTTATCAGAGGTGCGCAGCGGTAGATCTACAGTTTATTTGTAGTATTTGATTTTGGGTTTGTATTTAAAGCACACCTAGTAGATTAACTTGATTACTCTAATAACATGTAAAATTGAAATTGTATCCTATAAATTTTATAGTGTTGAATATTTATCAAATATCGTGTATTAAGTTGGTAGTTTTCATTAGTAGTTTTAGAACGGACGGATTTTTCGACGATTTTCGAGGGTCGAAAAATCCGGGTCGTCACAATATTTTAATTATATACCATGCATACACTACCACATATAGATTAACATTGTGGATGTTGTCTTGAATTATTTTGATGGTGTTATAACACTATTATACCATGCATATACTGAGTTACATATGTATATTGATTTCTATATCTAGACATAGTCTGACCCAAGTGTTACTTATGTAATACTCGGATCAGTCCGAGACATGATAGGTTTGGCGATGATGAGACTAGCTTGTTTTTTCTAGGCATATAGGAGAGTAGTGTATAATATTGTTGTATATCATCTGAGTACCATATAATCTCATGTATGTACATCCTTATGGTGCATATTAAACATACCTTGTACATTTAGTAGTATATATTATCACTGCGGTTCTAACTTTGTGTTCTCTATTATTTATTACATACTATGTATTTTTCTATACTAGAGACACGTATTTATTTCTTTATGCTAATACTATGTATGTATATGTGAGATACTTATTTTATGTTTAAATACACACCACTATTAATAGAATATTCACGTTTGTAGCCCGTATCGCCTTATTCTCCGTATTATCTGACAGTATTACTCAGTAATACTTTTGGATAGTATGAGTATAGAGGTGGGGTGTTATATATGTGTGTGTGTATATCTTTTTGATCTGACGTGTTATGAAACCATTATTCATTCTGCTCCTCATATGTGATATATAAAAAATTTATGAACTCATGTATACTGCTATGTTTTGAGATTGGATACATATCATTTTAGATATATTCAGGTACTTAAATGTATCCTTATTAACCTAGAGTAGTGTATATGAGAGATCGCTCCTTCCATGCCTATTGATCCAAGCTATCAGACAGTAAACTTCCTTTGATATTTTTATCACTAGAGCCAAGGTGTCATATATTGTTATCAGAGCCATGGTGAGAAAGAATTGTATAAATTAGGAATTAGAACATAATCGACTATAAGAAAATCAGACTTTGGTTGTTACCCAGTCACCATGACCAATAGGAATTAGGAATGACTTGAGTAAGTGATAGACGAGTTTTGATAAGTGTTCCAAGGAAGAGTACTCGGATTATATCTTAATGCGCATTTATTTATCTATTTTATCGAGTCAGGAATATTTGGATTCTTTTGATTGTTAGGTCTATCTACGATATGTTGTAGTGCTCTCTAGTAAATTGCGAGGACATAATTTCTTTAAGGAGGGGAGTCTATAACATCCAGTTACTTTATTGATTAGAATATATTTATTTTGAATTTTTATTTAGAACTTTGGTTAAATACATGAATTTTTGAAATTTTAAATTAAAGATATTTGGATTTAATAAGATCTAAATCTTGAAAATTACTTTCATTTAATGTAGAGTTGTAGTAAACAATAAATGAGGTTAGAAAATAATTTTAGGAATTGAATAATACAATAACAGCAATTCTGGAATTTATTTGAAAAATAATAATTTAAAATTAATATTTGAAATTTAAACTACATTTTTGAAATCCAAAAGTTGTTCATCAAATTATTTGGGTAAATTAAATAATATTTCTAGAAGTTTGAAATTTATTTTGGAAATAAGAACAATTATTTCAACATTGTTGAAAATTGAAAAGTAAAATTTTAATAAAAGAAAATTTGTTATAAATATAAAATAAAATCTATATTAAAATGCCTTGAGCAATATTGTAATTAGAGTTCAATTAGCAATCTAATAATAAAGCATTAAGGGTTCGAAGTTATTTAAAAGAAAAATAAAAAAATTGAATTTTCTTCATTTGACCACATTTTTAAACTTTTCATCAAAATGACTATAATTTAATGCATATGTACTTAACCCTAAGGAATCCAAAAAAAGATATTTAAACCTCTACATCTTTATTCTTTCTCCCCCAAAAAATTTAAAACATCTAACCTATTATTTCTTGCTTTGTGTTTACTAATCCTCATTGTCAACTTCAACATCAACAGCATATTCAGCTTCATCTTCATCAAAGTGAGTATACTCCTCCTCTAACAACTGCTTTGTTGCATCTTCTCTATACATAGTCAGTAATATGATCATTATCATTAATATATATATACAAGTCAGTGAAGTATATATTGGATTTTCATGAGTATAACTCTTCATAATTTTAAGTATTCTTCATATTTTTAAGCAATTCTTCATATTTTAAGTGTGTATAATTCCTTCTATTATATATATATATAGGTGTATCAAAGTCAGTGAGTGCATATTCTTTTATGTTTCAATTATATATTTGCAAAGAACAATACTTCTGTCAAAGCAACAAAAATAATAAAACATATGTAGCATTAGTGTGAATATAGCTTTAATGCCCATTTTCTTCATTACTTATGTCTAAGAAAAGATCATCCATTAAAATTTGATTAATACGCACACATGAATATAGACACTCTTGTAACTTAAATTTGTACACTTGATTAATATATCTAAGCATAACATGTAAAATGTAAGCATAACTGGGAATAAGGTTAATTATAAATATACGCCTACATATGTAGATACACATTACCCTTTAAAATTTTAATCCCTTGTTAAGATGACTTTGAGCATACAAAAAAATAGAAATTGTAGAGGGAAGTGAGACGAACAAATCGACTAGCATGCACTAGGGTTGAAACACAAGCTACCGATAGAATCGTATTACATTGCTGAGTGTAGTTGTGGATTCAATAGGGTCATTGATGGCCTGAGGTGGCAAAGCGATGGCCAACAGGCTAATGAAGAATATAAAAACACCAAAGAGAAAAAAGAAGAAATGGCCAAGGAAATTGAACGTGTGCATGTTTCATGCACAAATGATAGTTAGGCCATTAATATCACAAATTTATAGTTTATTTTGGACATCATTTATGTTTAAGACATTTGAGAAGAGAAAATCAAAGAGAGGCGACTAAATCAAACATTGCGCTTTTCAAAAAAAGGAAAATAATTTTAAATATAAAGAAGATCATAGTGATGTAATATAAATAATTCAAGTTACACCAAAATGTATATAAGATAATATAATAGATGATAAAATAACATGTAAATAGATAACATACATACATGTGCAGTTAAAGCGCTCGGTAGATTCAATGCGGCGGAGGTGCAAAAATCATAGCGGGGATACAGCGAGGATATAGCGGATGGCTCTAAAATAGCATATAAAATTGTACTTAATGTTTTTACAAATATATAAATGGTAATTAAATGAAAAATTAACATTCAATTGAATTATAATTAATACATAAATAATTTTAAATAAAAACATGTGCGAATATACTATAAATAAACTTAAAATTGTTATATAACATAACTGAATTTAGTAGAATATTAAAGTATTTTCATTTCTGAAAATATATAAAAAATTCAATTAAATTAATTAATTTCATAATTTTTATAATGTATAAATGTCATTTTTTCAATTCATTTCTTTTAAAAAAGATATAGCGGAATATAGCAAGAATAACAGGATATAGCAGAAATAACGGGGCTTAAAGTGGAAAGGCTATATTTGAGGCTATATGGAAAAATCGTAGCGGTAGAAATCCGCTATGAGATATAGCAGGTTATAGCGGGGCATTAACTGCACAAATATATACATATATTTACACACACACATACATATATAAGATCGGCTACATCTCATTTTTGTTACACCTCTATTCCCTTCTGATTTCAACCACCAATTCTGATTTAAATAATATATTTTCTCTCCCTTGCCAGTTCAATATATTATTTAAATCAGAATGTGTTATTGAAACCAAAAGGGAAAGAGGTATGGCAAAAATGATGTCTAGCCTATCCTTAGTATATATGTATGTGTGTGTGTGTGTGTATGAAACTATTAAAAGATACTTCACTTCATTTCTTTAGAAAAAGGTCTGTGCATGTACACAATGACAAGCCATGCACTACACATGATTTATTCTGAGATTTACATGAGAGTATATGTTATTGATGATTTACATGTATTAATGGTCGAAATATTAAATCAATCATATTGAAAGTATACTTAAGTTATAACTATATTTTGGGATTTAAATTGAATTCAGAAGAATAAATCCTAGTTAAATAATTCAAAGTCCACTTTGATTTGAATATTATGAAATTTTGTGATTATATGCTTGCATAGATGATTTTATACGATTTAGTTTCCCAACATTTCAAGTTAATTACCTTATTTTAGCCTATGTATTATTAATATTCAGTGTCTTATTTATAATTGCTTTTGTTATATATGATGCTATAAGATGCAAGTTAAATCTTAATACACGAACACGATAAATTAAAGGGATTATGTGATGGGCTAAATAACATTTTGGGAAAAAATGTCTTACTAAAAGGTCAAACATTTTAATAGTAGTAAATTTAACATTTATCTAAAGCGGCATAGGATATTAACTACTAGACTGCTGGTATCCATCCTAGCTGACTGATTCGAGGGTCGACACCTGAATCGTGATGACATTGTCCCTTGTCACTATGTCCAATCGATTTATTGCTAGGACATATAAAGCTACCAACTATAATGGAGATTATTAGAGACATATTGCAAACAAAGAGAAGTACACCATCGATGGAGATGTGATGCATTGGACTACAAACCAAGTAAGATTTATTACGCCTCCAGATACTTAAAAGGTACGACAATAAAGAGATCATGTGAAATGCACATTACAACTGATTGGAAGTATATGGTTGAAAAAGACATGGATGACTTTATTGGGTAGATTAGTCTATGTAAAGAGTAAATCCACATATGAGATTTATCAGCATGCAATCCTTTCAGGATTCACAAGATGAGAAGTTGATTTAGCCTTCTTATAAGTATTATTAGAATGTTGTTTAATTCCTAAAATGATTGTTTTACATAATGATTTAAATTTATACAACACAAAGCAAGGCAACTCATAAATAAAATGATAGGATATTATATCCAAGTTGATTAGAGTTGCAATTGCATATGTTATATGAAATAGTGTCGTGACATGAGTATTATAATTAATTTGTGAAAATGGGGACTTTGAAAAAAAAATTTTGGTGTGAGTGACCATATATTTAACTTATATGCCTCATAGAACCCGATACGACACATTCATCTATTTCTATTGCATGATTGTACTCATAGCTAGATATCTAGCTTGACTCAAGGTTTTGTTTTATGACATCTCCTCGAGTCAGACTGAGGACTTTTTTAAGATGGTATCCTTCTCTTGCATTAAAGTCCTTTCATACGATATAGAGATTGACGGTGATTGGCATATTGTGTATAAATTTAGAGTAGTATTTGACTTAGAATTAAATGGGAAAATATTTTCCACAAGCATTAGAAGGATGATTAGAGCCACTTGGACAGAGGGCCATTGAGAGATTTACTTGGAGTATTTAGAATTGTGTTAAGTCTTTTTATGTCATGTCTATTGTATTTATCTGATTATAATGTACTTGGACGTCTTCTGTGAGACAATATGTGCATCTGCTTAACTTTACATTGTAGATATGTGACGTTTAGGTTAGGCAACTAGTTGTATATGAATTTTTATTTGTGTGTGTGTGTATATATATATATATATATATATATATATATATTTGATTTGCTATATTATGAAACCATTATTTATTTTGTTCCTGATATGTAATATATACAAATTCTTTGAATTCATGTATATTGCATTATGTTAAGATGTGATACATATCATTTTAGATATGTTTAGGTATTTAAACGTATGTATTAACCTAAATTTGGTTATACAAGAGATTTCTCTTTCCATGCTCATTAATCGGAGATATTGGACAATAAACTCCCTTTGATATTTCAATCACTAGACCTGGAGCGTCATAGCATCTAAGTTTAGGGGATAAAAGTTATGCAAAATGATTTTGCAAATCATTTTCGAAGATCTATAGAAAAAAAATTTCCAGATAATTTTTTCATTTTTTTGCTGAAAATCTATTTTTCTTGAAAATGTTGTAAAAACTTCTATAAGTATTTGGCAAGGAGAGAATCTTTAGCAATCCATTTTATTCATCTAGTGTAGTGAAATACTATCTCAAATTTTCAATATTCCATGTTCTTACTATTACATTTCTGTATGGTCTATTCAGTCATTAAGTTCCTAGAGGTTTTACGTCATGGATGACAAAAATCCCTTCCTAATTTGGCTCTAATAAACTGTGTGTTGGGTTCTTGGTATTTACCATTACTCTTCTAAGTACCAGATCCCATTTTTTGAATGCTCTTTTTCTTACTTTCGAATTATAATATTTAAAAATTCTTTACTGATATTCAGTTATTCATAATGCAGCCTGGTCTCCTAGCTCATTGATTAAGCCTAAAGATTCCTTAGTTTGGTTTGTAGGCATATGCAATCCTTTGATATAATGGGACTTTAACCTCAACCGGTAGCACTGCCTCAAATCCATACGTCAAGTAATATAAGGTATGCCTAACGGCTATCTTTGCCGAAGTCCTATATGACCATAAAACAAAAGGAAGTTCTTCCACATAGTTTTATTTTTTACTTTCCAAATCATTTCTTTAAAATATTCTCAATGGTTAAATTTTATGCTTATATTGCCCCGTTGGTTTTTGGGTGAGCTATCGATTAGAAACTCTCTACAGTCTCATTTTTCTCACAAAAGCGAGTGGATTTTTCACTCTCAAATTAAGTCCCATTATCGAAATGATTTTATTAGAAAGTCTAAATCGAGTGACTATGTTTTTGATAACAAACTTCAAGGCTTTTCCCAAAGTAATATTGGGCAGTGGCTCAACTTCCACCCACTTAGTAAAATAGTCAGTTGCTACTGTTGCAATTTTTGTGCCTCCATTTTGTGATAGAAAGGGGTCCAATCAAGTCAATTCCCCATACATTAAAGGGCTAAGGACTTGTGATAGGAGTTAACTCCTACGGGGTTGTCGTGGAGTTCTAGAGAATCTTTGACATTTATCGCATCTTTTTGGATAATCCAAAGCATCTTCAATCATGCGGGGCTGATAATAGCCTTTTCTTATTACTTTCTTTGCTACTCCATTGGAATGATCTCCACATGATCATTTGAGAGCTTCCTTTAGTAGCTTTATTCCTTTTTCCAGGGTTATGCATCTCAAATTGGGATTGAGTATCCTTTTTCATGTAATATTCCGTCTATCATAGTGTAGAAAGGAGCTTGATTTCTCGATTTCTTTATTTCATTGTTCTCTTTGGCAATGCTTCTTTTTCTAAGTACGCAACTACAGGCGTCTTCCAACAATTCATACATTGATTCTTGCAATTATGCATCCCCATTTCTTCATAGGCTTCCTTGTGATTATTTCCTTCATAAATATTTTGTTCCTTATCTTGTGGTTACGAGCAAGTTAAAACCAAAGCTTCATTTCTCGATACTTCCTTTTTAAACACAACATATAGGTTTTGTTAGAACCTGATAGGAACAAATTTTACATCTAGCGCTCCTCATAAACTTGCCAGTTTTGCTAATGCGTCAACTTATGCATTCTTTTCCCTCAATTTTGATGGATAGTAAAGTATTCAAACAGGTCCAACATCTCATGGATCTTTTTAACGTATTGAGTTAATCAGGCATACTTTATTTGATATGTCTTATTAGTTGATTTACCATTCGCCGCGAATCACTAAACACTTCAACTCTTTCGATTTTTAGTTGTCGGGAAAAAGTTAACCCATCTATCATTGATTCATATTCGAGTAGATTATTCATCACGAAAAATCCCAATTTTATAGTGTTTGCACCAAAAGTTGGACAAACACCTGATCGGATTATAAGTAGAGAGCAACGAAGAAATAAATTGAAAAGGAGGTAAATAACACACAAGAATTTATAGTTTTTTGATAGTTACTCTAACCTATGTCCACTTAACTTTGTTAATGATTTCTGATGTTCTTTACGACTATGATTTTATGACTCGGTTGCTTACAAGTTGGTAATAATCCAACATAGCCTAGAGGTAAAATTAATATATTCAAGAAGTAAAGAAAATGCCCCATTTCTGCGCTCCTCTCCTCCTATTTATAGACGTAGATCAATGAATTTGGCTTCGGCAATTGCTATCCACATTCACCACATTCAGGAGTAGGTTCAGAAGGGAGATTGTGGCCTGATCAACATCTCATTAATCAACCTGATACTGAGTTATTCCTCACAACTCAGTGTTGAGTCATGGATTCTCCAACTTTTTAAGTATCTAGCTTTGCTTCTTCATTCTCTTGAATGAAATGCCCTAGCCCATCTCCTTTAGCTTCATACTATGCTCTTTCTTTAGTATGGTCTTCGATCTCATTGAAGTGGTAGTGCTAATTCAATTTCAAGACTCAGTACCGGGTTGAAGGGTTCAACTCGGTACCGAGTTGACACTTTAAGTTATATTTGGCAACTTTTCCCTTCACCACTTGGTTCATCTAGAAAATAACCAGCCACCTTCAAGTAGCAAGCATGGTTCTACATTGACTCTTTCGTCTTTAACCGGATTTTTGTTTCCAAAGTTAGGATTCAGGATTTTCGGTTTACTTCCCGACCATTCAATAGTTCTTTCTTATCCAGATATCGCTTAGTTCAAAAGGTGGATAAACCATCGACTTCAAACCCTTATTTGAATATATGCTTCCATTCTTTGAAGTATTTTCACAAAGCATTGCATCTTCTTTGGATCGTTACATCACTTTGAACAGTTGTGGGTTCGTATCCTTTAGATGGCATAAGAGTTGGAGTGTGTTGTTTCGATTCGTCATTTGGATTATGGAAATTCTGAATGTTCTTTCTTTCAATTGATCAGGTAGGATTTCAATCCTCAGAGTGTGCTTCCCTCTTACGTTACGTATTTTTTTTTTTTTACTTCCTTTTCCTCTTTTCTTTCCCTTTCTTTTCTTCATTTTCTTTACCTTTCTTTTTTTTGACAAGTTAGTACCGAGTTCAGAGATATGACCTAGTACCGATTTTGGGGCAAATCCCATGCTTCTATAAATACTTAAGTATTTTTATCTCTTCTTCCTTCTTACTTTTACTTTAGCCTGTTTATTTGCCATTGTGATTTGGAACTTGAACCAATCACCGACCATTGAAATAGATATCAACTTCCACCCCTACCTTATAACTTCATAGCCATCGACCGTCTATCACTGCCGCCGACAATAGCTTAATCGATTAGCCTTCAATCTGCACAAATTTTTCAGATCTAGTTGAATTTTGATTTGATTTCATTTCGTTACTGCCACCTCTTGCACCAATCCCTAGCCTAGGTAGGTGGCACTGCCATTTGCGGGTTGCCAGTGTCGGCTTTAAGCCATTGACTAAATTTGGCCCCAATTCAATATCCATTTCCTCCTCCTTGGGCTTAGCATTGACTTGTGAAAAACCATGTTCCAAACATACCTAGGACTGACCTGAAGCATTCCTTAAATTATCATGAGTTTTACTTCGGTTTTCTCATGGTATTAAGTTTGTGGGGTCTACATCGGGTTTGTCAAGGGCTTGGATTGGATTTTTCATATTGCTATGGAATTTTGGTGGACATAAGAAAATTTCTATGCCTAAGGAGGTTGGAAATCAACTTTCACAATTCCTTGTCGAGTGTACATCGATGATCAAGTTTCGGTGAGACGGTTTAAAGTAACAGTCACATCAAATGTACTCCGACATTCAATGAACTTTTTCATAAGCATTATAAATTAGTTGCTTCACTCCGGTGTCCATGTGAAGAAAAGTTCCATGTCACTCTAGAAAATGGTTTAGTTATCGTAAATCATACGATAATGGATAAAACCTGACACATAGTTCCACTGTACAACGATTGTCATTTACAAGCACGAGTGAGATATCTACACAAAGCATTCGAATTCGTCATGCCTCGGACACATGGCATGCACTACATAGTTTAATATGTGTATCATTGCCCCCATCAATGTATAAGATCCGATTGTTCAATACATGTTGACATCCATTTGGTCATATACATCGACTGCACAGGGTTTTATTTCATGAAGTTCGAAGTTAAATCCTACTCGACCTTGATTATCTTTGAAGTTTTTAGTAGTTATGGATTGTAGATGCTCTTTGCATATCTCTATGATTGGTGTAGATCAGCTTATGTTGGAGTTTGTTTCACCGAAAACGAAGTCAGCTTCTACATCTTTAATGCCATCCACTTCATTGTCTTTTCGGCCTCAATCACTTTGTCGTCCAATAAGGCAGTCTCTAGTGGTAGTTCCTTTATGACGACCGATGAAGAATTTATGAGAGTTGCCCAGGATATCGATCTCGGGGGTGCTATAATCTTGGATAATCCTCTGGATTCTTCCACATCCAAGGAAGATGAAGTTAGGATTAGAGGAATTTCCAAAGGGCACAACATCCCTGTCGAAGGCGTTTAGGTTCCAAATCCATTTCGTTGGGCCTACATTCTTCTTGAGGGCTATACTGCATGCGATCGATATATGTGCCTTTATGAATGTATTCCTCCTTTCAATCACTTTATCCAATTTGTGCTCTAGTTTATGAAGCCCGCACTTGTCAAACTTCATCCAAATACATATGGTTTGTTAAAGAACATGTATGTGGCCCATCTTCATCATCTAGGTAAGGTGTCCACACCGAAGGAGATTCATTATCTATACGCCTTCAAAAGGAAGAAAGAAAGTCCTTCCTTTTCTTATTTGTAACCATCTAAGGGCTTCTACATTATCATCGGTCTTTAGAACAAACTCAGTTATTTCAAGGAAACGTACTTCTTTGTCCGTTGCCCACCTGGCTTTGCCCAAAAATGGCTAGCCGGACGTAAGTTTTACTATCACACTTTATTTTGACAGGGATAATTAGTCTAAATTTCTGACTTCTTTATTTCATAATTTTTTAGATATTCCTAAGAGCCTAGTAATGCAACTCTAGCATGTACTCTCCGAGATTTACAAGTTAGTCCTATTGACATGTGAGAAATGAGATTTCTTTTGACAGATGAAAGGATGCAACACTTCAAACTTTCGAATAACGATCGTAGTTTTGGCCTCATGCCAAATGTTTATGGAGGTGCTTAGCCTGCTCAAGAGTTTGAAATCAAGCCTCAAGCTTAAGAGAACCCGAAGATCCCTCCTATTCAAAATCCTCCAGTTAAACAAGAAGAGAGTATGGAGGGAGATGGTAATGATGACATTATAGAAGGAGGAGCTGAGAGTGATGGCGATGGTGGTGCTGATGATAATAATGAGGATGGGGGTAATGGTGAGGGTGTGAAACTCAGTAACAAATCCATTAGAGAGACAAATAGTTACAATTATATACTACTTATTCATTGAAGATTATTTCACCCTGTCCAATTACACAACCACATCAAGCTTCGGTCGATGAAGAAACACTAGCTCCTTCGATTAGCGACCTATATGGCTCACTTGGGAGCATACCAACCAAAATCTCTTTACGGCCTTGAAAGCATCAGCCTTGGTGATATAGGTTCTCCTATTCATCCGATTGTTGATGTACCCGATAGAACTGTAGGGAGATAACCCCCATTAGTAAACTTCAAGAGCATGGTCCATAGGGGAACTAGGACACATTATCACTTCATAACACTTAAAGTTGTCACACATTTACACTACATATGTTGTCCTTGAATTTCTACGTGTTAACTCAGTTGTGTTTTCTTTTCAGGTTCTATGGAACGTTAACATCTTTTTGATGATCCCTAGAGCTATTATGCTGATTACTATAGGCTTAATTCCTTATGCCGACACCATGAGTCATCAAAAGAGTTTGACTCAAGTAACCATCGTAGGAAGGAGCAAGAGAGGCGAAAAGAGATTACAAACACCGCGATGACCATCATGGAAGGTCGGGTAGAACTTCTCTTACTCAACGTAGGGCTCACTCTCCTTTGCAAATTAGTATGGATCGATACTTGATAAAATGTGATCCTATCCTTCATCCTAGACTCCAACTGCACTCACTTTGGTGCCTCCTATCATATAGCTAATGACCACTACTCAGAAATCCAACCAGCCCGCTCAACTAGCTGGGCCTACAGCTTCTGATCCTTCAAGATGAAGGCATGACAACGGTCAAGTTTATGTTCCTGCTTCTTTGGCTGTTACAAAATCTATTTCAAATCCACACCTTTTCATTATGCAAAGAGATTTCCCGAAGCTATGCTTTAATGGAATAAAGTTTGTCTATATTTCAAGGAGTATTCCTTGTAAAGTAGGTGTAGAAGTCACAGCCTATGTGCGCGATGTGCATGATCAATAGTATACTTAGAGGAGACTCGAGGAAGCTCTTTCCGATGTTAATAGGGAAAAGATGGTGGCTCTTCAAGGAAAGGAGTTGGTGGAGCAAGATCACCAGCACATTATTACCAACTTAGATAAAAAAGTTGATGTGCTTAAGAAATCTCAAGTAGCTATAGAGAAGAAACGGGAAAAAGAAAGAAAAGCTTTTGTAGGAAAGACTTAACTACAACAGAATCAGACGAAGTTAAACATCATAAAAGTCATTATCTTACTTTGAAAAATGAGACTCTTTGGTAGATGGTTAATGATTAGGCTTCGGAAATAAAAATTTTAAAGGCCACGTTAGAGGTTAAAAGGAAAGAGAAAGATGATGCTCTTGTCCAAGGTCAAGAATATGTAAGGCAACTGGTTGATGCTTAGTGAGCACAAAAGTAAGGACATAGAGCTCTATGTGAAAACTGCCAATGACTAAATCAAGTCCCAAATAAATCCTACCCTAGTCCGCTTCTATACGAACGTTATCAATTTAGGAAATTTTAGGTGGCTTGATAAGAGATATCATAGGGCCTTAGTTATGGCGTAGAAGGAAATAGTTAAGCAAGAAGAAGAACTACGGGTGGTATTGAGGTCGATGTAGAGAAGTTGAAATATGATCGTTTAGAGGATGAAGATTTGGGCATGCTTACTGTTTGATAAGTTCTGTTAGAATCTGAAGCTGTTGCTCTTATTGATTTCCCTCTAGGATCCTCCTCGAATCTAGCTCTAAAAATTTAGGTGAAAGTTCTACTCCTTGATTTAAGGGATTCCCAATGGAAGCCCCAATGTAATGGTGGCTACTTTTGATGCCATTACTACCTCCATAGCAAGCCTCTTATTATTGAGTATAACATTCCTTCTTCTAGTATTACGACAACTCCAACTACCATGGTGATTTTGGAAACCTCTACAACTTTGACATCTTTAGCCGAAGTTCAGTATAATCTCGAAGAGCCCGGATACACACAACTAGAGTCCATTCCAAAATTGTCTATCTTATCTTTGATTATGGGGGGAGTTCTATGGAAACTCCTTCATAAGTGACCTCCACTTCTCCTGGTGGCATATCATTAAGTTCTCCTATGTTCAAGAAGGCTCAAATGACATTGTAATAACCCATATTTTATGTATTAGAGGATCGTAAAATATTATTATTGTATTTATTTGAGGAAAACTTTGGGAAATGACTAATAGAGGCGTTTTCCACCTTCGGAATTTTTATTGGACAGTTTGGACCTAGAAATTTTTGTAAGCCTATAACTTTTGATAGGGATTGAAGTAAAGCCTAAACCTATTTTCATTAGATTCAGATGATAGTTTCTCTCTCCTCGAAGTGTTCATAATAGGGAAACAAATTTACCGTTTAGGAGATATGGCCATTTTAAGTTTGGACTACTATTGGTTAGATTAATGGGTAAAGAGTTAAGCCCAAATTTAAGCCCATTAACTCATATTGGGAATTATGCCAAATTGGTGCTGACTGGACTGATCAAAATCATTTACCACTTCCTAAAAACAATTCCAAACCTCCATCAACCTAGATTTCATCAAAAAACTGCTCTTTTTTATACCAATCTTAGTCTAAAATCCAATTAAAAGGGTAATTAGATAAGGGGATTTTAAATTTATCATTTTAGGCGCTTTGGGATTTGTTTTCTTACTGTCCATTTCATATCTTAGCATTAAAAGTTGTAATTCGAGTATTAGACGAGTGATTTATGATTTCTCACTATTCTATGCATTTCTATATAGTTAAAAATGATGTTTTTGATATGATTTTTGTGTTAAAACAATTTTAAACTTTAACTTAACCATTATATATGTTTATGCTGAATTTAAAAAGGTAGAAATGGATTTTAAATGGTTTAACACCTTTTTTGATTCATATTTTCATCTTTGTATAAAACTAGATCTAGGGTATACCTTGTATGTTGATCATGTTTAGATGGGTTACATGTGATGAATGAATTTTTGTGAATGATCGTTGCTATTTCATGTGTTGCTTTCATATGTTTTGTTGAGTATTTTGAGTGTAGTTAGGATGTGGTTGTCGATATGGGCAAAACAAGGACAAAAATGCTCAAAATCAAATGCAACTTGGTGGGGAGGCTTTGAAGGAGGGGAGGAGCCTATACGTCAGGCGTAAGCCAGTTGATGTTGATTTGGATGTCTTGCTTGATGTAGGTACCGAGTTAAAATATAGTTTTGGGAGGTTGATGTTTTGGTCGGTAGAGGAGGTTGCGTCAGGACTTAAGTTATGAAACTTCAAGAAAGACTTTGTGGAAGGCAAGGAAATGGAAATGGGGGCTTAACCCCAAAACTTGGGGGAGATCTATAGATCGACACCAATCTCTTTTTGAGGTGCTAAGCTCTTTTTGCACTTATAGGGAGTGTTGAAGGACATTAGGAGTGTGCCACTGAGGGGAGGAGCTCAAAGTAAGAAAAGAGGAAAGAGATTGGCCTATGAAAGAATCAGCTAAATTTCTGGCTAAGTAATTCATACTGGAACCAATCTGATTATCTGACATTTTGACCAAGCAGACTTTTACTCAAATTTGAACGTCATGATGAAGAAAAAATGATTCATAGACTGGAGAACATGCTTGGGAGAACAATGGAAATGGACTCAAGAATTTAAAGGTCAATTTGAGCTAGGGAAATAACTCGGTACTGAGAACTCTCTACTCGGTACCGACCACTATATTTGCCCTACGTAGGCCCCTTGAACTATGATTCATGGAAATATGGCATGTATTATTGTCTTAAAGCGCATCTCTCAAGGAATTAGTAAACAACTGCAAGGAGATTCTGAATGAAAGAAGACGAGTACAAATGATATTGAAACCTCTCAAAAACTACGCGATCTCTATGGAGAAGTGCTCGAAATGCAACAGATCATAAGCATCTTCTCCCTTGCACTCTCGGACCTGGATCTGGACTTGGTATCTCATAGGCCTCCGGTTCTACTAGACAATTTCCTTATAAACACAAACCCTATAGCATCAGTAGAAGGACCTTTCAGATCATTATCTTCTTCATCATATGTTTTAACTCCACTAAATTCACTAAGAAAGCTACTATTTGTTGTTCTGGGTTTTTAGATCAACATACCTTTGTATGAATGACTCTCAAATTCATAATCAATGAAAACTACAGTGGACGTAAGCCAGAGAATGCCGAACTTTAAAAACCATGTTGTTCTTATTTTTTTATATTCTCCACTAGATTCTTATATTTCTACAAGACTTTGAGTATTATGCCACTTTTGGTAGCAAAATTTTGGTACTTTCAATAAGAGTTGAACTTAGGCGTAGATTTATCTTTCTATTTTGGACTAGAGCATCTAGAGGTTAGATCTCAAAGGATTGCTTTAAGGAATTTGAAGAATTAGCATAATGGAATCAATGGCTCCTAGGAGATCAGGAAGGTCATCAGGAGCAATAACTGGTAGGGATGAAGGAACTACCTATTAAGTGAAGGTTAGCAACCAACAGGTGATGCCAGGATCATCTACTATGTAGGAGATGGTTACCGTGGTGGAATTTGATAAACTGATGTAGGAGCTAAATCAGAAGTTTGCTGATAGTTGATGGAAAAGATGAATGCTAGCATAACACTACTGATCCATAGCCATAAAGGAGCAGGAGTAGCAGGAGGGAAATTTCACCTACTATATTCGAAGAAGAGAACTTGTATGTTTTTTATCAGAATAAGCGAGACGGAAAACGAAAACAAAAGGAAAGGGCTATTGGAATGGCAGAAGGAGTTGTCAGAGGAAGTCGGGGAGCTCCTCCCCAAATAATTCAACTCAGTACCGACCAGAATCAAGCCGATACCAAAAGGAATTTAGGCACCTTAGGTGGACAAGCAGCTGAGGCGGTGAACTTGTCTGTTCAGAGAATGATCTGCCGCATGACAGTGAGGATTATGAGCTCGAAGCTGCTGTTCATGGTGCTAAAGTTCAAATAGCAAGAATTGAACCAACCGAACATCAATTGAAGACTGAAGGAGTGGTTATCCACTTTTCCTTGAAAACATTTCTTTCAAATTGATTTAACTCTTTTAAATCATACTTAAACAAGGAAATATACCATTTGCTTTACTCAAAATACCTTTCCCATGATATATGCTTTACAAAAAACAATGTTGATGAAAACCCGTATCAATTGGGTAATCTATCTCTTAAAAACAAGTCAATGTCCTTTTTAACTTATAAAATATTAGGTTTTAAAGCCAAGACATCACTTTCGAAACCCTTGTTCAAAACCTTAAACAATACCTTTCGAAATCATTTAAAACAACCCTTTCGAAAGCATAACTTAAAACCTTAGACATCCTTTTTCTAAACTATTTAAACTTATCTTTCGAAACACTTAAAACATATCTTTTAAAACACTTTTAATATACCTTTAAAAAGCATTGGGTTCAAGTAAAGGTTTTTAGAAATGTTGCTTCAAAACCATTTAAAGTTATCCCTTTTGAAACCATTAGACTTTATATCTAATATAACTAATGGTCATAAAAGAATAGAGGCGAAAGCATTAATTTCGAAAACATTATTTCCATGTAAAAGAAAGTGGATAGTTTCGAAACCCCCTTTCGAAACCATTGCCTCTAAAACCATTTTGAAAATAGCTATAGGACCTTTTCGAAAGCATTGAGGAGGCGGCTTCAAAGTACAAAGGCGAAAGCACTCTTTCAAATACATTGTTTAAAGACTATAAAGAAAAGCGGCATTAACTAGTTCGAAAGTTATGAAGGCGACAGTATGGGTTTCAAATAGGTTTGAAGCAGTTATCCTTTCGAACGCCTCTTTTAAACCAAAAGGCGGCAACTCTTTTGGAAGCTCTTTTCTAAAAAAAAAGGCAAGCTGATTGATTCGAAAGCTAATACAACCCTTTCAAAAGCATCCTTTATAACAGAAGTAATTCAAGGTTAATAAGATTAGCTTCTACCCTTAAAAAGCAAGGTTTCGACACTATCCCTTCCGCCTTTCTCCAATGCACTACATATCAATTGCTTGATACCATGTGCACTGGTTTCGAATGGGTTCTTTGGTGGAGGTACAGTGTCGAAATCTAACCGATGGAAGTTGCGAAGTAGTAAATCCAAGCAAAACTGATTTTTAGCCTTTAAACGAAATTTCTTTTCACTTCTTCTTTATTTGTCAATATGTTTTTAGTTTCCTTTATTCAAAATCCTTTTCTAAAAGTGCTTTCGAATTCAGAAATTTTCAATTTAAAACGTTTTAACAGATAAGCCCATCTCCTTAAATAAACGTATAAAACATTTAAGCCTCTTAACTCAAATAATTTTATAACTATAATAAAATTCTTAGGAAAATTCCCCAAAAATCACCATACTACACTTTTAATATGTTTTCTAACGTATTTAAATTCCAGACCCAAAATAAATATAAAATTTCCGTAAATAATTTAAACCCAATAATAGCCATTTTCTCTTATAGAAAATTCATAATAAATCCACAATAACTTAGAAAATTATGAAACTTGAAACCCACTTCTAACATAATATTTGTGACCATATCTCAAAAACACAAGTCATTTGGATGTCATTTAATTGGTTTTTTTAAATCTAAACTTATCATAAAATCTATATGAATCAACATAAATCATCAACAAGCATATATATGTGTGTATATATATAAACAAGTATAACATGGAATATTATTTACAAAATGATTTGGCCATAATCATAAAACCGAAATCATAGTCAAAATGAGATGTAAATCTATTATTCATCTTGGCTTGGTGTTAAGAAGGTTGATATTTTTTGTTTGATTAATTTCTTCATGCTTTCTACTTGAATCCTAGCGTTTCTTCTTTGATTCTTCTTAATGGTGGCCGACCAAGTGCTTGGGGTTTTTGTTTTGTTTTTGAGTGTTGAACTGAATGAGAAATGAAGGATAGGAAGGGTTTAGGGTATAAGAACAAATACTATTCCTATTTTGCCCTTATCATATTCCTCATACCTACTCATCTTTAATTCTCTTTTGCTTATGTATTCACGAAGGCATGGCCCTTTATAAATTTGCAAATCTTAATCCCTTCACCTTATATATTATTTCATTTAATTTATCTAATTAAACATCCTAAATAATGTTAGTCAAAATTAGGGTCATTAAAGAATCCCCTCCTAACAGAATTTCATCCTCGAAATTACGATAAGGTACTCATAACAATCAAACATAAAGGTAAAACATTCCATCAAACAAGTCAGGATAAGTTTCCTTAATCCTGCTCTCAGATTTCCAAGTACAGTCTCTCTCGTCGTTACTCCACTAGATTTTGACTAATCTGACTATCTTGTCCCTTAGTCTCTTCTCATCTCTTGCAACTATAAGAACTGGTTTTTTAACTATAGTCATATCTGGTTATACTACTAGATTATCTAACATAATCAGTGCAATAGTAGTTTCTGGATCTTGAATACATTTCCTTAGATGAGAAATATGGAACACATTGTGGACTCCTGCCAATCTATTTGGTAACTCTACTCTATACATGAGTTTCCCGTTTCTTTCTATAATAGGAAATGATCCAACGAATCTCGGTGCTAATTTTCATGATTTCAAAATCGAATTACACCTTTCATCAATGATACCTTAATGAAAACATGATCCTTGACTGAGAACTCTAAGTCTTTCCTTCTTTTATCAGCATAGCTCTTTTGCCTAGATTGAGCTTCCTTCATCCTAACTTGAATCAACTCAATCTTCTTTGCAGCTTCTCTAACCAAATCTGGACCAAGAACTAACCTATTGTCGGGTCGGTAACCAACAAACGAAAGATTTGCATGGCCTTCTATATAGAGCTTCAAACGGTGTCATTCCTATACTAGTTCGATAACTGTTATTCTACGAAAACTCGACTGTGTAGATGGTCTTCCCATGATCCCCTAAAATCTAGCACACAAGCTCTTAACAAATCCTCTAAGACTTTGTTAACTCTTTCCGTTTGCCCATCTGTCTGCAGATGGTAAGCGGTACTCATCTTAAGCTTGGTACCTAAAGTCTCCTGTAGACTCTTCCAGAACTCACTAGTGAATAAGAATACTCTATCACTTACCATACTACTATTAATTCCATGCAGTCTAACTATATTCTTTATGAATAACTTAGCTAAAACATGTGACGTCCTACTTGACTTAACCAGAAAAAAATGGGCACTCTTGGTCAATCTGTCCACTATGAGCCATATACTTTCATTTCCTCGATTCGACCTTGGCAACCTGTCTATAAAATCCATTGAGATAGAATCTCATTTCTTGACTGGAACGTCTAAAGGCTGAAGTAACCCATTCGGTTTTTGGTGTTCAGCTTTTACCTATTGGCAATTCAAACACTGCCTCACCCATAAGCCTACATCTCTCTTCATGCCTTTCCAGAAGAAACTCCTTTTCATATCCTGATATATCTTAGTTCCTCCCGGATGAATAATGAACTTTGAACGATGGCATTCTCCAAGAACATCCTTCCTAATGTTTCCCACATTCAGAACACATAGTCGTCCTTTCTTCCTCAACCATCCATTTTGGTTAAGACTAAAATCTTTCAAGTCATCACTCTCTGTTCCATTCCTTAACTTTCTGATCTGTTCAGCTAATAATGGATCCTCCCCTTACTTAGAAGCAATCCTTTTGATTAACACTGGTCGAACTTCCAAATATGACAACATAGCAGATTCCTTACTAGAAATAGCTTCAGATCTCCATTGTATTCTACATGTAGTCAATGCTTCTAAATATTTCCACTCAATTATCATTGCTACTACTGCATTCTGATGTTTCCTGCTAAGTGCATCTGTAACCTTATTGCCTTTTCCTGGTGTGTACACAATTCCAAAGTCATAAGCGGTTAAAAACTCTAACCACTTTTGTTGTCTCATATTCAACTCCTTTTGAGAGAATAAATACCTCAGTGACTTATGATCTGTATACAACTCGAATCTTTCTCCCAAAAGGTATTATCTCCATGCCTTCAATGCGAAAATTAATACGGCTAATTCCAAATCATGAGTTGGATATCTAACCCATGCAGTCTGAGCTGTCGGGAAGCATAGGCAATTACCCTTTTGCATTAACACGGCTCCTAACAATGTTCCACATGCATCCGTATATACCACTAAGTCCATATTCTCCTCTGGAACCACTAACACAGGTGCATTAGTCAATAAGTGTTTCAGTTTCTAGAATGCCTCCTCATACTTATCAGTCCAAACAAACTTCATATCTTTTCGAGTTAGCTTAGTCATCGGTGCCGCTATCCGTGAAAAATCCTTAATGAATCTCTGATAATAACCAACTATTCACTTCTTCGATCTTAGTCGGATCTACTGACAACCCTTTCTCTGAAACTACATGACCAAGAAACTTCACCTCCTTCTTCCAAAAGCGACACTTCAAAAATTTCGCCTTTAACTGATGTTGCCTTAGCGTCTTGGGCACCACTCTAAGGTGAACTTCATGCTCTCTTTCATCTTTAGATTATACCAAGATCATCTATGAATACTAACACAAATCTATCCAGATACTCTAGGAAGATTCTGTTCATCAAGTCCACAAAAAATGTTGGCGCATTAGTTAGTCCAAACTACATTACTAACCATTCTTATAATCCATACCTGGTCCTAAACACCGTCAAAAGAATATTATCTTCTACTACTCTAAGCTGATGGAACCCTGTTTCCAAATCCAATTGAGAAAGTACTTTTGGCTGTACTCAACTGGTCGAACATATCATCAATTCTAGGTAACGAATATCGATTCTTTATCGTCTTCTCGTTCAACCTACGATAATCGATACACAACCTTAACGATCCATCCGGTTTCTTTACAAACACTGCAGCTGCTCCCCAAGGTGAACTGCTTGGTCTAATAAAATTCTTACCTTCTAAGTCCACCAACCGCACCTTTAACTCCGTTATCTCGGTAGGTGTCATTCTACTTGGCGGTCTACTCACCAGCTCTTGGTACTAAATCTATCTGAAACTCAATGGCTCATTTTCGGTGGTAGTCCTACTACGGGCTCAAAGACATCTGCGAATTATCTAACAACAAAAACTCGATTCAACTCGTCTTCTGCCTCCATAACACCCAACAAAGCATTTACCTCAAAACTTGGGTTTTCTACAAATTATATAATCCGATCACTACAACTAGGGTATCTAAGTGATATTTACCTATCATGGTAAAATATCCTAGCATCGTATTTACTTAACCAATCCATACCCAAAGTAATTCCGAACCCTACGAAATCAAACAGCAAGCAAATATATGACCTAACAACTCAAACTCTAAGTGGTCACATCTCGTCCCAAGGGTCGCATACCCACATATCAGATTCGCAACCCTTAAGGAAGTAACTAGGTATGAGGGTTCTAGGTTAAGCTTATCTACCAAACAATGAGATATAAAAGAATGTGATGCACCAGTATCAAATAGAACTCTAACTGATACACCATGGACCAAAAGCGTACCTCGCAACACAGCTTTTCCTTTCTCCTCTACTGTTGGTCTTGAGGTAGCTGGTTCCAATGTAAACACTTTGCCCTTTCCATCCTTGGTTGGTTGCTCACACTGGTTCTTATAATGTCCAATCTGATCGCAATTGAAGAATCTCACTTCCTTCTTATTAGCTGCCTTCTTCCCTTTGACTTTCCAGCAATCATGAGCATAGTATCCCTTCTTGTCGCATTTATAGCAAACTACATCGGCCTTCCTTTTCTTAACTACTCCTCTTTTCTGAGTGCCTTTCTTATGGAAAAACTTTCTCTTCTGGTTTTGACCACCTTGAGCTTCCCTGCCTTTGTTACCATCAAGAAAAGCAAGCATCTCCTCCTGCCTCAAAGCCATCTCAATAACTACATCACATGGATCCCTAATATGTGACAAAGTTGCTTTAGCAAGCCCTGGTTTCAGTCCGGAGATGAACCTCCTATTTCTTTTAATAACAGTATCAACCGTAGCATATCTGTATCTCGATAGCTCCTCAAATCTGGTAGCATGATCCAACACCGTCATGTCTCCCTGCACCAACTCAGCAAACTTCCGGAGAAGAGTTGACGTAGCAATCTCTGACACGAATCTCTCCTCAAACCTCCTTCTGAATTCCGTCCAAGTCATGGTCTCCTCATTTACTCCTATAGTAACACTGTTCCACCATTACAGCGCTGCTCCTTGCAACTGTCTAGAAGCAAGTCTCCTCTTCTGTTCATCATTAAGCCCAAATCAGCAAAAATCCTTTCACAATGAAGTAACCAATTCTCCACTTCAATTGCGTCCACAGTCTTCATAAACGGTTTTCCTCCAAGCCTAGAATAGTATCTACTCAATATTGCATAGTTATTGACCTTCGGAGCTCCCTGAATTTCTCCTTCAACATTTCTTCCGACTAAACCCACAGCAACTCTAGCCCGCATCATGTTAATGAAGAATTGATACATAGCCCCATAGCAGCTTATGGTGCTCCAATACACACATTAGCAGCTTGTGCCCGACCCGGATTCCTTCTAGTCTTTGGTCTGGCATTTCCATTAGTTTTTGCCCTTCCTCCACCAATGTTAACTCTTTCACTCCAAGCATACATATCTTATGTCCTTAAAATCTACGTTCGAGTCTATGTAAGATACAAAAGAATAGTGTAAGAGAGATGGGAGAATAGAGATAAATCGTATACTTATATATAGCAAATACAAGTACGTTACTATAGATTATCCCATACCCTAGTCTTCTCTCTAATTCCTTAGGGTTATGTTTTCAAAATCATTTTAAGTTTAAAATTTCTTTTAAGTTAACATAAACCTATGCACTGATACCAAATTGTAACATCCCCTACTTTGAGGCCCGAAGCTAAGCACTATAGATGTTGCAGTCGTCTATAGTATTAACTTCTGATGAAAAAATACGGTAATGTTAATGGCATCCATAATATCAAAGCACATGAATTTGAAATAAAATCACATATTTCAAAAACAACTTTTTTGATTACATTGCAAAACAATATTCCATATTCAATTACATAATCCCAAAATGATTCCCAGGTTTTGATCAAATATAATTATTACAAATTACGCCAAGAGTGACATATAAAGATGTCTCATTAGATGACCAGAGCACTAAATAGACATATCAGTCATAAATAAATCACAGTGGAAATAATACTAAATAGCTCCTGCATAACTAACTTTGCCTCATGCACGTCTCCGGAAGCATATTTGTCCAACCTACTAAACCAGAAAAGTCCCTAACTGTCAATCTACTCAAATTAAATTTTGAGCACTCGAGAGTTTAAGGGAAAAACATAAACTTCGAGTCAGACATAAATCCTGGTGTGAATAATACTATTACATCTCGATTTACTGATATTAAGTGAGATCAAGCTTCTTAGCGGAACTAGTTTCCCCTCACTAATATCCTTTTAAAAACATATCTTTTGCAAATCGAAATCCTACAATCAAATTGATGTTAATAGTAAGAGTAATAACATATATGCATATAAATCAGGTAATCAATTGACTATCTATCCAACATTATAGTTTTATCTAGCTAATTATTAACCATTGGCTGACTCGGGCCTAACGCAGATAATAAATAATCTAATTTTGGTAGACACGATACTTAACGGTCTGTCCTTAACTTACTTCTCCTAGGGTCAACTGATCCTAGTGGTTTTGCCAGCTCACCAATAACCTATCTTTTCTTTGTATATTACTTTATGTGTGTGACATCATTTTAGTCTTACCTGTAACAAAATCCTATGCACTGGAATTTTGGACTAATTTTAGCTAGGGGCTAATAGCTAAAATATAGGGCGCAACCCCATACCAGTCCCATCTGGTCTCCTAATATATGAGTCATAAACATAGGGTTAACTACTCCATCCACTTTTCCTTGAAAACATTTCTTTCATATTGATTTAACTCTTTTAAATCATACTTAAACAAGGAAAATATACCCTTTGCTTTACTCAAAATACCTTTGCCATGATATATGCTTTACACAAAACTACGTTGATAAAAACCCATATCAATAGGGTTATCTATCCCTTTAAAACAAGTTAAAGCCCTTTTTAACTTAAACATTAGGTTTTAAAGCCAAGACATCACTTTCGAAACTCTTGTTTGAAACCTTAAATAATACCTTTCGAAATCATTGAAAACAACCCCTTTGAAAGCATAACTTAAAACCTTAGACATCTTTTTTCTAAACCATTTAAACTTATCTTTCAAAACACTTAAAACATATCTTTCGAAACACTTTTAATATACCTCTCGAAAGCATTGGGCTCAAGTAAAGGTTTGTGGAAACAATGCTTCGAAACCATTTAAAGTTATCCCTTTTGAAACCATTGGACTTAATATCTAATATAACTAAGGGTCATAAAAGAATAGAGGAGAAAGCATTACTTTTGAAAACATTATTCCCAAGTAAAAGAAAGAGGATAGTTTCGAAACCCCCTTTCGAAACCATTGCCTCCGAAACCATTTTGAAAACAACTACAGGACTCTTTCGAAAGCATTGACGAGTCGACTTCAAAGTACAAAGGCGAAAGCACCCTTTTTAATACATTGTTTAAAGGCTATAAAGAAAAGAGGCCTTAACTAGTTTGAAAGGTATGAATGCGGCAACATAGGTTTCGAATAGGTTTAAAGCGACTATCCTTTCGAAAGCCTCTTTTGAAACAAAAAAGCGTCAACTCTTTCGAAAGCTCTTTTCTAAAACAAAGGCAAGCTGATTGACTCAAAAGCTAATACAACACCTTCGAAAGCATCCTTTATAACAAAGTAATTCAAAGTTAATAAGAGTAGCTTCTCCCCCTTCGAAAGTAAGATTTCGACACTGTCCCTTCCACTTTCTCCAATGCACTACGCATCAATTGCTTGATACCATATGCATTGGTTTCGAATGGGTTCTTTGGTGGAGGTTGTCGAAAGCTAACAAATGGAAGTGGCGAAGTAGTAAATCCAAGCAATTTTAGCCTTTCAAAGAAATTTCTTTTCACTTCTTGCCTTATTTCACAATATGTTATTGGTTGCCTTTTTTCAAAATCTTTTTCTAAAAATGCCGCCGAATTAAGAAATTTTCAATCTAAAACGTTTTAACAAATAAGCCCTTCTCCTTGAATAAACATATAAAACATTTAAGCCCATTAACTCAAATAATTTTACAAATATAATAAAATACTTAGGAAAATTTCCCAAAAATCACCATAATTCACTTTTAATATGTTTTCTAACATATTTAAATTCCAGACCCAAAATCGATATAAAATTGGCGTAAATAATTTAAACCCAATATTAGCCATTTTCTTTCATAGAAAATTCATAATAAATCCACAATAACTTAGAAAACTATGAAACTTGAAACACACTTCTAAAATAATGTTTTAGACCATATCTTAAAAACACAAGTCATTTGGATGTCATTTAATTGGTTTTTTCAATCTAAACTTATCATAAAATCTATATGAACCAATATAAATCAATTTAATACGTGATCTCTCCGGATCGTTTATCAATCTTTGGTCATTCAGGGCCGATAGTTAAATCCACAATATCTTCGGATCGTTAATCAAATCAATGGCCGTTCAGGGTCAATAATCAAATCCATGGTCTCTCTGGACCGTTAATCAAATTCATCGGTGTTCGTGGTCGATAACCAAATCCATGGTCTCTCTGGATCCTTGTTAAGCCCAATCCCCATGTTATTCGATGAGGAGACTCAACGAAAAGCAAGCCCGTCATCTTATGCTCCGACGAGGTGGCTTATGTCTTGCACTCCGGGGCCCTGCTCTCCGATTGGGACTTAAAGCGATCGATGTTGTACAAACTCATCTTCTAACTCTCATACGAGGGGAATTGCACCTTGCACTCTAGTCCTACCTATCTAGACGGGACTTAAAGCGATCAATTTCAATCATCACATTTAGTATGATTTTTTTAAAATCCAAACATTCAAATCAAATCAAAGCAAACAAGCAGAAATCTTAAGCGTTCATCCCAAACATCCGACACAGAGCGTGCCTAGAGACCAATCTAGGTTTTGTACAGGTGTAAGCGGTCTGAGATTATTACCATCCTAAGTAGTCATCTTAGGCATCCGACTAAGAGTGTGCCTAAGTACCATTTGGGATCCCATACACGTGTAAGCAGCCTAATCTTATTATTTTCTTTATTTTATTGCTTAATACGAAAAGAAAAATGCATGAAAGAAACGAAAAAACAAAGTGTAGGAATTGAATTCGACTTTCGTCCATCCTGATCATGTTATGACTATCCTCGACTTTGATCCATGGCCATTTCCATTCACTGTGGATAATGCCTCCTCTTGTTCCACCACTGCTCGGTTTCTCACATACTGCTGCAATCGGTTGTTTTTGACTTGTTCCTTGGTCAGATCGTGCAAGTGTCTACAGTCATTTGTATTATGCCCATCCTTCTCATGGAACATGCAATATTTCAAGATATCCTTTCACAGTCTGTAGGCTCTCTCCTTGCTGGTTTCCAAGAGGGATCTGTCTCCTAGTATCCAGGTAAATCCGCTTTAGGGTCTCATTTAAATCTGTATAAGAAGAGAATTTCAATTCCCTTCTTTGCCACTTTAATTCTTCAAAGTGATCGCACATCTTCCATTTTCCTTTGTCTCTACTAGGTCCTTCTCCAGACCGTCTTCCGCCATTCATAGCATTAATTTGTTCCTCTTTAACTTCAGCATCCTCCTGATGCTGATGCCTTTTAGCTTCATGTTAAAATTCTGCGAGGTCTGTCGATGGATCTTGCTCCAAAGCAACCTTAAAATATGTCTTACTATCCACTCTAGAAACTGCCGCCATCAAAACAACTAAAGAATCTGGCCTATCTACCATGGCAGTCGTCACATTAAATCTCGTCTAAAAACTCCAAAGGAACACTCTGGCCCTCTACTTCATACTCGATAATGTCATTATGTTCTCGGGTCGTGAGATATAGACTTGAAACTATCTCATAAATCTATCCACTAACTCGGTCCACGTGCTTATGGGACTGTTTTCCAACTGCCTAAACCATAACGCTACCAAATCCGTCAAATACAATAGGAAGCACCATCCCATTACTTCTTCAGATGCACCCAACACCTCCATGTGTCGGATGTACCTCGTCAAACGAACTGTTGGATCCGTCTTCCCATTATACGTTTCCAACATAGGTAACTTGAAATCAGGTGGATTCCTAGCGTACCGAATGTTTGGAGTAAATGGACTCTTATTCACGTCCTCTAAGCTTCGGTTGTGAAATCCACCTCTCACTACTCGTCTCACAATCTCAGCAAGTCTCTCATTGTCATTCAAAGGAATTCTCAAGTTAGCATTCTTAGCTTGCCCTCCGACTCCACGGAGGAATTCTGGCACGTACTCCTCCGGTCGTGCTTCCATATTGTGATCCATGTTCAAAAACCTAGCACCATTTCCAGGATGCACATCATTTCTTCCTAGGCCAGCACGACCCATGCCCTTATGTCCTTATGGATTGGTATCGATCTGTGCTTATGGTTTGGTACCGATCTATTCAATTTGCCCGGGGTTCATTCCTGCTTGCTGCACTCTACTTCTAGGTGCCTACACTCCGGCTTTAGGTCTTTGGTTCTGCTTTACAGCAACATCAGCTGTTCCTTCTTGTCCTATTCTTCTGAAGAAATTCTTCATCATCTCTTCCTGCCGAACAATCATCCATTCTTATGATCCATTCATCATAATCCTATCTCATTCCTAGTTATATAGATGGATGGGGGTTAGCTCCTGCGGATGCCTCTTGGCTACCCCTTGTTGGTTTCCTCCAGTAACAGCCTTCCTAGTTGATTGTCTTATCATTTTAAATGTTTCTAAGTCTCAAATCAATGAATTCTTGTGTTTTTCAGTGAAAGCACCAAAAAGTTTGAACCAAAATGGCACCCAATAGGTTTAGTGTAGAATAAAAAGTGAAGAAAATAAATGAAAAAATAGCAAGAAATAACACACAAAAGATTTATAGTGGTTCAGCATACTCTAGCCTACGTCCACTTCAAATTTCCTTTTATTATACAGTTTTTTTCAAGTACAGTTCTTGCGGATCGGTATAAATCCATGCGTAATTATAAGAAATTAGAGTAAGAGAGCAAGATAGCCAAAAAGATCATTAAGAATGAGCTCTTCCCTCCCATTTATAGTAGTAGGAAGCCTAAAATCTCGCCTCCATAATCTTCACATAGTTTTCCATGCCTAAGGCCAGTTCTCTAGAAAAAGTGATGGCCACCTCATCAAGATTCATGGATCAGTACCGATCCATGGTCTTGGATTGGTACTGATCCATGAAATGGCCAAACGGGAGGTTTTGCATACTTTTTCTTGGCTCGACTTGTGGTTAGTTTCATGATTCCAAACTTGTTTGCACCATTATTAGCATGTTTCTGAGTCTAATTGATGAATCTTTGGATGAATGAAGTTGCTGATATCTAGAGCTCAAGGAAAATGATCATTGGTACGTGCAGACGATTATAGGAGGCCAGAAAAGGGTTGTAGGCAGTATGACTTTGGAGTGTAGGAAGTTAGAGATGGAGTTAGTGAAAAGTTGTGGATCAGTATCGATCCACCACTTGGTGGATTTTTTTATTTTGTATTTTTGAAATGGGCTCGTACTTGCTTTGTAATCTTGGTTTTACTTGAGTTTCAGGCTTTATGGTCATCTCTCCGGGCTTTCTACCTTGATAACTTTGAAGTTTGACTCCTTAAGTTTGTCCGCATACTGCCTCATCAAAAGGCATGATAACGCTTGCCCACTAGAGCATGCCTTGCGAATGGAAGGTGTGCTTCGCCCAAGAATGAATATTGAAGTCGATGGGATATTAGTAGTTGAATTTTCTGGTTATCAGTCGATCAAGCTATTGTGAATCATCATGTTCTTTTTTATTCTCTTGTCAATCATGGATCGTTCCAAACATGTTACAGCCTGAGACTCTGGACTCTGCCTAAGTGTAGTCAAAACATCATCATCATTTCAATTTCATTCGAAGTTATTACATCACATATCAAAATCATCCCGTGTTCATTCGGGATTTATCCGTTTTATTTTACAAGGCGTTCAAATGCTTTTATCAAATCTGTATCTATTCTAAGATTCAATCTTTCGAATCGTTTTATATTCAACTTAATGCGCGATCTCTTGGGATCATTTATCATTTCCGTGGCTGTTCAGGGCCGATATGTAAATCCACGATCTCTTCGGATCGTTAATCAAATCCATGGTCGTACGGGGTCGATAATCAAATCCACGGTAACTCCGGACCATTAATCAAATCCATGGCTATTCGGGGCCAATACTCAAATCTACGAATCCAAGGTCTCTCTAGACCCTTGCTGAGCCCAGTCCACTTGCTCTCTAGCGAGGAGACTTAATGAAAAGCAAGCCCATTGGCTCGCTCTTTGGTGAAGGGAGTCAATGACAAGAAAGCCCAACCTCTCATGCTTCGGGAAGGTGACTTATTTCTTGCAATCCGGCCCCTGCTCTCCGGTCGAGACTTAAAACGATCAATATGATACAAATACATCTGCTCATTCTTCAACGAGGGGGCTTGCACCTTGCCTTTCGCTCCTGCCTCTCCGGATGTGACTTATAGCAATCAATTTCAATTGTCACAAAGTTAATCTCTATAAACAATATTATTATAAAAAAATGTGCTTTTGATTGTATTTCCTGTTATGTAATGATATAAATAATGAATTAATTACATTAAAACTATATAAGTAGAAAATCCTTAGGACAAGTGCTTTGTTTACAAAAATTACGATACATATGAGGTACTAACTCCTTAAATGTTACCAGTAAAGATACATCAAGAAAAAGGATATCGATACATACATTGAGACTCGTGTATGTAACACTCTCCAAATCCATCAAGATAAGTGATTTATTGAGGACCATTGGAAGCACCAATGGGATATGTACACGTGATTATATGGAATGATCCTGGAAGTAACCGATGTGATGCTGTAGGTTAATACAACTAAGCCAAATAGTAGATCTTATGGTAAAAACATACAAGTAGTCCTCTGATTAAGGGTACTGTCGGCCTTAAGTAGCTAGGCTATACTTTGACTAATGTTAAATGCCTAGCATGACAACCTTTTTATGTCCATAGGTGGGTATACTTTGAACTACTTGAAGTGAGACATTGCCTAAGAGGGGATTTATCTCCTTCGTTATAGAAGGTTAGCATCGTCATAATTGATATTCCATTTAAAGTCAAAATATCTGGCTAGAGTAAATTAGTTAAATGATAAATGTAATTAGATTGAACCAAAGCCTTTAAAGTTGTCTACAAAGTTAAATCTGGATATTATTAAAAATTTTGACCTTAGACCAAACTCTAGACATGTAACAGTGATGGCGATAAGAATATGTGTAAAATGTTATTTTTAGCTGAGCTTATAATAGATTAGAAATTATGTTTCACCAAATTGATTTATAAGTATTGAACTTGTGCTCGATACTGTACTTTTGCAATGTTTGTACGTGCTTCAGTATTTAAATTGTTTAAATATTTATTGAGGATAGAGTTCACGCCAAGGAGTTAAAACTACCACGTAATTAGTTATTTCTAAAATCGACTAGTGATGAAATTAATAACAAATTTTTACAAATGATATATTTATATTCTATGGCATTTTAAAAAAATTTTACTAATTTATGGCAATTTTAATTATCTATTTGAAGCTTAAAATTGATTAGAATGATATATAAAAGTAGTACGTTGGTTCGATTGGACAAGGAGCTAGAATTGAGTGATTTAAACATCGATTCAAATAGGAGTCAAAGGAAAATTTGACCATGTAAAGTTAAATATATAGCTGGTCATACTTGTGTGAAGGCTTAAGAAACCTAGTCACCTAGGGTGAGAGAGAATTGTGCTGATATTTTGATATCTGGAGGTTCATAAATAGATAGTCTTCGTTCACTTTCTCTTAACACTTTCTCTGTATAACTCTAGCCCCCACTATCCATTAGAGAAGCCAAGGTGTTAGTTTTGTGAAGTGATACCAAGGAGGAGAATGAATGGTTCATTGAAGAAATAATAAGCAAAAAAGTGTTCATTGTCTGCTTGATTACATCAGTAAAAGGAATTAAGGTCTAAATCGATATTTAGGTTGTGTGCGTATGTGTCAATATATATATATATATATATATATATATATATATATATATATATATATATAACTCACTTTCCCCCGTCAAAGTACATTTTTTGTTAGGCTAACCTTAAATTCAGAAAATAATTAATTTTGAATATTGTTTTAATATTTAATCATTAAACAAATTTGCTTTCAAGTACATACATAAATGCATATATATATATATATATATCAGCGTGTGTAATTATATACACACACACAAACAAATATATATATATATAAATAAACATTTCGTTATGGCAAAAAAATTACCTGATATTTAAATATATAAATATACATGTATTTAAAATAAAACATTTATACATTTGTTTACTAAAATGATTTTTCGCTTTAAATTTCTTTAACTATTTAATTTTTAATTTTTGAATTAAAAAAAATTAATTTTCAATTATATATATAGTATAAATTTCCTGTACAAAAATGTATAAAAGTTTTTGAAACACTTCAATGTAAAAGGAAAAATAAAATTTTATTTATTTAAAAGTCGAGCAAAATTTGATATTTTCAATTATACTTAATTGGTTCGGTGTTAAAAAATTTGTCTAGATATTATGTGCGATTGTTAAAATAATTATACATACATACATACATACATACATATATATATATACATACATGCATGCATGCATGTCTACATACATACATACATATGTATGTATGTATGTCAATAGATGTTTATTTTTTGAGAAATAAATTACTTTAAATTTTGAATTTTAAGATATTTAAACCTTTATTTTAAATTTGAATATTAATTGTATTATAACTAAATTTTAAATAACTTAACCCGTATAAAATTATACTATTATATAATAATAATTTATACTTCAATATTATATATACGTATACGTATATATGTATGTGTGTGTGTTTTTTGTGTGTGTCTTGTAGATGTATTTATTTACGTTAATTATAATTAAATTACAAGGTCGAAAAGATAATTAATTTATCTTAGTGTAGGTAGAAGTCAAATTTCTAATATATGTCCTTAGCCCTTTTGACATTATCTTAATAATTATTCATCGCATTGAAGTTTATTAACTGTGGGACAAAGTAGTAAGTTTTCCCACTATACCATTAAGTTATATTGCTACGATGTTCATATTTTGAATATGAATACTCAAAACATTATAATATGAAATTAAAATATAATCAAAATAAATTAATTTTACATTAAATTAACAGTAAAATATTATTATAAACATTAAAAAATAAAGAAATATTTTAAATAATTAAACAAATTAAAATATTACTTAAACTCTTTTACCAATAAATACTAAATTTGATTTAATACAAGTAGAATTATTCATATAACCATAAAATAAGATCTTGTGCAATTTACTAACAGGAAAATTTTGAAATTCACCCTTTTAACCTTGCTGCCAATGCACCTAATCCAAAACAAGGTTCAAGTATTGAGTCCTTCAGCAGGCGTAGCATAATTTATTGGTTTTCATTTAGCTCAAATAACATGTTGTGGCTTGTCACGACCCGCCTTTCTCTCCACAGAAAGACGCATCATGATTTAAGAAAGAAAGGGATAGAAGAAGAAAAGATAGAAAAGAAGAAACTCAACAATATCAGAATCTCACAGCGGAACAAATGAAATATAAATATCACATAAGATATTACATAATATACAACATCTATCAGAGTTACATAGCTTCAATATCACAAATTAGACAGTTATAAAGGCTTGCCTATCAATACAACTCAAGATACAACTCAGAGACACAAACACAGCGGAACCACAAATATCTATATACGCTGAAGCCTCTTGCTCCATACCTCCTTCAGAATTCGTCAAAGCTAACCTGAATCCCTTGGCTACTCATAAAAATTTGAGTACCCAAGAGTTTAAGAAAACAGAAAATAAAATCCGGGTCAGACATGGGTCTGGTGTGAGTAACAGGTTAAAGTTGCTTAACTTTGAAAACCTTTGGAAACAAAAGGTATCTCGTAAGACTTCCCGCACATAAACACGAAAAAGTTTTTACCTTACGATAACCAAAACATTTATAGGAAATCCAGTTATATTATAATAGGGTCTAGGATTCTCAAATAAATATTCAAATAGTTGAAATTGTTACATGATTAAATTCCAGCATACTAGCCACAAAGTGGGTTATACAATCAAGTCCGCAATCACTTATTGGAGTTTGGATTCCATACAATGGCAGGGCTACTGGGGTACCGCCCATCACAGTATGGGGCCTAGATCACCGTACCGAGGATCACTCCTAATCCCCTGCAACACAAAGCCGGAACCATCCCTTATTGGATAATCCCGAACAAGACAACCCTAGCAGTTGTTGCAATCAACTGCCCACACAGCCGAAATAATAAGAAGGGACCTCTAGACAGGGGAAATCTTGTCCTACTTGGGTGCTACCCACTTAACCTTGCTGCACCTCCCCTGTTTTAGTCATTCCCGGTTGATGAGGCTTGAGGCTACGATTACCTTATCAGAACACATCACTTAGAATTCTCATCGTCCACCTGACGATGTTCTGAAAGCATTCAATCCATACAAGTTCATTCCGGGTTCGAACGAAACCGAAGGCATTATCTCGTTACACTCATTTTGGAATCACCCTCAAAGTTAACGACAATAACCCTTGCACTCTGAATCTTCCTCTTCACTGCTGATTCACGACCTATCGTTTAACTTGGATCGATGTGGTTTTCGGATAATCAAATTTGATACCCGATCCTGGTCTCATCGAAATCCAAACGTATCTTAAAGGCCAAGTTGTTTTAAAGTTAAAACAATTCAAGTCTATTATCTATATTCACACATATAGATAATTCACAATATCTCAATAGATAACTCATATCATTACAATTCAACCAAAGCATCTCAATATCACAAATCAATACATATCTCATATCAAAGATATCAAACCATTTAAGGCAATCAATGTCATCCAACCATACATAAGCAAAGATATATTAATCACACCATCTCTAATTAATTTAATTAACCACCAATGAATTAAATTAATTAGTTTAATTACTTTTAAATCCTGCTTTCTTAACATTAATTAATTACAAACCAATTAATTAATCCATCTCTAATAATCCATCTTAATTAATCATCCTGGATTAATTATCCTTTAATTACATTAAGTAATTAGTCTTTAATTAATTACAGAAATTAATAATCCTTAAACCATTCACATTGATTAATCTTTAATTAATCTTATTAATTAATTATATCATAATTAATTACATTAATTAATTATTCTTAATTAATTACATTAATCACTTACCTTTAATTAATTAAACCTTTAATTAATTAATTAATTAATTAATTTCACTAAGTAATTACTCCTTAATTACTCCTATTAATTAACTTCAAATCACTTCATTAAGTAATTATCCACAATTTACTTTCTTAATTAACCATTAATTACTATCACTTAAGAAATTATCTTTATTAATCACCTTCAATAATTACCCATTAATTAATCACATTTATTAATTAATCACATTAATTAATTAACCTTCAATTAATTATCAAAGTAATTAATCCTTAATTACTTTCCTTAATTACTTTTATAAAGTAATTATCCTCTTTAATTAATTACATTTAGTAATTACACATTAATTACTTACACTAAGTAATTCACTTAATTAATTACATTAGGTAATTAATACTTAATCCAATTCAAAGTTTATCCTTAATTAATAAATCAATTAATTATCTTAAATTAATTACATTAATTAAGTATTCCTAATCACTAGTTAATGATCCTTACATTAATTACATTCATTAACTATTCATTACTAATTAATTAATTACTCTTTAATTACCTTCATTAATTAATTTATCTTTAATTACTCAAGACCCTAATTAATTAAAAGATAAATCATTTATCTTAATTAGTTTTCTTGATTATCATTAAAATATTATTTAATAAACCCTTGGAATTATTTATCAGTAACTTAAGACCTTAAGTTTAAAACATTTTGCTTTTTATAAAACTGTTCATGCTTTTACTTAATTTTTAAAATCTGGTTATTAAGACAAATACAAACCCGAGACAAACTCGAGTAAATCAAGCAAAAACCCGGAGCAAAACTCTCAAACCCCAAGACACTCGCTACTTCGAGTCAACCCACAGAACTACTCGAGTTCGACCCGAGATCAAAACCTTCTTCTCCAACACTAAACATCGCCAGATACACAATGGTGCACCGTGCACGTACACCAACGATCAGCATCCAACTACAATGGCTTCATCACATCGCCGTCGACTCCCACAGTCCCTCCGACCAACCAGATCGGCGATTACGAAAGCAAAAAAAAAATCGAACCCTTCGTTCCAAATATCTGAAACTAACCCGATCGAAAATCCTCCCCTCACCGTCGATCCCGACCCTGGTCAACATCGCCGACCTCACCAGAGAACCGTCTCGACCTCCAGCACCAATCCCCCACCTCGCGATCACCTCCGATCCACCATAGCCGTCGCCATTACCCCCATAAACATCGACAACAAAAACTACCACTAAACCCTAGATCATCGACGCCACGCCTCGCCATTGATCAGAAAATTCGACCACCAATTTTCCTGAGTTCACTAACCATCAAGCTACCCCCGACATCAACCACAGCCCTCCACATAATGCCGTTCGTCGGAAAACGACGATAAACTCAAATCCGTTCAACCCAGAAATTCTCACTATATACTTATTTAAAAATCATGATTCAATTACTAAAAATCATAATTTTGTACAACACATCACATTATATAATCCAAATTCAAAATCTTAGACATTGATTTTTGACAAAAATTGGTTCTTTACTGAATTTTCCTTAATTTGAAATAATTACTAAACATAAAATCCTGAAACTATTTTTAAAATTTAGATCTTGTTTATTCAAACATATTTTGTTTAAATATCAAAGCCTAAAAAGAATTAGGGGATGAGAATTTAAATTTTGAATAAGTTTTAAACCTATAATCTAGAACAGAGGCATGTTTTGCCTGCACAGAGACATGCACACCAATAACACCATATATATACACATGCAAGCCTATTTACATTCAAACAAACATTTTCCACAATTTTACTTCAAGTATTTATCACATACAAATCAAGATATAACAGGTTTAAGCTTTTTAAAAGGTTAGTTTACTCACAATTATAGAAGAACAGAGAACACAGTTCATTCCTGGACTCTTGATTCTGAAGCTAAAGATTGATTTGACTCTACTATGTTTGAGTTGAAATCTGAATTTGTGTTGATGTATTATTGAGTTGATCTTGCTGCATGCTTTGATTTAGGTTTTAGTTTCTTTTAATTTTTGAAAAGATGAAGAGAAAAGAAGGGATGGAGAAAGAAAAAGAATAGAACTGAAAATCAAAATAGCCTGGTCATTCTTTAAGACACTTATTTATAAAATTTAATTGATAAAGGAAATTGTTGCCACTTGTTAATTCAAGCTATATTAAGCTTCCAAATGTAAATGCATGATTTTATTTTCTTACAAATGTTAAATATATGCATTATTATGTTTAAATCCTTATTTCAAAAAGTACTTATATTTTTATATTAGTTATGTAATATGTTTATTTTTATTTATATATTTACAAGCTATTTTAATTCATGAGATATTTAAAAAGAAAGAATATTTTAAATCTATATATACATATATATAAACTATTTTAGTTTTAAGTAATTTTAAAAGAAAGCATTTTAACCCTTTTTATTAAATCTTGTTTTAAACTTAAAAAAATGATTAACTTTTAAATAGCTTTTGAAAGGTGTTATATTGAATTCAAACAAATCTTCCAATCACAATATATATATATTATAATTAGACAACATATTTGTATTAGCTTTGAAAAGAATAAAATTTGCCAACTCAAATTATTATAAAAGAAAATTATTAAATTGTTATTGCCTAAAATTCCGGGATATCACATGGCTTCTCATTGTTATTAGGCATATGGGAATTAAAAAATAGGGTCCCTCATTATGAATAATAATCTCCATCTACCCTTACAACAATTAATATTCAATAACTTTTTTCAAATTATATAATGCTGTAAAAACGACAGATGTTTCAGGTATGTTTACACCTATGGATATCATGTAATTTTAGATGGTGTAAACTATACATGTATTAATATTCTTGCATTCCTTATGAATTAATCAATATCAATGTCTAATATTTGAATTATTTTGCTAAAAAAACATTATCTAATGCAATGATGCCATGGTGTTTTATATTTCACTTCTCAAGCTTATAGTTTCCAAATTACATTATGCCTTTTTATTTCTAAATCGGTGCTAAGTTCTTAACCACCCTTTCAATTGTATCAGAATTTCTCATAGAAGAAGATTCAAAATTTTCCACATAAGAAGTTAGATTACAATCGTTTTACAATGGTAATTTTAGATGATTTATTCAAACCATGGGTTTAAAAAGTTGATTATATCACTACAAGAAACACAATGTGTGTGCAACATGATAATCTCTATCATCCAACCATACTTCCACACAAGCACAAGCAGGCCGACCTTGTTTTTTAAAAATTGATAAGGTCGTTTGACAATCATCTTAATCAATGCCTTCATCATTACGCGTAGCACTTTCAAATGATATGTTCACATGGTCACTAAAATAATGAGAGAGAAAAAACGAAGCTTCTTCTTCGATGTATGATTTGCAAATCGAACCTTCAACTCGAGCTTTCTGTCTCACTTTTTTTAGATGATTTAAATACCTTTCAAATGGATACATCCATCCATATTGCACAGGCCCTAGAAGACGTGCTTCTAATGGAAGATGAATAGGTAAATGTTCCATAACATTGAAAAAACCTGGAGGAAATACTTTTTCCATTTTGCAGAGCAATATCGAGATTTCTTCCTCAAGTTTACGTAGACGATCAACTTTTAATGTAGTAGAACAAATCTCTTTATAAAAAAGAGTAAGTTATGTTACAACAGTCCAAACTTTTACGGGCAACAGTTCTTTAAAAGCGACAGGTAATAAATTTTCCATCATAACATGACAATCATGACTTTTCACCCCGCTAAGTTTATTGTTCTTATAGTCGACACATCTACGAATATTAGAAGATATACCATCCGGGAATCTTAGTCCTTCCACCCATTTTAAAAGTACTTTAACTTGATTATTGTCTAGCTCATAGCAAGCTTTTGGCTTTTTGTGTCATTTGGCTTTATATGAAGCTCAGGACGATTACATATTACTTCGATATCACGTCTTGATTTCAAATCATCTTTCGTCTTCCCCTTGACATTCAAAATTGTATTAAAAACATTATCAAACACATTTTTCTCATTATGCATCACGTCAATATTATGACGAATCAGTAGATTTTTCCAATAAGGCAACTCCCAAAATATGCTTTGTTTGCACCAGTTATGAATCGATGATTTACCTTGAATTTCAATTTGTTCTCCGGTTTCATGTATCTTTGGATAATCCTTTACAAGTTCATAAATATCTTCGCTTGACCAAACCGTAGGTGGTCTCAAAGTTTCATGTCTATTAGCTGTAAAGTTTTTCTTATCTTTTCTAAAAGGATGATTAATATGAAGAAAACGTCGATGACAGTCAAACCATGAAATTTTCTTTCCATGAGGTAAAGAAAATGCTCGTGTATCTTCCATGCAGTACGGACAAGCTAGACGACCAGCCGTACTCCAACCTGAAAGCATTGCATAAGCAGGAAAATCGCTGATTGTCCACATCAAAGAAGCATACATGCGAATGTTTTTTTTTTGGAAATATCGTATGTTTCTACTCCTTCGTACCACAGTGTTTTTAATTCTTCAATCAAAGGTTGTAAATAAACATCGATTCCTTGTGTCGGAACATTAGGACCAGGGACGACAACTGTGAGAAACATATATGGAGTTTTCATACACATCCATGGAGGTAAATTATACGGTGTGACAATTATAGGCCATGACGAATATTTAGAACCAAACTAACAAAATGGTGAAAATCCATCCGTACATAAACCAAGTCGAACATTACGACTCTCGGATGCAAAATTAGGATATTTGTGGTCAAAATGCTTCCATGCTTCCCCATCAGCTGGGTGCGTTAACGTACCTTCTTCCCGTGTTCTAACACTATGCCATCTCATATGTTGCGCGGTTACAGAAGATACATATAACCTTTGAAGTCTAGGAGTAATTGGTAAATAATGCATACGTTTATACGGGACTTCCTTTCCTTTTTTCTTTCTTGATTTGTACCTTTCTTGATTACATATTTTACAATTTCTAAGGTTGATATCTTCTTTCCAAAACAGCATGCAACCGTTTAGACATGTATCTATTTTATGATACGGTAAACCAAAAGCTGACATCATTTTTTTTACTTCATAATGATTTTCGCACATTAAATTATTGGGAGGCATATGCCATTTCGCAGCTTGTACAACAGCTGTAAATCCAGCTTCTGTGAAGTTGTATTTATATTTCATCGCAATGTATTCAGCTGTTACTGATAATTGGGTTCCGCTTGTGCAGCCTTCCCAAATGGGTTTCTTTGCGGCATCTAATAAATCATATTTTTTTTGCCCCAATATTTGGTTCTTCTTTAGCATTACCATCGTCATCAATTAATTGAGGAACAGGAAACATTGACCGTGCAGCATCTTCAACCATATGTTCTACGAGATTCGTCGTATCAATTTCAGTACACACTGCCTCCTCAGCTTGTACATGAGTAGATGCTAACGGTTCTCCATGACGATCCCAAACCAAATAGTTCGGCACGAAACCGTATTGACGCAAATGAACTCTAACCATTTCTGGTATCAAATGCTTTAACATTTTGCATTTAGTACATGGACAACGGATTTCTTCGTCGTTTCTGTTATTACTCAAAGCGAAATCAATAAATATGCAAACACCGTTATTAAACTGTTCACTTATTGAGCCTCCATTTTCGATCCTTCTTTTTTTGTACATCCAGCTTCGATCAGTAAAATAATTGTCCATTTACCTACGTATATAATTAAAAAGTACGATATAAATTTAAAGAATTGACATTTTATTGAAACAATATTATTGGTGAATTGACACTTTGTCGATGGGTCATCCTACCTCCCATTACAAATACAATATTGTAATTAAATCGCGTAAATCATTTCAATTTAAACGATTCAACAAAATTTCGGCAGCACTTCGCTTTAGTTCCCTGAATAGTACACATTTGCGTTACACAGGGAACATAAAGGAAGCGTTGTCGAAATTCTATGAACCATTTAAAATGAAATGTTTTACGAGATTTAATTACGTTATTGTGTTCGTAACTTGTCCAATACAGGGACAAATCCAACAAATATTGTATACGGTGAATATAGATGTCCGTTCTGTTAAAAAACGAATATCCACATAACGATCATATACAATACTTATCAGACGGGGCCGAAAGACACTCTAAGGGTTTCATGAATATAAAATATCGTTTTTTAATTTTTCTAAAATACATAAACTAATTGTATGCTCACTAACAACTAACGTTTCCAAACAAACCTAAAACTAATTGTATGAACATTATTCTATTGTTAACACAAACTTAAATATATATAATCTTGCAATACATAAGTTAATAACATAAATTATGCCTCAATAAACTAGATTATACATACAATAAGGCAATACAAACATTTAATACACTAATTTAACAAATTTAATTAAATATAGGAATTAGGGTTTATACCTTTTCTTGAGAGATTAGGGAGTTAGAGAGGACGAGAGGGAGGCTTGGAGTCGTCGGAGGGGCCGTTGATCGTCGGAGCAGCTTGGGGGGGGGCGGAATTGGAGGGAAATTGGGAATTTTGGGGGGGAAATAGGGGTTCTGCCTAATGGAGGAAGAAGCAGGTTTTCTGTTTTGCTCGCGGTTTTGCAACGTCCTTCAACGGCCGCCAACGGCTGCTTCCAACGTCTACCAATGTCCTGCAGTTTTTAACTAATAAATTATACGAGAAAACACTGGACGTTGGAAGACGTTGGAAGCCATTGGTCAAGGACGTTGGAGGCCGTTGGAAGACTCCGTTGGAATACACTGTGTGTCTTGTAGTGTATTTTTACAGATCTAATATTTATTGCATTTTACATCAGAATTGGAGAGTTCCACTAAAATTAAAGTGATACATTTTTATTTAGGTTATTAAACTTGTCTATTTTTTCCTCATTCTCTTTCTTATCTTTTCTCTTGAGTTCTTTATAATTTATTTTATGTGGAAATTTAGTTTCGTCACTTATTTTCTGTTTTGATACATGAAGAACACTTCCCAAAAACATGTTTTAAATTACATCCTTATTTTAAATTTCAGTAAATAGAAGAATTCATTTTTTGGAAAGTAAACCTAAACATCTGCATGTTTCTACGATTAAAAGATTTTTTTTCGAAAGCTACAAATATTTGCAGAGTTTTCAATAAGTATCATAAAATTTAAAAATAAGGTTTTTTTTCAAATAAAAAACTTGTTTTTGAGGAGGGACGGCTGTGTAAGTTGAAACTTGAAGAGGCCATTTTTATGAAAGTTCTCTTATTTTACCTTAGTTTATACTTTCTACTATTATCATCTCCATTTGTTAAGTCTTTTGCTTGTTGGAATCTTTTGTACACTATACAATATATAGAAATTACTCGAATTGTTATGTATATTATGTTTAATTGCCTTTTAACCAATGCTTATCATGTTTGACGGTGTAATAATCATTTCAAAAAAAATTAAATCGAATTTTAAAATTCTGGTTAATTCAAGCATGTAATTTAGTAACATATGTGGTTACAATAACCGTCATACTAAGCATTCTGTATTAATAGACTATTATTATTATATCATGCAAGGACCCCTAAATTTCAAATATCAAAGAGGAACCACTTTAAATGTTCTAAAGTGGGTAAGATAACTAATCCTATTTTCTCAATGCGTTGATATGCTATAAAATTTTATTAGATAACGAAAATCAAAATTTATTTTGAAATTGGCAAAGTGGTGTTAATCTCATTAGTTCAATGTATGTGATGATTTAATCATGACTTACTTAATCAATTATTTATATCATTACCATATTTATAAAATTTTGACAACTTCTTTTTAGCTAATTTGATTTTTTTTATCTTCAGAAAACTCGCATTGGTTTTCATTTAGTTATTCAGCAAAAGATACTTAATGCATATGTTCATAACATAAGAATGTCACTTCGAACTACATCAAAAGCAAAAAATTCCCCTATCATGATTAATAGATAGGATAAGAAATATAAGGCCCCGTTTGGCTTGTCGTTTTTAGTTTTGTATTTTCGTCTATACAAAAACGCATCTGTGGTATGTATAGTTGGAAAACAAACAATTTTGAAAAATGAAATTAACATATAAAATAGAAAACAAGTTTATTTTATTTTTCGTGTTTCGAGAGATAACAAAAGCACGGAGAACAATCAAACTCTTTCATTGTCCGTTGGTCGTCCCAACGGCTAAGAATTATAAATCTTCTTCTCTTATTTCTTGCTATTTCTTAGTGCAAGTTGAAAACACAAAACTCAAAATACAAAATGAAACCAAACGGGCCCTAATCTTCTCTATACATTAATGCAATACCCAATCTCCCAACATATTCAAAGTTGGATTTTGTTTTGAATTTGGCTACAAGCATGAGTCCCATAGTTTCTAGTGTCTTCAACAAAAAACTGGCAATAAATGAAAATTTATGAATTTGTCATATATGAATGAAAAATGAAATCAATATTTCTTAAATGTTATACCATACATGTTAATTAGATCATTATGAAAAAGAAAATAAATATTTTTTTTAAATTATTAAGTGGATAGATATGACTACGATTATACATTGTACATTACGAGAGCCCATTCTGAAATTCGCAGAGTAAGTAAAGAAATCGCTAATGCATTTTGTTGAAGCCTCATAGGCTTAATGCTGACATTCCATGAGAGGCTAAAAATTTTCTGCGCCCCACCAGTGTCATGTTTCCTTTTCCTTCTATTTCTTTACTAAAATGAAGAGAAAACTCATCGGTTGGGCAGTTATCTTTTTTCTTCTAAGATAGTTTGCATCAACAAATTTTAGGGAATTCATTATGACTTTTTATATTACTATTTTCTTTTCAGATCTCAAACTTTTGTACGTTTACTTTTTATATGCTTTACATTGAATATGCAGATTATTTTTGGTACCGACAATTGTTTTTTATATAGTATATCAATTTTAGCCCCGATGATCGTTATCTCGAAGAAATCTTTGTCTTGCATCGATCAAATATAAGCATGAGCAACAACAAGGTGTAACAAACATTTCATTCTTGTAGATTAGGAAATTAGATTTTGATTAAGCTCTTTTTATGAGGAAAGAAAATAAAAGGTAGGTTCACTACAAGAAGTAACAGTAGGTCCGATGACTAATTTCCATCGGCGGTCGTCAGAAGCCGATGGAAAGAACCGTCGAAATAGCGGGCGCCGAACAACTGTTCCTCGATAGACTTTTCGATGGCTCCATCGGCATTATTCCGACGGCTATCATCGACACTTCCAACATCTTTCGATACCTCATTATGTACATGTGGAAGGTCATGCCTTCACCAACTTAATGTCGATAGCCGTCCCCAAACCGTCGGAAATCCACTACCCGTAAGCCATTGGAAATTTGTAGCTATTTTTTATTTATTTTAGCAGCTCTAATCGCACATATAAATCATATATATCGAAACGAAATCACATATATCACAAAATATATAACATAAAAAATAAATCAATATATATATAATAAACCAACCTTAAACATCCAACAATATACCATAAATCACAAACATCTGTAAATATCTCATAATATATCAACCATCACCTCAAATGAACCTCATCCATCCAACAACATCTCAAAATATATCATAAATATCAAATCACGCCAACCTCAGCCATCTCAAAGTATATGTAACCCTCAAACTACCTAGCAACATAGTCAAACTGCCTCACCCATCTTAAAGTACATATAACTCTCAGAGTACTTAGCAACATAGTCAAACTGCCTCACCCATCTCGAAGTACATATATATACATAGTCAAACTCCTCGCAACATAAACAAACAAAAAATCATACCTACTGGTCCTCACCACCTCTAGATCCCACTAATGAAGTAAATGTGACATGTTGTTGCATATACGCAGCAATATGCTCATCCAACATCTGGTACATCTCCATAGACCGATGCTTGTCTCTATCCTCGAACTCAACAATCCGAGCTCTCAACTCTTCAGTCTCCTTATTGTCTTGAGCTTTTGATAGCTACTTTACCTGCGTCTAGCCTGTAACATTGTTTACCAAAGTGTATAAGTTTCATATACTGTGATTAATAAAATCAATGTGTTATACGTTATTCATAAAAATATTATATATAAATGTTACCTCTTCGTTTCCAAAACCATAACGTCTATTCCATGTTGGCAGTTCTATGACAATGTCAAAAATCTGGTCCTCCTCTTCAACGGTCAGCTAGTCATGATCTGTTCACTTGATCAGTTTCTCTCGTGCTTGCACGAATTTATTCTACGATTACAAATAGAATTACAATTAAAATTCATTCTACATTATTTTAATTGTTTTTAACTTATAATTTAAAGTGATTATTATTAGGAATTTTCTGTGATCACTACACAATTAGATTTAGAAAAGAAAGTAGTGAAGAAAGCAAAAAAAATGATTCCTCCAAAAAAAACTTTTATTGATTCAACTAAGAAAATACAATAGAGACCTAAAATTGAGAAGAAATCTCAATCCCGAACACCCAACAAAATACTTCTCCCACACATCTAATCAATGAACCATATGCATATCTATTTATAATAGTTTTGATTAAATGCATTCTTTAATAACCCATTTTTATTTCCATCTTCCAAAATAAATCCTTCCCATGTAGATAATTCTTTTTCCTTTTTAGTGCAATAAAAGAGGCAATTAATTATCTTCAAAATCTACACAATCCATAAAAGAGGCAATGTATTTTAGCCACAAATCCACCTCGACTAAAATATCTCCAAAATCTATTTTGATTTGAAAATATTATATTACAAAATCCAACAATCTCCACCTTGATACTATATTTCCAAAAATTTCTTTCAAAACTCCAAACAATATATCCAAGGAAACAAATGTCTCCACCACAATACTAAACCTCCCTCCAAACTATGCATGCCCGCCAATCAAACATGCACATCGTCAACAGATCAGAATTGCTTGTAATACCACAAAGGCCTCCAAGTAGGCTTTGTGGATTTCCGTTGTTGCCTCTACCTCGATTCAGACAGACTTATCTCTCCAACTTCACTTGTATAAGATTTTGCAATGTTTAAGGTTTTCCAAGCAATGAATAAATATTATTGCTTTTCCTCTTCGCACACAGCACCTCCCTATTACCCTTCCAAACCCTAGTTACTCCACCTCGAGTCAAGAAGTTATAACCTTTCCCTTCCAGTTGTCCAATAGAAACAAGATTCCTTTTAATTTCTGGAATATGCCTAACCCTTGTAAGCATCACCAAAATTCTAGTATCCATCTTCAACCTAACATAACCTGTGCCTTGAACATGTAGATCTCCACCATTAGCGGACTCCAACTTGCACGCTTCCTCCTTATAATCAGTGAATGCTTCCCTTTGATTGCAATGTGGAAACATGCACCATAATCTAGCACCCACTCTCCTCCCCTACTCATATCAACACAAAGAACGTCATTGTTAATGCAAAAGTTTACCTCCTCGTCACAGTCTACTTCCATCTTATTTTTTCTTCCTTCTTGAGTTTTCATCCTCTCTTTATTTTCTCTTAATTTATTACAAAATTTCAGCTGATGGCCTGGTTTTTTTTGCAATAATAACAAATGAAGTCTCGATCTGTATTTGATTTGAATAAGCGTCTTTCTCTCCTTGTAAGGTGGACCTCTGCCAATGGATTTGTAGTTTCCTTTTCTTCAGTGGCCTTTCCTTCTGACGAATTTATTCTCCGCATCCCCTTATTAAGAAGGTTGCAAACCACAATCTCCATGGAAACAACACCACTAGAATTTGAATTGTTCAACGTGACTACTAGAGTTTCCTAACTTTTAGGCAATGAGCTCATTAATATCAAAGCTTGAGTTTCATCATCAACTTTGAAGCCTACCGCCGTCAATTGATTCATAATTGCTTGAAAGTTGGTGAGATGTTCACCAATCGAGTCGCCTTCCTTTAGTTTTAGATTGATCAACTTTCTCATTAGAAATGCCTTATTCGTCGCAGAATTTTTTGCATAAATCCCTTCCAGTTTATTTCATATTCTAAAAGAAAATGTTTCACTAGCAATGATATAAAACATAGAATTCTCCATAAAACACCGAATTGCCGCCGCCACCTTCCTATCCAAAATTTCACACTTTGCCTCAGTTATGTCGTTTGGCTTTTCCCCTTTGTTTTCCAAGGGTTGGTGAAGATCATTAAGATAGAGATAATCTTCCATCTTCGCCTTCCACAACCCCTAGTTCCTTCCATTAAGCTTTTCAACACTTATCTTCTCCATAGCCAAAGACTCTTCCAAAAATTTGTGTAGTTGCTCCGATACCAACTATTAGGACTTTACGGGATTACTACACAATTAGATTTAGAAGAGAATGTAGTGAAGAAAGCAAACAAAAATGATTCCCCCAAAAATAAAAACTTTTATTGATTCAACAAAGAAAATACAAAAGAGATCTAAAATTGAAAAGAAATCTCAATCCCGTACACCGAACAAAATACTTTTCCCACACATCTAATTAACGAACCATATGCATATCTATTTATAATAGTTTTGATTAAATGCATTCTTTAATCAACCATTTTTATTTCCTTCTTCTAAAATAAATTATTTCCATGTAGATAATTTTTTTCCCTTTTTAGTGCAATAAAAGAGCCAATTAATTATCTTCAAAATCTACACAATCCCAAAAAAGGCAATGTATTTTAGCCATAAATCCACCACGACTAAAATATCTCCAAAATCTATTTTGATTTGGAAATATTCTATTACAAAATCCAACAATTGTTAATAACCTATAATTTAAAATATTATTACCACGACCTTTTGTGATTTTGTGTCATGCAATGTGAATGTTATTGAGCCATCTTTACTGACATGCTCGATATCGTAAGTACGAGAAAACACTTCCAAGTACGAGGCAACACGACCATGCTCACTTTCCTGAAATTATTGTGTATTATTATATATATAAATAAGATTATACAATGTAATAAGTATCTATAATTGCAATTAATAAATTTACCATCTCTTGACGATAATGCTGGAATGATTTTGAACCACAGTGGTGTGTGATAGGATTTTTATTTCTATTTGTAGAATTTTACTCCGACTTTGTTTGTAAATTTAAAATCAATATTATATTTCACATTTTAAATTGATTCGATTATTATACTAATTCTACTAAATTTTTAATAAATATACGAGACTAGTAAACTTACAATCGCTTGTAGACTTTTGCAATAATCAACCCAAGCATGCCATATGCTTGCACTCATCCTATTAGGCTTTTCCCTCTTTTTTTAATGCTTGACATCATATCATGGTATTTTTTTGCATTTTTTCATCCATTAATTTTCGCAAAAGGCAAAGTTGGATTCTTGTAAGTCTACAATCTCCAGCACACTGAAAAAAATAGCTATACATTTATACTTAGTCAACAAATTGTACAGTGGTTATATATAAATGAAATACATATTTACACTTACATAGAAATCCTACTAAATATACTATAATATGTGGCATGGGATATTATCCCACCTAGCCCAAACAACACGGTCATTATTCTCTTATAAGCAGACTTGGAAATATCAAGAACAACATCTGAAGGCTCCGGTTCAAAGCCCCTGTATTAATTATGATATAGACCTTTAATAAATTATGAACAGTATATCATACACAAAATATTTATCATGTTGCAATAAATTTGATACTTACACACTCGCTTTAATTACTAAAGTGACTATGGGATGCTTTTTGTCTGATGGGCCACCGCCATCACCTCCCGTGCTAGTCCCTCTCCGACTAGAAGAGGGGTAATCTGATGAATGGAAAGAACTCCGACATCGAAACATAATACCTATCACACACATATCATTTTATTGTGGGAGAACATATCATTTAATTATGGTAAAACATATCATTTTTTATAAGAAAAGTATAATATTAATAATCACATAAATTACCTTCTATGAAAATGTACATTAATAATCAGTCTTTGTCATTTTCTAATTCAGACTCAGTCTCATACTCTATATTGTTCTCTTCTATAGTCTCAAATGCTTCTACTAAAATATCTGATTCATCATTTAGAGGCCCAAAATCAACATGATCATCAGTTATTATTATTTCATTATTTTACTCAAGATCTGCCTTATAAGCTTGTTCGTATGGAATATTCTTTCCATTAAACGTTAATCTTGCCTTTGTTTTAAAAACTGTCGACCAATCTGCTTTATCTCTTTTTAGACATGGATACGGAGCATAATAAACTAATAATGCTTATTTGGTTTGGACAAAAGGATCAAACTTATGGTAACGTAAGTTATGTTTAATTTCAATAAGATTATAATCTTTGTGCTTGTTGATTCCAGAACCTGAAACATTATTGAACTAATTGCATCTAAATAAAAAAAACTTCCTCTACAAGCCATAGAAAATATGTCAATTCCAAAACCTTGTTTAACACGCCGTAAAATTCATTTATATAATCATCTGGATCATCACCACCTATAACAAATACACCAGCATTGTTAGTTAATTTTTCAGCATCATATTCTTTGGTGTTGAATTTACATCCATTGACGAAGGATATTGAATATGTCTTGATAATTCTTCTTGGTCCAATGCAAGATGTTTTAATCCTTTATCGACTACACAATTTCTCGGATCATAAACGTAGTTTGAACATCAATTAGCGAATTCTTTGCTGAGATTGCCGCGTGGATGTTGTGATTTGTAAATACTGCAAAAATTATATATTAAACATATTCTTTAAGTATGATTGAGATAAATATAAATTTAAAAATTAGCATATTGAGAATATTAAGTAAAAATACATAACAAATGGTGTAACTTCAGTGCGATTAAGAAGTATATATGTTTTTGTTACATGGTAATCTTTGTCATCTAACCATGTTTACATACATTTTCCTACAAGTCGACCATGTTGTCTAAAAATAGATAACATTACTTGAGAAGAATCATGTTCAATGCCTTCATCGTTGCATGGAACACTTTCAAAAAATAAGTTCACATAGTTACTGAAATAATGAGAGAAAAAGAATGAGGTGTCTTCTTTGATATATGATTTGCAAATCGAACCTTCAACTCATGCTTTTTGTCTAACTTTTTTATTCGGATTATTTAAGTACATATTACAAATTTATTTCAAATTAAATTTACTTGTGTAATTAAATTAACATTTAACATACTCAATATTATTACCCCTTAAATGGATATATCCATCCATATTGCAAAGAACCTCGAAGACATTCTTTAGAAGGAAGATGAACACGTAAATGCTCCATTATATTAAAGAAACCTGGAGTAAAAATTTTCCCTAGTTTGTAGAGAAGCATAAAAATATCTACTTTAAGTTTACATAGATGTTCAACTATTAGTGTAGTCAAACAAAGCTCTTTATAAAATAAACTAAGTTCCATTGTAACTATCAAAACTTTCATAGGTAACATTTTTTGAAAACTATGGGTAACAAATTTTCCATCATTATGTGGAAATCGTGACTTTTCATTCCACTCAGTTTATTATTTTTAAAGTCGATACATCTATGAATATTAGAAGAAATCCCATCAAGAAATTTTAATCCTTCCACCCATTTTAACACAACTTTTATTTGGTTATTGTCTAGCTCATAGCATGCTTTAGGTTTTTTGGTTTCATTTGGCAGGATGCTTACATAATTCTTCTATATCACGTTTTGATTTCATAGCGTCCTTAGTATTTCCCTTTACATTCAAAATTGTATTAAACACATTATCAAAAATGTTTTTCTCATTGTGCATGAAGTAAATATTATGATAAAGTAGAAGATCTTTCCAATAAGGTACCTCCCATTATATACTTTGTTTGCATCGATTATGAATCGACGATTTACTTGGAATTTCAATTTATACTCCAGTTTTATGTATCTTTGGATTCCTTTACAAGCTCATATATTTCTTCGCTTAACCAAATTATCGGGAGTTGTCTAGTCTCTACTCTATTGCTTATAAAAAAATATCTCTTCTAAAATTATGATTAACATGGAGAAAATACCGATGACAATCAAACCATGAAATTTTCTTCCCATGTGGTAAAGAAATGCTCATGTTTCTTCCATGTAATAAGGACAAGCTGGTTGACCAACCGTACTCCAACCTGAAAGCATTGCATAAGAAGGAAAATCACCAATAGTCCATAACAAAGTAGCAAACATATGAATTTTTTTTTTCAAATGTCGTATGTTTTAGCTCCTTTATGCCACAGTGTTTTCAACTCTTCAATCAGTGGTTGTAAATAAACGTCTATTCCTTGTGTCGGATCATCAAGGCCAGGAACGACAATAATGAGAAACATATATAGGGTTTTCATACATATCCATAAAGGTAAATTATATGGTGTAGCGATACTAGGCCAAGATGAATATTTTGAACAAAATTGAGATAATAGTGAGAATCCATCCATACACAAACCAAGTCTAACATTATGGCTCTCTGCAACAAAAGCGGGATAAGGCTTATCAAAATATTTCAATGCTTCTCCATCAATGGGCGTATTAATGTACCTTCTTTCTGTGTTCTCACACTATGTCATCACATATGAGGTGCGTAACAGATGACACATATAACCTTTGAAGTCTAGGAGTGATGGGTGAGTAATGTAATCTCTTGTATGGAACTTCCTAAAAGTGAACTAGATCACGTATAATATGGCTTAGAAGTATATTTAAGTGTATATTCAAAATTAAGCAGTACTAACTACCAGAATATTGTAAAGTAAATAAAAGAAATCACACCAGGAATTTTATGCTGGTTCGGACCTTCCGTCCTACGTCTAGTCCCAGATTCCTTCTAGAATTTAACTAATCGACCCTCATTTAATCCAAAGCAACGGGTATCTTACAAAATGCCTGAGCAGCCGAACTAGACTTCAACCTTTTCCCAAAGATCTCTAATAGGACTTTACAAAAGTAAAATAAATCTCAATTTTTGATGAGTTCTCAATAACTTGAATGTAGTTAATCGTAGTACAAGACTTCATACAATCTCCTTGATGATTCAAGATGCGTGCTCCATGATTATAGAAATAAATCAGATGTTTCTTGAGTAAAGAATTGAATTTGAAAGCAATAAAGTTGTAAGTATGGTCAAGAGAATAGAGACTAAGAAAGATTGATACAGAAAAGTTAAAAATGATTTCAGATGTTGGGGGGTGTGTGTGTGTATCAAAGATTTATGATGAATAGTTGTAACCGTTCAATCACAGCCATTACCATTGGTAGAGATGCTCACGAATGATCGCAACTATTGGAGATGACTTTTTAGAAAATAACCATTATAGGATAATCAGTCGACTGAGTGTAAAAGTCAGTATACTGAATAAGAATGTTGAAGTATGTGCCAATTTTTAGAAAGAAGTTTATATAATAAAACAATGAAGTTCAGTCGACTGAATAGTATTCTTAGACCATTGCCTTCAATCGACTGAGAATAGTATTCAGTCGACTGAATAGTGAAAACCTCTTTTTATAAAATTCTACTTTTTGAAACTTGTTAATCCTATTTGATAATTAAAAGTATTTGTATGCATGTGTGTGCGCGTGCATATGAACTACCAAGGAGATTTTACAAGTGTATCTAGGACCAAACACATACATTTGACTTAATGAGCCATATTTTTATAGATTTTGAAATGTAGACGATCCTTCTTGCTTCTCCTTGATTCTCCTGATTAAATAGCTTGTTATACCTAGACAGTTTTGTATACTAGATATATAGAGATATAGTTATCATCATTAAAACATAAACCGGGGTTCTAACAATCTCCTCCTTTTTGATGATGACAACTATAAGAATTGTTGAGTAAAAATATATATCTCTCCCCCTTAATACGTGCTCCCTGTCAATATTCTTTCCCTTTCTGGCATCAACAAAAAGGTGAGAATACAACAGAGATTACAGTGTACAAGAATATATCATAGGGGATGATGGTGTGAACTATCATTTTATTGAGTATACAAGCTTAGGGACGAAGATTAACTGAAGTGTTAGGATTTTGGTCGGTATGAAATAAATAGCTAGTTGAATTATAAGCGAATTCATCGTGGTCTATGTCATCATACTCATATCCCGTACTAGAACAACCTAATATTGAACCCAAATCTTCTATAGATAACTTAATATCAGTTAGCGCCAAAATTGGTCACTACACCCAAATCCAGATGAAAGCACCAAATACCAGTCACAGCTCAGAGATAGAGTATATGTAGAGAGTAATAATGTGAAGAACAGTTAAAACTAAAATGAAAGCAGTAAAGAACAACAGATTTTATAGTGGTTCGGCTAACTCCGGCCTACGTCCACTCCAGAAGTTTGCTTTTTATTGTTGTAATAATCGATTACAGTTACAAAATGGTAGAGTTGCCTTAGCCTTAGAAAAGAGAAAGTAAGAGAGCAGAAAGAAGATCCCCCATCTGGAGACCCACATGCTGTATTTATAGGCTAAACCAGGTTGTTGGGCCTCCTGAGTAGTTTGGGCCCATCAAGGTCATAGCCGAACCCTACTTCATTATGCCGAACGATCCTGAGCAGTTGGTATGCCGAACGTTGGGAGGTGCGAGGTACCGAGGTATCGAGGTACGGAGGTGCGAGGTACCGAGGTATGGAGGTGCGAGGTACCGAGGTATGGAGGTGCGAGGTACCGAGGTATGAAGGTGCGAGGTATGGAGGTGCGAGGTGCAATGCCGAGCGAGGTGAGGTATGCCGAACGACCCATCCAATGCCGAACGCTCCCTAATGCCGAACGATCCATCCAATGCCGAACGAGATTTATGCCGAGCGCTCCATCCAATGTCGAACGATACTTAATGCCGAACCTCCATCATGCCGAACCATGTCTGATGCCAAACAGTTTCTAATGCCGAGCGTCCATCATGCCAAACGATCTCTAATGCCGAACCTCCATCATGCCGAACCATGTCTGATGCCAAACAGTTTCTAATGCCGAGCGTCCATCATGCCAAACGATCTCTAATGCCGAGCGCCTCTAAATGCCGAGCGCTCCTGGATGCCGAGCGCTACTGAATGCCGAGTGCTCCTGGAATGCCGAACCACTCATGTATGTCGAACGCTCTATGCATGCCGAGTACTCTTAAATGCTATTCGAACGTGAATAGTGAATGCCAGACGAACTATTTGTGCCGAACCTCCACCATGCCGAACCATGTTTAATGCCGAACCATGTTTCCTAGACCCAAATTATAGTTGATCCATCTTTAACCAATCATTCTCCCAAGCATGTTGCATCATCCATCCATCCAGTCGACTGAATCCATCGTACACCAGCCTCGACGAACATGCAGTCGATTAAGTTAAACCTGTCTGTTCGTGACCTTGCCAAAAGGCGAGTTAACACTTGCCCCCCAAAACATGCCTTGCTATTGGAAGGTGTGTTTTGAATAGCCTTAAATCCGATACCCAAAGTCCATGTTTCATCCATATCCAATAACCAATAACCGACTTTAGGACCTCTCTGGGTCAATATCCAAATCCTCTACCGTCCATAGCCGATATTCATATCCGTAACCTCTCCGGGTTCTTGTCAAGCACGATCCATACTTGACGACCTATGTTAAGTAAATCCATGGTGATCATGGTTCAATGTCCCTGAACGTCGAATAATGCCGTGGCTTAAGTCCTAAGCCGAATCCTGGTCACTCCGGACCCCTACCGAGCATAGTCCATACTCAACGACCTGCAATAGTAACCAATAATATGGGGGCCTAAGTCCTAGGCCGAGTCCTGGTCTCTCCGGACCCTTGCCGAGCATAGTCCATACTCGACGACCTGAAATAGTAACCGATAACCTGGGGCCTAAGTCCTAGGCTGAATCCTGGTCTCTCTGGACCCTTGCCGAGCATAGTCCATACTCGACGACCTGAATAAGTCGATTTGCCATGCTCGGACAAAGCGACTTACCCCTTGCCAGGTATGATCCATACCTGACGATCAATTACCAAAAGCCAGATAAAAATCCAATCAAAAGCCAATCCTAAATCCAGATCAAATCAGGAAACAAAAAATCCATATCAAAATCAAAACCAATATCCAAACCAGAAATCAATCATCCAAATAAAAGTCCAAACCAAAAGAAAAAATCAAAAGACAAACAAAAACCAGGAGTTCAAACCAAACCAAGAAAAAGCAAATGTCCAAACCGAAAAAGAAAAGGCAAATTTCACAAACTAGAGTGTCGCGGTTTGTCATCATCTCAGAGCATGCCTAGGGGCTATCTTCGTCCCCGTACATGTGTAAGTGACTTGGTCGTTTGCTCAAAGTTTGCTACTTATTTCATATTACCCTTGTCAATTGATAACCAATCGACCATCATTCCTGGGCCTCGCGCCATCGTTGTTTGAGGTAGACGGTGGTCGCTCCTGTTCCACCGCTGCATTCCGAGCTCCAACATATTGTCGCAACTGTCCATTCCTTACATGTTCCTCAATTATGTTCTTCAGATGCCTACAGCTGTTGGTATCATGCCCGTCCAAGTCGTGAAAAAGACAGTGCCTTCCTGATGCCCTTTCACGTTCCGAAGGTTGTCTCCTAGCTGGCCTTCGGTAGGGAAGGCGATTCCAAGTCTCCATGAATATCCGTTCCAACGTCTCGTTTAATCCCATGTAAGTGGAGAATTTTGGCTCTCTCCACCGCTTCCTAGCTTTTCCTGAATCATCATCCAGCTTCCGTTTTCCTTTATCTTTATCTTTATCCAAGCCTCTACTAGATGGCCCTCCATCATCAGCCGCGTTCACCTCCTTTAATTTCATATCTGAGCATGCATCTTCCTGCCGAAGGAATCTCTCAGCTTCGTAAAAGAATTCCCCAAGATCCATTGGTGGGTCTCGTATTAGATATACCTTGAAATCTGAATTCTCTCTGACCCCTGACACCGCTGCCATTAGGACCATCGATGGATCTGGTCGATCCACCAATGCAACCTCCGCATTAAACCGAGTTAAGAAAGCCCTGAGTGATTCCTCCGTCCTTTGCTTTACTGATGTCAGCGTCATTACATTCTTTGGCCTCTTGATATGAACCCGAAATTGCTTCAAAAACCTGTCCACCAATTCTATCCATGTCCCGATAGATCCTTCTTCTAGCTGTCTGAACCACATAGCAGCTATATCCGTTAAGTACAAAGGGAAACATCGGGCCATAACTTCCGCCGACGCCCCCAGCACTTCCATGTGTCTTGTGTATCTCATCAAGTGATCAGTTGGATCAGCTTTTCCATTGTATACCTCCACGTTAGGTAGCTTAAACTCTGGTGGATTCTGAGCTATCCTGACTTCACGAGTAAATGGACTCCTGTTCACTCCTTCCAGATCTCTATTGGTCAAACCTCCATGCATAGTTCGCCTGATAATCTCAGCTAATCCAGCATTGTCCGTCAAGGGATGCCCCCCGAGTTCCCGAGGGAATTCTGGTACATACTCTTCATCTCTTGCTCTTACATTCCTGCCAGCATCCTGTTGCGTGGTGTTAGCTGGAACCCCTCCATGAACTAGTTCAACATTATCTGATGGTGCGCCCCTGAGTCCAGCTCCATACGGATTGTTAGTTGTATGTTGATTGGGGGTTGCCCCCTGCTGAACCATTCCCTCTGCTTGCTGGTTGAGTGCTTCTGATCTGGCTCCATGGATCTGAGCCCCCGCATTTCCTACTTGCGTAAATTGTCTGAGAAGAGCCTGCATCATCTCCTCTTGTCTTTTCATCATGACTTCCATTTCCTCTCTGGTGATGTAGATGGATGCTTGACCTGCTCCCGCTCCAGAGGAAGCCTCTTGACTTCCCTCCTGATTGCTCCTTTCTGCCACTTGCTTTCTTGTTGATGGCCTATCCATTGCTTTCTAGAGTCCAAGTTCCTAACTCCAAAATTCCTGAGTTCAGTTCTCAGTGAAAGCACCAAAGTGTTAGCGCCAAAATTGGTCACTACACCCAAATCTAGATGAAAGCACCAAATACCAATCACAGCTCAGAGATAGAGTATATGTAGAGAGTAATAATGTAAAGAACAGTTAAAACTAAAATGAAAGCAGTAAAGAACAATAGATTTTATAGTGGTTCGGCTAACTCCGGCCTACGTCCACTTCATAAGTTTGCTTTTTATTGCTGTAATAATCGATTACAGTTACAAAATGGCAGAGTTGCCTTAGCCTTAGAAAAGAGAAAGTAAGAGAGCAGAAAGAAGATCCCTCATCTGGAGACCCACATGCTGTATTTATAGGCAAAACCAGGTTGTTGGGCCTCCTGAGTAGTTTGGGCCCATCAAGGTCATAGCCGAACCCTACTTCATTATGCCGAACGATCCTGAGCAGTTGGTATGCCGAACGTTGGGAGGTGCGAGGTACCGAGGTATGGAGGTGCGAGGTATGGAGGTGCAAGGTGCAATGCCGAGCGAGGTGAGGTATGCCGAACGACCCATCCAATGTCGAACGCTCCCTAATGCCGAACGATCCATCCAATGCCGAACGAGATTTATGCCGAGCGCTCCATCCAATGCCGAATGATACTTAATGCCGAACCTCCATCATGCCGAACCATGTCTGATGCCGAACAGTTTCTAATGTCGAGCGTCCATCATGCCGAACGATCTCTAATGCCGAGCACCTCTAAATGCCGAGCGCTCCTGGATGCCGAGCGCTCCTGGATGCCGAGTGCTCCTGGAATGCCGAACCACTCATGTATGTCGAACGCTCTATGCATGCCGAGTACTCTTGAATGCTATTCGAACGTGAATAGTGAATGCCAGACAAACTATTTGTGCCGAACCTCCACCATGCCGAACCATGTTTAATGCCGAACCATGTTTCCTAGACCCAAATTATAGTTGATCCATCTTTAACCAATCATTCTCCCAAGCACGTTGCATCATCCATCCATCCAGTCGACTGAATCCATCGTACACCAGCCTCGACGAACATGCAGTCGATTAAGTTAAACCCGTCTGTCAGCGACCTTGCCAAAAGGCGGGTTAACAATATCAACACAAAGCACTTGACTCCAAAGCAACCCTCATCGTTTTTACATTTATAGAATGTTCCACACAAATTAGCATAGAACATTTTAACTAGAAATGTATCATTTTTTACCTTATTTTGATTTGCATCAATTAATGAGAGTAGTCCATGTTCTCGAGCAAGAGCTTCTATCCTAAAAGCTTCGGAATCTGACAGCTTATAGAACGTATCTTGAAAAACCCTTTTTTCATGTAATTCGTTGAAGTATTTCAAGGCAATTTTGCTGTTATTCAACCATAGGAGAATTTGCTCATTGGACGCAAATTCGGGGTGAGATGGGTTGGATGTAGATGCTGCTGCTTTGTTTTTTGTTTCTCTCTTCTTTGTAACAGGTATTTTCTCTCTTAGAGCCATTCATTTGTATTTTGAAAAGCTAGGGTTTGAATTTTCATAAATGTAAACATGGATAGGAGTGAAGAGGCATGGCTGTTAATTTGTTTTTTAAAAAATCAGAAACTGATAGTTCGATCGACTGGTGAAACTAGTTAGTCGACTAAAATCTTACAAGGTTGTTTCCCGAGAGCAAAGTGAAAATTTTTAGTCGACTATTAAATTTTAGCCAACTGAAATGTATGAGCTTAGTCAACTGGAATGTTGTTCAGTCGACTGAACTGGGTGACTTTTGAAACCCTGACAATGTCGACTATTTTATTCTATTATAGTCAATTATTTTTATTTTTGGCCTACGCTCAGGCGGCCATGGAAGCTTTTCGGTCGACTGAATGGGTGAAAAACAATGTTCTGAGTATTTTTGGTTATATTTTCTTTTGAACTAGTTGTTATATTTTATAACTTATATATACTTAGAATATTTTATTTGCTTATATATTCTTATTACAAGCTTTGTTATATATTGTATTACATATGTTTAAAAAGTACACATGCATACATACATACATACAAAGGCGAAGCCCCATTGCAAATGGGGTAGGCACGTGCCTACCCCAGTATTTTAAAAAAACAAATGCAGTTTGCATGCAAAATGTTCTGTAGTATTTTCCAAAGCAAAAGCTTATGCTATTGAAGGTAAGTTGTCTGATGAAATGCTTGAATGGAAACGGACATAAAAGCAATGTTTTGGGTTTTGCAGGGGAACCAATTTATAGGATTGAGTAACTTAGGATAACTACTGCTATAACACTTGAATGGGAGCATAACTCAAATGAGGGAAACTTATAAGGTTCTTGCTTTGGCTTTTCTTTTTTAGGGAATGGCTGTAATGGTATATTGTTTATAAGTAAGCTCATACTTGGAGTGATGGTACATTTTTTGGGAATGGCTGTTGTATAGAGTGACCACCCCAAAACTGAAACTTTGCTTCACCACTACATACATACATACATACATACATATTATAAACTACTTACCCTATTGGATGTCATGTTGAACCGAGCTACTTCGAAAGACTTGGAGCTAGCGTATTGTTTTATCGGTAGTTTCCCACAGAAAGTCATATGCCTTCTTTTAATAAAATTCAAATGCTCCCTTTTTTCCGTTGCTTCTAGTAAATTTCTTTATGGAGCAGCATGGCTTTACCTTGATAATGTGTAAAATCATCAATATGGTCATCGTTTGCGGTAGTTATACTGATGTAAGATGAAGTGTTGTCCGATGTTGGCATTGCTATTAAAGGTTTTGAAATTCAAGAATCATAGTTTGAGGTGGTATTTTAAACCTTATTATGATTTTTATATATGTAAGCATTTAATAAAAATAGGAATTCAAAATTATAGGCATGTAAATTATTACCATACAATTTTGATCAACTTCTCTTTTAAAAGAATTCATATATAATTTCTAAAGATTTTTAGTAAATAAATACGAGTCAAATATATTTTCAAAAAATATTTTACCAGATATTTGTAAATTTTGTTAGTTTTTGTGTATCTGCATAAGAATAGGAATTTCATTGGTACCCATAACCTATGTTAGGGTCTACGTGTTAGTAGAAGAAGGTAGCCATACCCAAGTGGGTTTGGGACCTTTAGAGATATAATTACTATTATTAACAACATTTATTAGATAGTTATCTATATATTTTTGTCTAATTAATTTATTATTAGAATTTGGAATCCAAATTTTCACAATTTTTGAATTTGAATTACATGTTTTAACATTTTCTCTTGACTTCTTGAGCTTAGTATACAAAGTATTACATTTCTCATTACTTTGTTCGGGTTTATAAGCAAGTCCATTTCTGTTGTAAGAAGGTTTTGAAATTTTAATTCAATTTTCTAATTTTTGCTTTCTTTTATTAAATTTCGAAATATTATTAGTAATTTGTTCCAATTTTTGTTTTAGTTCAAAATTTTCGTTTCTACCTAAGTCTAAACTAGATTTCAATTTTCAATTCTTTTTGCGAAGCTTATCATTTTCGTTTTTGTTATCTCTAATTTCATCGATTAGAGCTATATTTTGAAAAGATAAGTTTTCAAAAGATTTTTGTGAAATTTCTACTTCATCCTCTAAAATACTTTTCTTATCTTTTAATAAGCCAATTTATAGTTCAACTCTATTTAATTTTCCTATATTTTCTTTTTAAAATTTCTTTAGATCTCTATGCGTATCATCTAATTCTATACTTGTTTTCAAAATCTCGTTATAAGAGAGTTCGGGACTTACCTCTGCAGTAGTAACCATAAAACAGACGTTTGCTTATTTTGAATCACTATTGCTGTCACTATCTGAAGAAGATGTGTTTGAAATGTCCCATGTAACTTGAAATGCCTTTCTCTTTTTTTTAACTTTTAGAACTTTTTTTCCTCTTCTCGTTATTTAGTTGTGGACACTCTTTCTTTATATGGTCAAATTTGTCACACTCATAGCACATGATTGATTTATGGTTAGATGAGTTTGTTTAATTGCCACCGTTTTGTGCCTTTGTAAACTTCTTGAACTTCTTGAATTTGTTATAGTTATTGGCTATAAACCCCATTTCATATTCATCTAAGTCTGAGTCATCATCATTGGCTTGGAAGGCTAAACTCTTTTTCTCTTAGTTTTGCTCTTTTCTTGCCTGCAAATTAGCTTCGTATGACATTAAATTTCCTATTAGTTCTTCAACTTTGAGGTGAGAAATATCGTTAGCTAAGACTTTTCTTTCCCATTCAGCAGTCAAAGAATTTAAAATATGTGTAACTAGATCAAAGTTTGTAAAAACAACTCCTGGTGCCATGAGATCGTGTTGAATCGTTTGAAATCTAGCATACATATCTACAATGGTCTCATTTGCTTTCATTTTGAATGATGAAAACTGGTTCTATACAATATATATTTTAGTTTATTTCACTTTATTCATGCCTTCATGAGTGACTTGAAGTGTACGCCAGATATCATATGTAGTCTTACATAGCATAACTCTTGAGAACTCGTTTTTATCAAGTGAACATAATAAGACATTCATAGCTTTAGCATGGTTCGTTGTTGTGGTCTTTTGAACATCTGTAAAAGTACCCATATCAGTATTAGGGGCCTCATGTTTTTGGTTTTAGTAGCTTGCCAGATTTCTAGACCGTTGGCTTCCATAAATATCCTTATATGTTTGGACCAATAAGCATAGTTAGATCTAGTAAATAGTGGAGGATGTGCAGTTGACTGACTTTCTTAAAAAGTACTTGCCATATTATGATGATTATTCAAATACTATGTTATGGTAATTGAAAAGACCTTGCTTTAATACCAAATAAAAGTGCATAAGGATCTCATATAATATGGCTTAGATGTATATTCAAGTGTATATTCAAAATTAAGTAGTATTAACTAGCAAAATATGTAAATTAAATAAAAGCAATCACTACAGGATTTTTATACTGGTTCGGACCTCCCATCCTACGTCTAGTCCCAGACTCCTTCTGGAATTGACGAACCAACCCTTACTTAACTTGGATGAACATGTATCTTATAAAATTTCAGAGCATTCGAACAAGACTTCAACCATTGCTTGAAGATCTCCAATAGAACTTCACAAAACTATAATAAATCTCTGACTTCTGATGAGTTCTTATAACTCGAATATAGTCAATTGTAGTACAAGACTTCCTATAATCTCCTTGATGATTCAAGATGCATGCTCCATGATATGGAAGTAAATCAAATGTTTCTTGCGTAAAGAACTAAATTTGAAAGCAATAAAGTTGAAAGTATGGTCATGAGAATATAGACCAAGAAAGATAGATTCAAGGTTAAAAATGATTTCAGATGTCGGTCTCTATATATGGATATCAAAGTGTTACGATGAATAGTTGTAATCGTTCAATCGCAGCCATTACCATTCGCAGAGATGCACACAAACGATCGCAACTATTAGTGACGAATTTTCAAAAAATAGCTGTTACAAAATTATTAGTCGACTGAGTGCTAAAAGTCAGTATACTGAATAAGAACATTGAAGTATGTGCCAATTTTCAAAAAGAAGTTTATATAATTAAACAATGAACTTCGGTCGACTAAATAGTATTCTCAATCAACTGAGAATAGTATTCAGTTAATTGAACAGTGAAAAACCTATTTCTATAAAATTCTACTTTTCAAAACTTGTTAATCCTCTTTGATAATTAAAAGTATTTGTATGCATATGTGTATGTGTGTGCACATATGAACTACGAAGGAGATTTTACAAGTGTATGTAGGACCAAATAAATACATTTGACTTAATGACCCATATTTTTATAGCTTTTGAAATGTAGATGATCCTTCTTGCTTTCTCATTGATTCTCTAATGCAATAGCTCATTATACCTTCATAGTTTTGTATACTAGATATACAGAGATATAGTTGTCATCGTTAAAACATAAAACCGAGGTTTTAACACTTCCTTTTCCTTCTTTTTTCTTAGTTTGTATCTTTCCTCGTTACATATTCTACACTTCCTAAGATTGAACTCCTCTTTTCAAAACAATATACATCTATCTTTTGGTATAGCAAACCGAAAGAAAATATAAACTTTTCACTTCATAATGATTTTCGCACAATAAATTATCGGGTGACATTTGTTGTTTTGCAGCTTGTACAATACTTGTAAATCCAGCTTCTGTGCAGTTGAATTTAGGTTTCATAGCAATGTATTCGGTGGTTACTGATAATCGGGTGCCACTTTTATAGCCATCCCAAAGGGGTTTCTTAGCTGCATCCAATAAATCATAGATTTTCTTTGCTCAAATATTTGGTTCTTCTTTGACATTTACAACTTTATCATCAACTTGAACAGTAGGATACATTAATCGTGTTGCATCTTCAATCATATCTTCAATAGGATTCACCGTAACATTGACATTATCTACCTCATAATTCGACACTATAGAATTAAGTGCAACAACTTCACCATGACAATCCCAAATTTGGCATGAAACCGTTCTGATACAAATGTACTATAACCTTTTTAGGTTTACAGTGCTTTAAATGTTTATAGTTAGCACACAAGCAATGCATTTCTCTATCATTTCCATTATTACTTTCGTGAATTTAATAAATTCATGTACGCTATTATAAAATGTTCCTTTATTGAGCCTTTCATTCCATTTCGTTGATACATCCACCTCTTCAAGTTGACAAAATAATTGATCATTTTTTTATTTCAAGCAATATGATAGAAATTTAAAAAATTATAGTAAGATTAGAAAAATTATGATTTTTTTAGATTGACATTTTATTTTTTATTTCATTCATACATTTTACTATTTTATTAAATTATACCATATATTATTCATTTTACTTTTTTTCATAAAAGCTTATTTCAATTTTAATAAACTATAAGTTATATCTTATATTTTCAAATTATTATTTTTAACTGTGGATGGTCGGTCATCCTATTACCATTACAAACAAAATGTAATAATTATATTTCACAAATCGTTTCATCGTTTCAACAAAATTTCGGCAGCACTTCCCTTTTCTCCCCGTATCGTACATAAATGCGCGTACACAGGGAACAAAAGGGAAGCGTTGTTGAAATTTTATAAACTGTTTAAGATGAAATGACTTACGAAATGTAATTATTATATTGTGTTAGTAACTTGTCCAATATAGGGATAAATCGGATAAATACTGTACCAAATGAATATTGATATCCTTTTGTAGTAAAAACGAACATTTGTATAATGATCATACACAAATCTAAGAGATTTAAAAAATAAAGTACATTATACACTAATTTTTTATATTAACATTATACACTAATTCGTTATTTAAATTTCTTAACGATTAAAAACTAATAAAAAATTATTTTTTTCAACATTTTAGCTAGCACTAATTTCAGTTTATTACACGGTAATAAACAATTAACATTATACACTAATTTGTTTACATATATTACTACATACACGTTAATCAAATTTAAATATAACACAACACCAGAACTGTCATTTTGTAACGGTTATAACCGTTGGTAATCAAATTCCCAACGGTTATAACCGTTGGTAGCAGGTATGTTATAATTTTTTTGCATATTTTGTAACGGTTATAACCGTTGTGAATTTTGGTCATTTCCAATGGTTATAACCGTTGGGAATTTTCGTACTTCCCAACGGTTATAACCATTGGGAAAAACCGTAATTCCCAACGGTTATAACCGTTGGAAATCTTCGTAATTCCCAATGGTTATAACCGTTGGGAATTACTTCACGTTTCCAACGGTTATAACCGTTGGGAATTCCTTGCATAAGTAAATAGCAAAATTACCAACACTTATAAGTGTTACAATTTTGGTATAACTGAACCATATCTTATTCAGCATCTAATAGTATTTCATTCAACTATATCTATACGAATTTACAACAATAGTAAACACAAGACTAAATTACAAAACTAACATATCATCAAATCAGTAAATAAACATCAAACGTACGAAATAGAACATATCAAATTCTGCAAAGTTCATTGTGATAACTTCAAATTTCACTACTACAATATATCTAGAAGCTTACAAACAACGAATACGACACTCTGGCCAAACTACAAAACCACCATCAACCAACTCGGACAATGTATAATGACCATTTTAAGGTCCGTCAAAAAGTGGCTTGTCCGGATTCTCGTGTAGGCTTGCATTCCGCATTCTCCGCTTCCTACATGCATATATATGAATTCATTTGTAAATTACGCATTACCATTAAGATTTCTTAAAAAAAGTGCAAATTTCCTACACAACAAATAAAAAGTGCAAGCATCCGAAGATTTCCTAAAGAAGCCAATTCTAATCCCAAATCCAAAAAATCACCATCAAGCAACAAGAAAAGTAGAAATTTGATAATTATATTATCAGTGGCAATTGGTGTGGGATTCATTGTATTAAAGAAAATGATTTATTATAAGCCAATTCTACATTTCATAAAAATATTCTGTGTAACAACCCGGGATTTAGCTTCAAATTATAATCGTCAATTAACGGTTAAAGTGATGATAAATTGCTATTGGAATTTAGATCAAGTTGAAATTCTTTTACAAAAGTATTAAGTGTTTTAATCAGTTATAAATTCCTTTACAATTTGTTAAAGGATTATGCGGGCTTTAATATTGATCCTAGCCCACATTTTCTTTTTGTTTTGGTGCTGAGATTAGCAAAAGTATACTCGTTCCTCTTCGACTCATTTTCATTCGCAAGCCCATCAAAGAAAAACAAAACGTCCCTGTTATCATCCTTATCTATTGTCAATGTCGGCCCGTTCCTCAATTCTCTTTTTCATTTTTCGCGTGCCCTAACCCTAAGCAAAAAAAAAAGAACGAAAATGTTAATGGCGGATCGTCTTTCGTTCGTCCCTCTTCATCAAAAATTAGGGTTTCAGTAATTCGTGGTTGCCGATTTCAGATGCTCGTTCGAGTTCTATTTTCTTGCTCTGATTGATCGATGTCCCCTCGAGGTTGCTCGGCAGCAAAATTTGATTGGTTCGTCGAAAAAAAGGTGAGTGATAATTTCACTCACATCTACTTCAGCTTTCAGTTATATGATTCGAGATTTTCGTCGTATAAATTTATTTGTTGAATTCGTTTGTTGATTTTGCTCCGCCACTTGATCTTCGTTTGAATATTTAAAATGATTATTGACTTCTTCAATTTCGGTATGGTCATTGTTTTCTTGGCTTTGAAGGATTTCGTGATTTCCTCGGTTTTAATGATTTATTGTCGAATTATTTGGCCACCACAGTACTGTTCTTCGGGTGAACAATGTTGATTTGTCCTCGGGTTTATTGTTTACTGCTTTGATTATCTCTGTAGCATACTTGTTTGTAGCATTGCTTCATATATATATATATATCTGTGTGCATTCATGTAGATATATATATATATGTGATTGAGTGTTACATTGTCCATTGCTATTATGTGTATTACTGTGAACTTGGATTGGATTGGGGCCTTGTGTCATTGCTTTAGTCCTGAGTACCTTGTCATTTAGTATCACTGACTGTAAGTTGTTTCGACCATTTGTGTCAACCTGCACTCGTTTGATTTTGAGGAATTTACGACTTTGAGCATTTCTGAGTTTGTTTCGTGGGGCTGTTGCATTTGTTTCGGTACAACTGTCCTGTACTAGTTGTTACCATTCACTGTTGCCGTTTCAATTGAGATTACTGGCTCCGGTGTTGATTTTCAGTTGACATCGGCTTTGACTTTTGTTGATTCATGATTGTGTCTTCATTTGACATCAGTCTACACTGTTTGCATAGCCACTTACACTGGCGGCAGCACGCTTGATCTTGGCTGCATTATCCACATGAGATCATTAGACTTTACTGTGCATTCTGTAGTGTTGTAGTGTTTTGAACTGTTGCACTATTTTGTTCACTGCCGTGTATCACCTGCTAGTCACTAAGTTGCCCCCTTCATGTTGTTTGGATTAATGCAGCTGCATTCTGCGGCACTTCTACTTTGTTAACTTTAGATTGTGGACTGGTGAGCTGTTTTTGAGATAAGTCTGTAGTTTTTGGTGGGACTGGATTTACTTATTAGCTTGTAATTTGGTTCAACCCAGATCAGTTTTGACTACATTGCCTGTGCATATACATATGCCATTTTGCACTGTTAAGTTTTACAGTTGCATAACATATTATATCTTACTTCATCCCCACTTCATCACTGTATGTTGCACTGTTTCAGTTGCTTCTATGTTGTCTCTTTGATGGTCTTGAGTTATGGTGCCATCTTCTTGTTGCCCAGACTTTTCTGTTGTCTCCATTTATTTGTAGCAGCACTTCATGTTGCATTTGTAGTTTGACGTAGGCCAATAGTGTTCGCACCACATATTGCTGAGTACATTGTCCAATGTCCTGTGGAGTGCCATTGTTGCCTTTAATTCATTTTATGTTGTCACACTCCTTGTAATTGCAGTTTGCATTTTGTGCATTTGAGTTTGGTACACATTCTTGGTCTGTTGGCACGGTTAAACTTCATGTTGAGACTGCACTTCCCTGTCTGCTGCTTGACTCGAAGTTTGGTCCTCATGTATCTTGTCTGCATTGTTGTTACTTTGACTGCTTGCTTTCACATGGTAGCTGAACTTGCTCGAGTTGTAATCATGAGTTTGTTGTGTTGCCATATCTTGATGTCTTGTTTCTGGCCATTCTCGGGCCTGGACTGCATTTGCATTATTTTGGTTCATTTTGTTAGTCGAGTTGCAGTGTTTCATCACTTGAGCCATGTATGTCTGCACTAATATTTATAGTGAGTTGTATTGTCTTGGGTTCGAACTTGCAAGCTTCATGTTGCCTTGACTTTGGCTGTTGCATTGGGTTGAGTCATGACTGCAGTGACTTGACCTTTGCATTTTATTTGTTTCTCGAATTTCACTTGAGTTGAACCCAATATTTGGGTTTGACCTTTGCATTTTATTTGTTTCTCGAATTTCACTTGAGTTGAACCCAATATTTGGGTTTGACCTTTGCAGTTTCATTGAGTTTGGTCATTCATTACATTTGTCTTGACCATTTGGGACAGTTACATACCTGTTTCAAGTAGTATTTGGGTTTCCCTGACCACGCATGCTTGTTAGTATCGACCGATACTTTGAGGCGTGTTGTACCCTGCTGTCTCTATGCAGCCATTGCTTTCTGTTGATTGATTTGAACTTGGGCCGAGACTTAATTTTATGTCTCGACCATTTATTTGAATCGCATTTGAGTTGAACCCGACTTTCTCTGGGTTTGACCTTATGCGCGTTTCGTGAATTTCCGTTGATCTTTTATGCATTTCGTTTGATAGTGGCGAGGCAGTACACGCGTGCGTGTACTGCAGCCCTATCAGATTTGACAGTTTTAAATTGATTTAGTCGATTTGATAAATTGTTTATTTATCTCTGTTGATGATTTAAATCTGATGATTTTTGTTAAACACTGTTAAGTGTTATATTGACCGTTATCCGGTTTCTTTGTTTAAAGAATCGGATAGACGGGAATTATTGTGACTGTCGTCTATTAAAATTATTACTGCCTATATGCACTAATAAACTGGTTTGAATTAGACTGACCTGGGTATTATTTTCTTTTGAATGTAATACTCGGGTCAGACCCGAGTTATTTCAGGTTGTAGATTTTCTTCTTTGAGTTGCTGTTCAGGATTTGAAGACTTTTCACATCTTCTGAAGTTGTCTGTGTCATTTTTTAGTAGTCGCGTCATTGTATAGAACGATATGTATTCATGTATATTAGTTGATAATGTACTTGTATATATAACTTCTAGAGTCGACAGTTGTAGTTGTATCATATGTATTGAGTCAACTATGTATTAACTGACATCAGTTATATATATATGAGACTTTTGTTTTTATCTGTGTTCCGCATTTATATTATCTGTGTTATTGTTATATCTAATGTCCTAAACTATTATGAACTATCGTAGTTTGTTTTATACTGATAATTGGATATGTCGATGGGAGTAAATAAATAATAGATGAAAAATAAAAAAGTATATACCACTCCTACCGAGATAACCAATATTAGTGTGAGGCCAATTACGGATGGTCGCTCCTATCCAGCCTTATTCTTCGTAATAATAGACAGTATTTCTTTTAATACTCTTTGTTATTATGAGCATAGAGGTGGGGCGTCACAGTTGGTATCAGAGCTTGGGGTTTATGGACATAATATAAAACATAACTTGGATGGAACATATGTTACAACTATTGGTCGATGTTTTATTTGTACTTTGAGTCAAAACTAAAGTTTTGAAATTTGGATGAAATTTTTAAATATCCTTATTTAAAAATAATAGTGAAATTGTGTTCTGATGATATGATTGATTTGTGTTCTATTTATCAGAGTGCGCAGCGGAAACAGTGAAACCGTTTTCGCTGAGTACAACTGATAATCTTTTTGATTTAAAAATCAAAATACGAAATCGATATGAATTTCATTTGTTGTTTACATAGCTGTAATTATTTTATTTCTTTGAGAACTTTGAATCCAAATTGAGGATTCGAAGAAATTGCAGATATGTGATTTTTGTTGAAATTTCCGCTGGCTTTCTTTTGTACTAATCATCTAGTGATTAGATTTTTGCTGTTTTGAATTATCTTCATTAAAGATACATTTGAATGATTCTTTGTCCATTTTGTAGTACGTGCAAAAATTTAAATTGCACGTTATTGCATTTATTTTACGTTGAACCGATGCTTGGTTATGAAACGTATTTTGTTGCCGTTGTTTTTACAACGGAATTTTACACCAATGCTATATTTTGAAGTACGGTGTTTTGTGGCATTTTGATGAATGAAAATTCTCTGATATTACATTTAGATGTAAATTGTTTTGATGTGATTTTGACGTTTTAAAATTACTGTCGCTTTGGCTTCAGTAACCGTCAAATTTTAAAAGTGGATTTTCAAGCGGTTATTCCGCAATACTGATTTGTGACCGTTTTTACGGTATTTTGAGAAGTACAATTTCCTTATCGAAATTGTTACTAATATTGCTGCTTTAATCACGTGATTGGAAACTCGTTTAAAAATGAAAATTGTTTTATAAATTTTTAACGGTTTGCGTTTTCAAAAGGATGAGAAAGCGACTTAAACGATTCAGCAAAATCGAGGATTATGACCCCTTTCTTTTACTGTTTCGCTTAACTCCGGACTTGTCCAGTTGAGAAGGTGAATTGTTATTTTTACAAAATAAATAACAATTGTTTTCAGAAATTTAACAGTTTACGCTTTCAAAAGAATGAGGAAGCGATTTAAACGTTTCAGCAAAATCGAGGACTATGACCCCTTTCTTTTACTGATTCGCTTAATTCCGGACTTGTTCGTTTGAGAATGTAAAGTGTGTTTTTACAGAATACACAATTTTGCACTTTCAAGGAAACGATGAAGTGATTTAAACGATTTAGCAAAAGTGCGGAGTATGGAACCACACTTTTACTATTTCGGTTAATTTCGGACTCGTTAATTGAATATCTGTTGTTTTGATGAATTTGATGATTTCACACTTTCAAGGAAACGATAAAGAGAATCAAACGATTTAGTAAAACACGTGGTATGGGACATGTGCGTTTGCTATTTCGGTTAATTCCGGACTCGTTAATTGAAACATTTTGATGCTTTCGTGTGCTTTCGAGCCACTATGAGGACCTTCGGGTCATTTGTTGGACCTTCGGGTCAAATACCAGTACTAGACCTTCGGGTCATTTGTTGGGCGCCAAAATTATGTTGAGTACTTGGTAGGCTTCGGCCATTTGTTGATGCACGTGCGGCGAATTAAAAACTCGCCATCTGATGGGATCGATCCAAGCTTTTATGTTGATTTTCTAGTCTTCTTAATTGATTTCTAGATATTTGTTGTTACCAATTATCTGCAGGTAATTGGATATTTGTTGATATGAGTTCTGATTATCGTTTTTGATAATCGGATATTTGTTGTTTCTAATTATCGCTTGTGATAATTGGATATTTGTTGATATGAGTTCTGATTATCGTTTTTGATAATCGGATATTTGTTGTTTCTAATTATCGCTTGTGATAATTGGATATTTGTTGATATGAGTTCTGATTATCGTTTTTGATAATCGGATATTTGTTTTTTTTTCTAATTATCGCTTGTGATAATTGGATATTTGTTGATATGAGTTCTAATTAACGTTATTGATAATCGAATATTTGTGATTTGAAATTTGATTATCGTTATTGATAATCGAATATTTGTTGATTTGAAATTTGATTATCATTTTTGATAATCGAATATTTGTGAATTGAAATTTGATTATCGTTTTTGATAATCGAATATTTGTGATTTGAAATTTGATTATCGTTATTGATAATCGAATATTTGTTGATTTGAAATTTGATTATCGTTTTTGATAATCGAATATTTGTGAATTGAAATTTGATTATCGTTTTTGATAATCGAATATTTGTGATTTGAAATTTGATTATCGTTATTGATAATTGAATATTTGTGATTTTAAATTTGATTATCGTTTTTGATAATCGAATATTTGTGATTTGAAATTTGATTATCGTTATTGATAATTGAATATTTGTGATTTTAAATTTGATTATCGTTTTTGATTATTGAATATTTGTTGTTATTTTTGATAAGTAGATAATTAATAATTTGATAATTGGTGATTTGTTTTCTGAGTATCGTTTAGATAATTGGATGTTTGCTGATTTTGTTGATACGAGATTTTCTAGTCTCTAATTGAATCTAGATTATGCTGATTTTTATTGAATTACTGTTTTCTTTTTATCTCTGTTGATAGTTAGAGTTTGCTGATATGAAGTTTGTGTTTTCTAGTTAATTGTTGAATAACAAGATATTGACAGTTCTGTGGATAATTAGATTTTGTTGAAAATTTGTGAATCTCTTTTATTGGAATTAAAAGATTTCTTTGGCATTTGTGTTCTTGACCTTATTTTTCTAGCTTAACCAGTTTATGTTAGAAGAATAATAGTGGTTGACGACCTTAATTATGAAAATTGCGGGGACGCAATTTTTATAAGGAGGGGAGTCTGTAACAACCCGGGATTTAGCTTCAAATTATAATCGTCAATTAACGGTTAAAGTGATGATAAATTGCTATTGGAATTTAGATCAAGTTGAAATTCTTTTACAAAAGTATTAAGTGTTTTAATCAGTTATAAATTCCTTTACAATTTGTTAAAGGATTATGCGGGCTTTAATATTGATCCTAGCCCACATTTTCTTTTTGTTTTGGTGCTGAGATTAGCAAAAGTATACTCGTTCCTCTTCGACTCATTTTCATTCGCAAGCCCATCAAAGAAAAACAAAACGTCCCTGTTATCATCCTTATCTATTGTCAATGTCGGCCCGTTCCTCAATTCTCTTTTTCATTTTTCGCGTGCCCTAACCCTAAGCAAAAAAAAAAAGAACGAAAATGTTAATGGCGGATCGTCTTTCGTTCGTCCCTCTTCATCAAAAATTAGGGTTTCAGTAATTCGTGGTTGCCGATTTCAGATGCTCGTTCGAGTTCTATTTTCTTGCTCTGATTGATCGATGTCCCCTCGAGGTTGCTCGGCAGCAAAATTTGATTGGTTCGTCGAAAAAAAGGTGAGTGATAATTTCACTCACATCTACTTCAGCTTTCAGTTATATGATTCGAGATTTTCGTCGTATAAATTTATTTGTTGAATTCGTTTGTTGATTTTGCTCCGCCACTTGATCTTCGTTTGAATATTTAAAATGATTATTGACTTCTTCAATTTCGGTATGGTCATTGTTTTCTTGGCTTTGAAGGATTTCGTGATTTCCTCGGTTTTAATGATTTATTGTCGAATTATTTGGCCACCACAGTACTGTTCTTCGGGTGAACAATGTTGATTTGTCCTCGGGTTTATTGTTTACTGCTTTGATTATCTCTGTAGCATACTTGTTTGTAGCATTGCTTCATATATATATATATATCTGTGTGCATTCATGTAGATATATATATATATGTGATTGAGTGTTACATTGTCCATTGCTATTATGTGTATTACTGTGAACTTGGATTGGATTGGGGCCTTGTGTCATTGCTTTAGTCCTGAGTACCTTGTCATTTAGTATCACTGACTGTAAGTTGTTTCGACCATTTGTGTCAACCTGCACTCGTTTGATTTTGAGGAATTTACGACTTTGAGCATTTCTGAGTTTGTTTCGTGGGGCTGTTGCATTTGTTTCGGTACAACTGTCCTGTACTAGTTGTTACCATTCACTGTTGCCGTTTCAATTGAGATTACTGGCTCCGGTGTTGATTTTCAGTTGACATCGGCTTTGACTTTTGTTGATTCATGATTGTGTCTTCATTTGACATCAGTCTACACTGTTTGCATAGCCACTTACACTGGCGGCAGCACGCTTGATCTTGGCTGCATTATCCACATGAGATCATTAGACTTTACTGTGCATTCTGTAGTGTTGTAGTGTTTTGAACTGTTGCACTATTTTGTTCACTGCCGTGTATCACCTGCTAGTCACTAAGTTGCCCCCTTCATGTTGTTTGGATTAATGCAGCTGCATTCTGCGGCACTTCTACTTTGTTAACTTTAGATTGTGGACTGGTGAGCTGTTTTTGAGATAAGTCTGTAGTTTTTGGTGGGACTGGATTTACTTATTAGCTTGTAATTTGGTTCAACCCAGATCAGTTTTGACTACATTGCCTGTGCATATACATATGCCATTTTGCACTGTTAAGTTTTACAGTTGCATAACATATTATATCTTACTTCATCCCCACTTCATCACTGTATGTTGCACTGTTTCAGTTGCTTCTATGTTGTCTCTTTGATGGTCTTGAGTTATGGTGCCATCTTCTTGTTGCCCAGACTTTTCTGTTGTCTCCATTTATTTGTAGCAGCACTTCATGTTGCATTTGTAGTTTGACGTAGGCCAATAGTGTTCGCACCACATATTGCTGAGTACATTGTCCAATGTCCTGTGGAGTGCCATTGTTGCCTTTAATTCATTTTATGTTGTCACACTCCTTGTAATTGCAGTTTGCATTTTGTGCATTTGAGTTTGGTACACATTCTTGGTCTGTTGGCACGGTTAAACTTCATGTTGAGACTGCACTTCCCTGTCTGCTGCTTGACTCGAAGTTTGGTCCTCATGTATCTTGTCTGCATTGTTGTTACTTTGACTGCTTGCTTTCACATGGTAGCTGAACTTGCTCGAGTTGTAATCATGAGTTTGTTGTGTTGCCATATCTTGATGTCTTGTTTCTGGCCATTCTCGGGCCTGGACTGCATTTGCATTATTTTGGTTCATTTTGTTAGTCGAGTTGCAGTGTTTCATCACTTGAGCCATGTATGTCTGCACTAATATTTATAGTGAGTTGTATTGTCTTGGGTTCGAACTTGCAAGCTTCATGTTGCCTTGACTTTGGCTGTTGCATTGGGTTGAGTCATGACTGCAGTGACTTGACCTTTGCATTTTATTTGTTTCTCGAATTTCACTTGAGTTGAACCCAATATTTGGGTTTGACCTTTGCATTTTATTTGTTTCTCGAATTTCACTTGAGTTGAACCCAATATTTGGGTTTGACCTTTGCAGTTTCATTGAGTTTGGTCATTCATTACATTTGTCTTGACCATTTGGGACAGTTACATACCTGTTTCAAGTAGTATTTGGGTTTCCCTGACCACGCATGCTTGTTAGTATCGACCGATACTTTGAGGCGTGTTGTACCCTGCTGTCTCTATGCAGCCATTGCTTTCTGTTGATTGATTTGAACTTGGGCCGAGACTTAATTTTATGTCTCGACCATTTATTTGAATCGCATTTGAGTTGAACCCGACTTTCTCTGGGTTTGACCTTATGCGCGTTTCGTGAATTTCCGTTGATCTTTTATGCATTTCGTTTGATAGTGGCGAGGCAGTACACGCGTGCGTGTACTGCAGCCCTATCAGATTTGACAGTTTTAAATTGATTTAGTCGATTTGATAAATTGTTTATTTATCTCTGTTGATGATTTAAATCTGATGATTTTTGTTAAACACTGTTAAGTGTTATATTGACCGTTATCCGGTTTCTTTGTTTAAAGAATCGGATAGACGGGAATTATTGTGACTGTCGTCTATTAAAATTATTACTGCCTATATGCACTAATAAACTGGTTTGAATTAGACTGACCTGGGTATTATTTTCTTTTGAATGTAATACTCGGGTCAGACCCGAGTTATTTCAGGTTGTAGATTTTCTTCTTTGAGTTGCTGTTCAGGATTTGAAGACTTTTCACATCTTCTGAAGTTGTCTGTGTCATTTTGTAGTAGTCGCGTCATTGTATAGAACGATATGTATTCATGTATATTAGTTGATAATGTACTTGTATATATAACTTCTAGAGTCGACAGTTGTAGTTGTATCATATGTATTGAGTCAACTATGTATTAACTGACATCAGTTATATATATATGAGACTTTTGTTTTTATCTGTGTTCCGCATTTATATTATCTGTGTTATTGTTATATCTAATGTCCTAAACTATTATGAACTATCGTAGTTTGTTTTATACTGATAATTGGATATGTCGATGGGAGTAAATAAATAATAGATGAAAAATAAAAAAGTATATACCACTCCTACCGAGATAACCAATATTAGTGTGAGGCCAATTACGGATGGTCGCTCCTATCCAGCCTTATTCTTCGTAATAATAGACAGTATTTCTTTTAATACTCTTTGTTATTATGAGCATAGAGGTGGGGCGTCACATTCTGTCACAAAGTTCATAGAATAAGAAGATAAAACAACAAAGCTTACAAAGTCAACGAAGCATTAAGCTTTTCATATCAAAACTTCCTCTGTCTGTAACAATATCTGTTAAAATAAACAACCTCAGCTTATTTCCTGCAAATATATGCACTAGTAAATTATATAACTGATGACAACAGCTTAATGTTAAAACTGATATGATAGTAATCATGACAGAATACTGCTATTTAGATCAACATCTAGTATATGAAACCATGAAAAGAACAAGATAACACTTACACTCTTCATTGTTTGGAACATTCAGATCCAACTGACCACGCAAATTCAAGTTGGCTGCATTTGCTTCTGTCTCAAAAATAACACCAAAATTCAAATAATCTGATTTAATGTACAAAAAGAAAAGACAAAAAACGATACACTCAAGCAAGTAATATATACCAGCATTTGAGAGATTAGCACCGCTTGGAACATTTAGACCCAACTGATCGACCATGCGATTTCTTCAACCCATATAACAACCCGCATATTTTACGATTGTATATTTAAATATTTTATTTAAATATAGCATCGTTAGTCGAATTATAGTCCGAAAAGCTACTTTTTGTAAACAGTCGAATTGGGACTCGAGACCACTTCCATTGAGTCCAAAATGGCGTTTACAACTTTTTTGAGTATAAACATCAATATGTTTGGAGTTGAGTGAATTTTGCTATTTTTCACTTAGGGCTTTGGGCTTGGGTTCAGCCCACTAACCCAACTCCCCTTATATCCTTACTCCACCCCCTCTCCTCTTCATTCATTCTAATATTTCCTAACACTTCAAGCTTTAGAAAAATGGGGGAAGAGAAGAGAGATTAGAAAATCCTAAGCCCTAGTTTCTTTGCAAATTCAAGTTCTTGCTCCAAATTCAAAGAGAAGCTTAGGTAAGCATCCTCTTCATCTTCTCCAACTCATTCTCTCTTCAATTTAAGAAATTTCCTAAACCTAACTTAGGGAATTTTCTTCTTTTGAGCTTAGATTCAAGCTACTTGGGTTGAAGTGAAGAGTGTTGATCTTTCCTTTATGATTAAGCTTCTCATTCATTGTTTTTGGGTTTAAAGGTGAGATTTTTATCTCACATCTATGTCTATAACTATCTTGGATTGTTAGGTATGAATTCCTAACATCCTTACATGTTCATTTGATTTTGATTTGGATTGATTTGGTGAATATTCCAATTTTTGTTTTTTAAGTTCAATTTTGTGAAAATCTATTTATGGATGTTTGAACATGTTTTCGGTGAAGCATCGAGGAGCCTATAGGGCTGGGTTGCCGATTGGCTTAAACCCCTAGCGCCCGTTGCTCGTCCGATCGCGATTTATAGAACTTTTGCCCACAAGTGGCTAGATTGAATGTGCTTCAGAAGCAGGTTCAGTCGACTGAACCATAAGGCAGGAAATGCCTTAGAAGCAGGTTCAGTCGACTGAACCAGTGTGTCAGTCGACTGAACCAGGACCCAGGAAATTGCCTGGGTCTGTATCAATCGACTGACCATCTGGGTCAGTCGACTGACTCTGGGGATACAGAATTCATATCCCTGTGTCAGTCGACTGACCACCTGGTTCAGTCGACTGACCTGCTTGCTTCATCCCTATTTACCTATTTTGCTTGAGATTCCAATGTTAATCGATTCGTGATTATCTGAATTGTTGTTATCATTTATTATCGTGTTTGATGACTTCTATTTCGGGATTTTTGGGTATATCCATTTTGATGGATTCGGCATCGATTTTTATGGATTTGATTCACGTCTTCGTATGTGGATTTTGGTGATTGATTGATTCTACAATCATTTTTGTGACTTGTCACTTCTAAATACAAAGGTTTCTATACTAGTAGTAAATATTCAAACTCTTTCACAAAGATGATTGCAACTCTATTTTTAATACAAAGCTCGTTTATAAAACCGTTTTCCAATCTATTAGTATATACAAACCTTTACCTCATTCGTATGAGAAATCTAATTAAACGGCTTAGTAAAACAAGTGGTATGAAACGCTTGCGTTTACTTCGCCGGTTAATTCTTGGACTTGTTCGATTGAACTCTTGTGACAATTTTCGAGTTGGAATCTACAATCTGTTCGTAAATATTTGAGTTAAGCTAGTGGTTATGGGACATGAAGCTAAACTCTTATATTTACTAGCTTAGTGTAATTTATACTTATTTTCGAGTGGAAGTCTACAATCCATTCGTAAATATTTGAGTTAAGCTAGTGGTTATGGGACATGAAGCTAAACTCTTATATTTACTAGCTTAGTGTAATTTACACTTGTCGATCATTGATGGTCATTTTATGGTTTAGACTAGCAATGTGCGATGTCTCTTTGTCCACGTGGGGGACTATACCCCGTTCTGTGAGCTTCGTCTCATTTTTATGGGCTAGCGACCCATGGTCTTTGGACCGTTCGTGGAGCAATTGCCTCATTAAGTCGGTGCATGGGGTGTATCTTTTTAGGTGCATCGATGTTCGACTAGGCATGGGATGTATCTTTTTAGGTGCATCGATGTTAGTTTATACATGAGGCGTATCTTTTCAGGTGCGTCGATGTTTGACTGTGCATGAGGCGTATCGTTTTAGGTGCATCGATGTTCAGTTTATGGTTAGCGACCATGGGTTAACAAACCGTTTGTGATACACGTGTTGTTGAGTTTTCATGCTCTCGTTTATGTTAGGCCTTTCCCCCTTTTTGTGATTTCTAGAATTTGTGTTTCACCAATTTTTGTGGATTGAATTGATAAGCTCTATCAATATTTGTGTTTTGGTGAATAATTTAAAGAATGTGATTCTTTTTTGTGTTTATAGATGATTTGAGATATTGTATGATTTTTTATTGTTATTTGATGTATACTTGACACAGTATGGCATTTTTTGGTTATTATATTTTTTTGGTCATATCTCTTATCCTATCTCACTTTATCTGATATTTATAGCTAGACTGATCCGTTTATTATTTTCTTCTTAAATAATACTCGGGTCAGACCGAAGTATTTCAGGTGCTCTTGCTTGACTTCTTATCAGGGTCCTTCACCTGACTTTTGGCCTAACTACTTTAGATCTCTAGTTTTTGTTAGTTTAAATTTGAGTTAGAGACTCCTTAACGTATATTTATTCTTTTATCTTGCACCTGTACCTATTCGTTTGTTATGTAGTGGATTTTCTATGACCACTATTTGATGTACACTTTTATGTGTTATATTCATATCTGATTCTGCCTTTGTGATATGAATATCTGTGACTTCTTTGTGTTATGTTTATTTCTATATTTGTTTCCGAAGTCCACTTAGCCACTGTGTGGTAGTTTTGAGTTTGTATTTGATATGTCAGATTTTCTCTTGAAATGAAATGTAAGTACATTATCTGACATATCGGTACTCGCACAAAGCAATTACACAGATGGTCGCTCCTTAATAGCCTTATTCTTCATGCTAGTCGACGGTATTACCCAGTAGTGTCCTTGGCTAGCATGAGCATAGAGGTGGGTCGTCACAACCCACCTCCGATTACATCCAGAAACTTCTATCTATCAGGAAGAAAATTTTGGGCAACCAAAAATGTTGAGACATGTATCAACGTTTCAATACTTGTTTAACTTCTCCACTTGAGAAAACAAAATAGAGCAAGAAAATGTTTACTACAAAACTAGAACTAGCTAGCCATCCATGCCATTTCTTCAAAGTCTTGCTATATGAATCGTTAACTCCTCAATTCGATGTCCAATCTCGTTGTTCTATCAAATTTTTAAATAATTCAACTATGAAATCCATCGCCCTGAAATAAAACCCAAGTACTGAATTAAAATTTAAGTGTAACATACTCAATATTCAACAACAATAACAAATAAATAAAAAGAAGAAGGAGAAGAAGAATAAGAATTTAAGTACTGAGTTAACCAAAGAAATGCATTTTTGCAAAATCCTGAATCAGAAAGGAAAGGTTACTACAAAAAAGGTTTTCATCGAAGCAGAAACAACATTATTTCGTCATATAAAAAGTACAATGCCGAATCAGATGAAAAAGCAAAGATCGCATTGCAGATGAAACCGATGTGTTGCAAATGAACACAACCATGTCACATGATATAATCTTCCTGCCACCAGATAGAGTTATTGCATGTGAATTCATGCATCCAGTAGTGCTTAGTACCACTATTTTTTATGAACACATATGTTTCAATAAATTATTCTGCGAACATTTAAAATCCCAAAATAATAAACACGAGTATGCCACGTGTGTACAGACACAAATAAAGGTTTGACTATTTAGTACCTGCAAAGCTAGAAAAGCTGCCATACAAACACAATTTCCTATAAATCATATAACACCAATATTCCATGGAGTAAGGCCAAGTTGAACTAATTGAGATGGAAACAAGGCAACATGCTCCGGTTGACTTGTAGCATTTTGATATGATGAGTCAAATACTTGTATTTTCAAAAATAGAGAGCCTTTTATTAAAAACCATAAAGACTGCCCCAAATATACAGACAAGTGTGCCGACAACCTTCAAGCATCCTTCCACTGTAAATAGGCTGATCCTCTCAATGCTGAATTAAGTGAAGTAGTAAACTTCCATATTTTATTATAGTAAAACAAGAGGATTGCGATAAAAGATTAAAAACAATGTTTGCATTTGTGATCAAATATTAGTGAATTACTTACCTACTTTAGTAGTATATTCTCTAGTTTGCTTATTCTTCACCAAAATAGCCAATTACTTACCTACTTTAGTAGTATATTAAAATATTTTTGTATTAAATAAACAGTTAAGTACAAATACTGTTAAGATATTCCTAAAGTAGTGTAAATAATTACACTACAAATAACTTGTTGTGGAGATATTTGTTTTCGATAAACATACTTGCATATTTTGTAATGCGAGTGTTATGCATAATTTTTCCATCTATTTTTTTACACAACAAAAACAATTTGATAACGTAAATAACTATAGCATACTTGCAAATTATTGCACTCGCACACCAATTACTTTGCACTCGAAAGAAATCGTAAAACTGTATTATATATAGATCATAAATGTGTGATTTAATGGAAAAATAAATAAATTGAATCATATAATTCAAGTAAAAGATAACGTTTTTTACATAAATGCGAGTCATGACCACACATGGTTAATTGGACCTCGGTCTAGTTTCACAGTTTATATGCAATTTTTTACTTACAAATTTAATCTAAATACTAGATGCCAATGATGAACTATAATTTAAATAGATCAGCACTAAGTAGGAAAAAATATTTGTTTCTTAGTAGTATAAATCAAATTGATTCAGCTTAAAACTCAATTTTAAGCAAGTAAAGATAAGAGAAAATATATCTAAGACTAAACTACAAGTTAAATTGAAATAGGAGACATAACTAGTATTGGAACTTACTTTACAATATAAACCTATATTATCTAGGAAACAAAGAGCATCTACTGCAAGTTAGATTGAAATAGAGACATAACTAGTATTGGAACTAGCATTGCAAAGAGTTGTTGGATGTTTATTATCTTTACACTACAGTCTCCATTATTTCATTTTACTTCTGAAGACTTTTCTTAAATATTGTACAGAAACCAAATGAGTTGGTATAAAATCCTATATCATCAATTTTTTAATTAGCAGAAGCTCAGTATATTACAGCCGTGGTCATCATGGAAATTTGGTAATAATGCAAACATGTCACCCGAAAAAATCTACAAATCTAACTAAAATCCATAAGGTATTAATAAAACTTAAACAAATACCTAGGTAGGAAAATATTGGATGACATTTGCGGTGTTCCCTCTCTACAAAGAACCAAATCCTTCTTCTTTAATCGATCTCTTAAAGTAGTCTCCAATTCCTTTGTATGGTTTAGACAAACACCCTGACTTAATCATTTCATCTTGATTCTGGATCAAAAGCTTCACTCACTCAATTGGAGCAGCTGCAGTTTTAGAGACTGCAGCAGAAACTCCACCCATCAGAAAATCAACCACAAAATTCTTCTCAGCTGGTGCTTGTGCATACACTAGAGATGCATAAGAAATCATGGAGAGACCAGATCTACGTGACAGTGGCAATCATAGCCCGCCATTTACATAGCTTGTGTTGGTGAATCGGTTGTAAATTGGAGATCTAGGTGTAGTTTGTCGAGTAAAATCATGGGGAGCAACACAGCGGACAGAGAGTTTTTGGAAGATTGTAGGATGGTTGACTTGGTCCACCATGAGTGAGCACTACAAAAAAAGTATCAAAGAAACTTTTCTTAGTAAAAATAAACTGCATGCACATATGTTGTGTAACAAACTATTTTTAGCCTCCAATACCATAGGAGTTTAATGGATGTCTAATTAATGCAAGGATAAAGGATGGGCATGAAGTTAAAAGCCTAACTAAACTAAGAGGGGTGGGGATAGAAAGGTAAAAGGTGCATAGCATTCATTCACTTACGAAGCAAGGAGACCAATCCAAACACCTAGGTAGCTCTGTTGATGGTAGAATCAAGAACAAGATAGGTATTTATTCAGCATGTTAAGGTTTTGAAGCGTCGTGAGAGGACCACTTCCAGAAACAACCATGCTTAACGAGTCCAATATATTAATTGGGGACTGATTGAATCCAAAAATGTTTAAAAGTTTTGAATGTTATTAAATTGAATAATTAATTGTTGCTTTCTGGGATCACACTAGGTATTTGGTTCCCCTAAAATTTAAATACTAATTACACTTATAACCAATTAACGATTCTAACCATAAAGGAATATTGTTGTGTATGATTTTTTGAATAAGGCTCGTCAAGTTTCGATTCTAAAAACAGTGAGCTCACATCATTCTCCTTATGATTTTGCAATAAACCCAAAAACATAGACTTCTGAAACACATATTACCAACATCAAATACACAAAATTATACAACCATGTCAAATATTTGAAATAAAACTAATTTTTTAGTGTGGATATTGTGGTTCGGGATTTTGTACGTGGATTTGATTTTTTGGATTGGCTATGTAATGAGATGGCTATGTATGCTTGACTTTTAAAATGGATGGTATATAATTCAAGCATATTTAACAAAAATATTTCCAGAAAAAAGAAAAAACATTTTAAGAAGAGCACCCCATGTAATTTGCCTTCTCTCATTTTTTCGATCCCTTTAACAATAGACAACATTACTTACAATAGCTTTTCAAAATAGAGCATATTTCTCCAAATTAGTCTTCAAAATGGTCCACATTCAAAATTATTTTGACCAAAAATCGAATGAATTTAAAAACAAACATATCTTGCGAAAAATCAGAGCCATAGATGGAATGTGAAACTCATTTGAACTACAAACTGACCGTTAAATCAATTTATAACACAAACAGGCTGTGCGAAACAACTTGAAATATATAGTTACAGCACCACTTCAACAATCAAATTTGAAAGTAGGCTAGCTATTTTAAAAATTAAAAGATGTCCAGTTGATACTACGCTAAAATGGATTACTCATAAATAGAAAACGAATAAACAACGATTGTTTTTAAAAGCAAGCATCCGGCGAACATTACACATCATTTACAAATAATGAATACAATTAACTATACATATATTTCTACTGGAATATAAGTTACAGATGCTTGTCTAAAACTACAAAAAAATCACCGGTTTGATGAAAAAAAATCTTATTTCTAAATATATATGATTATATGAGCTTGTAGCATACAGAGAACCACAGCACTGACCATACGATTCTTAAACATAAGTAAATAACTAGATCAAATCCAGATAATCCAATAAAATCCGTGAATAAGTGAATCCACATGATGAATAACCACTTAAACCGTAGATCGATAGCGTATCCAATCTAAAACACCCGATCGATCAGAATCTACACATCCCATCCACATAAAGCCTAACAGGTTACGATTTCGAAATTCAAACTCAGCACATAAGAATTAAACATGTAAATCGTCCAGGTATCAAATCCCGACAGAAATAATTGATAAATGAAACATCTCAAGTAAAATTATAAAAAAAAATTAGATCGGGACCGTACCTAGGTTGAAAGATGGGCGAATACAGCATCTTTAATCGAGTGAGGCTCTCTATTCAATCTCAAAAATTAGGGTTTAAAAATTCTCTACCTCGATTCCAGAGAAATGAAACAAGAGCAAGGGCCAATTATTCAGACGGAAACAAATATAAAAGCAAGTTTGTTGCTTGTGCTTAAAGACATTTTATAGCCAACTTAATATTGAACTGAAAGAATGAAATGTTGTTGGTTAGAAATAGGATAGGGGTTTTGGACCAAAGGTCCCTATTTTCAAAGCTCATGCACAAAAAGTCCCTTCTCATAAACACATGTAAATTAAGTCCCTATTTTGTTATTTTTTACCAAACTGTCCTCTTTTAGAAAATCGACTTAGCATTCTTTTCAGGGGCAAAAACGGTATAAATTAACCAAAATCTAAAAATAGGGACCTAATTTTCATAACTTATTCGGGAGGGACTTTTCTTACATCATCTTTCAATTCCAGGGACTTGACAGCGATTCCTTGAATAGGTTAAGTAATAATAGAAGGTAAAATTACAATCATATCCTTGTTGTATTTAATTATTTATGGAAATACAAGATTTGGTAACGGTAATAACCGTGATAAAGGTTAGTAACGGAAATAACTGTTGGAAATTGGTAACGGTTATAACCGTTACAAATTGAAAGCGAAAAAGTGTTACAAAATGGACTATTTGGTGTAGTGTAATTAAAGATATAAACTAATAAAGGGATTATATAAATAAATTGTTTTTTTTCAACATTTCAGATAACACATACACTAATTAAAACAAAATTACATTATACTAATACACACATACACTAATTAACCTAAATTAGCCACTTATACATTAATTATCGGATTTGAACACTAATAACCCTAACTAACATTTTTCAATCAATCAGTATACAATTATAACTAATAACTGTGCTATTATTAATAAATATAAGCACAGATTAACACTAATTTTATCCTAATTCGAATTAATTAATTTAGGGGAAGAATATGACTAATTTTTGATGAAATGAAGGCGTAGATAGTTGGAGATTGCAAATTGATGAAGACTGCGATGGAGACTGATGGGGGCGGCGGCAAGCGGCGGAGACTGGGTGAATTTGGGGAAAATTTTAGGTTTAAAAGTGGAAGATAATGAAGAAGATCGAGCTTGGCTGAAGTTGTAATCGCGACATTCCAACGGGTTTCGACCATCGTTAACAACTTCAGTTAGTGGCGGTTTCTACGACTTCCGATGACAACTTTAGATATTTAATTAAAATTTCACTCTATTTAAAATAAATTTAGTTTAATATAATTTATTATCAGAATCTAATCTAATTTCCTATACAAATTTTAAAAAGTTCACAATAACCACCTTTTGTTTCTAAATATTAAAAAGGTTATTTTTATTCGTTATACAATAATTTTTTAACGATTTGATAATTACTTGTAAATTTTAAATGTATCAAACATAATAAATTCATATAAAAAATAAAATATTTAGTAAAAAATAAATTTGTTGGATCTTATATCCATCCAAGGTATTCTGAGTATACGGTCGAAATATGAAAGGAAAATAAACAAGTTTAAGATATCAATCTTGATTTTTCACATTTATAGCCGTTCATCGACATTTAGTCTTAAACCTTTCGTTCGAACGTCAAACGATTTTTAAACAAGACAAAATTCAAATCATATATACTATATTATGTATTTACCCAATCCATATGTTTAGATTTAAAAAACATACAGAAAAAATTTAGACTTCAAACAGGTAAATTTTGTAGAAGTTGTCCTAACAATATATAACAAGTGTTATATAACTTCTTGGAAAATGATATATTCTGAGTCTAACTTTTTTTCCTTTCTTTTTTTCCGTTTTTAGCCTTATTGATTGGATAAATACATCATAAAGTATATGTGACCAGAATTTCATCTCGCTTGAAGATTATTTGGCATTTAACCGAAAGTTTTTTAGTCTAAAATGTGCGCCCCACCTCAATGCTCACAATAACAAAGGTTATTATAAGGAATAACGTCTGTTGTTGTGAAGAATAAGGCTTGTTAGAAGCGACCATCCGTAAGTTATGCCTTAGATGAGTATTGATTACATCGATAGGAGTTGTATAAATTACTCCCAACGATATATATTCAATCCAAATCTAAAACGAAACTACGGTGGCTTAAGAAAAATTTAGAACAACTCATAATAACAACAACACAGATAAGTATAATCACATTAGAACAGAAATATCAGATATATAGCGGAAGACAAGTCTGGATACATGCTACAACAATCGATAGTTCACATGAACCAAATGTACATATACATATACATCATAACATACATGAGATGAGAGTCAATACACCAAAAGTAACTCCTCGAAGCCTAAACAAAAGATGAGATGAAATCCCAAAAGCTGAAGCAGCAACTGAATCAGAAATAGCGATTAACCTGAAATAACTCGGTCTGACCCGAGTATTATTTAAAAGAAAATAATAAATGGATCAGTCTAATTTAAACTTAGAAATGAATGCATCTTAAACAACATCAAAGCCAAATAATCATAATCTCGAATGAGACTATTCAACATAAATAATCAGCATAGTTTAAAGGAAGAAATCCCATTAAACATCATCAAAATCAACTTCCAAATTCATCATTGAATTCAAAACAGCAATACACAAAAATCTAGAAATCATAAATAGATAACTAGAAAATCAACATAAAAGTGGATCGATCCCAACAGATGGCGAGTCTAAACTACACCGCATGTGCATCTCAAATGGCCGAAGCCTACCAAGTACTATCATCATAATTTTTGGCGCCCAACAGATGACCCGAAGGTCCAACAGAGTGACCCGAAGGTCTAGTACTGGTAATTGACCCGAAGGTTCATCAGATGACCCAAAGGTCCAGCAGAGTGGCTCGAAAGCCCAACAAAATCAACAAAATCTTCAAACAGCAAATTCCCAGCAAATATTTCAATTAACGAGTCCGGAATTAACCGAAATAGAAAAGGTGTGGTTCCATACATTGCAATTTTGCTAAATCATTTAAATCTCTTCATCGTTTCCTTGAAAGTGCAAAATTGTGTATTTTATAGAAATAAAATTTACGTTCTCAAATAGACAAGTCCGGAATTAATCGAATCAGTAAAAGTAAGGGTTCATAGTCCTTAATTTTGCTGAAACGTTTAAATCAATTCCTCATTCTTTTGAAAGCGTAAACTGTAAAATTTTGGAAACAATTATATTTTAAAACGATTTAAAAACACATGATTAAAACAGCAACATCTATAGCAATTTCGACAAAGAAATTGCGCTTTACAAAACACCGTAAAAACGGATATAAAAATCAGCGTTGCGGGATAGCCGCTTGAAAATTCACTTTAAATTGACGGTTGCTGGAGTCAAAACAACAGTAATTTTATTTATAAAAAAAATCTCATCAAAACAACACGCTTCAAATATAAACACCAGGTTAAAAAATCCGTTATAAAAATAACGGCAATAAAATACGTTTTAAAACCAAACACCGATTCAACGTAAATTAAATAGTAGACTACACTACTATATTTTCATCAAATATATCACTGCCTGACACTAACTTCTTGCACGCATGTTCTAAATTACAAAGAATGGCCAGGATATACTATATGCATGCACGTACAACCATACACACGCACATAAAAATGAGGCCTGAACCACTAACTTGCAAAACCCTTTTTGCACAAACAAAAAAAAAACGAAATTGACAATATTTTACAGTAACCTGGACTTTCGTGCTTCATCTACACTACACGCCTGTTCAAATGATTTGGGCATTGGAACATGCGATTCAAATTTCATGTACACTTCGAAAAGATTAAATAACTAAAAGACCTGGGCTTACTACGGTATGCATGCACGTTAATGACTTCGAAAAAGAATCAAAATGAAATGTATATTTGATTTCTCATACTAAAACTCTCACGTGCAAAAGAATAATAATATAAAATGATGATGGCCAAGCAATATTCATGCAAACACGTAATTTAATATTTCCAACAATTTTGTGCAATCTAATATGTGCACGCATGAATGAAGTTGTTGCACGAAAAGTTTTTACCTCGCATCACTTTGCACGTAGCACGCATGGCCAAAAATGTAAAACAGAATGTGACCTGGACAATGCTATATATGCGCACGCATTTATGAAGTGGTGAATTACACGACCTGAAACTTGGTTCGTGCAAAGTCTACAGGTACTTTCGTGAAAATATTTTTGCACAAAAATGGAATGAATGGCTCGGCAATAGAATTTTGCACGCAGCCTGGACACAATTATGTGTAATGCAACCATGCAATACTCACCTTAAAATTTCCAGAAATCAAAGGATATTACATACGAAAATATTGCACACAACCTAAACAACTTAACGATGAAAAGTTTCAACCCAAATAAAAACAATAAAACAACATGTCAAAAACAGGCAGCATTGTTTTAATTAGAAGCGTGAGTTTGCACTCACCTAGATTTGTTTCAGAAACAACTAGCAACCGAGATCCAAAGGAAGCAAGAATTTTTGAGCAGCCATTAATGTTTCTACACAGCTACTGGAAATTAATGAAAACGGATGAATGAAGCTACTGGAAAATGAGAAAAAGAATGTTGCAGTGATTACTTTTCTTTTCTCATTTTGAGTACAAGTCAATGAAACAAATGTTCTGGCAATGCTTTGTACAATTGCATTAAATTGAAATCGTGCACCGCAGAAGAAGGACACCACTAGCATAAAAACAATGATAACAACAAATGCAAAGTTTACAAACTTCTGTGATAGCAAAGATAAAGTATTCAACTTTGCATTTAAAGATTTTTGTGGTTACAGCCAAGTGCTCCTATATGTTTTAACTTGACCTAATCTTTTATGCACGTGAAGGCAAAATGCATTTTATTTTCAACATGCTACTACTAAGATGAGTTCACTACCTTAGCAATTGAATTGTATTTTCAACTGACTTTGCAAAAGATTTCATATATATATATATTCGACAGTAATTCTAAAACAGGGTTGTTACAAACTTCCCCCCTTATAAAAATTGCGTCCCCGCAATTTTCATACTAGAAGTTGTTTATAACAAAAATTATTCATCACAACAAAGATTTAAATAGAAAAGATGAATAAAGAGTACTCACCCCCACCCGAAGAGGAGAGAAAACCGGGATAAGAATGCTCGATGAATTCTTTGGTTTCCCAAGTGTAATCTTTGTGGTTTACGGACCATTGAATTTTCACAAGCGGGACTTCTTTATTCCGAAGGCGTTTTACTTCCGAAGCTAGCACACTAATAGGATTTTGCACAATAGACAAGTCGGGTGAGATCTCAAGATCTTGCAACACAGGAGGATCAATAATAGAATCCGAATCTCAAAGGCATCGACGAAGCTGGGATACATCAAAAACATCATGAATTCCCAAAAACTGAATAGGTAGCGATACACGATAAGCAACTGGGCCAATGCAGTTCGTAATAGGAAACGGTCCAATATATCGATGAGCCAATTTCCCGGAGCTACTAAAACGCACCACCCCCTTTATCGGAGAAATATGAATGAATACGCGATCGCCAACAGAAAATTCCAAAGGCTTCCTACGATGATCAGCATAAGATTTCTGCCTATTCTGAGCCTCTTTCATTCTCTGTCTGATAATATCAATCTTCTCAGAAGATTCACGAATATAATCGGGGCCAAGAACTAACTTTTCCCCGGATTCGAACCAACAAGATGGTGATCGACACGGTCTTCCATAAAGAGCTTCGAAAGGAGCCATACCGATACTGGATTGAAAACTGTTGTTATAAGAAAATTCAACAAGAGATAAATGGTCTTCCCAACAACCACCAAAATCAAGAATACAAGCGCGAAGGAGATCTTCTAAGACATGATTCACCCTTTCAGCCTGACCATCAGATTGTGGATGATAAACTGTGCTGAGATTGAGCTTAGTACCCAAAGCTTTCTGAAGGCTTTGCCAGAAACCGCTAGTAAAAAGCGGATCTCTATCCCTAACAATAGCACTAGGCACACCATGAAGTCGAACGACTTCTTTAATAAAAAGCTTAGCCAACAAAGGAGCAGTCCGATTGGACTTGATAGGAATAAAATGGGCTGATTTGGTCAATCGGTCAACAATCACCCAAACACTAGTATGGCCCGACCTCGAACGAGGTAGACCATCAATGAAGTCCATAGAAATTTGATCCCATTTCCATAATGGAATCTCAAGATGCTGCAAAAGACCACTAGGACGTTGGTGTTATGCTTTAATAAGTTGACAAGTCATGCAACGACTCACATAACTTGCAACATCACGCTTCATACCCTCCCAAAAGTATAAGCGTTTCATGTTAGCATACATCTTGCTACTGCCGGGATGAATAGTATACTTAGAACGATGACAGTCCTTAAGAATGTCATTTCTAAGATTAGAAACATTAGGAACGATCAACCTTCCCTTCTTCCGGATACAACCATGAATATCAATATCGAAATCCTTCAGATTATCACTTCGGGATTCCGATTTACAACCCTGAATAAGAAAAGAGAGATCTAGATCTTGTTTCTGGGCATCGGCAATACGATCCAACAAACTAGAACGAGCTTCCATGCTAAATAAAAGCACGGGAGAATCAGAAGCTGAAGGACGGTCTCTAATATCACAATGAGATAAAGCTTCCAATATATTCCACTCTACTAGCATCATGGAAACAACAACCTGCTGCTTGCGACTAAGCGCATCAGTAATTCGATTACCCTTACCAGGGGTATACTGAATATCGAAATCATATGAAGCAAGAAATTCGAGCCAACGCTATTGCCTCATATTAAGTTCTTTCTGAGTGAATAGATACTTCAGAGATTTGTGACCAGTGAAGAGAATAAAACGCTCGCCCAATAAATAATGTCGCCAAATCTTTAGAGCAAAGATATAGCGGCTAACTCCAAATCATGGGTAGCGTAACGAATCTCGTTAGGCTTTAGTTGTCTAGAAGCATAGGCAACAACTCTATCATTTTGCATGAGAACAACACCGAGTCCATATCCATTGGCATCGGTATAAACAACAAGATCATGATTCCCTTCGGGAACCACTAAGATAGGAGCATGAGTAAGAAGATCTTTTAACTTCAAGAAAGAATTCTCACACCTATCAGACCAAATAAAAGGAACAGCTTTTCTCATAAGAGTGGTAAGCGGTAAGGCAATACGAGAAAAGTCCTTAATGAATCGACGATAATATCCAACCAATCCAAGGAAACTATGGATCTCAATAACGGTCTCGGGCCTCTTCCAATTATGAATAGATTTGATCTTGGAAGGATCGACAGAGATACCATCGGAAGAAACAATATGACCGAGAAATTTCACCTTATTCTCCCAGAAGTGACACTTGGAGAATTTGGTATAAAGCTGATGCTGACGAAGAGTGCCTAAAACAATCTCCAAATGCTGAATATGATCGGCTTCAGATTTGTAATAAATAAGAATATCATCTATGAAAACCAAGACGAACTTATCGAGATATTCCCGGAATATCTGATTCATAAGATCAACAAAATACGCTAGAGCGTTCATCAAACCAAACGGCATAACAAGCCAATCGTAAGAACCATAACGAGTACGGAATGCAGTAAGAGGAATGCTATCTTCCGCAACTCGTAACCGATGAAAACCGGTAGCAAGATCGAGTTGGGGAAAAGAGCTTAGCACCACTTAATTGATCGAACATGTCGTCGATCCTAGGTAATAGATACCTATTTTTGATAGTGAGCTCGTTAAGCTTGCGATAATCAATGCAAAGCCTAAGAGTACCATCTGGCTTCTTAACGAAGACAACAGCGGCGCGCCAAGGAGAAGAGCTAGAACGAATAAAATGCTTGGCTTCCAATTCATATAATTGTTGCTTGACTTCCTTATTTTCCTTAGTAGACATCCTCGTGGGAGGACGACTGACAGGATGAGCACCGAGATAAGATCAATACGGAACTCAATTTCCCTCTTCGGCGGAAAACATGAAACAGGCTCGAAGACATCAGAAAAATCACAAACAACCGGAATATTAGCTATGACATCCTCCGATTCGAAGGAAAAAATAAGAGCATTCGAAGTATGATCCATGCTTCAAAATATGATAGATATATACTCGATAGCATCTGGATGCTTGAGATATAAAGTTCTTTCGAGACATAGGATTTGAACTTCATAACGGACGAGCCAATCCACAACCAAAATCATATCAAAACCAAGATGATCCATAACATGCAGATTCGCATGAAAGGAAAAACCACATAGAATAATGTCAACATCAACACATAAGAAACCAAGAGTAGCGGATCCACCAATAGGATTCACAATCCTCAAAGGGTCACAAAGACTAACAACATCCAAAGGAATAACATCAACAAGCTCCTTTGACACGAATGAATGTGATGCACCCGTATCGAAAATAACTCTAATAGAACGACCATAAAATAAAATAAAACCTTCCAAAACAGAAGGAGGAATACCTTTGGGCTGAGAAGAATCACCAGAAGCTTTAGCAACATTAAGGTTCCCAGATTTGAGACCCTTAGAAGCAGTAGGACAATCAGAAATCCAATGACCCTCTTTCTTGCAATAGCGGCAAATATGAGGCTTAGGACAACTACGAAGAAGATGATCCAAAGAACCACAATTATAGCACGCCTTCTGATTACAAGGTGCACTACTTGGCTGAGAACTAGAGGTAGCTTGCTTCTTCTTCTTGTTGGAAGAATTTGGCTTATGAAATTGAAACTTTTTCTTGTTGGGGTTCTTAGAAACCTCAACCTCATCTCCAATATCACGTTCTTTTTCGACAGTTTCAAGACAAAGTGTCGAATCAACAAGTTCCTCAAAAGAGAGATTAAGCTGAAGCAAAAGAACTTTCTTTAAATACTTCTTCAAACCATCAACAAATCTAAGATTCTTCTTACGCGGAGTGTTATGAACTCAACTCCGTATTTGGATAAGGCCTCGAAAGATGCAACATAATCAGAAACAGAGGAATTTCCTTATTTTAACTCAAGGAAACTACGAGCAAGATTAGACTTTTCTGATTCAGGAACGAACTTGAGTTTGAATCGTTCCTTAAACTGATTCCACGAGAGAGAGGACTCATCAACTTCCGCAATAAAAAGCTCATACCAGTCAAGCACACGCTCTTGCAACATACTAGATGCCACAAGAACGCGATGATGATCAGAAAGATCCATCCGAGAAAATATGCGCTCACAAGTGCGCAACCAAGTCTGAACCTCCAATACACTTTCCGTTCCCTTGAAAGGCTGGCCTTCAAGGTGGGAATAGTCACTACACATGCGAGCGAAGGTAGACTTGTGAGTAGGAGCTGCGGGAGTAGCAACAGAAGGCTGAGTACTCCTAAATAGCTCCATAAACTGATCAGCTGGCATATAGACTCCGTCCGGATGAGAACCACTAGACGGGCCTGCAGAAGAACGCTTCCCTCTACCTCTTCCAGCCATAGACTGAGAGAACGAGAGAAGATAAGGATTAGTCAAAACAATACAAGATTGATAAGGAATTTAACAAATGGAATACTACGGAATATAAGATTTATTCCTAGACATACTCCAACATGCTAAAGTGGCTAAAAGTTTAAGAACAACGAAGGAATGGATTAGAAAGGTACGAATAAAACCCTCGAATAATTGTAATGCATGTTCCATTCTACTTATGTTCCGTGTTTATTATAATTTGTTCTGAATCTCAGCTCTGATACCAACCGTGAAGCCCCACCTCTATGCTCACAATAACAAAGGTTATTATAAGGAATAACATCTGCTATTGCGAAGAATAAGGCTTGTTAGAAGCGACCATCCTTAAGTTATGCCTTAGATGAGTATTGATTACATCGATAGGAGTTGTATAAATTACTCCCAACGATATATATTCAATCCAAATCTAAAACGAAACTACGGTGGCTTAAGAAAAATTCAGAACAACTCATAATAACAACAACACAGATAAGTATAATCACATCAGAACAGAAATATCAGATATATAGCGGAAGACAAGTCTAGATACATGCTACAACAATCGATAGTTCACATGAACCAAATGTACATATACATATACATCATAACATACATGAGATGAGAGTCAATACACCAAAAGTAACTCCTCGAAGCCTAAACAAAAGATGAGATGAAATCCCAAAAGCTGAAGCAGCAATTGAATTAGAGATAGCGATTAACCTGAAATAACTAAGTCTGACCCGAGTATTATTTAAAAGAAAATAATAAATGGATCAGTCTAATTTAAACTTAGAAATGAATGCATCTTAAACAACATCAAAGCCAAATAATCATAATCTCGAATGAGACTATTCAACATAAATAATCAGCATAGTTTAAAGGAAGAAATCCCATTAAACATCATCAAAATCAACTTCCAAATTCATCATTGAATTCAAAACAGCAATACACAAAAATCTAGAAATCAAAAATAGATAACTAGAAAATGAACATAAAAGTGGATCAATCCCAGCAGATGGCGAGTCTAAACTACGCCGCACGTGCATCTCAAATGGCCGAAGCCTACCAAGTACTATCATCATAATTTTTGGCGCCCAACAGATGACCCGATGGTCCAACAGAGTGAACCGAAGGTCTAGTACTGGTAATTGACCCGAAGGTCCATCAGATGACCCGAAGGTCCAGTAGAGTGGCTCGAAAGCCCAACAAAATCTTCAAATAGCAAATCCCCAGCAAATATTTCAATTAACGAGTCCGGAATTAACCGAAATAGAAAAAGTGTGGTTCCATACTCCGCACATTTGCTAAATCGTTTAAATATCTTCATCGTTTCCTTGAAAGTGCAAAATTGTGTATTTTATAGAAATAAAATTTACGTTCTCAAATGGACAAGTCCGGAATTAATCAAATCAGTAAAATTAAGGGTTCATAGTCCTTAATTTTGCTGAAACGTTTAAATTGATTCCTCATTCTTTTGAAAGCGTAAACTGTAAAATTTTGGAAACAATTATATTTTAAAACGATTTAAAAACACGTGATTAAAACAACAACATCTATAGCAATTTCGACAAAGAAATTGTGTTTCACAAAACACCGTAAAAACGGATATAAAAATCAGCGTCGCGAGATAGCCGCTTTAAAATTCACTTTAAATGACGGTTGCTGGAGTCAAAACAACAGTAATTTTATTTATCAAAAAAAATCTCATCAAAACAACACGCTTCAAATATAAACACCGGGTTAAAAAATCTATTATAAAAATAACGGCAATAAAATACGTTTTAAAACCAAACACTGGTTCAACGTAAATTAAATAGTAGACTACACTACTATATTTTCATCAAATATATCACTGCCTGACACTAACTTCTTACACGCATGTTCTAAATTACAAAGAATGGCCAGAATATACTATATGCATGCACTTACAACCATATACACGCACATAAAAATGAGGCCTGAACCACTAACTTGCAAAACCCTTTTTACACAAACAAAAAAAACGAAATTGACAATATTTTACAGTAACCTGTACTTTCGTGCTTCATCTACACTACACGCCTATTTAAATGATTTGGGCATTGGAACGTGCGATTCAAATTTCATGTACACTTCGAAAAGATTAAATAACTAAAAGACCTGGGCTTACTACGGTATGCATGCACGTTAATGACTTCGAAAAAGAATCAAAATGACATGTATATTTGATTTCTCATACTAAAACTCTCACGCGCAAAAGAATAATAATAAAAAATGATGATGGCCAAGCAATATTCATGCAGACACGTAATTTAATGTTTCCAACAATTTTGTGCAATCTAATATGTGCACGCATGAATGAAGTTGTTGCACGAAAAGTTTTTACCTGGCATCACTTTGCACGTAGCACGCATGGCCAAAAATGTAAAACAGAATGTGACCTGGACAATGCTATATATGCGCACGTAGTTATGAAGTGGTGAATTACACGACCTGAAACTTGGTTCGTGCAAAGTCTACAGGTACTTTCGTGAAAATATTTTTGCACAAAAATGGAATAAATGGCTCGGCAATAGAATTTTGCACGCAGCCTGGACACAATTATGTGTAATGCAACCATGCAATACTCACCTGAAAATTTCCAGATATCAAAGGATATTACATACAAAAATATTGCACACAACCTAAACAACTTAACGATGAAAAGTTTCAACCCAAATAAAAACAATAAAACAACATGTCAAAAACAGGCAGCATTGTTTTAATTAGAAGCGTGAGTTTGCACTCACCTAGATTTGTTTCAGAAACAACTAGCAATCGAGATCCAAAGGAAGCAAGAATTTTGGAGCAGCCATTAATGTTTCTACACAACTACTGGAAATTAATGAAAACGGATGAATGAAGCTACTGGAAAATGAGAAAAAGAATGTTGCAGTGATTACTTTTCTTTTCTCATTTTGAGTACAAGTCAATGAAACAAATGTGCTGGCAATGCTTTGTACAATTGCATTAAATTGAAATCGTGCACCGTAGAAGAAGGACACCACTAGCATAAAAACAATGATGACAACAAATGCAAAGTTTACAAACTTCTGTGATAGCAAAGATAAAGTATTCAACTTTGCATTTAAAGATTTTTGTGGTTACAGCCAAGTGCTCCTATATGTTTTAACTTGGCCTAATCTTTTATGCACGTGAAGGAAAAATGCATTTTATTTTCAACATGCTACTACTAAGATGAGTTCACTGCCTTAGCAATTGAATTGTATTTTCAACTGACTTTGCAAAAGATTTCATATATATATATTTTCGACAATAATTCTAAAACAGGGTTGTTACATAAAAGTAGACGAAGTGCTATAAATTTGAGAATCAAGATCGGTACTATAAATTTATTTACCTTTTTATAGTATTTTGAAAGTAGATCCAAAATACTTTGGATCGACATAAGATTCAAAAAAAATATTTTTCTGTCGAATATTTTCTTTTATATGAATTTATAATGTTAAATACATTTAAAAATTCATAATTAGTAACACTATGGTTAAAAAAATATTTAAATTCATAAATAGTTATGCATCATAAATTTCATCGAAGTTGTATAATGGACGGACTGAAAGTTGCATAGATGAGTTCGATTTTCAATAAAATTAAATATCGAATTACACAATAAAGTTTATCAAAAACAATAACTTAATTAACCACAAACCGTCATAAAACTGAAGAATTGAATAAGAATATTTCTTTATTTTTTAGAAAATTAGTATTTTTAAAAAAAATTCGAACTTCTATAATTAATAAGTTAAAATAATATGATAAATTAAATTAATTAAAATGGACAGCCGTTGGAAACCATCGAAAATGGAATGAAAGAGCCGTCGACGGCCGTCAGAATGTTCCGTTGCTATATACCAACTTTCTAGTAGCGTTTAAATAAACACAAATGCACATCTATGCATAAGAAATACATAGGATTGGCAATTAGAACCTAAACCCACTTACCCAAGTAAACCAATACGGTGAGACCTGAAATCCACCAAAACTCAAGTCTCGGGTTGATTCATATGGTTAAAAATACCATAAATACCTAGTTAAACATGGCCCGACCCGAAAGCTCTGACAAAAGAACATAAAAAAATATGTCTCAATTGTGTTATTACGCAACTTGATCCAAACAAAATGGATCAAACATCAAATTGGAATAGATCTTAGTTTTAAAATGCATAATTAAATTCAATGAAACTGATCAAACTAGAATTGAGACCCATGTGAATTGATGGGTTTAGTTTCTAGGTTTAACTGTCACCTCTTTAAATACCTAACTATGACAAAGACAACCAATAGAATGTGTTCCAAACGCCATACAGGGAAGGCGATAATACACAATTGTTTATTTCAAAATTCTGATCCCCTATATTTATCATGTTCATATCTAGTAGCAAAGATGGTTTAAAATGTATTAATAATTATTACTAGTGCAAACCAATTCTTTGCACATGGAGTCAAAAAAGAATTGGAATTGAATTTGTGTGTGTATGAATGTAATATTTTAAGAAGAGGATGTTCAAGATGATGATTTTAGGTATAATATTACAAAAAAGAATGAATATTAAGTTGTGATTAGATTTAACTATTTTTTCATGAACAAACAACTAAATTTTTTTAATACAAATAGAATGAAATAAATGTTTTCAACATACATTCTGTATATTATTACAAAAATATTAGTTGAAACATCAAGAGCTATTTTCTTCGAATATGATACATATCCATATCAAATTTAGGATTTGTTAACTTACAATTCTTTAAATCCAGTAATCATTTCACGTGTAGGTATTCTAAAAATTTGATCGTGGCATATTTCCTAAAAATATTGATTATAAATGATGGAATATGATTAAATAACTAGATAATTGTAATCTTTAGTTTTACCTTATACATCAATAGCCGTTGAAGTCCAAAATAACTTGTTATTATATTATGAAAAATTAAAATCATTGAAAAACAAACTTAAACATTTCTAATAAAGAAGAACAACACTGAACGAAAAACATAGTATGTAATTTCGATTATCTGAAACAAACACAAATTATTGGAGCTATATGAATCCTAAATGAATGTTAAAATAAATTATAGTCAATTGTGGTATTTAAAATAGCGAATAAGAAAGCAAAATAAGCATGTTACATTTATGTTAATATGTTGTTGAACAATGAAATGAAGATAAGGAAATAAAGAATCTAGAGGTGACTTTTAGTATTCAATACTACGTAAATCATACATAATAAATTATTGATTATTTTTTCATTTGTCACTCAAATTCATATGGAAATCATACGAAATGCTATGTATTTCGAATTACTACTACTGTTATTTCGTGAGGCCAAATTTAATCATCCTTATTTCAGAGAGTGATTGAATGATTGAAATCAAGTGTTAAATGCCACAAAAGTTTAGGTATGGATAGCCTACCAACATAAAATAATCCACCAACATAATATAAATGCCACAATTATTGTTCCTTAAATTTGATTTTGAAACTCTGAACTACTTTTTGTTATTCTTAGCAATTTTTCTTATGATTTTATTTAATTTTTTTATGGAAGTTTGTATTCCATTCAATTCAAATATTGTTTATTTTGCTTTATAATTTACTTCCTTGAGGATACAAATCAAATTTCTTTTATGCATAATTTATCCATTCGTTTCATTCCATTATATTTTGCAAGCAATCTCTATTTTTGTTATGTGCTTTAAGTAAACTACAAAGCAATTATACTTAGCATGTTTTCCTTTGAGAAGCAACAATAATAGGACAATAAAAGTTATTAAATTCAATCAAATAAAGATACAGTAATTTTATATAAAACATTATGTTCTTATGAAAGGATGGGTGAACATGTAATGAAAATTAGTATAGTACCCTTAACATAGAATATTCTAATTCAAATAAACACGAAAAAATACAAAATTATAGATGAAAGCAATAAAAATCTAATTATCCATATAAGCAATAACGACTTTTATTCTTTATCCATTTAAGCAATAGCAAGTTTTATTCTTACTAACGCTATTAACCTATATATTATAACACGAATTACAAATTTTTAGTTAGAAATAAGTTAATAATTATATACAAATTAAAAAAAATCAATAACCAACATTTGCCGATATATAATCAAATGCATGCATCGTTCTCTGTAGGATAAAAACTCAAATCTCATTAGCTCGTATTAATTTTTAGATTATTTTAAAAAAAGAACCTAATATCATTAGTAGACTTTGCAAATCCAATCGTTGGTGGAGTCATTCTAATAAAGATAAAAATGAGACATAAAACAAAAAATAGAAATGATGAATATGGATAAGAGAAATTATCTAGTTGTAAATCAGATAAATAAACTAAAAAGGAAAAAATGACTAATTTCTTATATTAAAGTAAAAGACTAGACAACTTTATCCTTTTTAATAGTTTTTTTATTAAGTAGAGAATGATAAGAAACCATTTTATAAAAAAATTGTGTTTCCTTTGAACTAAGAGAATGATAACAATGACGTGATGGAATATCAAATAAGAAATGAAATTAATAATTAGATTTTAAATTTATTTGAGCAGTGAAGGTTAAAAAGGAATAGGTGAAAGGAATAATTGGAAAATGATTCTATAAATAAATAAAAGTTAAGTATAAAACTTCAAATTGAATTAGGAATCAAGATAGAAAAGGTCAAATATTGAAATTTTGTATATTTATATCTACATTTTTGAAATTTATTCACGCCATAATGATTTTTTCTTAACTCTAAATTTTAAATAGACTAATATTTTCTTTATTATTCTTAGTAACTATTTTTAATTAAATTTTGTTACTATTTTCTTTTGGAAGTTTTTATTCCATTTTTATCTCCTAACAAATAATTAATGTTTCCCTCTATAATTTAATTCTCTAACCATACAAATCAGTTTTCTGATTTTACATAATTTTCACTTTCATTTCTTTTCATAATATTTTGCATATAAATTCTATTTTATGTTGCATAAAATAATCTCCAAATGATCGAGGATTTAGTTTTACATATTTTACTTTAGAATCAAAAAAAATAGGATTTGTTTTGCGACCAATTATAAAAGTTGTTACCATCATTAGTAAAAGTAAATGTGATTTCGTATAAAACTTTAGGTAAGATGCTTACACATGGACTGGCTTTAGGCATTATGAAAATCAACATTACAATCTTAATAAAGAGTATTTTAATATAAATATTGACTAACATAAAATTACAAAATTAAAGATGAATGTATGCCATAAACAAATTAAAGATAGAAATGATGAGTATGAAAAAGAGTACATATCTAATTAATATCAAATAACTAAACTAACAGAAGAAAAAAAAAGACCAATACTCTAAACTAAAGTGAAATAATAGAAGCTTTTGTCATTTATTATCATTCTATCTTTGAATTGATAAGATATCCTTTAAAAAATTATATTATAATCAATGGAAATGATAATAAAGATGTGGCAGAAAATGAAAATACGATAAGACATTTATTTACCTTAATAAAATAAATAAATTATATAGAGAAAGATGAAGAGTTAAAATCTGAATTTTAACGGAGATGGAAAGTGATAAAAGAATGGAGGCGATAATTGTAAAAAGTTTATTCAAATGAAAACGAAATGAGATATGATTTAGGGTGCATGAGAATCAGGATATGAAAGGTTGGATGCTTAAACTTTTATATGATCAAAAATACTTAAATTAAAGACAATTGATTATAGTTAATACTTCAACTAAATTAAATTCAACTGAATTAGTAGTAATCGTTTTCTTCTAATTATTTCCTTTAATCGGATTCGTGGATATAATCCTTCGTATTTAAAGTTAGTTTACAACCAATTGATCAGATTTTATTATAGTCTGTGGTTTTGGTTATTACCTAATAATAAATTTAATTTGGAGTTTGATATGATAAATATTTATAATAGAGTTAAGTAAAAAAGTTAACACTCAAATTAAGAAGAGAAAAGGAGCGTGAATGAGAATAAATGAGAAGCAAGAATACAAATAGTCATACATTCTCTTTTATGTATAACGAGTGCGAACTCTTACTACGCATACATCGTTGAATGTAGAGCTTTGAAAATACAATAGTACATTATTGGTAAAACCATATTTGTAAACCATGTTCAAACCACGGTAATGTAGAAAAAAATTGCATGCAGCTGTTAAATGTCGGACAATAAAATGTCATGCACAATATAGATTTCAATTCAATAGGCGCATTAGAAAATTAATCTAATGTATTGTCCACCCTATTATCAAATAGAAACAATTAGAACAACATAGTCTATACATCACAAAGGGATATATAGCAAGGTGATACATATGTAGCACTTGTACTCTTAAGCGATCATGTGTTGACAGATCAATTGGCCTAAGTGGTTCAGTATAAATGTTAGAGCTATCTTAAAAAAATAATTGTTGAATGGAATGGTTCACGATGGCTCATGTGCAAACAATTTTGATGCACAGTCCAGCATGCTTCCAAAATAAGAAGGATATATGGTAGTGCATTTCTTTAGCACGTAAATAACAATTGTATTGTTGGTCATTAAACTCATTTAAAAGCATTGTAGCTAGTTGGGCAATAGAATAAAATAAAATAGATGACCTAATATTCCAATCAAGGAAATACTAACCTGTGACAAATATATCAGCATCAAAAACAAATTACATCAAATGAAATATATTTTGTTTGAAAGACGAATGAAAGCATGTTACCTAAATCCTAAATACATGAATATCAAATTGGGCTGAACAAAGAAGTCAAGTGAGGCTAAATTAAGTCCTTAAAAGCAAATGTTTACAGCATTACAACAGATAAGCAGGATGATTGTTCTGTTCGATACACATAAAAAAATGAAGAAGAAAAATTAGTGTTCGGATAAAAGTGTAGCATCATTGACCAATCAGCATATGCTGATAGTGGTTGTCATCCTTCCATCCCCATAGCTAAACCCAAATGGATTGAATGTTCATATGTTTACCATAATGATAAGTTTGCTATTAGAGAACAGTGACAATGTTACACAATTTGGTAAATATTGCAAGCTCTATATTAATTAAAAGCATATCAATGTGCAAAAGATGACCCTTGTTAAGAAAGTGTAAATCAAGTAGATTTTTAAAATCAAAATTGAGTAAAAATAAGCATACAGATTGCAATTATATTTATCTATTGTTACCATTGAATATTTGTTTCTATAAATACAAAAATATTTTTTGAATGACTATTAAAATGATCATTTAATTCAAATCATTTCTTAGCAAACATTTTTAAAATTTCAATCAATATTCTTTTCCCTTACTTTTTATGTAGAAAGTAAATTATATACTCAATGCATTTAATTTATTTCCCAACCTTTCGTACTACTGAAAATGATATAAGCATAAAAATATAATCCTCTGAAGCTTTAATATATACTCACTCATTTTATCAAAGTCATTTGGTGATTGAAATGAACTTTTGGCATTTTAAACTAACTTCATTGAAACGTAGGACCATCGCTTAGTCATTAGAATGTGCGAAGTAGATTGAAGATGAAAATCAATATATTGGTTAAAAAATTCAAAGTTAATTGGATAACTTAGGTACCAACACATAATTTCACTTTTTTGAAACATACATTAAATTGATTCTTATCATGCATTCAAGTTCACAATCCCAAATAATTAATATAATTTGCTAGAATCTAAAGAAATTCCTTGAGTTATAATGATTAGCACAACAAAGCTTCTTGTTTTCACGGTGCAACATATACTACACAACCAAACATAAATTCACCCATGAAGTGCCATACAATAATATTTGTATCTAATCCTTACTCTTAGTTACCATGATAACTATAACTAACAGTATTTTGAATAGGTTATAGAAATTGGAAAAGAGAAAAGTAAAATTGCTTCATAATAATGATAGAATGTAAGCGACTTTAATGAACTGATAAAGTAAAACTAAATAAACTGCCCAATATACTATGTAAGTGGAAAAACCTATGTAAGCAACTTTGTTAACCTTGTAGCTATCAATTACTTCTAATCAACATACATTGGCGGTTTGTAAACAAAGTATAAATTATAGAAAAAATGTACAACATATATTCAATTATAAAACAAAGTAGAAAAATTATTAGCACAATTTTAGTTGTATAATCTTGTGCTTTACTGTTCAAATATAGTTACTCGTCCTTTAGCAATCCAAGAAAAAAATAATGTATAGTTTAGCTGAAAGACAACAACAGTAGGTCAAAAATTTTATTTGTTATATCTTTGCTCAATACCTTAGGATGTCATAGGGCAACATATCATAACTTCCAGTAAATATAAGTAAGAAATTCAAAGAAGGATACATCTTCCACATATTCTTCATAATAAAATCATCTTAATTGGAACAAAAAATAAATTCCAAGATCATGACTGGTAAAGTATCGTTAAATGATAAAAAAGGTAGAAAAGAATGAAGATGAATAGTATAATAAGTTGCAGTAAATAGTAAAATACTTTCGATGAAATGGAAACTAATCAAAATTTATGTTTTAATTACAGGTGTGAAATAAAGTTGTCAAATTTATAGCCTGTACAATAAAAAAGTAGGAGAATGTTATATTTATAAAGAAAATATGGATTTAATTAGAAAATAGTTAATTAGAATGTAATTACTTCCAAAACAGATTGCTATTTCAATTTTGGGAAGAAATGAAGTAATAAGGTAGGAGCATATACCATTTATTTAGAGAAGTTCTAAGAAATTAATATAAGTATTTCTGAATGAAGTGGTCAATTTTTTTTTCTTCTTATATCAATACAACAACTAAAATTTTTGGTATAGTATAAAGAAAACATAGGATAATATGAATTAAGCATCTAAAATTTTTGTTTCCTTTATCTTGCTACATTTGTTAGGAAGACAAAAATAACATACCATTACAATAATGATTATTATTTGCTTTATCTAGTTAAAGCAAGGAATTTAATTCTAAGAACACAATTGCTGATGTAGCGTAAGGTTTGGTGAAATAGTGAAATTGAATGGACATAAAAAGTCATGGTAAATACAAAAATACTGCCTTTGATATGGAACACAGACCAAAGTTTATGTTGTAAACAAAGAAAATAGGTTATTGCTTTTGAATTACAAATGATGGCGATGATTGCATTTGGCAATACACTGTCGTTAAGGACAATACTAAAAACAAACAATTGACTAGATGAGGCAAACAACCAAAGGTTTTGAACGACCATAACAAAGATAGGATACACTGTTTTATTTGGAGAACAATGAAACCCAACAGAAAGAAATCAAACACAAAATTCATAAATTTGATCGTGTTAAACACAATTACTTGATTAGTTTATTGTTAAAAGAAACTATATTGTTAGGGTAACCAAAAAGCATGAATAACAATTTCATCATAACACGTAAGACTGCAAAGGTAATAAAACTATAAATGAGGATAAATAGTAAGGGCTCTACTGTTAGAAATATGTGGACAATCCTTTTATTCGCATATTTTTAATAAATGACCTATGCATAATGGTCACCACTTTAACTAACATGAAATACTTCTTCAATATTCCAAAATAAATATTTTACATTAGACAATCAAATTGATGATAATGGCACGATCACAAACATAGAGGAAACAAATTATTTAAAACATACTTAAGATGTCATTATTGGAAAACAAAGAAACCGAGCACAAAGAAATCAAACACAAAATTCATAAATTTGATTATGTAGAACACAATACTGTTAGAAGAAATTGTATTGTTAGGGTAACAAAAAGCATGAATAAAAATTTCATAATAACACATAAGGGTACAAAGATAATAAAATTGTAAATGAGGATAGACAGTAAGGCTGTACTACTATAAATGTGCGAACAATCCTTTTATGTGCATATTTTTAACAAACAACTTATGCATAACGGTCACACCATTTTAACTAACATGAAATACTTCTTCAATATACAAAAATAAATATTTTACATTAGACAATAAAATTGATGACATTGGCACGATCACAAACATAGAAGAAACAAATTATTTAAAACATACTTAAGATGTCATTATTGTGCTTTTTTGTTTTACTGTTATGATTATGATACTCATAATTAGATATATATCTTTTTAGATAATATGAAACACTTTTACAATCACAAAAGAATTGTAAATAAAATCTTAGAGAACTACCCATCACCAAACATGAACAAAAAAATATTGATAAAACTGGAAAAAGGTTTGAAATGACAACATAAAGTGGTTTAAAATTGATAATATTGACATAATCACGGACATAGAAGAAAAGAAATATTTTAAACACACCTAAAATGTCATTATTGTGAATTTTTTTTGCTTTTATGATTATGATACTCATAGTTAGGTATATATCTTTTTATTTAACATGAAACACTTTTACAATAATGGAAGAAATTATAAATAAAATTCAAGAGACAACCACGCATCGCCAAATGTGAACACAAAAATATTGTAAAAGTTGGAAAAATGTTTAAAAATGAGAACGTATAATAGTTTAATTATAGATCTGATCTGAAGCAGATAAGATTATGACAAATCTAGAAACTTTATACAAAATAAGGATTAAAACTATAATATAGTAGTCTAAAAATGAAAACTTACCTATAGTGAAAAGAACCAAAGCATGAGGATAAGATGTAGAAACGTTCCTAAGAAAAACAACTTCAGAATTGAAAAAAATCAACAACTTTTAACTACTTTGAAAATGATGAAATGAAAGTAATCAACAAACAACTTTAAACTACTATGAGAAAGATGAAAAGAAAGTTACAAAATGAAAACATCTAGATTCCAAATCCAAATGGTTCTAATTCAACAGTTTCTTACAAAATAAAAGGTGTTTCCTTAAATGATTTGAAAGAAATATAGTTTATGAGAATCAAGAGAGAAAATAGAAATTAGAAATGTTGACAAAATTGAAAAACATATTAGAAGATTGAATTAAACAGAAATGGAGATAGGGCTTTAGGAAGATGAATTTTCAAATTAATGGGAAGAGAGGACGAAGTTACAGAAAAAGAAAGGGGAACTATCAAAAATATGTTTTCTTAATTACTAATAAATTAAGAGCAAATGTGAAACACCCCACACCCCTTAATCTACCCAAAAAGGACACATTAAAAGGTGTGGTGCGTAGTAGGTATAACTAAAGCTAACAGAGACTAAGATTCACAACACAAAAATAGATAAAAATAGCGGAAACTTAAAAAATAACCTAATTAAAACAAAACTCCATAATTGCTTCATAAATAAGTCAAATACCAAATACCACATACATATCGAAAAATCCAATATGTCTCATAAAACAAAAACTCATAGTCTCAAAAATCAGAGTACATAATATCCCTCATAATAAGCCAGTACATAGAAAGAACAAAAGCTGAAAGAAAAGAAATACATGGTAGCAAACTCCTCCAAGAAATCTCCAAGCAACTGCAATCTATTGTCCTCTCCCTTGATTACCTAAGGGGGGAAAAGGAGAAAATAGAGGAGTGGGTCAGATTAAAAGTCTGGTGAATGATAGTAATTGCTAGAGTCTTTAAGCAAGATAAAAGTAATAGACTCAACAATAGTTCTAGCATAAATAAGGATAATAAAGGAAATAGGAAAGAGGTAAACTAGAAATAAGTACGATTAAATATTGCTCAATTTATAAGATAGGTTAACTTTGATTGCTTGCACTTGTCCTTGATTTCTTCTTTGATTAGGCTGAATTCCTAATCCTGTAATTAGCATGTAACCCTAATTCTACCCTTTTTGATCGGCCTGCTACTCCATAGACCTTACTGCGGACTAGACGCTATATAACTCCCTACACAACAGCCAATGGTATCTACGAAAGATGCACAAAGCACTCACTGTGGATCCGGACGACATACATAGCTCCCTGCACAGATGACAATGGTGTCTACGAAAGACACTCATACTAAGCGCTTGGAACTCATAGCGATTACTGAGCACCTGAATGAAAGTCGCACGCGTAACTCCCACCATGCCCATGCTAACTTTTGCTCCAACTATTGGGTCTTTTTATTACCTAAAACACTAGCATAATCGTGCCCCTCATCCCACTTCAGGCTAACGTGAGATCACCATGTGTCCACAGAATCTAAATGGGAAATGCTATTGGTACTAGCCCGTCATCCAAACAATATCTAGTTGCGCCCCTTATCCAAATCCCTTGTGATTTGGACTTCAATTTGACCAATTACTACCACTCTTAGCATAAGTGTGCCCTTGTCTCACTTTAGGCTAATGTGGGACCACCGTTTTGTCTAATAGGGAATGCTATTTGGTACAGGTCCTACTTTCATCTTTGCTTATTAACTTAGATAAATTATTTTAAAAAGTCTTTACAATTTATCCCTACTACCTTTGCTTATTAATTTATCCTAAGTCTTAAAATAAGCCTCATTGTAACGACCCGACTTTCCAGTCCCGGAAAATCGAACCATTTGTGTTAAAGAAGAAGAGGTAGAAGAAGAAGAAACAGAAAATCAACAACAGAATCTCACATCGCAGCGGAATAAAATATAATATATACAAAACAGATCTTTACTCAAACAGAAAAATATATCTGTTTATACAATATATTTACAGAATACATCATCAGAGTTCATCACATAAATGACATACATCCAAATACACAGCGGAACAATAAACAAATACGGAAGTACGTATCGCCATCCAGCTCGTCTCCTGAGCTCCACAGCTACAATCTAAACCTGTTTATCTCGGTCTGACCCGAGCATCATATAAAACAATACCCGAGTCAGTCTGGAATACCAGCGTGAGAAAATCACACTCAAATTGATTATTAAAGTTTCAAAATCCTTTGAAAACAAAAGCATCTCGTAAGACCACGCCACAAATAAACATGTCGGGTTTTTACCTTACGATAGCTAAAACACTTTTATCAAAATCCTCTGATATTATAATAGTGTCTATTTACAAATACTTATTAAAATAGCCGAAATTGTTACATGATTAAATTCCAGCATACTAGCCACAACGTGGGTAATACAAACAAAACTCGTACAAGGCACGTAGGGAGAATGGATTTCCAACGAATGACTAGGCACTGGGGTACCACCTGTCACAGTACGTGGACTAGATCACAGTACCGAGGAGTACGCCCGCTCCCCTGCAACACAAGGCCGGAATCATCCCTTACTGGATAATTCCAAATAAAATCACCCCACGGTTGGGATCAGCAACCGCACCACTAAGCCGAAATAAAAGGGACATCTAGACAGGGATGACCTTACTCTCAAGTGGGGGCTACCCACGAAGCCTTGCTGCATAACCCCTGATTTTCAGTCATTCCCGGTTGATGAGGCTTGAGGCTAAACGATACCTTTCTAGCACATATCACTTAGAATGCCCATCGTCCACCTGACGATGTTTCGCAAGCATTCGTCCATACAAGTCCGTCCCGGGTTCGAACGGAACCGAAGGCACTATTCCTACTACATCCATTTTGGAAATATCCTCAGGATTAGTAGCGACTAGCCCTTGCACTTCACTGCTCCATCTTCGACTCTGAACACGTTACACGAAACGTACAAACCGAATCGAAGTGGTATTCGAGTCTCCAGACCTAGAATCCCAGTATACGGAAACCCGATCCCGGTCTCTTCGAAACGATCAACGCATTTGGCCAATATTGATAGTCGGTTATTTAACTATCAATTAACATCCACAAGCAACCATCACACAATAAATAATTTCCCACATTATTTATTTGCCCAAATATCTTTCCAAGATATATTTCCAAATTTTCAAAACTCATTTGAAAACAAATTCAAAACAGTTTCCGCTTACGGAATACATTTCCCAAATAATTATTTCCACTGAATCACCAAGTACAAAATACTTTTAAATTTAAAATAATTTAAAAACACTTTATTTAAATATACTTTATAACCTTGAAATCAAACTACTTTAATACTTTATTAAAAATATATACTTTAAAATAAACCACTTTATAATATAAACTAAATTTCTCCTTTTAAAACATAATAGCAAATCACTTTTATATAATTACTACAATAATAGATTTTTGAAAATACTTACTTTAGAAATTAACCTTTAGAAATAATCAATTTCCTAAAACATGCCTTTTTAAACAAATTAGAACTTTTAACTTATATTAAAATTGCTTTGGAAAAAACGTACTCGGCAATCCAAGGAAATACACTTCTCTTCACATCCTTTAAAAATAAATCAACATTTATTTTTAAACCAATTCATATTCTTTTATAAATTCCCACCTTGAATTTATATTTTCAAATATCCACTGATATTTCATTTCACTTTATAAACCCAGTTTATCTCTCCAAAATCTCATTTCTCTTTAAATTTCAAATCCCAAAGTATTTAAATCAATTTATAATTGATTTCCCAATTTATTTTACTTTGAAATAAATTTCTTTACTTAATCCATTTATTTCCAAATTCATTAACTTCCAGATTTTATTTCTCATTATGATTTAAAATCTTTAAACCGAAACACAAGTTTCTGATTTCCAAATTTCCTTCTTCCTTTTTAATTACATTTAAACATTGAATTAAAATAAATTATTTATTCTTTTAAATAATATCCCATAAGTTTTTAAATTCAATATTTCTCGGTTTATTCAAAATTCCTCTTTTCCATATTTATTAGAATGTTGGAAATCACTTTTATTCTTAATCAGATTCATTCTCAAATTTATTCCAAACTCTTATAATTATTTTACTTAAAAATTTACTCTTTTATTTCTTTTCAAAATTTCCATACTAGAGATTTTGATAACTCAGCATATCCAAATCGGTCCAACCAAACCATAACATCCAATTATCCATATAATTCATCACATGATATCAACAATCATATCACAGAATATTTAAACAAAATTAAATATTTTGAGGAATCCAGTTGGATCCCTCCAACCTGTTTCCCTGCATCCACAGATGTTAGCACAATACCAATTTCACTTCAAAGTGGAATATCGCGGTATATGGGTTTTAATATAAAATCATCCGCTATTATGCGGCGCATAGGGTCTCATCCGCTATACAATGCGGGAAATCAACAACTCCAATATATACATATGCCAATATATATATATTGGTATATACTACTATATACCATATCAATCAAATCAATCAATTCAATCATTCATCCATATTTAAATTTAACCAATTAAATTTAAATAAAATTAAACTGAGTGAGATTAACTCACCTTTGATTTTAGTTTGCAGTCTATTCCATTCCGGTTCCATTCCGACTTGTATTTTCTTGATTTTGGACCTTGTACAACATTATATGATTTTGTAAATATTCAAAATAAAGTCGAACCATTTATCTCCATTTTTAAATTTAATAAACCAATAACTCTATTTTAAACCAATAAATTTTAGTTTGAACTAATTTCCCTTTAATAAATTAATTTTAGTAACTAAGATAAATTAAATAGGTAAATAAAACAAACTAATCACCCTAATAAATTATCTTTAAAATTGAACTAGTAGGTTATAATTTGTATATGTATACTTAATTTATTTTTATTTTCGTTTCTGAACTACTTATATATACTTATAACAATAGCCTGTATAGATTTTAAAGAAAACTAGTTTTATATAAACTTTCAATCTTTCAAAAATTCCTATTATTATATATTTTCTTTTTTCTGAAAATCAAAACAGTAGTTCACCTACTGTATATATCTTTTCATATCAATATTAACATTATACTACCCTTTACTATAAGCATATCCATACATACATATATTTTCTTAATTTCATTGTGTACGTATATAAATTTTAGATTAGAACGAAACAAATACCTCACTGCAATGCATATCTCGACCTTGAGAATCGTCGCAGACAATCGCGAACCCACCAATGATTCATTCACAGGCGAGTGTACGCCCCCTTCCTCTGGCCTTATGACCGAAATCCTACGCCATCGCGAGCTTGCGAAACCCTAATTTTCTACTGTCGTCGTCACTCATCTGGCATCCAATTTTGGTCGAGTTCGAGCTCTAGAACAAGTGTCGCATCCCCTTCGAACCCACTGCGCCTAGCTCCCCTGATCGCGATTTGAAATCGCGCCTCAAAAGGGCGAAACGCACTTCCTTTTCGAACGAACGAGAAACCACCATCACTCGCCTCTCTCCCCTTTCGTGAATCGCCCTGGCCCCGAGATTCAATTGAAAAAAATTGATTTCATTCAAAGTTTGAAGGAAGAGGACGCTTTGATATTGGGATTTGGATTTTTGAATTTTTCGTTCGAACGAGAAGAGTGTTGTTTCATTTTTCTTTCAGCTATCGATTTACAAATTTGGCTTCTCGATTTAGAGTAGAAAATAAAAGGGAAGGAAGGTGTTTTTAATCGGCCGGCTTTGATTTAATTGTTTGCGTTTTAAAGCTTGCAGAGGAAGATTGCGTATAAGATAGGAATGGGAGACAAGATACGATGTTATCGTGATTTAGCAGAGAGTAGGTCGGCTGAGAAAAATAGGGTAACGGCTAAGTTGATTTTTGATTTGACTTTATAATATTTATTAAGGTATAAAATATCTCGTTACAACACTCAAATTTTCGATATAAATTTAAGCGTGTTTACATACCGTACGCTCACACAACAACTCCAAACACTACGAAAATTCGAAATCCGATAATAAAACACTATTACGGATCCAATGGAACTGGTTTCGTCGAATTCCGAGACTGTGCCCCGGAAGGCTATATTTAAATGTCGATTTAAACGATATATTTTTAAAACTGAACAAAACACTATGAAATTCAATTTTAAAAGTTCTATTATCTTCAATATTATTAATATGGATTTTCTAAGCCCTTAAAATATTTTTAACAAGCTTGAAACTCTTTATTCGGTATTTTCTCCATTTTCCATTATAAATTAATTCAAATAAATTGATTATCCAATAACCAGTGATATTTGATATTAAAGTTAATAATTAATCTCTGAATATTTAAAATTAATTAAATATTCCAATTTCAAATGCTTAAAAATTCCGGGTCGTCACATTCCTCCCCCCTTAAAAGAATTTCGTCCCGAAATTACTAGTTAGGAGGAATGTCCCATATCACTTCTTATCAATTCAAATTTATATTTGAAACCAAATTTTGAACTATCAAAATTTTTTCTCAAAATTTTTCCAACACCTTAAATTTTCAAAAAATTTTGCCAGCGTCTCCTTTGCGCGGCTAGCTCGGTACAACTACAAAATGGCTCTACGGCCTCCCAATCTCAAAAAGAAAACAAAAGGCCAAGTGGCTGGATCAAAAACCCAATCAAATTTCATATAGAAATTCAAATACATACCTTTTTGTCGGGCCATTAAATTTTATCTTCTAAAATCAAAAATCTCAATTTATCCATTGCTTTTATACACCTGTATATCCTACTAAGCAATAATATTCAATCACAATTCCAAAGTCATTTTATACTTTCCTTTACAAATTTCCAATATTTGTTTTACTTAAGCCCGTACGATGCACATATATCATCCGTACGCAATATTACATTCGATCGCTCAATCGATCACACAATTCCACTTCCGAACTAGTATCGTCCACCCGACTTCCTAGTGCGGACTCAGATCTGGTTCCTTGATCAGAAACCGTCATTCTCCTTGCATAGTCACAAACTATGATAGAGAATATCCAGAATCAATCAACAATCCATATCCAGGTTCGCCGTCGAAAATCAAGTGAAAAATCCCAACTCGGATTGGTATAATTACCTCGAAATTCTGTGCTCGAATCCGGATCAAATCATTATGCGAATAAAATAATATACGTACATCCTACGTATTAATTTCAATTGATTATTAGCTATATCAATTTCTTTTATTCACATTCATTTTGATTCTATTCACTTATCCAGAATTATCATCCCGTTTCATAACTTTCAGTTTTAAATCTTCATTCAATCATTTACTCAGTATTTTCCTATTACCAACTTACTTAAGAATCTCACCATACTTCTTAAGTTCAATATAAATAGTTTACATACTTCTTACATTTATTTCCACTTCACTATTGAAGTTCATATTAAATTCAAATCACTTTTGCCCTTTACAATTTCATTTGATTTCAATTTGGCTTCCATTTTGAATATTGAATTAGCTACACTTACTAATTAATTTAAATCTCAATTAAAATTTATTTACAAACTTTACTTTACATTCACAGTTAAAATAGATTTCAATGTTCAGTGTCACCTTCTATTTACTTAGCAATTTAAACCATTTGCCGTAAGTGAAAATTTCCAAAAATTTTCTAACTCTCAAATTTTACGGAAAATTTTGACAGAGTCTCCCTTGTACGGAGGAACTTCTGCGATATCGCAGGATGCACAAATATATATATACATCGGCCTCAGGCCGGAAATCACAATATATATCAATATATGCAGTTCATATCTCCTATTTTGAATTTTTTTGCGTAAGCGTACCTCATTTTAGCATTTTAAAGCAAGCAGTTATTTATTTAGCAATTAATGCAACCCAAAATCAGCTATACGGCTTCCCTGAACCTGTACTAACTCAATTTAAAAGTGTAAGTGACAAATATAGGAAGTTCATAGCATTTCACTTATATTTAAATAGCTAAAATATAGATTCTATTACAATGCAAGTTATATACTTCCATAAACACGTATGAAATGTTCCAACACAAATTTAAATGCTTTCAATTCATTCACCCACCATCACTTTCAATACATTCTTATTTCGTTCCATTGAAATGGTTTACACTTCATTGCTTATATTCAATTCACCTTTAACCCAAACAAACCCATATTCATTTTAAATGATTCCAAAAATCAATTTATTTACTTTTATTAATCAATTCCATTTTATTTTACTAATTTAATTCAATTAGTACTCATTCAATCCATTTCAAACTTATTTCACATTTCTATTTACTTTCGAACTAATTATTTTAGTAATAAAACCACTTCGATTTTATTTCTACTCACTAGAAATTTATTTGCAATACAAATCATTCTTATTTTAATTCAATTCCATTCAACAGCAATTCATTTTTAATTCACTTGCTATTTCAAGTTAGGTTTACATTTATAACTCAAGCATCACTTTAAAATTTTATCACTTATTCACGATTCAAATTTTAATTAACCAATTCGAGTTCCCTTTTCCATATTCCATTAATTAATCAAATAATTTACTCTAACTTTACCCAATATTTGATTTTTATCCATTTCCCAAAATACAAAACAATTTTATTTTGGCTTATTTATCCCACTTCTAAATTTATAAGTCACAACTTCTTTATATCCATACATCCATTTTATTACAATTCAATTTTGTAAGTTTCTATAAGTTCCCCAATTTACTTACCCTCTATTTGTTTACTTCTTTTAATTTACTACAATTAATTTGCTTATATTCTAACTTATTTTCATTTCCTTACTTACTTCAAATTTTGTAAGTGTCCAAAATTTATTCATTATCCCATAAACATTTTAAATAAAGTTCCAGAGCTTTACAAATTTTCAAAATTTCAAAATTCCCTTTGAAATCAACTATATCCCAAAATTCTTTGGCAATTCAACTATTCCTTTGAATTTTCAAAACCAAATCCAGTTCGCAAACAAATCCCATTTCAAACAACTCGGTAGCAATTTCTCTCCTAGAAACTCGAAAATGAACATCGATGATGCTGCAGTCATCACCGAAGTTATTTTCCAGCGACCGAAAGAGAGTTAAGTGCTTTTATCTCTTTAAAATCCCTCCAAATATTTTTAAATCCCAAATCTCTCCAGATTTCAAATCCAATTCAAAATATTTCCGAAATAAGGTCACCATTATTTCTCCAAACCCCTTTGAAAACCATTTCCAACTCAAAGGAATTTTAATCTTCACAAAATTCCAAATTTAAAACCCATCCAGTTTTATATCCATCGTTACTCTGGAATTTTATACCATTCCAATTTTAAATATTTCTCTAGAACTTCATCTTAATTTCCATTATATATGACATTTAGTTTACATTTACATATCTCGTTTGTATATGAAGTTTATTTCAACTTATAAATTACATTTAAAATTTATATTCTCAAATTTTATTTTATTATAAAATTTTATTCTTTACTTTGGTTATAAATTTCAATTTCTAATTAAGTTTCCATATAATAATGATAATAATTCCCTATTATCACTTCTAACATCCAAACAACCATATATATATTAACTAGAAATAGTTTACAAAACCTTTCTTTATATACAAAAATAATTTGGGTAAAATTATTTCATTTACCCTACTTTAAAACAATACTGTGTTGAATTGTTCTATTCAAGTGTTTAGAGATTCCTATCAATGTTGTGGCGTCCCACACATCGACCAGAATCCATAAACTACTCAATAAACCAGCCAACACAATATAAAACCATTTTATATTCACTAACAAATACGCGCTCATATTTATTTATACACTCAAAATTCCCACCAGAGCCAAGGTTATCGCTAGCCTAAGCTCTGATACCACTGTAACGACCCGACTTTCCAGTCCCGGAAAATCGAACCATTTGTGTTAAAGAAGAAGAGGTAGAAGAAGAAGAAACAGAAAATCAACAACAGAATCTCACATCGCAGCGGAATAAAATATAATATATACAAAACAGATCTTTACTCAAACAGAAAAATATATCTGTTTATACAATATATTTACAGAATACATCATCAGAGTTCATCACATAAATGACATACATCCAAATACACAGCGGAACAATAAATAAATACGGAAGTACGTATCGCCATCCAGCTCGTCTCCTGAGCTCCACAGCTACAATCTAAACCTGTTTATCTCGGTCTGACCCGAGCATCATATAAAACAATACCCGAGTCAGTCTGGAATACCAGCGTGAGAAAATCACACTCAAATTGATTATTAAAGTTTCAAAATCCTTTGAAAACAAAAGCATCTCGTAAGACCACGCCACAAATAAACATGTCGGGTTTTTACCTTACGATAGCTAAAACACTTTTATCAAAATCCTCTGATATTATAATAGTGTCTATTTACAAATACTTATTAAAATAGCCGAAATTGTTACATGATTAAATTCCAGCATACTAGCCACAACGTGGGTAATACAAACAAAACTCGTACAAGGCACGTAGGGAGAATGGATTTCCAACGAATGACTAGGCACTGGGGTACCACCTGTCACAGTACGTGGACTAGATCACAGTACCGAGGAGTACGCCCGCTCCCCTGCAACACAAGGCCGGAATCATCCCTTACTGGATAATTCCAAATAAAATCACCCCACGGTTGGGATCAGCAACCGCACCACTAAGCCGAAATAAAAGGGACATCTAGACAGGGATGACCTTACTCTCAAGTGGGGGCTACCCACGAAGCCTTGCTGCATAACCCCTGATTTTCAGTCATTCCCGGTTGATGAGGCTTGAGGCTAAACGATACCTTTCTAGCACATATCACTTAGAATGCCCATCGTCCACCTGACGATGTTTCGCAAGCATTCGTCCATACAAGTCCGTCCCGAGTTCGAACGGAACCGAAGGCACTATTCCTACTACATCCATTTTGGAAATATCCTCAGGATTAGTAGCGACTAGCCCTTGCACTTCACTGCTCCATCTTCGACTCTGAACACGTTACACGAAACGTACAAACCGAATCGAAGTGGTATTCGAGTCTCCAGACCTAGAATCCCAGTATACGGAAACCCGATCCCGGTCTCTTCGAAACGATCAACGCATTTGGCCAATATTGATAGTCGGTTATTTAACTATCAATTAACATCCACAAGCAACCATCACACAATAAATAATTTCCCACATTATTTATTTGCCCAAATATCTTTCCAAGATATATTTCCAAATTTTCAAAACTCATTTGAAAACAAATTCAAAACAGTTTCCGCTTACGGAATACATTTCCCAAATAATTATTTCCACTGAATCACCAAGTACAAAATACTTTTAAATTTAAAATAATTTAAAAACACTTTATTTAAATATACTTTATAACCTTGAAATCAAACTACTTTAATACTTTATTAAAAATATATACTTTAAAATAAACCACTTTATAATATAAACTAAATTTCTCCTTTTAAAACATAATAGCAAATCACTTTTATATAATTACTACAATAATAGATTTTTGAAAATACTTACTTTAGAAATTAACCTTTAGAAATAATCAATTTCCTAAAACATGCCTTTTTAAACAAATTAGAACTTTTAACTTATATTAAAATTGCTTTGAAAAAAACGTACTCGGCAATCCAAGGAAATACACTTCTCTTCACATCCTTTAAAAATAAATCAACATTTATTTTTAAACCAATTCATATTCTTTTATAAATTCCCACCTTGAATTTATATTTTCAAATATCCACTGATATTTCATTTCACTTTATAAACCCAGTTTATCTCTCCAAAATCTCATTTCTCTTTAAATTTCAAATCCCAAAGTATTTAAATCAATTTATAATTGATTTCCCAATTTATTTTACTTTGAAATAAATTTCTTTACTTAATCCATTTATTTCCAAATTCATTAACTTCCAGATTTTATTTCTCATTATGATTTAAAATCTTTAAACCGAAACACAAGTTTCTGATTTCCAAATTTCCTTCTTCCTTTTTAATTACATTTAAACATTGAATTAAAATAAATTATTTATTCTTTTAAATAATATCCCATAAGTTTTTAAATTCAATATTTCTCGGTTTATTCAAAATTCCTCTTTTCCATATTTATTAGAATGTTGGAAATCACTTTTATTCTTAATCAGATTCATTCTCAAATTTATTCCAAACTCTTATAATTATTTTACTTAAAAATTTACTCTTTTATTTCTTTTCAAAATTTCCATACTAGAGATTTTGATAACTCAGCATATCCAAATCGGTCCAACCAAACCATAACATCCAATTATCCATATAATTCATCACATGATATCAACAATCATATCACAGAATATTTAAACAAAATTAAATATTTTGAGGAATCCAGTTGGATCCCTCCAACCTGTTTCCCTGCATCCATAGATGTTAGCACAATACCAATTTCACTTCAAAGTGGAATATCGCGGTATATGGGTTTTAATATAAAATCATCCGCTATTATGCGGCGCATAGGGTCTCATCCGCTATACAATGCGGGAAATCAACAACTCCAATATATACATATGCCAATATATATATATATTGGTATATACTACTATATACCATATCAATCAAATCAATCAATTCAATCATTCATCCATATTTAAATTTAACCAATTAAATTTAAATAAAATTAAACTGAGTGAGATTAACTCACCTTTGATTTTAGTTTGCAGTCTATTCCATTCCGGTTCCATTCCGACTTGTATTTTCTTGATTTTGGACCTTGTACAACATTATATGATTTTGTAAATATTCAAAATAAAGTCGAACCATTTATCTCCATTTTTAAATTTAATAAACCAATAACTCTATTTTAAACCAATAAATTTTAGTTTGAACTAATTTCCCTTTAATAAATTAATTTTAGTAACTAAGATAAATTAAATAGGTAAATAAAACAAACTAATCACCCTAATAAATTATCTTTAAAATTGAACTAGTAGGTTATAATTTGTATATGTATACTTAATTTATTTTTATTTTCGTTTCTGAACTACTTATATATACTTATAACAATAGCCTGTATAGATTTTAAAGAAAACTAGTTTTATATAAACTTTCAATCTTTCAAAAATTCCTATTATTATATATTTTCTTTTTTCTGAAAATCAAAACAGTAGTTCACCTACTGTATATATCTTTTCATATCAATATTAACATTATACTACCCTTTACTATAAGCATATCCATACATACATATATTTTCTTAATTTCATTGTGTACGTATATAAATTTTAGATTAGAACGAAACAAATACCTCACTGCAATGCATATCTCGACCTTGAGAATCGTCGCAGACAATCGCGAACCCACCAATGATTCATTCACAGGCGAGTGTACGCCCCCTTCCTCTGGCCTTATGACCGAAATCCTACGCCATCGCGAGCTTGCGAAACCCTAATTTTCTACTGTCGTCGTCACTCATCTGGCATCCAATTTTGGTCGAGTTCGAGCTCTAGAACAAGTGCCGCATCCCCTTCGAACCCACTGCGCCTAGCTCCCCTGATCGCGATTTGAAATCGCGCCTCAAAAGGGCGAAACGCACTTCCTTTTCGAACGAACGAGAAACCACCATCACTCGCCTCTCTCCCCTTTCGTGAATCGCCCTGGCCCCGAGATTCAATTGAAAAAAATTGATTTCATTCAAAGTTTGAAGGAAGAGGACGCTTTGATATTGGGATTTGGATTTTTGAATTTTTCGTTCGAACGAGAAGAGTGTTGTTTCATTTTTCTTTCAGCTATCGATTTACAAATTTGGCTTCTCGATTTAGAGTAGAAAATAAAAGGGAAGGAAGGTGTTTTTAATCGGCCGGCTTTGATTTAATTGTTTGCGTTTTAAAGCTTGCAGAGGAAGATTGCGTATAAGATAGGAATGGGAGACAAGATACGATGTTATCGTGATTTAGCAGAGAGTAGGTCGGCTGAGAAAAATAGGGTAACGGCTAAGTTGATTTTTGATTTGACTTTATAATATTTATTAAGGTATAAAATATCTCGTTACAACACTCAAATTTTCGATATAAATTTAAGCGTGTTTACATACCGTACGCTCACATAACAACTCCAAACACTACGAAAATTCGAAATCCGATAATAAAACACTATTACGGATCCAATGGAACTGGTTTCGTCGAATTCCGAGACTGTGCCCCGGAAGGCTATATTTAAATGTCGATTTAAACGATATATTTTTAAAACTGAACAAAACACTATGAAATTCAATTTTAAAAGTTCTATTATCTTCAATATTATTAATATGGATTTTCTAAGCCCTTAAAATATTTTTAACAAGCTTGAAACTCTTTATTCGGTATTTTCTCCATTTTCCATTATAAATTAATTCAAATAAATTGATTATCCAATAACCAGTGATATTTGATATTAAAGTTAATAATTAATCTCTGAATATTTAAAATTAATTAAATATTCCAATTTCAAATGCTTAAAAATTCCGGGTCGTCACACTGTACTATTTCTTATTATAACCTACGTTATAATCATGCTTATTACTTAACCCAAGGTCTAAGTGTGAAAATAAGCTAGTTCATCTTATACTCTTTTTAGTTATAATTATAAGTTATAACTTAGCCAATTGATTAGTCCAATCCTATTCATAATTAGGCATAATTTTAGTCCAATTCCATTTATATTACAGTCCAATTCCATTATTTATTACAGTCTTCATAATTTACATCTTATTTTTCTTCATTCAATATTTTTACTTATATAATCCATATTCGTGTTTAATTTATTCTAATCCATACGTGAAGAAAAGGAGAAAGAAGAGAATAGACGCTTGCATAAAATCTAAAACGTTGAAAAAGATGTAAATAAGAAATAAATAACAGTAAATAAACTCAAATACTGTAAATAAATAAAAAGTTATACTTAACAGTAATAAATTATAATTAATTGAAAAAGAATAACTAAAAGGGAATAGACTGAAAAATAGATCTAAACTGATAAAAAGGCTATTTCAAAATCGTAGTAAAACTACAACTATTGGAAACCCTATTATTTTAAATTACTTGAAGAAATCATAAAATAATTACAATCACTCACCTACGGTCCTAAGCTCTTCCTTTGGTCTTTATGGATCCACTTGGAGTTGTAAAATAATTTAATTTATAACAATTTTCTCATTTGGAAAAATTATTCCATTTAGGGTCCTTCCTAGAAAGGTGAACCCAATTGGAGAAAACCTAGAATGAGAAATTATGTTAGGTCTAGGGGTCTATTTATAGGGGTAGAAGTGGACCTCGGACCGTTGGATTTGGGGATTGAATAGGATGCAACCACGTCATAGGCTGAATAGAAGTCATCGGATGCAAGAACTGAGGGACCAGATTAAAATAAAGAATGCAAAACACGGCAGTCGGTTAAAAAAATCGAACCATCAATCGAACGAACAATCGTTCGTTCGCCCCTAAAACAGCAGGCGGGTCGACCGGGCGGTGGACCTGCCTATATATATATATATATATATATATATATATATTGTTTTCTGCTTATTTTATTTATTTTATAACTTGGTCATATTAGCTCAGATTTTGACGTTCTATACATGGAAATTGACCAGAAAATTACAACAGACACAATGGTGCAACTTCAGTGGCTTAATTCTGATGATTTCACAAAGTTATTTTATTATTTCATTAATTAACGAATTAATTATTATGGATTAAATTTTGGGTTGTTACATTCTCCCCTCAAGGGATTTCGTCCCCGAAATCTCTAAGGATAAAAGAATGAACTAAGTGTTTTCGTCCAATTTCTACAACTAACTACTCAACCATCCATCCATTGTCCTTATGTTTTTCTAATGCGATTTATGATACTTATGCAATTAGTGTAGTGTCAATGTCCCTAACTAATGCAAAAGATTAGGTGGTCCACTGATTCAGTTGACCTCCTTTTATGCAATCATGTCTGTGCCATGTATCCAAATGAATGCGAAAATTTCCTAATGATAACTGATAATTCTATATGCATGCTACAAAAATCATCCAAATGCAACAACCATGTGAAAATCATCCATCTATAGCAACCATGTAAAATAGAATAAAATGCGCACATCCATATGCATATGCTCCAGTGTCCTAGTTAGGCCGATCCCTAGAGAACAATAGTGCCTAGTGTACCTATATGCGTCCATTAGCATCCACTAGCAAACACTTGCAATCACTAGCATACATCATTCATAACATGTTCTATTAACATGTTTACATCAAATCCTACCATCCATAGGTTAAATCCTAAGTTCTTCCCTCTCAAAGGATAATAAAGGAAAGAACCTATTCAAAACTAAAGATGGAAAAAGAAAATTCTAATCAAATTAGTCTTCTCTAAAATCTCTCTAACCATGTCGGAACCAAGAAGCAACCTTTTCGTAGACTCCAACCAACATGAAGACGTCTTACACGGCCTTCCCAAAAAGAGCTTCAAAAGGTGCCCTTCCAGTACTAGCTTGAAAACTACTACCATATGAATTCCACTAAAGAAAGATGCTTTTCCCAAGTTCTTCCAAAATCAAGAATACTCGTTCTCAATAATGCTTGTCTTACTATCCTACTAATTTCATTTTATTGTTCTTCATGAATCAACATTCATAGGTTCTTACTAGTGTCCTATACACTTTACGGATTCTTCTCTTATTACTTCTAAAAGTAATTACTGCTATCTCCTTACACCTTTTTCGTTACTCCTAGGAAATGATTCTTATCTACTCCACATTTAAGAGTTTGGTTTGGTATTTATCACCTTGTTTTAAAAACTAAGGTTTCTAAAAAATTTAAAACATCAAATCCCAAAATCTTTGTCTTTAAAAGTGTTATCTTTTCAGTTTCTATTAATTTCAAAAATACTTGGTCGCTTAATATTTCCCAAACCTAGAGGGAAAAACTTTCAAATTTTTAGGTCTAAAACTTATATCTCTATTTCTTTTAAAGACTTTTACAGTTTTCTATAAAAATTTGAATTTTAAAATTTTACTTTTATTAAGTTTTTCATTTCAAAAACTTATTTACTTTTTCACCAAACCATTTTCTTTTAAAATATCTTTAAAATATCCTTTATGTGTTTTCAAAACAGCTTCTTACTACACTTAAAAGTCTCATATCTTGATGTATTGGAACTACTTCCTCTTATGAGAAGTTATTAATGCTAAAATATTCTATGAACCTTTTAAAATAGAATTTCTTGTTTATGTGAAATTACAAGGAACTTATTTTATATTTTTTGAAATAGGCTATACAAAATATGGTGCTTTTCATACCTTATATATCTCTTTCATGTATTCCTTGTAACTTGCACAAAACATTTTTATCGGTTTCATAGAAAATCATAGAATTATTCTTTTCATTCCAATAGATTAAATTATGTTTAAATTATATTCTTCATGATAAATATTTTCTAATATCTAACTTACACATTTTCCTCTCAGAAAAACTCATCTTCAAAACTATTTTAATATTTCCATAACTGCTAAAACACTTCCTTATACTTATTAATAATAAGTGCACTTTACAAACCATTTTATTTCTATACTTAGAAATTACCTTTTAAAAGTGCACTTTACAAGACTGTTTTAATATTTTCTAATATCTAACTCACACATTTTCCTTTTAGAAAAACTCACCTTCAAAACTCTTTTAATATTTCCATAACTGCAAAAACACTTCCTTATTACATAATAAGTGCACTTTACAAACCATTTTATTTCTGTACTTAGAAATTACCTTTTAAAATACATTTTTATTTGGGTTGAAACGGATGTTGCGTAAAACACCGTTACTGCAACCCAAAAAGTTACTAGTGTATGGATTCAAATAAATACCAATAAATCTCATATACCTATGTAAAAATATTTCTCTAGAGAGTCACCTACTATAACAGTAGTGTTATAGCCTATGCTCCACTTATTTTCCATGAAAACATTTATTACAACAGTAAAGTTGTAATCTACGTTTTTGATACTTGATACACTCTAGGTTTTTATATTTAAAATCTTTGTTTACTTACAATGAAACTAGTGAGTTATATATATATATATATATACACACTCCATAATTCTTCAAAAAGAATTCCAATTTTTCATTATGTAAAAACCAACTTAAATTTCATACCATTCTTCAAAATCACCATGTTTATTTTCTGAAAGAAAATATTAACAATGAAAATTTTCAATTCCAAAAATTACAGATTTTTTTTCAACTTTTTTAAATTTCAAAAATTTAATTTTATTGGGCTTAGCATAAAGTGGGTCTTCCTATTTACTACTCTCAGAGTACTTTTCCTAAATGAAGGCTTTTACTCCTATTCCTCTTGTATACTCATATTTATTCTAAGGCATCACCGTCAAATCCACTTGTCTGAGACAATTATAATTTCTGCAATTACCTACACATGGACTTTCTTCTCTGCTTATCTATCAAATTTTATTGTACATCTCTAACCTTTGCCTACCTCTCTTTGGATTTCCAAAATCCCAATCCTAAATGCACAAAACCGTTTCTTAAACCCCTATCATGTGTAGACATTCTCTATGCCCCAATAAACGCATTTCAAAAGTGATACTTCAAGAACTTTGCTCTCAACTGACGAACACGAAGCGTAGAATGAACCTCCTTTAGAGGAATAACATGCTCTCCCATACTTCTTGGAAAACACCAAAATGTCGACCATGAATACCACCACGAACTTTGTTTTAGGAAATCTCTAAAAACATGGTTCATCAAATCTATAGAATAGGCTGGGAGATTGGTTAGCCCAAAAGTCATGACTAACCACTCAAAGAATCCGTCTGGTATCCTAAATGCGGTCTTATCAATGTTATCATTAGCAACCCTAAGCTGATGAAATTCAATGGCTAAATCAAGCTGGGAGAATACTAAAGGGCCAACTAACTGGTTGAAAAGATCATCTATCCTAGAGAGTGGATTATGGTTCTTCTTTGTGAGCTTATTTAATTCTCTATAGTCAATGCAAAGTCGAAGAGAACCACCTGCTTTGGTAGCGAAGACGACTGGCGCTCCCTATTTCGATGTGTTTCTTCTTATGAAACCTTTCTCCAAAGCTCACAGATCTGCTTGCTCAATCCCTTCCTTTCCATAAGCGCCATATGCCCTACGGGTAATGCTACTGGCTAGCCAAATAAATCCTGAATTTAATCTCTCTCTTATGGGGTAGTCCCCTAACCTCCTCAAAGATGTCTGGAAAAATCTCTGTCGACAGGAACCAAATCTAACTCTGATGATGATGAACTGAGGGAATAAAGGAAGCTCAACATAACTGACCCTTGCGAGTCGCAAGAAATCTCGAGAGTCCTACTGATGCATGTCTCTAGTCTAATGACTCTCCTCTCGCAATCTAATATAGCTCCATATGTGGATAGCCAATCTATTCCCAAAATCATCCTATACCCCGAAAATCCCAAAATATAGGCATCTTAGTCTAATTCTATGCCTAGGATATAAATTTTCAAACCCCTACAAACCATAGACAAGAGTGACGATCCTCCCGTGGGGTTTGAAACAACAATGGGGTCCACTACTAAAGAGATGTCTAAGTGCAAACAATCTACCAAAGAACTAGAGATGAAAGAGTGTGATGCTCTAGGATCGAAAAGAGTCTGAATGGGAAAATCAGAAATATAAACCAAATTTTGCTACCTCAATCCGGTCCACTGCTGGAAGGTGTTGCATCCAAAGCCTGAATCTGCGTTACAGGTGCACTCGCTCCCTGCCCCATCTTCTGAGGACAAAACTTACTAAAGTGACCAAGCTATCCACAATTGAAACACCTTCCCTCCATTCATGCCTTCTTACAGTCTTTTGCGTAATGACCATTCATTTTACAGCGCTTACATTTCCCATTTTTCTTAATTCGCTCCTGAGATCCCCTTTCTTTCCTCTTATCCTTCTTGTCCTTCCACCACTATTTCTTAGAGCTTGTAGGAACCTCCTTAAGTTCTCCCTTAAGCTTCCAATAAGTAGGTTGAATTCGCTGTCGGTCCTCCAAGCCAAACCGCCTAAACTTTCACTCCATATCTTGTAACCTAGCTTGTGTCTCCTTGAAATCCTTCGTGCCATAAAACGTTCCGTCCCCTATGCTAGTGAATTCCTTGCATATCTTAGAAAAATCGGCTGGTGTAGGTGGATTAAAGGTATTTCCACCTACCGATGTTGTATTGGGCATTTGCCGTTGCACCTCTGGTACCATAGCTCTACGGAACTAGTCAATCATACTATGCTAAGAAAAGGAAACTTAGGCTTGAAAGAATCGAAAGAAGGTTGAACTGGACTTTGAGGGGATTTTTATAAAAACTCTATTATACTTAAAAAAAACTGTTTCTAAGAGTTCTTTTCTGAAAATACTTTTAAAACAAGTTATTTTGGAAAATACTTGACTTTTAAAATAAATTTTTAGGAATCCTGTAACCTTAGGCTCTGATACCAAGTGAAACACCCCACACCCTTAATATACCCAAAAAGGATACATTATAAGGCATGGTGCGTGGTATGTATAACTAAAGCTAACAGAGACTAAGATTCACAAGACAAAAATAGATAAAAACAGCGAAAACTTAAAATAATAACTTAATTAAAACAAAATTTCATAATTGCTTCATAAATAAGTCAAATACCAAATACCACATACATGTCTAAAAATCCAATATGTCTCATGAAACAATAACTCATAGTCTCAAAAATCAGAGTACATAATATCCCTCATAATAAGCCAGTACATACAAAGAAAAAAAGCAGAAAGAAAAGAAATACATGGTAGCAAACTCCTCCAAGCAACTGCAATCTACTGTCCTCTCCCTTGATTGCCTAAGGGGGGAAAAGGGGAAAATATAGGAGTCTGGTGAATGATAGTAATTACTAGAATCTTTAAGCAAGATAAAAGTAATAGACTCTACAATAGTTCTAGCATAAATAAGGATAACAAAGGAAAGAGGAAAGAGGTAAATTGGAAATAAGTACGATTAAATATTGCTCAATTTATAAGATAGTTTAACTTTGATTGCTTGCACTTATCCTTGATTTCTGCTTTGATTAGGTGGAATTCCTAATCCTATAATTAGGATGTAACCCTAATTCTACCCTTTTTGATCGGCCTGCTACTCCATAGACCTTACTGCGGACCAGACACTATATAACTCCTTACACAACAGCCAATGGTATCTATGAAAGATGCACAAAGCACCCACTGTGGATCCGGACGACGTATATAGCTCCCTACACAGAAGACAATGGTGTCTACGAAAGACACCCATATGAAGCGCTTGGAACTCATAACGATTACTGAGCACCCAAATGGAAGTCGCACGCGCAACTGTCACCATGCCCATGCTACCTTTTGCTCCACCTATTGGGTCTTCTTATTACCTCAAACTCTAGCATAAGCGTGCCCCTCATCCCACTTCAGGCTAACGTGGGATTACCGTGTGTCCATAGAATTTATAGGGGCAATGCTGTTGGTACTGGCCCGTCATCCAAACAATATCTAGTAGCACCCCTTATCCAAATCCACCATGCTTTGGACTTTTATTTGACCAATTACTACCATTCTTAGCATAAGCGTGCCCTCGTCTCACTTCAGGCTAATATGGGACCACCGTTTTGTCTAATAGGAAATGATGTTTGGTACAGGTCCTACTTTCATCTTTGCTTATTAACTTAGATAAATTATTTTAAATAAGCCTTTACAATTTATCCCTACTATCTTTGCTTATTAATTTATCCTAAGTCTTAAAATAAGCCTCATTCTATTCTATTTCTTATTATAACCTACGTTATAACCATGCTTATTACTTAACCCATGGTCTAAGTGTGAAAATAAGCTTCTTTCATCTTATACTCTTTTTAGTTATAAATCTAAGTTATAATTAAGCCAATTAATTAGTCCAATCCTAGTCATAATTAGGCATAATTTCAGTCCAATTCCATCATTTATTACAGTCTTCATGATTTACATCTTATTTTTCTTCATTCAATATTCTTACTTATATAATCCATATTTCCGTTTAATTTATTCTAATCTATACGCAAAGAAAAGGAGGAGGAAGAGAATAGACGCTTGCATAAAATCCAAACGTCAAAAAAGATGTAAATAAGAAATAAATGACAGTAAATAAACTTAAATACTATAAATAAACTGTAAATAAATAAAAAGCTATACTTAACAGTAATAAATTATAACTAATCGTAGTAAAACTACAACTATTAGAAACCCTATTATTTTAAATTACTTAAAGGAATCTTAAAATAATTATAATCACTCACCTCCGGTCCTAAGCCCTTCCTTTGGTCTTCTCGGATCCACTTGGAGTTGTAAAATAATTTAATTTATAACGATTTTCTCCTTTGGAAAAATTATTCCGGTTAAGGTCCTTCCTAGAAAAATGAACCCAATTGGAGAAAACCTAGAATGAGAAAAAGTGTTAGGTCTAGGGGTCTATTTATAGGGGTAGAAGTAGATCTCGGACCGTTGGATTTGGGGAATGAATAGAATGCAACCATGTCATGGGCTAAATAGGAGCCATCAGATGCAAGAATGGAGGGACCGGATTAAAATAAAGAATGCAAAACACGTCAGTCGGTTAAAAAAATTGCACCATCATTCGAACGAATGAACAATCGTTCGTTCACCCCCAAAACAGCAGGCGGGTCGACCGGCCGCCGGTCAACCTGCCTATATATATATATATATATTCATTTTCTGCTTATTTTGTTTATTTTATAACCTGGTCATATTAGCTCGGATTTTGACGTTCTATATATGGAAATTGACCATAAAATTACCACGGACAATGTAACAAGCCGCAAATTTTGAAAATATTTTAAATGAAAATTCATTTGAAACTTTGAATATAATTATTTTAAAATTTGATAAATTTGGAAATTTAATGTAATAATTTGGAATTTGATGTGAAATGTTCTTCCAAATTTAATAAAATAAAGATTTTTCTTAGAAAGCAAATTTTGGTCAACTTTGGTCAAAGTTTGACTTTCTGTGAAAATTTTAAAATTTGAATTTTGAACTTTTGCTTTTTTTATGAAGATGTTGAATTCTAACATTTTCTTTGTTTTTCGTTTTGTAAAATTTTGTTCTACTTCTCAAAATTTACAAATTTTGGCGTATTACACGCAGTTATTTTCCTATAACATTTATCTTATTTACATTTTGATTTTGGGCTTGTACTATTGGGCAAGGAATTTCTTTAGTAGATGAGAAGCCACATGATTGAGATGACTATATAATATCCTAGGGTTTTGCTAGACTCTTCATTTTCATTTGTGCCTCCGTAGAGAGAAATTAATGTAAGTTTTCTTCTTCCTCTTTCTCCTCAAAACCCTAGACTTCTCCTCTAAAATTTCTCCTTCCTCCTTCTTCAAATTTCGGCCATGCTTATCACCACACCCATCCCTTCTTCCTCCAACAAAAAAACCCTAGCCAAAACCACTTCTTTTCCTTCCTTTTCCCATTCTCTTCAACAAATTTCGGCCTTCACTCCTCTTCTTCCCACCACAAACCCTATAGCCGAACCATCACCTCACCCTTCCCCTTGCTTTGCCTTGGCCGTGACCACCTTCTCCACAACCAAACCCTAACCCTAGCCTAGACCGAGCCCAAACCCTAACCCTAACCCTAGCCGAACCAAACCCCACCCAAATCTAGCCTAGACCGAACCCAAACAAACCCTAGACCAAACCTATGTGTCCCTTTGACAAGCCCTTTCATATGCTTACCAATATAAAAAAAAATTCTACTTTTATGTTCTATACGAATTCTATTTGTTTACATACGAATTTTTTTTATTTTTTTTTTCAAAGCTTTGGATTTGGATTCTCCTCCCACTCAAGCTTATCCGTAATTGTCGTGCTTGTTGTAGTCGTTGTGTTGTGTTTGGAATCACTTCTCTAACCAAAGAAGGTGAGTAATCACTCTTAACAACATACTTATATTTTGGTGAATTGACGACAATTGAATTATATGGATATGTATATGCAAGTTAGAAATTTCATCTATGTTTTATTATGTTATTTCCTATGTATTAAACCTATTGTTATCATATGCCATGATATGTTATTTATTATTTTGTTTATTTCATATTTTGTTCTCACACTGCAAGTTCCTTCACTATGGGTTGAAATGATACATACCCGAATGATCTTTAGATTAAGGAAAATTATTATGGGCTGAAATGATAGGCCTGAGCAATTTTATTTGACTTGGGATTGCGGGTTTGAAATGATATAAAACCCGTAAAATTAATAAATTGCGGTCGAAATGATATATGTCTGTATTTACTTGACCCTAGGGTAGAGAATTTTATACAAACTCCATGGTTGATTTAAAATGATTTTCTAAAAATTATCAAGTATTTTGGATTTCTATATATGAATCTCAACTAAAATTTAATGTAATAATTTCTGTGAGTTTGTTTACTTGAGTTAAAAATTTTATGAGAAATAAATAGTTGGAAATGTAAATTTTGGAATCTAATTTACAGAATGAAGGTTAATTGAAATTTAATAATCTGATTTGACTTAATAATGGTATTTTATTCTAACCTATAAATTGTAAGTTTTAATTCATGGTACATCGATTAAAATGATAAATGTTTTTTTTTGTGGAAAAAAATGTAAGTTAAAACGTACATTTGACATGTAAGTTTTAACTAATGTAAATGGTATAACTTGGGTAATAAAAATGATAAATGTTATTTACTGAAAAGAAAATAAAGTGTAAGTTAATAACGTACTGTTAACTTAGCATAAGGATTTCAGATTTAAATTTTGACATTATAGTAACAAAGTTATTTAACTAAAGGTGTGGTTTCTTTAATGACCAAATAGCTAAAATTAGAGTAATATAATAGGAATGATATAATGACTATGATAAAAACTATAAATATAAATATATATATATATATATTATTTGATTCTATAAACTATTGTAGTAGGAAGTATTACAGTAACATTCCTGCACTGCTGCGAATTCATACAGTAACAATTCTACACTGCTGCGAATTCTTACAGTAACAATTCTACACTGCTGCGATTTCTTACAGTAACAATTCTGCACTGCTGCGAATGCTTACAGTAACATTTCTGCACTGTTGTGTTTTCTTAAAAGTGACATTTCCAGAATGCTACAAAATTTTCTAAAGGGTTATAGTTTCGACTGTTATGGTTCTAAAGGTTACATTTTTAAAGTGCTATGATCTCTAAATTTTTACGTTTTCAAGGGGTTATAATTAAATGAAATTTGGAAATGTTACAACTTTGGAAAAATGAATTATATTTTAAAGAATAATGATATTGGATTTATGAGGGTTTGAAATGAATATGTTTGATATGACATATAAACCATTTGAAATTGAAATAACCACAGGTTATAATAACGTTTGGTTGTTAAAGAGACCGGGATCGGATATGGGCGTACTCTCTTTCGATACCGAAAACCACTTTAACAACTGTGTACGCGGTAGAGATTCCAGAATGAAGTAGGATGGTGGAAACGATCTTAAAGGTATACATACGTGGACCTAACTCCCGTGAGTTAGCATAAGGTGGCTAAAACAGGAGCAATTTACAGGCCAAGTGAGGTAGCTCCTTCGATCGAACACACTTCATCGTTAGCCATTCTATTACATAGTGATCGATTTGGTGCGCACCTTTGATTTCGGAGTGTGGATCGAGTTGGGCGGTAGTTGCGGCTATGCGTTACCAACAGTCCGGAAGTGTAATTGGTATATCTACCCTGGCATTGCCTAGTTATGCCATGTCACCTACCCTAGCGCACCTTCTACGAGTTTGTTTTGTACTATACCTATGGAGTGGCCTTTGACGACGTCCAGTACGGGCGGGACTATGGTACTGTATAGACAATGGGAATATATAAATTGTGTTAAGAGGGAAATGGGTAATGCCTTAATGCTATTTTAATAGTTTATTTTACTTTAGACATTATTATAATAGCGTATATTACTACATAGTAGATAGTTTAATGGATCCTTAAAGGATGGGCGATCCCAAGCATAATTTAAGTTACTGATGCATTTCCTTTGCAGTTCACTTGAGTTGATTTACATTTTATAAGTATGTATGTCCTGACTTGAGTGTTTTGTGTTTTGCTATACACTCGGGTCAGCCTGAGTTTCACAGCTTTGGATTCATCTTTTTGGAGCTAGAGATCCGTCGGAGATTTAGCTGTCTACCTGATATTTCCATTCCAGTTATTTCCACTCAGCGTTTGCTTTTGTAGTAGATAACTTATGTATCTAAACTTTCCATTGTATTTGTGTTCGAACTTGGGTATTATGTATTAGTTTGAGACTATGTATCTAGGAGCTTCATGAACTCCTATGTTTATTTTATTCCGCTGCGAGTTATTCTGATATTCTGTGTCTGTGATTTTGTGATTGATTTTATTTGCCCCTAATTTTATTAACAATCTGTTGTTTTGAATTATTCAAGTGTGGCATGCATGGTATTATTGTCGATTTGAATGGTCCAAAATGGCGGGATGTTACAGACACAATGGTGCAACTTCCATGGCTTAATTCTGATGATTTCACAAAGTTATTTTATTATTTCATTAATCAACGAATTAGTTATTATGGGTTAAATTTTGGGTTGTTACAAGAAGAATGCTACAAAACAATAAATAGCAACAAATACAATAGATACATGAATTGTGATTGAAAAAGAGTTGGAAGAGGAAATTGCAAATTGTTTACTCAAATCAATAAGAGATAAGTATTTGGCTTCAGATTGAATGAGAAATAAGAATACGAAAAATCCTTTATTCTCTTTTATATATGATAGAATAGATTAGTGTTTAAACACGATGTATGTAGCTATTCTTATGAAAACATTCCTAAGAAATATCAACAACTTTAAACAACTTTAAACTACTGTGAAAAAGATGAAAAGAAATTACCAAATAGAAAACATCCAGATTCGTCTTCATCGAAGATGGTTTCCTAAAAAATGAAAACATCTAGATTCCAAATCCAAATGGTTCTAATTCAACGGTTTCTTACAAAATAAATGGTGTTTCCTTAAATGATTTAAAGAAATACAGTTTATGAGAATCAAGAGAGAAATTAGAAATGTTGACAAAATTGAAAAACATATTAGAAGATTGAATTAAATGGAAATGGAGATAGAGTTTTAAGGAACATGAATTTGCAAATTAATGGAAAGAGAGGACGAAGTTACAGAAAAAAAAGGAGAACTATCAAAAATACGTTTTCTTAATTATTAATAAATTAAGAGTAGAATGCTAAGAGACAAAACAATGGATAGTAATAAATATAATGAATACGTAAATTGTGATTGGAAAAGAGTTGGAGGAGGCAATTGCAAATTGTTTAGTCAAATCGATGAGAGATAAGTATTTGGCTTCAGATTGAATGAGAAATAAAATACGAAAAATCTTTTATTCTATTTTATATATAATAGAATAGATAGATGGATTGATAGAATAGATACAATAAATAAACAGGTAGAATAACGAGTGGAAGAGATTTAGTATGAGTATAGAAATGTTCAAACATAGAGAATCTATTTTATAATAGGGGAAGCTGAGAAGCAAAAGAATTAAGGGCATAATTGTAAAAATATCACTTGAACTAAGGAGAGATTAATATTTCAGTTGACATTCAATGACAAAAGAGGCAAAAATGCGATAGATTGAATTTTATGAACCTTAGTAATTATATTTTCATTCAATTACCAAATTAAAATCATGGAATAAATTAAGGAATATTGACTAACATAAAAATACAAAACTATATAGGAATGTATGCCATAAACAAATTAAAGAAAGAAAGGATGAGTATGGAAAAGAGCAAATATCTAATTAATATAACTAAACTAATAGAAAAAATGACCAATACCTTAAACTAAAGTGATACAGTAGAAGCTTTTATCATTTATCATCATTCTATCTTTGATTTGGTAAGAGATCCTTTAAAAAATATTACATTATAATTGATGGAAATGATAATAAAGATACGATAAGACATTTATTTACCTTAATAAAATGAACAAATTACATGGAGAAAGATGAAGAGTTGAAATATGAATTTTAATGGAGAGGGAAGGTGACAAAAGAATCGAGGCGATAATTGTAAAAAGTTTATTCAAATGAATACGAAACGAGATATGATTTAGGTCGAATGAGAATCAGGATATGATTGGTCGGATGCTTAAATTTTTATATGATCAAAAATACTTAAATTAAAGACAATTTATTGTAGTTAATACTCCAACTAAATTAAATTCAAATTCAACTGAATTAGTAATAACTGATTTCTTCTAATTATTTCCTTTTATCGGTTTCATTAATATAATCCTTCATATTTAAAGTTTGTTTAATACCAATTGATAAGATTTTGGTTTTTCTTATTATCTTATAATAAAATTTATTTTGGAGTTTTGAAATGGTAGATAATTATATTAAAGTTAAGTAAAAAAGTTATCATTCAAATCAAGGAGAGAAAAGGAGTGTGTATCAGAATAAGTGAGAAGCAAGCATACAAAGTCATGTATTCTCTTTTATGTGTAACATATATATACATACATACACACACACATATACACACACACACACACATATATATATATATATATACATATATATATATAATTGATACAATAAATAAATAGGTAGGATAACGGGTGGAAGAAATTTGGTATAAGTATGGAAACCTTCAAACATTAATTAGAGAATCTATTTTGTAATATAAAAAGCTAAGAAGGAAAAGAATTAAGGGCCTAAGTGTACAATATCACTTGAACAAAGGAGATATTTCAATTGAGATTGAATGACAAAAGAGGCAAAAATATGATAGGTTGAATTTTATGAACCTTAGTATAATTAAATTTTTATTTAATTACCAATTTAAAATCATGGAATAAATTAATTAAAATATATGCTTAACATTTATCACAATTCTATCTTTGAACTGATAGGAGATCATTTTTTTAAAAAAAATACCTTTTAATTGATTTCAACTACCTTTTAAGAAATTAAACATTTGTAATTTGAATTTCAATAGTGATGGAAAGTGATAAGAGAGTGGAGGCGATAATTGTAAAAAGTTTATTCAAATAAATAAGTTGAGTTTATGATTTTAGGATGAATGAGAATCAGGATATGAAAGGTCAGATACTTAAATTTTTATACAATCGAATAGACTTAAATTAAAGACAATTTGTTTTAGTTAATATTCCAACTAAATTAAATTCAAATTCAACTAAATTAGGAGTAATTGATTTCTTCTAACCGATTCATTTTATCAGTTTTATTGATATGGTCTTTTATATCTAAAGCTAGTTTACTACCAATTGATGTGATTTTACTGTAGTTTGTGGTCAGGGTTATTACCTTATAATAAAATTTAGGGGTTATGGAGCAAAAGTCCCTATTCTCAAAGCACATGCACAAAAAGTCCCTGCTCATAAATCAATGTAAATTAAGTCTCGATTTTTTTTATTTTTTACCAAACTGTCCCCTCCCAGAAAATTGGCCCAGCATTGAAATCAAGGGAAAATGTAGCGTAAATTAGCCAAAAACTAAAAGCAGTGACCTAATTTTCACAACATTTTTGGGTGGGACTTTTCTTCCATCATCTTTTAGTTCTGGGGAGTTAGTAGTCATTCCTTGTAAAATTTAATTTGGAGTTGGAAATGATGAATAATTATATTATAGGCAAGTAAAAAAATTATCACTAAAATTAAGGAGAGAAAATAAGTGTGAATGAGAATGAATGAGAAGCAAGAATGTAAATAGAAATATATTTTCTCTTTTCTGTATATTAGAGAGATAGAATAGATATAGTATATAAACTGATAGAATATTAAGAGGATGATTTTTAGAATGGAAACGTTCAAACATTAATTAGAGAATTTATTTTGGAATAGGGAAGCTTGAAAAGGGAAAAAAATTATTTAGTATGGAAACGTTCAAAAATTAAGTAATAATATCAATTGAACTAAGAAGAGATCAACATTCAATTGAGATTGAATGGCAAAAAAAGCAAAAAAAAAGTGAGATGTTGAACTATGTGTATATATGAATCTTCATTTAAATATATTTTTATTCAATTGCCAAATTAAAATAGTTGAATAATTTAATTCAAATATATTTCAATATTCATTTATTGTTCTGCTCAAAAGACATATATGTAAGAATTTTATAATTTTGTATTTTAAGCACAGGCAATTGTAGTTCACAAATCTTCTTCCCATCATTAGGATCATATTTTGTTGTTCGTTTTCAATATACAAATTTTAGCGATCCATTTTTCACAATAATGAACATATAATTAACCAAAACCTGTGATCAACTCGGGGTTAACATAACGAAGAAAAAACAATTAATAAAACCAAATCAATTAAGAAAATATACTGATACATAATTTCACGAACCAAAAGCATCACTCTTATATTATGCCTCAATAGGAAATGAAAATAAAGTGTTGAATTTAGACGATAATGGAGTTATTTACAAAACAATATTAGAAAACCTAGAAAACAAAAGAAACCAAGAATCAGAGCTTAAAATCTACAATAAAATCCAATTTTGATGGAGAAAAATGTCCAGTTGAAAAATCGGTGCAAAATATACTTTCAGTGATGACAGATTGAATGGAATGAATAGAGCTTTTACTTAGGAAAATTTGATATTCTAATGTATAACTCAATGAAGAAGGTGCATTAAACAACTGAGATATTAGTTTCATTTTTTGAAGAAGCAAAGAGGTTATGGAGGCAGCAAAGCGTAAAAGATGGTTAGAACAGGGAGAAGATGTAGAAAAGCCATTAAAGTAAGGATACGAGAAAATGGAATTAACTTGAATAGAACAGTAAAAGGTTGATAAAAAATAGTAGTGGTAAATTAATTCAAATAACTGAAGGAAAAAAGGGAAAACGTGACCTATGATTTTCCAAAATAGGTAAATAGTGACAATATTGATTGTCATATAATACAAACCAAAGAATATAATGATAAATTTTTTACTCAAACTAAGGAGAGGTGAGTATATGATTTGAGTTTGGCTGAGAAGAGTGAATACTATGGTCCCATGTTCTCTTTTATGTATAAATAGAATAGATAGCATAAGAAATATTTTTGTTGGAGGTCTATATTGCGAAGAATAAGGAAAATTAAAGAGAGAGAGGTATCTTATTTCTAAAATTCTAAGAATATAGGAAGGAAATCGTGAGAGATCTGATAATAAGGTATATAGTATAAGAATTAAGGGCCTAAGTGTAAAAATATAACTTAAACTAAGAAGAGATTAACATTTCAATTGAGATTGAATGATAAAAGAGGCAAAAACATGATAGGTTGAATTTAATGAACCTTAGTATAATTATATTTTTATGTAGTTACCAAATCAAAATCATGGAATAAATTAATTCAAATATATGTTTAACACTTATTATAATTCTATCTTTGAACTGATAGGAGATCATTGTTTTTATAAAAAAAACCTTTTAATTGAGTTCAACAGTTACCTTTTAAAAAAAATAAACCTTTGTAATTTGAATTTCAATGAAGATGAAAAGTGACTAAAGAATGGAGGTGATAATTGTAAAATGTTTATTTAAATGAATAGGTTGAGTTTATGATTTTAGGGTGAATGTAAATCAAGATGTGAAAGGTCGGGTACTTAAATTTTTATATAATCGAATAGACTTAAATTCAAGACAATTTATTGTAGTTAATATTTCAACTAAATTAAATTCAAATTCAACTGAATTAGTAGTAATTGATTCCTTCTAATCAATTCCTTTTATCAGTTTCATTGATACGGCGCTTCGTATCTAAAGTTAGTTTACTACCAATTGATGGGATTTTATTGTGGTCTATGGTCATGGTGATTACCTTGTATTGAAATTTAATCTAGAGTTGGAAATGTTGAATAATTATATTAGAGGCAAGTAAAAAAATTATCACTCAAATTATGGAGAGAAAATAAGTGTGAATGAGAATGAATATTGAGAAGCAAGGATATATATATATATAGAAATATATTCTCTTTTGGGGTTTTTAGGCTTAAGGAAAAAGTTAGAGAAAAATTTAGTTTCAGGGATAAGAAGTTTGTTTTTTAGGCTGAAGGACACTTTTTAGTGTAAATCACAGAATGATAGTTGTAATTATCATTTTCAGTTTACACTAAAAAGTGTCCTTCAGACTAAAAAACAAACTTGTTGTACCGGAGACTAAATTTTTTTGCAACTTCTTCCTTGTGCCTATTTACCTATTCTCTTTTCTATATAATAGACAAATAGAATAGATTATTATATAAACTGATAGAATAATGAGAGGAAGGGATTTAGTATGGAAACGTTCAAACATTAATTAGAAATTTATTTTGGAATAAGGAAACCTAAGAAGGAAAAGAATTTATTTAGTAGGAAATTTTCAAACATTAATTAAAAATATCACTTGAACTAAGAAGAGATCAACATTTCAATTGAGATTGACTGGCAAAAGAGGTAAAAATGTGAGATGTTGAGCTATGTGTGTGTGTAACAACCCTGGTTTAGATTACCTAAAATTAAATTACGAGAATAATTTAATTTAGTGATAATTAAATAATTAAGACATTTGGTAATTTTTAGTGTTAACTAAATTGGAGTTTGGAGAATCTATTTGTATAGAGTTCATGTAAATGAATTTTGTACTTAAAATGGGTATTTGAGAAATTTTAGTAATAATGGAAATAATTTCAACATTTGAATTATGATTTTTCCATAGATAGATTATTTTGGTAAAACTATGGAGAATAATTTTTATTCTAAATGTTGTATTAAATTTTGGACACAAATGGTGTATTTTTACAACGTTAATAATAACAATATATTTTATTATGGAAAATATGGTTTAATTAAATTTAAACATGTTGAATTTATAAAATGAAGATTTGATCTTATAGAGCTTGTTAAAAGTTGAGTGGTTGAATTTATATAAAAATATAAAAATTTGTTTAAATATAAAGTAAAGTGTTTTATAATTTAAAGTTGTAATTAACAACACCTTGTGATAAGAAAACCTTAGCAACCCTTGATAATGGATCTACATCAGCTCGTTAGCTTTGGGAAGTGAGAAAAGAGAAGAACATACATGTTACTTCTTATTTTTTTTTCAAAACCAGAAAGCTCAAACTCCTTCTTCTTTATTTCTTTTGACTAAACCTCAGCCATTCAAAATTCAAGAACAAATCAACTAAAATTTCAAAAATTCTCAAACTTTGAAATGTTATTGCTAACATGATGCAGCACCTCTGCACCAAATTTCGTAGCATTTGGTTTAGTTTTGATAGGTCAAAGGTCATCTTCTCTTAAGTGGTTTTCGAGTAAATTTGGGCTGAAAAACGAACGTCGGTAGTAAATTCATATCTAATTGTATAAAAATCATAAAAATCTAAAATTTGGAGATGTTGTTTTCAAGTCATAAATACACCTTTTGTAATAATTTCGTAGGAAAATACTTAGTTTTACTATGTCAAGTCATTACTGCACTAAGGGTCAAATTCTAACAAATTTGGTTGTTTGGGTTGAAAACAAAATGCAAGCAATTTGAAGCCTTGAGCATAATTGAGTTGAGAAACCTTCACACTTCTAGTCTAAGTTCATTTTCATTTGTTTGAATGGTGAAACATTATGAACCAAACTAGGTAGAACTCACCCCCCAAAAGCTAGCTTGTAAGGGAAGGGTGCCTAGTTGGTTATATAGCCATCGCCCATACCATATTAGGCGATGTGGGACATTACATACCACCATGCTTCCAAAGTCCGATGCCCACGTCGGCGCTCTATTTCACTGACACTGTCCATACAATGTTAATGTTCAATAGTGTGACGTCACGCCGATACATTTCGTCCATGCCCATACATGTCACCAACGAGATTCGAACTTTTTTCTGTTGTGGTGTTATGCTCTGATACCAATTGTTATGAACCAAACTAGGTATAACTCACCCCCAAAGGCTAGCTTGTAAGGGGAGGGTGCCTAGTTGGTTATATAGTCATCGTCTGTACCATATTAGGCGATGTGGGACATTACTCCATGGTTATAAAGCACCGAGTTGATATGATACTTTAGCCATGGTTGTTGAAGAAAGAAACTGGGAGGATGGTGTTGAGTTCTTGAAGAAAGAAGAAGATGTGGGTTTTGTTCATGGGAACAGATGTGTTTGTGCACTTCAAATATCAAAAGAAAAGATTTTGCCAGAAAATCAAGAACCAAGAATTTTGAATATGTGACTCGAAGAAGGTATCAAGAAAGAACCAGATTTTCTTGAAGCGACAAGGCCATTAAATCTTGTATATTTGCAGTATAACTTGAACAAGAAGCAACGGTTGTAAAAGGGACTTGAATTCACACATATGAATTATGAGCAAGATTATTTCCAAGAATTTAGCAGTTGAAATCAATGGTCATCAAAAAATAAAAAATTGAAACAACAATCAAGAAGTTAGACTCAAAAGTGACAGTTTGCAAGAATTATAACAAGCAAAAGTAAAAATTGATAAAATTGAAGATAATAAAAGAAAGGAATTGTAGATTCAATACCAACTAAAAGAAAAAAAGAATTAAAATTGAAACAAAGATCAAATTGTCACTCAACAAATACAAGTTCTAACAAGGGAAATACTAAAATTGAAGTAATTACTTTGAACAAAAACTAACTAAAAATTGAATAGAGAAGAAGATAAAATTGCACAGCAGGGATCAGGCTTTTAAATCTCCCCGAGATGGCCGAGATGAAAAATCCGAGATATCAGCCAAAATCCGAGATTTGGCAGCCTATTTAGTTATAAGTGTTTTAAATATCGCCCGAGATAGCCGAGATATTTTCCCGAGATATTGGCCAAAATCCGAGATTTAAAACACTGGCAGGGATACAAGAAAATGTTATTCATTGATTCAAGTTTCTTCATATCATTTAATACAATATGCTCTGGTATTTATACAAACAGGCAGCGGTACAAAAATGACCGAATCACTCATTCATACCCGTTTAGTCCTACACAACCCATTTACAAAGAATTATAAGCCCACACACAATTATACTTCATTAACAATGCCCACTGCACTGTTCTCCCAAATAACTGGATTAGATTTCACATATATCAGCTGTGCACGTGCGTAGACATGCACACACTGATACACTTACCTAATTCTCTCAACAGTCCAAGATCTCCATACTTTCTGCCTCTGACAGGTGTCTGCCATCCCCAGCTTTCCCTCCCGATGATCTCCAGCACAACTCCGATGAACTGTGCTCAGTTGCAGAAACTTTGCAGAAGCTAATTCTTCCTCAATTCTATCATAGCAGTTTTTCTTCTCCCTAATCATGGCTATCAAAATGTGGTTGTTACATCTCCCCTGCACTTCAAAAATAGACCTTTTCTCAAGTTTTAATGTGGGAAACTTCATGATCATTGGCCAATAATCCTCCCATGTGGCATCCTCTTCAGGTCTGTCTTTCTATTTAACTAGGATTTGCACCACCACGTCATTATTTCTAGGAATCATTCTTCTATCTAGTATCTTTTCTGGTTGTTCAACAAGCTCTTCTGTAAAACTAGGAATGTTATCTTGTATCACCATAGAATCCCCTATTTTCTTCTTCAATTGCAAAACATGGAATACATTGTGAATTTAAGCATTTTCAGGGAGTTGCAGTTTATATGCTACAGAACCTATTTTCTCTAAGACTTTATAAGGGCCATAAAATTTGGGTGAAAGCTTATGGGTTTTGAAATTCCTGGCTGTAATATGTTTGTAAGGTTGCGATTTCAAATATACCCAATCCCAACTTCAAATTGTCTATTAGCTCTCCTCATATCTGCATGCTTTTTCATCCTTTCTTGAGCTAATTTTAAATTGTCCTTGAGAAACTATATCATAATATCCCAAGTGAATAATTCTTCTTCTATTTGTTCAACCTTGGCAGTATTGGGTACATAAGAGAGTAAAGTGGGAGGGTCAATGCCATACACAATTTTGTAGGGAGTAGTTTTAGTAGGAGTCTTCCAAGTGGTGTTATACCAATATTCAGCTTAAGGCAACCATTTAGACCATTCACTAGGTTTACGACATACATAACACCATAGATAACCTTCCGAAATCTTATTCACTGCTTCAGTTTGGCCATCGCTCTTGGGGTGATAGGCTGAACCGAGCTTAAGAGAACTGCCTTGAAGTTTAAAAAGCTCTTTCCAGAAGGTGCTTGTAAAGATGGTGTCTCGGTCACTCACAATAGATTTAGGCATACCATGTAATTTAAAGACACCCTCGAAGAAGACTGATGCTACCACCTTAGCAGTATAGGGATGTTGAAGTGGAAAGAAATGGGCATACTTACTAAGCTTATCAACCACTACAAATATGACTGTGTATTTGTGGCTTTTAGGTAAACATGTAATAAAATCCATGGAAAAGTCTGTCCAGATCTTGTCGGGTATAGGAAGAGGTTGCAGTAAGCCTAGCACTAATATGTTCTCATGCTTATTTCTTTGGCACTCCTCACAAGACCTGACAAAGTTTTCAACATTAGTCTTCATTTTTTTCCAATGAAAAACCTGCTTCAATCTACGCAGAGTTTTCCTTAACTCCTGAATGTCCTCCTAAAGGAGAGGAGTGGTGTTTTTAATGAGAAGTTGAGTCAATTAGGTTAGGTGATGGTCCACTAAATTTTTTCCATTTCTGAATATCAAGTCTTCAACAACCTTGTATTTATTTTCTGGTAATTCTCTTGTTGCACCCTTGCTAATAATTGTTGATATCATAGTGAATCATGTAAAGCTTTCTTGAGTTTTTGTAGCCAAGGAGTTTGTACAATGGAGATGGATTGTATTAATACTTTATTAGTCTCAATTTCACCTCTCCTTGATAAAGCATCAACTACCTTATTCTCTTTACCACTTTTATATTCTACTTTATAATCGAACCCATGAAGTTTAGCCAACCATTTTCCTTGCACACCCGTATGTATCTGTTGTGTTAATAAATGCTTTAAACTTTGGTGATCAATCTTTATTACAAATTGTCTTCCCATCAAGTATTGGGACCATTTTTTGTGGCAATAATGATAGCAATCCTTTTCATAAGTAGACAATGCTAGATTCCTTCCTTTGAGGGCTTTACTCAAATAGGCTATAGCTTTTCTATTTTGAATGAGAACTGCTCCTATCCCTTGTCCACTGGCATCACATTCTAAGATGAAAGGTTGAGTGAAATCAGGCATAGCTAGCACTGGTGGTGATACCAAGCATTGCTTTAACTGTTCAAAAGTTCCTTTTGCTTCATCACTCCATTTAAAAGCATCTTTCTTCAACATTGAGGTTAGTGGCTTAGCAATTATTACATATCCTATTATAAATTTGCGGTAATATCCTGTAAGTCCCAAAAAACCTCCTAAGGCCTTCAAGCTTTGTGGTATTTGCCAATTAAGAACAGCCTGCACCTTGCTAGGATCAACTGAGATGCCTTCGGCAAAAATGACATGTCCTAGGTAATCAATGGATTGTTTGGCAAACTAACATTTAGAAAGCTTGATCACTAGAGCATTTTTCTGCAAAAGGTGAAAAGTTAATTCAAGGTGTTTGAGATGTTCATTCGATGTTTGACTGTTCATTCCATGTTTGACTGTATACAGGTATATCATCAAAAAACACCAATTTTTTTTCTCAAATATGCTCTGAAGATATCATTCATGAGAGATTGAAAGGTGGAAGGGGCATTTGCCAACCCAAATGGCATAACCACAAATTCGTAGTGGCCATCATGGGTTCTGAAAGTAGTTTTATGGATATCTTCCTCTTGCATTCTGATTTGATGGTAACCAGACCTTAAGTCTAGTTTTTGAATAATACTGAGAACCGTGTAATTCATCAAACAACTCTTCAATCAGGGAAATGGTGAACTTTTCTTTAATGGTATGTGCATTCAACCGCCTATAATCAATACATAGCCTCCATGTTCCATCTTTCTTCCTCACCATAACAATAGGAGATGAGTAGGAGCTATGGCTCGGTCTAATAATTCCGGAGTCTAACGTGTCTTGAATTATTTTTTCCATCTCATTTTTAATGTGATATGAGTGTCTGTAGGGTCTTAAACAAACAGGTTTGGAATCAGGTAAAAGTGGTATTTTATGATCATGGGGTCTTGGTGGAGGTAAATTTGGAGAAGAACTGGTGATCATGGAATATTGTTTGAGCATGGTATCAATTTCTGGTGGAAAAGAATTGGCATTGTTCTCTGACTGTATAAGCTGACAACATACCATCATTGCTATTTGACCAAGCATATACTCTTTATTTAACTTCCTTTTGTTAATGAATTTCAACTCATCTTGTTTCAAACCCTGTCACACATAAGTTTTATCATTGTACACAAATTTAACTTGTAGATGATCTAGATTAAGTGTTATTTCTCCCAAGCTTTTCATCCATTGTGCCCCCAGCACCACTTGACAGCCATCTAAGGGAAATAAAAGCAAGTCTACTACTATAGTACACCCCTGGCATTTGAGCACAACATCATTACAAACCCCTGAACCAGTCAGTTTTTCTCCATTAGCCACCATTACCTCAAACAGTTTAGTTTCATCAATTTTTAAACCCAACTTCCTGGAAAGTTTGTCATTGATGAAGCTATGGGTAGAACCATAATAAATTAGGATATGAACTGGTTTACCCTGAATACCTCCTCTAACTTTGATGGTGGATAAAGAAGGAATTCCACATAAAGCTTGCAAGGTGATGGCTAATATTTCTTCAACTTGAATGTCAAATTCTATAGTGGATGCCCCATTAACAATGAAGTCTTCCCATTCCTATAAAGGCATCATTCCTTCCAGCATATAGACTTGAGAAGTTTTACATTTGTGATCCCTTGACCACTTTTCTTTACAACCATAACACAAATTTTGTCTTCTCATTTCAATGATTTGGTTAGGGGTGAGTCCTCTAATTTTTGCCAAGGCTTCAAGTTGAGTTTCTTTAGAGTTATTAACTTGGTTAAATTGAGAGTAGGAAGTGGAATCTTGTGATGATTTTGGTTGTGGCAGTTGACCGGTCTTGGTAGAGGAGGTGCTAGGTGATGGATATTTAATTTTTTTGATTTGAAGGCATTTGCTTTCGAACATATTTGCTAAGGATACTGCCTCTCTAAAGTCAACTAGTCTTGAAGTGAGTACATCATATCTAATTTCCTCTTTTAAGCCTCCAATAAATCAATCAAGCAAGTACTTTGGTGGAAGAGTTTCTACTACAGCCTGCAACTGTTCAAATTTGCTCAAATAGGATCAAACTATTGTATGCTGCTTAATCTTGGATAAAGTTTCATATGGCCTATCTATTTCTTCAGAATTAAATCTGACCAATACTTCCGCTTTGAAGACTGGCCATGATTCATTGTTGTTGACAGTATTCACATACCAATGATACCATTGCAAGGTTTCTTTCTTTAAAGCAAATGAACAAGTTTCTACCTATTGATGTTCTTCTGTGTGGTGAAATTTAAAATACTGCTCTACCTGTCTCAGCCAGTCCGCCACTCCTTCCTTACCAGAATATGTAGGAAAATCTAATTTGATGATAGGGTATGGATTATGGTTATGACGCAGAGGCTAATCCGGTATTGGGTTTCTTGGTTAATGAGGGGGTAGTGGTTCTTGTGGATATCTTATAGGGGTGTTAAAAGGAGGAACATTCCTTGGTGGTACGACAGGTGTTCTGTGTGGTTGAGTAAAGATTCTTGGAGGTGGTGGTCGTTATGGATACATAGATTGCGATGGTGGAGGTGGATACGGCTGAAAGGGTGTCGAAGGTTGAGAAGTTGCTGGTGGTGGTGGCAGAAAGGTATTTCTATTTTGGCGATATTCATTTACAAAAGTGGTCAACATGTTGTGGACTCCTTCGAATTTAGTATGCAAATCCCTAGTGGATTGATCAAATTTCCTGTCTAAATTTTGAACAGTATATTCCAAATTTCTGGCACTAATTTCCAAATTACTTAGTGCATAAGTGGTGCAGTTGTTAATTTTCTCTTGCCTTAGCCATGGATCATTTGGGTTAGAAACTAGGGTTGGATCAGGATTTGAATTTGGGACATTTTCAGGATCAAACACGGGATATGGTTGTATCTCCGATGACCGATCTAATACTAAATTGGAAGCACCGGGTTGATCTGATCCTTTAGCCATGGTTGTTGAAGAAAGAAACTAGGAGGATGGTGTTGAGTTCTGGAAGAAAGAAGAAGATGTGGGTTTTGTGCACGGGCACAGATGTGTTTGTGCACTTCAAATATTGAAAGAAAAGATTTTGCAAGAAAATCAAGAACCAAGAATTTTGGATATGTGACTCGAAGAAGGTATCAGGAAAGAACCAGATTTTCTTGAAGTAGACAAGGCCATTAAATCTTGTATATTTGCAGTATAACTTGAACAAGAAGCAACGGTTTTAAAAGGGACTTTAATTCACGCATGTGAATTATGAGCAAGATTATTTCCAAGAATTTAGCAGCTGAAATCAATGGTCATCAAAAAATAAAAACTTGAAACAACAATCAAGAAGTTAGACTCAAAAGTGACAGTTTGCAAGAATTATAACAAGCAGAAGTAAAAATGGATAAAATTGAAGATAATAAAAGAAATGAATTGCAGATTCAATACCAACTAAAAGAAAAAAAGAATTAAAATTGAAACAAAGATCAAATTGTCACTCAACAGATACAAGTTCTAACAAGGGAATACTAAAATTGGAAGTAATAGCTTGGAATAAAAACTAACTAAAAGTTGAATAGAGAAGAAGATAAAATTGCACGGCAGGGATACAAGAAAATGTTATTCATTGATTCAAGTTTCTTCATATCATTCAATACAATATGCTCCGGTATTTATACAAACAGGCAGCAGTACAAAAATGACTGAATCACTCATTCATACCCATTTAGTCCTATACAGCTCATTTATAAAGAATTATAAGCCCACACACAATTATACTTCATTAAAAATGCCCACTACACTATTCTCCCAAATAACTGGATTAGATTTCACATATATCAGCTGTGCATGTGACGCCCCACTTCAAGACCCACATTAGCAAAGAGTATTACAAGGTAACACCGTCTGCTATTGCGGAGAATAGAGCTGGTTAGGAGCGACCATCTATAACCTTGTCTTAATTATCTATTGAATACGCCGACAATTGCCACTTCTTACTCAAGTGGATCGACATCTCTAATAAATACTTAATACAAAGCCATAGGTGGTTGAAGGATCTATCAGAATAAAATATAACAACTCAAATATAATACACATCATAGAACAGTCGATCATCACATGCATTTACACATGTACAGATACATTACAGAGTATACAAAATGATACATGTCAAGTGGTAAGCAAACCACAATATACAGGCGAGTCAAAAGAATACATATCAGAGTTACAGCCAAAAAGGACTACACAAAAAGTTATAACAAAAAGGAGCTAGCAGAATAGTCCATGCGGAAGCAAAATAGGCTAAGTCCAATGTACCTAACCTGAAACAACTCGGTCTAACCCGAGTATAAAATACATGGGTCAGTCTAGCTAAACAAATCAGTTAGATAAACCAAATGATAATGAACATACAAGATCATAAAGTACCACAATTATCTCCAAAGGAGATAACCAAATCATCTAACATAAGATGAATCATAACAAGCCTCATCTTGTAGGCAACTCAAATAAACCAAGGATATCATATCCCAAAACAAGCCAAAAGGCAAATAACAAATACCAATAAAGGTAACACAAGTTTCCTCAAGGTCATCGCTATATATATCGTGTGGTTCAAAGAACCTACTCCGAAGGGCGATACTCTAGGGAAATATAATTGTCAAAGAAATAAAAGATGCTCGAGCTCAGTACTGTATAATAAGGATCCATACGCCCGAAGGCAACGCCCGAAGGCAACGCCAAAAGGCAACGCCCGAAGGCAACGCCCAAAGGCAACAAACCGTAGTGGTGGTACTGGATACCACTGTCCGGCGGAATGTGTCACAACTCTCAGAAAGGAACCCGAAAAATGTTAACGTGAGTCCCATACCCCACGTTCGCACTAAATGGTTTACTAACCGTTGGTCAATTTCACACTCAAAGTACAAAGTTCACCTCATCTCATCGGTAAACCAGACCCAAAGGTCAAAACGGTCAAACGAATAGATTAGGAATTAATTGAAAAGATAAGCACGCGTTTTATTTAATCATTTGATTCTCCACCCTCTTCGCTCGAAGTGCAAAATCGTGTGTGTGTTTTAAATAGAAATTATAAATTGGAGAAACGAGTTTTTAATACAATTAAAAAGATCATTTTATAAAAACCCGTGTATGAAATCTAAAAAGGAATCATCAAAGTCAAAAATGCGATAACAACTAACTGGATCGACACGAATCGATCGAAATTGGAAAACCAAAGCAAATAACAATCTGTGCTGAGACAAGCAGGTCAGTCAACTGAACCAGGGGGTCAGTCGACTGGACCAGTGCCTGCAAACTTTTTGTTTCCAGGTCAGTCGACTGACCCAAAGTGACTGTCGACTGACACAGGGGTATGCAACTTTCTGCCCCAGGGTCAGTCGACTGACACAGAAGGTCAGTCGACTGATACAAACCCAGGCAATTTCCTGGGGTCTGGGTCAGTCGACTAACCTACTGGTTCAGTCGACTGAACCTGCTTTCTGGGCAGAATCAGCCTAGCCCCCTATTGGGGCAAATTCGATAACACAGATGGAAGCGAACGGACGATGAACTACGATTGAGGATTTACGCCAAACGACAACCCAACCTTGTATGGACCTTCGAAACACTCCACTAACGTGTTCAAACACCAAAGATTGGATTTTTTTTCAAAATTGGATTCCAAAAACCAAAAATGGGGCAATTCACCAAATCGATCCAAACCGAACACAAATGAACATGAATTGATGTTAGGAATTCTTACCCAACAACAACAAAAGCTATGGCTTAGATGTGAGTTCAAAAATCTCACCTTTTAAGCCCAAACACAAATGAGAAGCTCAAATGCAAAGAAAAGATCAACTACTCTTCACTTCTACTCTACAAGCTTCAATCTAAGATCAAAACAAGTATTTCCTAAATTAGGATTTTGGAATTCTCAGAAATCAAAGAGGATTTGAGATGGAGAAGATGAAGAGGGGACTTACCAAAGCTTCTCTTCGATTTTTGGAGCAAGAATTGAAATTTGCAATTGAATCTAGGGCTTGGAGTTTTAATTTCCCATTCCTCTCCCCATTTTCAGTTGAAGCTTGAGTTTAAGAAAATAGAAATGAAGTGAGGAGGAGAGGAGAGGGTTGAACTAGGTTATAGAGTGAGTTGGGGTGAAACCCAAACCCAAAGCCCAACAGAAAATAGCAAAATTCAACTTACTCCAAACATATCGATGCTTATACTCAAAAAAGTCGCAAACGCCATTTTTTACTCAGTGGAAGTGGTCCCGAGTCCTAATTCGGCCGTTTGCAAAAAGTAACATTTCGGACCTTAATCCGATTAACGATGCTATATTTAAATAAAATATTTAAATATAAAATCGTAAAATATGCGGGTTGTTACAGATCTCCCCTCCTTAACAAAATTGCGTCCGCGCAATTCCTAGAGAAGAATTTGTAACAATTACATACTTACACCCAAAAAGGAAAGAAAATAAGCTTGAGATAAAAAGATATTCTCACCATTGCTAAGCAAAGATAGAAAACCCGGATAGGATCGCTCGATAAACTATCTGGTTTCCCAAGTACAGTCATTGGGATTAGCGGACCATTGAACTTTAATGAGCGGCACGTCCTTGTTTCGAAGGTGTCTCACCTCCAAGGCAAGTACGCGAATAGGCTGCTGTATAATAGATAAGTCTGGTGAGATTTCAAGCCCTTGCAAATCAGGAGAGTCGATAACAGAATCCGATTCTCGAAGACACTTCCGAAGCTGAGAGACGTGAAACACGTCGTGAACTCCGGATAGATGAGCTGGAAGTGAAACTCTATAAGCCATAGGGCCAATACGTTCAGTAATTGGAAATGGTCCTACATAGCGAGGAGCCAATTTCCCAGTCACACTGAAGCGCATAACCCCTTTCAAAGGAGAAACACGAATAAAGACGAGATCATCAACCGAGAACTCGAGAGGCTTCCTACGGTTATCCGCATAGAATTTCTGGCGGCTCTATGCCTCTTTCATTCTCTGATGAATAAGAACAATCTTCTCAGAAGAATCATGAACAAAATCTGGGCCAAGAATAAGCTTCTCTCGAGATTCCAACCAATAAGAAGGTGATCGACATGGCCTTCCGTATAAGGCTTCGAAAGGAGCCATACCCATACTGGACTGAAAACTATTGTTGTAGGGGAACTCTACAAGGAGTAGATGATCCTCCCAACTACCTTCAAAATCAAGAATACAAATACAGAGGAGATCTTCCAAGATACGATTCACCCGTTCAGTCTGTCCATCAGATTGTGGATGATAAGCTGTGCTGAAATTAAGCTTTGTTCCCAAAGCTTGCTGAAGACTCTGCCAGAATTGACTAGTGAACAAAGGACCACGGTCACTCACAATCAAACTAGGAACACCGTGAAGTCTCACGATTTCCTTGATATATAACTTAGCCAAAAGAGAAGCAGTCCTATTAGATTTAATAGGAACAAAATGAGCTGATTTGGTGAGGCAATCTACAATAACCCAAATGCTAGAATTGCCCGATCTCGTACGAGGTAGGCCATCAATGAAATCCATCGAAATCTGATCCTATTTCCACAATGGAATCTCTAGAGGCTGAAAAAGACCAAAAGGGCGCTGATGCTCGGCTTTAATACGTTGGAAAGTCATGCAATTACTCACATAACTCGCTACATCGCACTTCATGCCTTCCCAATAATAAAGGCGATGCATGTCGGCATATATCTTACTACTGCCAGGATTAATGGTATACTTAGAACGATGACAGTCATCAAGAATGTCATGCCTAAGTGTAGAATCAGAAGGCACAACCAAATGGTTCTTCTTGCGAAGACACCCATGAAGATCAATGCTGAAATCCCGCAACGCCTCATCACTGGGTTCAGTCTCACAAAGCTGAATAAGATGTACCAGATCAGGATTACGCTGTTGAGCATCGGCAATACGATCCAATAGAGAGGGCCGAGCTTCCAAACTGAATAATACTATCGGAGAATCAGAGGATGGAGCTCGATCACGAATATCACAAAAAGATAGAGGCTCAAGAATATCCCATTCGGCAGGCATCATAGAAACGACAGCCGAATGTCTACGACTAAGCGCATCAGCAACACGATTTCCCTTACCAGGGGTATACAGGATATCAAAGTCATAGGAGGCAAGAAACTCGAGCCAACATTGTTGCCTCATATTGAGTTCCTTCTGAGTGAACAAATACTTCAAGGATTTATGATCGGTATAGAGAATGAAGCGCTCGCCTAATAAATATTGTCGCCAAATCTTCAAGGCAAATACAATGGCGGCTAACTCAAGATCATGAGTGGAATAGCGAACCTCATTCGGACGCAGTTGCCTAGAAGCATAAGCAACTACTCGATCCTTCTACATAAGCACGACACCGAGACCACTACCACAAGCATCGGTGTAGACAACAAGATCATGATTCCCCTCGGGAACCACAAGAATAGGAGCATTAGTGAGAAGTTCCTTTAATGTCTGAAAGGAAGCTTCACACTTGTCGGACCAAATATAACGAATGCCTTTCCGAGTAAGGCTGGTGAGAGGAAGCACAACACGGGAAAAATTCTTAATGAACCGACGGTAATAACCCGCCAATCCAAGGAATCTACGAATCTCATGAACATTCTCAGGCCTCTTCCAATTTTGGATAGCTTCGATCTTTGAGGGATCGACCGAAATGCCATCAGAAGATACAACATGGCCTAAGAACTTAACCTTATTCTCCAAAAATGGCACTTGGAAAATTGGGCTTTTAGCTGATGGTGACGAAGAGTAATCAAGACAATTCTCAAGTGATTAGCATGCTCGGCTTCAGACTTAGAATAAACAAGAATGTCGTCAATGAACACAAGGACGAACTTATCGAAATATTCCCGGAATACTCGATTCATAAGATCAACAAAGAAAGCATGAGCGTTCGTCAAACCGAATGGCATAACGGGCCACTCGAAAGAACCATATCGAGTGCGGAAAGCCGTAAGAGGTATGCTATCTTCCGCGACTCGGAGCTGATGAAAACCAGTGGCAAGGTCGAGCTGAGAGAAGACCTTAGCGCCATTCAATAGATCGAACATATCATCGATCCTCGGCAAAGGATACCTATTCTTAATGGTCAACTCGTTAAGCTTGCGATAGTCGATGCAGAGCCTAAGAGTTCCATCAGACTTCTTCACGAAGACGACCGCGGTACCCGATGGTGAAAAACTGGACTGAATCAATTGCTTGAACTCAAGCTCTAAAAGCTGCTTCTTGAGTTCCTTATTTTCTTTTGTAGACATCCTCGTGGGAGGACGCCCAACTGGCTTCGCGCCTAGAATAAGATCAATGCGGAACTCGATCGCCCGCTTGGGTGGCAAACCAGAAACTGGCTCAAAAACATCAAAGAAATCACAAACAATAGGAATACGAGATATATCATCATCATCTCGTGAGTAAAGAGAATATAAAGCCAGTTCGGAATTATCCACATTCCAAAGAACAAGTGATAGCTGAGTAGATGAATCTGGATGTTGAAGATATAAAATTCATTCAGAACAAATAATCCTGGCATCGTATCTCACTAGCCAGTCCATACCCAAAATCATATCAAATCCCAAATAAGAAATAACGTGAAGATTCGCACGAAAAGAAAAGTCACATAAAACAATCTCGACATCATCACAAAGCATGCTAAGGGTTGCGGATCCCCCAATAGGATTCGCAATCCTCAACGAAGTAACCATACAAGAAACATCTAACGACAAATCATCGATGAGCTTTTTCTGTACGAAAGAATGCGAAGCACCCATATCGAACAGAACTCGAATACTACGGTCATGAAATAAAATAGAACCTTCCAAAATAGAGGGAGATATACCTCTGGGCTGAGAAGAATCTCCAGAAGCTTTAGCAACATAAAGCTTGCCAGACTTGGCACTAGCAGGAGTAGTAGGGCAGGTGGAAACACGGTGACCTTCCTTCTTGCAATAATGGCAGAAGAGAGGTTTAGGACAAGCTCGAATCATATGATCAGGAGAACCACAATTGAAACACTTCCGAATGGAAGGTGTTCCAGCAAATTCAGAGTTAGAGCCAGATTCAATAGGCTTCTTCTTCTTGGAAGGAAGAAATCCCTGCTTATGAAATGGAAACCTCTTCTTATTGGGGTTCTTGCGAACCTCAACATCATCACCACTATCACACTCCTTCTCGATAGCCTCGAGATGAAGTGTCGAATCAACTAACTCCTCAAAAGAAAGCTTAAGCTGGAGCAATAAAGACTTCTTAAGATATTTCTTAAGACCAGAGACGAACTTCATATTCTTCTTATAAGAAGTGCTAATGAATTCAAGACCGTACTTAGATAAGGCCTCGAATGATGCAACATATTCAAAAACGGAAGACTTCCCTTGCTTCAACTCAAGGAAGCGACGGGCTAATAAAATTTTCTCAGATTTAGGAACGAATTGAGTTCGAACCGCTCTCGGAACTGAGTCCAAGAAAGAACAAACTCATCAAGTTCGGCTATAAGAAGCTCGTACCAATCAAGGGCACGCTCTTGCAATAAGCTAGAAGTTACAAGAACTCGATCATGGTCAGAAAGATCCATACGAGAGAAGATACGCTCGCATGTGTGAATCCAAGCTTGGACCTCAAGAATGGACTCGGAGCCTTTGAATGGCTTTCCACCAAGATGAGAAAAATCACTGCACAGGCATGCAAAAGCAGACTTGCGTGGAGGAGATGCACGAATAGGAGCTGGAGGCTGAGTGCTCCTAAATAACTCCAAAAACTGATCGGTAGACATATAAACGCCGTCCGGATGTGAGCCACTGGATTGCCCAGCATCCGAGCGTCGTCCTCTGCCTCTTCCGGCCATTGGCTGAAGATAAGATAAGAAAAAGATTATTCACAAGGTAGATATCTTTAATTCAAATATGGAATACTTCGAAAGAATGCATTCCTAGACGTATTCCCAAAAATTCTATCTACCCCAAAGGCACGGAAAGAATAAAGGCACGATGATTAAAAAAAATTCGAAACATTCGTACTACCCTCTAATGTACCATAATATGTGTCTCTATTCTGTGTTTATCATATTTTTTTTCTGAACTCAGCTCTGATACCAAGCTGTGACGGCCCACTCCGAGACCCACATTACCAAAGAGTATTACAAGGTAATACCGTCTGCTATTGCGGAGAATAGAGCTGGTTAGGAGCGACCATCTATAACCTTGTCTTAATTATCTATTGAATACGTCGACAATTGCCACTTCTTACTCAAGTGGATCGACATCTCCAATAAATACTTAATACAAAGCCATAGGTGGCTGAAGGATCTATCAGAATAAAATATAACAACTCAAATGTAATACACATCACAAAACAGTCGATCATCACATGCATTTACACATATACAAATACATTACAGAGTATACAAAATGATACATGTCAAGTGGTAAACAAACCACAATATACAAGCGAGTCAAAAGAATACATATCAGAGTTACAGCCAAAAAGGACTACACAAAAAGCTATAACAAAAAGGAGCTAGCAGAATAGTCCATGCAGAAGAAAAATAGGCTAAGTCCAATGTACCTAACCTGAAACGACTCGGTCTGACCCGAGTATAAAATACACGGGTCAGTCTAGCTAAACAAATCAGTTAGATAAAACAAATGATAATGAACATACAAGATCATAAAGTACCACAATTATCTCCAAAGGAGATATCCAAATCATCTAACATAAGATGAATCATAACAAGCCTCATCTCGTAGGCAACTCAAATAAACCAAGGATATCATACCCCAAAACAAGCCAAAAGGCAAATAACAAATACCAATAAAGGTAACACAAGTTTCCTCAAGGTAATCGCTATATATATCGTGTGGTTCAAAGAACCTAATCCGAAGGGCGATACTCTAGGGAAATATAATTGTCAAAGAAACAAAAGATGCTCGAGCTTAGTACTGTATAACAAGGATCCATACGCCCGAAGGCAACGCCCGAAGGCAACGCCTGAAGGCAACAAACCGTAGTGGCGGTACTGGACACCACTGTCCGGCAGAATGTGTCACAACTTTCAGAAAGGAACCCGGAAAATGTTAACGTGAGTCCCATACCCCACGTTCGCACTAAACAGTTAACTAACCGTTGGTCAATTTCACACTCAAAGCAGTATAAAGTTCACCTCATCTCATCGGTAAACCAGACCCAATGGTCAAAACGGTCAAACGAATAGATTAGGAATTAACTGAAAAGATAAACGCACGTGTTCATAGCACGCGTTTTATTTAATCATTTGATTCTACTCCCACTTCGCTCGAAGTGCAAAATCGTGTGTGTGTTTTAAATAGAAATTATAAATTGGAGAAACGGGTTTTTAATACAATTAAAAAGATCATTTTATAAAAACCCGTGTACGAAATCTAAAAAGGAATCATCAAAGTCAAAAATGCGATAACAACTAACTGGATCGACACGAATCGATCGAAATTGGAAAACCAAAGCAAATAACAATCTGGGCTAAGACAAGCAGGTCAGTCGACTGAACTAGGGGGTCAGTCGACTGGACCAGTGCCTGCAAACTTTTTTGTTTCCAGGTCAGTCGACTAACACAGGGGTACGCAACTTTCTGCCCCAGGGTCAGTCGACTGACACAGAAGGTCAGTCGACTGATACAGACCCAGGCAATTTCCTGGGTCTGGTTCAGTCGACTGACCTACTGGTTCAGTCGACTGACCTACTGGTTCAGTCGACTGACCTACTGGTTCATTCGACTGAACCTGCTTCCTGGGCAGAATCAGCCTAGCCCCCTATTGGGGCAAATTCGATAACACGGATGGAAGCGAACGGACGATCAACTACGACTGAGGATTTACGCCAAACGATAACCCAGCCTTGTATGGCCCTCCGAAACACTCCACTAACGTGTTCAAACACTAAAGATTGGATTTTATTTCAAAATTGGATTCCAAAAACCAAAAATGGGGCAATTCACCAAATCGATCCAAACCGAACACAAATGAACATGAATTGATGTTAGGAATTCTTACCCAACAACAACAAAAGATTTGGCTTAGATGTGAGTTCAAAAATCTCACCTTTTAAACCCAAACACAAATGAGAAGCTCAAATGCAAAGAAAAGGTCAACTACTCTTCACTTCTACTCTATAAGCTTCAATCTAAGATCAAAACAAGTATTTCCTAAATTAGGGTTTAGGAATTCTCAGAAATCAAAGAGGAATTGAGATGGAGAAGATGAAGAGGAGACTTACCAAAGCTTCTCTTCGATTTTTGGAGCAAGAATTGAAGTTTGCAATTGAATCTAGGGCTTGGAGTTTTAATTTCTCATTCCTCTCCCCATTTTCAGTTGAAACTTGAGTTTAAGAAAATAGAAATGAAGTGAGGAGGAGAGGAGAGGGCTGAACTAGGTTATAGAGTGAGTTGGGGTGAAACCCAAACCCAAAGCCCAACAGAAAATAGCAAATTCAACTTACTCCAAACATATCGAAGCTTATACTCAAAAAAGTCGCAAACGCCATTTTGGACTCAATGGAAGTGGTCCCGAGTCCTAATTCGGCCGTTTGCAAAAAGTAACATTTTGGACCTTAATCTGATTAACGATGCTATATTTAAATAAAATATTTAAATATAAAATCGTAAAATATGCGGGTTGTTACAGTGCACGTGCGCAGACGTGCACACACTGATACACTTACCTAATTCTCTCCATAGTCTAAGATCTTCATACTTTCTGCCTCTGATAGGTGTCAGCCATTCCCCAGCTTTCCCTCCCGATGATCTCCAGCCCAACTCTGATGAACAGTGCTCAGTTGCAGAAACTTTGTAGAAGCTTCTTCTTCCTCAGTTCTATCACAGCAGTTTTTCTTCTCCATAATCATGGCTATCAAACTGTGGTTGTTACATGAAAACACTAGTTTTATTGATCTTTGTTTGGTGATTAATCTCAGTGTTTTGTAAATCCACACCATGTTTGGTCACGCCAGTTTACTGCTTTCTAAATGTTGAAATCAGACTTTGCTCAAATTTTTAATGTTATTTTCGACAATTTTCTAATATAAATTTTGAGTTCTGATTCAATGGAAAATAATTGCATTTTGATGTCTTTATGTTCTATGGAAGAAATTCCATTTTTGATGCATTCTATTACTGCTGAATTTTAGTGGTTTAATTCGTATTTTGATGATATGAATATTTGTGAATTTTTTGATAGTTGGTTTCTAATAAATAGCAATTTTGATTGAAAATAAATAAATAGATTTCAAGTGATTTATAAATTGATTTTGGAGTAATTCAATTATATTGCATAAAGGTTTCTAACTCTTATTTTTATCAAAACACTTTGATACTATTTATAAACATTTAAAAATCTCATTTTCTGGATTTTATGAAATTTTTGTTTCACCAAATATTTTGTGAGATTTGCTTTTATAAGCTAATAATGGTTTTGTGATTTGGTGAATAATTTTTAGAAGGATAATATTCCTCTTTGTTTAATTCTATATGAGTTTCATGTTAACTCTATGTGAGTTTTTATGTTCCTATTATGGCTTGTAATCTATCATCACTTTTATCTCACATTGATTCGAATTAGACTAGACTGATCCGTTTATTATCTTTATGTAAATTCAGGTCAGACCGTGATATTTCAGGTTCTTCGGCATGATAATCTAAGATTTGAATTAGTTTGAGGCTTCTTCATATGCTTTAGTAGACTTGTAGTCTAGTTATGTTGTAGTCCTTCTTATATGTTGAAATAGAGGTTTATTTTGATGTATATTCATTTATATTGTCTTAGATATTTTATATGTATATCGTGGATCTTTTATGACCACCTTTTGTAGTTCACATGATGTATCACATACATGTTCACATCCGCTTTATGAGAAATGTTTATATTTCTTTGTCGTATTCTATGATTCTTTATTATGTTATATTTTATATTGTTCTGAATTATACTAAGCCACTATGTTGTTGTTTTGTATGTGGATCGGATACGTTGAATTCTCTTATAAAAGAAAACGATTTTCGTTCAATTCAACGTATCGGTACTCGCCCAGAGTAATAATACAGATGGTCGCTCCTAACAACCCATATCCTCCACATTAACAGACGATATTTCACTGTAATGTTCTTTGTTAATGAGGGCATAAAGGTGGGGTGTCACAACGTGTGTATGAATCTTTATATAAATATATTTTTATTCAATTACCAAATTGAAATCGTTGAACAACTTAATTCAAATATATTTCAACATTTCATTTATTGTTTTGCTCAAAGGACATATATGTAAGACTTTTATAATTTCGTATTTTAAGCATAGGCAATTGTGCTTCACAAATCTTCTTCCCATCATTAGGATCGTATTTTGTTGTTCGTTGTCAGTATACAAATTTTAGCGATCCATTTTTCACAATGAAAATATGTAATAAACAACAGCCTATGATTAACTCAGGTTAACATAACGAAGAAAAAATAATTAATAAAACCTAACCAATTTAGAAAATATACTAATACTACAATTTCATGAACTAAAAGCACCACTCTAATATTATATCTCAATGGGAAATGAAAGTAAAATGTTGAATTTAGGTGACAATGGAGATATTTACACAACAATATTAGGAATCCCAGAAAATAAATGAAACCGAGGATCAGAGCTTAAAATCTACAGTTAAAATCCTATTTTGATGGATAAAAATATCCGATTGAAAAAACATACCTTTAGTGATGACAGATTGAACAGAATGAACATAGATTTTATTTAGAAAAATTTGAGATTTCAATGCATAACACAACGAAGAAGGCACATTAAACAAGTAAGATATTAATTTCATTTTTTGAAGAAGGAACGGGGTTATGGATGCAACTAGGGATAAGATGTAGAAAAGCCATTGAAATAAAGATATGGAAAAATGAAATTGACTTGATCAGAATAGTAAAATTTGATGAGAAAGAGTAGTGGTAATTAATCCAAATAACTAAAGGGAAAATGGAACCTATAATTTTCCAAAATAGCTAAATATTGATAATATTGATTGTCATATAAAACAAATTGAAGGATATAATGATAAAACTTTTGCTCAAACTAAGAAGAGGTGAGTATATGATTTGAGATTGGCTAACAAAAGATAATACTAATGGTCTCATGTTTTCTTTTATATATTTATATATGATAGAATAGATAGTATAAGAATAATATTTTTAGAATAGATAGTATAATATAATAGATAGTATAGAATAAATATAGTATATAAACTGATAGAATAATGGGAGGAAGAGATTTAGTATGGAAACGTTCAAACACTAAATAATTAGAGAATTTATTTTGGAATAGGAAAAACCTGAGAAGGAAAAGAATTTATTTAGTATGAAAACGTTCAAACATTAATTAAAAATAGCATTTGAACTAAGATGAGATCAACATTTCAATTGAGATTGAATGGCAAAAGAAGCAAAAAATGTGCGATGTTGAACTATGTATATGCGTGTGTCAACTGCCAAATTGAAATCGTTGAATAACTTAATTCAAATATATTTCAACATTTCATTTATTGTTTTGCTTAAAGGACATATAAGTAAGACTTTTATAATTTCATATTTTAAGCACATGCAATTGTGCTTCACAAATCTTTTTCTCATCATTAGGATCATATTTTGTCGTTGGTTGTTAGTATACAAATTTTAGCCATCCGTTTTTCACAATGAAAAATATATAATAAACCAAACCCTATGATCAACTCGAGGTTAACATAATGAAGAAAAAATAATTAATAAAACCTAATCAATTAAGAAAATATACTAATACTATAATTTCACGAATCAAAAACACCACTCTAATATTATATCTCAATAGGAAATGAAAATAAAATGTTGAATATTGGCGATAATGGAGATATTTACAGAACAACATTAGAAAACCCAGAAAATAAATGAAACTTAGAATCAGAGCTTAAAATCTACAGTAAAAATCCAATTTTGATGGAGAAAAATATCCAGTTGAAAAATTAGTACAAAATACTTAAGTAATGACAAATTGAATGGAATGCACATAGATTTTACATAGAAAAATTTGAGATTTTAATGCATAACACAACGAAGAAGGCACATTAAACAACTGAGATATAAATTTCATTTTTAAGAAGGAAATGGGTTATGGAGGCAACAAGGGAGAAGATGTAAGGCCATTGAAGTAAGGATATGAGAAAATGGAATTAACTTCATCAGGGTAGTAAAATTTGATGAGAAAGAGTAGTGGTAAATTAATTCAAATAACTGAAGGGAAAACGTTACCTATGATTTTTCAAAATAGCTAAATAGTGATAATATTGATTGTCATATAAAACAAACTGAAGGATATAATGATAAAAAAAATTCTCAAACTAAGAAGAGGTGAGTATATGATTTGAGATTGGCTGACAAAAGCTAACACTAGTGGTCTCATGTTCTCTTTTATATATAATATAATATATAGTATAAGAATAATATTTTTGTTGGAGATCTATATTGCGAAGAATGAGTTAGATTAAGGAGAGAGCGGTATTTTGTTTCTAAAATTCTAAGAAAATAGAAAGAAATTCATGAGAGATCTGCAAATAAGGTATATAGTAGAAGATAGTATAAGATAATATTTGATGAAAAATAATGTATTTTTAAAATTCAGTAAACTATACAATTAATAAGTGGAAATTTAAACAAAGAAGATGAATCCAAATAACAAACAGTTTCAAGGATGTTGCCAAATTGGTTAGCTCAGTTGGTTGGTGGTTTAGACTACAAGATTAAACGTCACGAGTTGAATTCCTGATATCAGCATTTGTTGGCATTAATGAACATGTTAAAAAAAATAGTTTTAACGATGTTATAATACTATTGAGTTTTTAATAATGCGTTTACATTATAATTTTGGGGGATTAGCTCCAAATTTCGTCAAAGTGCAGTATAATATCGTGACCCTTAAACCTCAGTGTAACGCCCCACCTCTATGCTCATAATAACAAAGGTTATTATAAGGAATAACGTCTGCTATTGCGAAGAATAAGGCTTGTTAGAAGCGACCATCCGTAAGTTATGCCTTAGACGAGTATTGATTACATCGATAGGAGTTGTATAAATTACTCCAAAGATATAAATTCAATCCAAATCTAAAACGAAACTACGGTGGCTAAAGAAAAATTTAGAGCAACTCATAATAACAACAACACAGATAAGTATAATCGCATCAGAATAGAAATATCATATATATAGCAGAAGATAAGTCTGGATACATGCTACAACAATCGATGGTTCACATGAACCAATTGTACATATACATGTCACTAACATACATGAGACGAGAGTCAATGCACCAAAAAGAAACACCTCGAAGTCTAGACAAAAGATAATGCGAAATCCCAAAAGCTGAAGCTGCAACTGAATCAGAGATACCGATTATCCTGAAATAACTCGGTCTTGCTACCGGTTTTCATCAGTTACGAGTAGAAGAGTGTGAAAACAATAAATAAAAATAGGGGGAAAATTTTTAAAGGACAAATTAAAGTAAATAATTACTCATAAGGACACGCGCACAAAGTTTTTACCGTAAGGACAAAGCCCAAAGTTCAGATACAATTTAAAACAAAACAAACAATTTCGTTCGTCTTCATCCTCCTTGCTTTCGCTCAGAATTTCACAAAATTTTGCTGGAAAAAAAATGGCACCGCAAACCATAAACAAATCCACATCTCCAACACAACCGCAACAATCGACATTTGACAAACAACAAACACAACAATCGACAGTCAAAGAAAACTGTAACAACCCGGGATTTGCATTACCAATTAATAAATAAAAGTTAGGTTTTATTTATTTATTTTAATGAAGTATAAAAGGATTTGGAATAATAAAATTTATTATGTGAAAAGGCTATTTTAATTAAATGGGAAATATGAGATTTTAAAATGAGGATAAAATGTTACTTTTGGAAAGTTAAATATTTGAGGAGAGATTTTAAAATCGGTTTGGATAAGAAAAAATGAGTTTTATAAACATATATGAACACTTAGACTAATTTTTGGAAACATGTAAATAACTCTCTTCTTATTGGGTTACAAAACCAAACCCAATAACCCACCCTAAACCTCCTCTATAAATTATCTCATACTCTCATAACCTCATTCATTCAACCCTAATCAAAACTCTAATCATTTCCTAAAGCTTTCATAACAAAAATGGCCTCTATCTTCATCTCCTTCTAGTTTTAGCTTATGCAAGTCATTCTATGCAAAGATAATGCAAATACCCACCTCAAACCATTTTTATATCTTTCTCATTTCTGAAATGTATTTGGTAACACATGTTTTATGTGTTTTTTTGATCTTATAGCCTACTAATCATCTTTTGCTAACTTGGGTTGATGCTATAACAGTCTTTGTTCCTTTCAAGAGAGGTATATTGCTAAAACCTCATCTAATATGTGTTTAATCATCTTTTGATTTCAGTAATCATTTAGTAACACATGTTTTATTATGTAACATGTGAATCATAGCTCTTTGATCCTCTTTGCTTTCATTTTGGGTGTGCACACAAGTTGCTTGCTATATTGGTTGAGGTAATATATGCTAGCTGAAATTATAATTAGTTTATTGCTGTTAGTAAATTAGGCATATCTCATTCATCTTAAATCGGAATTAAGATTTTCTTGAATTTCTGGAAAGCTTATTCTGTACCCTATAACTTTTATGTTTTGTGCTTTGCCTAATTTTGAGGTTTGAATGGTCGAAATCATGCTTGTTTGTCGCTGACCTGACAACAAACTACAGGGTTGATAAAATAAAAACCTGAAATTGATTTGGTCATAAGTTACTCGTTTCTTATCCATATCTAATAATTTTGGATGTCCTGGAAAGCTTAGATTTAGTGCTAAAACTTTCATGTTTTGAGTTTCATGAAATTTCGAAGTTAATTTGGTCAAAACTGTGCATTCTTACCACTGTCCCGAGAGCACAACGACAGTGTTATAAAATTTAGATCTGAGAATTGTTTTAGTCATAGAATTTTCATCTCTGATCGGAATTTGACGATCATGGTCATTATGGAAAGCTTAGAAACTAAGCTACAACTTTTATATTATTCATTTTGCCAGAATTTGAAGTTTACTATGCCAAAATTGTGGTTTTTCATCTCTGGCCAGTTAGTGCATAGCTATAGGCCTTAATCTCTTTTCTCCCGTTGTTTTCAGCGTAGAACCCCGACTTTGCAACGCCATCCCGGGCTCATCCTTTGTCGGATTTCATCGTTTTTGGTCTCGTTAAAAAGATGAGATCGAGATCTTTAACCATGCAAAGTTTGGTTTAGATCTGGGTGCATTAGATACTTCGTTTCTATTGCCAAAGTAGCACCATAAACTGTTTTACAATAGTGATCATTTTCAGTTATCGTCGGACCAACTTTGAAACATTGTCGTTTCTTCATTTCAAGTCGAAACCGAACGATTCTTGTTGCATATCAAAGTAGGAGTACTTTACTACGTTCCTGCATATTTTCATCAAGATCTGAGTTCATGTGACCCTTCGACCATGTCGTCGAAGTGGGACCTTTACACTGTTTTGACACAGTAAAGTTTTATGATTTTTGTCTGACTTTGAGACGACGCCGTTTCTACGTTTCAAGTCGGAATTTCCCGATTCTTTTGCAGTTTGGAGCAGGGGTGTTGGACTATATGCCTACCGATTTTCATGCCATTCGGATTCAGTTTGCTGGTCCGAATAATTTTCTGAACTTGGGTTCGCATCATTTTTGGACTATTTTCCAACACTTAGAATATTTTCAGTGATTTTCTGGTTTTATTGATTTCTTTGAGATTTGTCTCTAGATTTCGTACACGGGTTTTATGAATTATTTTCAAAGGATTTTTCACTCCTAAATGGCTTTCGAAATTATTATATAATATTATTTTTAATTATTAAATTAATTACTCTATAATTGGAGAGTTTTCAAAAGCCGTTTTAAAGTGATTTCAAAATCAATTATAAATCTGTTTCGCACCATTATTTTCTATAATAAAAATCTCACGCTCACTTTTTAGCACGTCGAGCGAAGTGGAAAGGTGCTTAAATAGTTAGGAAATCTCCGGCCTATGGAATCGTGTGTATTTTCTTTCCGGTTAATCCCCGACCTATTCGATTGATCGTTTTGACCTTTGGGTCTAGTTTACCGATGATACGAGGTGGACTTTTTATTGTTTGGAGTGTGAGCTTGCTATTGGTTTAGTAAACCGTTTAGTGCGAACGTGGGGTATGGGACTCATTGTTAACACTTTACGGGTTCCTCTCCAAGAAGTTAGTGACACATTAGCCTCTGGGCGGCCAGTACTGGACCTCTGGGTCACCACGCCTCTGGGAAACCGTCTCTGGACACCTGTTCTATGGAGCAGTTTCTTTTTTCGGCATGTGCCTCTGGGCCTTTATCCTTCTGGGAAGGATCTTGCCGTCTCGCGCGTTCCGCATCTGTTCGAGTGATCGATCACAACTCTACAATACTTGGCAATAACGACTCCGGTCGGTGCACGTGCTATACTTGTATTATCTGATGATTTTTATATCCATTCGAGTACCGCCATTCGGTGTTGGTTCTATGGAACCATACGATGTAAGTGCGATTACCTTGTGGATTCACAGTGTCTCTGGACACTGCTTTTCAGTGTTTGATTTCATTGACTTTTCAGTATATCCCCATTGCTCTTTGGAGCATCGATCTTTGCTTGGGCATTGATTACAGACTCTGGTCACACATGGGATTATTGCCTATGGGCAACTTTATATAACTTTGGCTACGCCGATGATATGAGGCGATTTTATTTATTCAACACTTTGGTGCTGATATTCTCTTTGGAGATTTTTACTGTTGATTGATGATTAGAGACCGTCATTATATACATGTGGTCCAAAATAATCTTCTCTTAGGAAAAGTACTGTTTTATTTATGTACCGCATTATTATATATCTCAGTTATTACTGATTTTTTAGCTAGCCTAACCCGAGTGTTTTCGCTCGGGTCAGACCGAGTTGTTTCAGGTTAGGTCTCTGGACTTAGCTTCTGTGCTTCCGCTTGGACATTATCTGCTATGCTGATAGATAGCGCTTTTATTTGTACACTATTCTGCTACTCTGTTATTATTCAGACTTTGATATGTAAATATTTTTGACTCACATGTGTGGACAGTGGCTTTGTACCCACTTATAGTATTTGGATCTGTATTGACGATGTATTGTTCGGGGATTTTATATCTGTTATGTGATTCTGTTCTGTGATGTTTTATCATTTATTACTATGCTTGTTCTGATAGGTCTTTAGCCATTGCAATTTCGTTATGAATATTTATTGAATATGTCGAACCACTTGAAAAAAAATATAGATACCATCCTTTCGACATATTCAGTAGATAGTTATAGCTTGATTACAAATGGTCGCTTCCAATATACTCTATTCTCCGTTTTAACAGACAGTATTACTCCCGTAATACTCTTTGTTACAGTGGGTCTCAGAGTGGGGTGTTACAGTTTAGTATCAAAGTCAAGGTTCAGAATTAAGCATAACAAACACAGAACAGACACGTAGTACAATACGTTATAATACAATCCAAATTGAACATATCCACCTTTAGATAAATAAGTTAGGAATATGTGTAGAAATCTATTATATTCCGTAATATTCCTTAATGAATTATCTATCTTTGAATCGTGCTTAACTAAATCTACCAATCATATGTTTAAAGAGTGTCCCAAGCCTCTTTTCTGCCGCTATTGTAAGGAGGGTCATCATTATTCCACTTGTCCTACTGCACCTCCTAGATCTGGCAAGCTTAATGCTGCCAAGGCTCCTAAATCTTCAGCTCAGCCTCGAGGTACGCATCCTTCCGTTCTCGAGGGATCTATTTTATTTCATGGTAGATCTTATAGAGTTCTCTTTGATACGGGTGCCTCTCACTCATTCGTATCAAAGGAACTAGTTGACACTTTATCTTTGGATGTTACTTGTTTGGTTTCTTCACTAAGGATTGTGAATCCCATCGGCGGATCCACGACCCTTAGCTTGCTTTGTGAGGATATAGATATTGATCTTGGTGGATTTTCTTTCCATGCGAATCTGCACGTTATGGAGTATTTGGGCTTTGACATGATTCTTGGCATGGATTGGCTCCCTCAGTACGACGCCAAAATCATTTGTTCGGAGCGGATATTATTTCTACGTCATCCTGACTCGTCCGCTCCGTTAGCTATTACTCTTCAGGATGTTGGGATTTCTGATATTACTTTATTTGCTCTTGATTCACGAGATGAGGATATGGACATATCCCGTATTCCTATTGTTCGGGATTTCCCCGATATATTCGAGCCAGTATCAGGCCTGCCGCCAAAGCGAACCATTGAGTTCCGCATCGATCTCATTCCAGGCTCCCACCCAGTTGGGCGTCCTCCCACGAGGATGTCTACTAAAGAGAATGAGGAACTCAGGAAGCAGTTAGTAGAGCTTGAGGCGAAGCAGTTCATCCGGTCCAGTTCTTCGCCATGGGGTGTGTGACGACCGCCCATGACCCCAGCACCGAATCTAGAGATAGTGCGCTGTAAAGTGTGCCAGGCGACCATGGACGATTGTCAGGGTAGATTAAAACAACAAAATCTATCGTATTACTCACAGCGCATGGACAAAATACAATAGAACATATGTATAGTGAAGCTTTACAGAATAAAATGCCATCATATAAAACTCCATAATAGTTGAATACAACATCCAAATAGTCAATACATCAAGCCTCACTACATATCACTCAGAGAATACAAAACAGCGGAACATCCAGTACATATAGTAAGAAGGAAACAATATGCAATACTCCAACTCGTCTTCGATATCAGCACCGTGAAAAGCTAGAACAGCACCTGTCACCTGCTACCTAGTCTGCCCGTCCCAAAATGGACGAACAGCCCAAGGCAATAAGAATTAAAACATAAAGCCTTGAGTCATACAACAGTCTTAGTGAGCAGTAAATTAACTGACAACATACCAAAAGAGCATAAAGGAAAAAGGAATAGGAATACAACCCTCCCACTCCAACCTCTTCCTACAGTGATAGCCCCCAGACACACACTAAGCAGGAGCAAACATAACAGAGCATACAATGTAAAGTAAAGAAATTATCACTCGAGTCAAGGGCGATGTTTCCCAAGCACAAACCCCCAAGGCCTAAACAAAGATCAGATAAGCACCCAGAAAACACTGCTCTTGAGACCGAATGACGATACAACCAAACATCCATGACTCTGGCTATCACTGTTATCATTGCTTCGATATCACCGTTAATTGAATGACCGGCACATTCTTTCAGCCGTCCGTCATGGGCTAATGGAAACCCCGGTTCTAGACATAACTCCCGCACGTCGTCGCAGCCCGTGCCTAGGACTATCGAATCTGCCCAGAGTACTCGACCATCAACAGTTGGCCGTTGGGACTATCGAATCTGCCCAAACGTACTCTTGCTTAGAGCATGCTAGAACCTTCAACAACGATGCTATCCAAGCCTCCTAGTCATCCTTCTTGACGACTATTTCCATACTAGCTCAAGCGCCTCTCAAGCATCCATTACCCTTAACTCGAATAATATCACCGAGTTACCAACGTGCTTGGAATGATCCCGTCTGGATTAAACCAAGTCTTCATCACATGATTGCCTCGCTTCATCACATCCTCGCAAAGCTTCATCTCAACATCACATCATCAAATCTATGCATAAAAGCTTCATCATCCCGCTACATATGCCACGAGAAGCTTTCCCAATTCAAGAGCCTTTCCCTTGGCTTTTGAATCATCTTCGGTCTAAATCAAGTCATCAATCATCTAATTCATAGCAATCAATCAAATCAAACATTTATCCAAGCAATCAAGCATTCAAATATGATCTAAGTAGACAATTATAACAATAATGGCATTTTCATAATTAAAGAGTTAAAAGTCCAACAAGCATGAAAACATGAACAATATCTTTATAAACTTGATGAATGAACTTGCATAGGTTAACATGTGATAAAATGGATGTAACATCATCATGAACAATGAATCTATATGGATCTACACATAGGATGAAGAAAATGCATGGAAACCACTACTTTAACACCAAATCGAGCCAACAATCCGATATACTCCTTTGGATCCGTGTGAGAGATAATCACCACTCACCAAATCCCCTAAACAACCTCAAAACAACACGCTTCAGATCTAGACAGCGAAGGATCAAGCTTGATCTATCACGAATCCGCTTCAAATGAAGAAATCTCACTTCAAAGGATGAAGATCTTCAATCTAAGCTCTTGAATCTTCAATTAGATCTTCAACTTGGATGGATAGAATCACTAGAATAGAGTGGAGAAAAGAAGTAAAGAAGTGTAGAAGTCAAGCTCTCAAAATGGCAGCACTTCGTCGCTTCGAAATCCGGATCCCAAAAAGTGAGAAAAACCCTTCCTATTTATAGCTGAAAATCCACTAAGTCGTAACTCGGCTATCTCCTAAGTTGTCTCCGACTTACGACCTAAGACACCTCCGACTTAACAAAGCCTCCAACCTAACAGACTACGACTTAGTGAACTTTCGACATAAGACTTAACAGCTAAACCCTAAGTCGGTTGCGACTTAACACCTGCTCCTATACGACTTAACGACTCAACTGCTATGCCATCCTACGACTCAACGACCTACGACTTAACACTTAGCAGAACCGCATCCATACGACCTATAGGTCCACGCGACTTAACAGCTCACAACTAGACACGACTTACGACTTAAGAATCACGTGACCTAACACTTAAGCCAACACGCGACCTAAGACTTAGCCAACCACTCCGACTCAGTCCACACGACCTAATACTTAACCCCTTAGGTCGTCTAACGACTTAACTACTAAGTCGTTAACTAGCTTATCTCTTAGGTCGGTCAATCCCATAAGTCGCTCACTCTACTAGGTCGCCTACCCTATAAGTCGGTCAACCTCTTAAGTCGTCTAACCGACCTAACTATGCTAACCCGGTAACTGCTAGGTCGCTAACTCTACTAAGTCGGTCAGTTCTTAGGTCGCTAACTTGCCCTGCCGACCTAACACTTAACTCACCAATACACTTAGGTCGCTCAAACGACCTATCTTCAAACCCTTAACTCGCCAAATCCCAGAGACACTCCTATCCCCTAAGTCGTATACGACTTACGACTTACACTAAGTCGTTCACGACTTAGGACTTAGCAAATTCTGCCTAAAATCTGAAACGACTTAAAATGCTGAAAATTCCAGATTTTGACGAACTTGTCGATCCGTAGAAATACGGGTCGTTACATTCTCTCCCCCTTAGGAATTTCGCCCCCGAAATTCCAAGCAATCAAAGACTATTCTGTACGCCTACCATCCATAGCAATCAACAAACCATGCATCCAATTCTAGCTTAGCGTATAGAATTCTAAAACTAGAACAAGTTACAATATCGCGAGATGACACGACACCTTAGGGCCATACCTTGAAGAGTTCAGGATGAGCTGCCTTCATCCTCTCTTCCACCTCCCACGTACAGTCGTTATCATCATCACTCCATTGTACCTTGAGCAACTTAACTACCTTCCTCCTAAGCTGTTTCGTGTCGGTTTCCACAACACGAAGCGGCTTACGAGGTCTTCTATCGACTGGATCAACTTTAAAATCTTCACAGCTATCAGCAGAAACCACCATACTCGAGTCGTGCACATACTTCCGTAGATATGATACATGAAAAACATTGTGCACACTCGACATCTTCTCAGGTAACTCCAGTCTATAGGCGAGCTTTCCAATTCGCTCGATGATCGGGAATGGTCCAACAAATCTCGGAGTCAATTTTCCTTTCTTCCCGAATCGGATAACATTCTTCAGTGGAGAAATCTTCACAAAAACCATATTTCCTACGTCGAATTCCAAATCCTTTCGACGCTTATCGGCATAACTCTTCTGACGGTCCTGGGCTGCCTTTATTCGTTGCCGAATGATCTCTATACACTCCGTAGTCTGTCGAATCATCTCTGGCCCAAGCATCAGCTTTTCTCCAGTCTCTATCCAACATGTCAGAGAGTTACACGGTCTTCCATACAATGCCTCATACGGTGCCATACCAATGCTTGACTGGTAACTGTTGTTGTACGCAAACTCCACCAAATGAAGGTGATCTTCCCATGATCCTCCGAAATCCAAAACACAAGCTCTGAGGAGATCTTCCAAAACTCGGTTGACTCTCTCGGTCTGACCATCTGTTTGAGGGTGATAAGCTGTACTCAAACACAACTCGGTTCCCAAAACTTCCTGGAAGCTCTTCCAAAATCCACTAGTGAACAATGGGTCTCGATCGCTCACTATACTCTTCGGAATACCATGGAATCGAACTATCCACTTAACATACAACTCAGCCAACTTTGATGCAGTCCTAGTCGATCGAACAGGAATGAATCTCGCACTCTTGGTCAGACGATCCACAATGACCCAAATCCCTTCATTTCCCGTTCTGGTTCTAGGTAGCCCATCAATAAAATCCATCGATACTTGCTCCCACTTCCATGCAGGAACTTCTAATGGCTGAAGCAATCCACTAGGCTTCTTCTGTTCAGCCTTTACCAACTGGCAGTTCATACATTTGGAAATAAAATTTCCAACATCCTTCTTCATGCCTTCTCAGTAGTAGGTTCTCTTCATATCCCGATACATCTTATTTCCACCTGGATGAATTGTCAGCTTCGAGTGATGACTTTCCTTCAGAACTTCACTCCTCAATTCATCTATATCGGGAACAACTAGTCGTCCTTGCTTCCGAAGCCAACCCTCTCGATCGACCTCGAATCCTTTATCCTTTTCTGGTTCTAATCCAGATTCCAAATCATGGATAATCTTGACAAGCTTATCATCTCGATTTTGGCCCTCGCCAATCCTTTTCACAAGAGTGGGTCTTATTGATAAGTTTGCCAACATCTCAGGCTCCAATTCACATCTAGGTCTGAAGTCAAATCCAGCTAAATACTCGAGACTCTTCCATTCTGAAAACATGGCTCCCAATCCTGCATGTCTTCGACTTAACGCATCTGCCACTGCGTTACCTTTTCCCGGAGTATAAGCTATACCAAAATCATATGATGCCAAAAACTCTAGCCAACGCTGCTGCCGAAGATTCAAATCCTTTTGGGAGAAAAGATACTTCAATGACTTGTGATCCGTAAACAACTCGAATCGAACTCCCAATAGATAATGTCTCCACATCTTCAGAGCAAATACAATCGCTGCTAACTCCAAATCATGAGTCGGGTAATTCCTTTCATGCGGCTTCAGTTGTCGACTTGCATACGCAACAACTTTATCCCTCTGCATCAGCACTGCTCCAAGTCCAGTACCGCATGCGTCGGTGTAAACCACCATCTCATCATTCCCACTTGGAATAGTCAAAACAGGAGCACTTGTCAATCGCTCTTTCAGGATTCTGAAAGCTTGCTCACACTTATCTTCCCATCTGAACACTTGGTTCTTCTTCGTCAATCTTGTTAACGGTGCTGCTATCTTGGAGAAGTCTTTGATAAACCGACGATAATATCCTGCTAATCCAAGAAAACTTCTCACATCAGATGCATTCTTAGGTCTAACCCAATCCTGGATTGCTGCCACCTTAGCGGGATCAACCGCTATTCCATTTCCAGAGATAACATGGCCTAAGAACCTCACTTCACTCTTCCAGAAGTGACACTTCGAAAACTTAGCCTTCAGCTGATGTTTCCGCAAGATTTCCAAAACAATACGCAAGTGCGTCTTGTGCTCTTCTTCAGTCCTGGAATAAATCAGAATATCATCCACGAACACAAGTACGAACTTGTTCAACTGATCTCTGAACACTCTATTCATAAGATCCAAAAAATATGCTGGCGCGTTAGTCAACCCAAACGGCATTACCAGCCACTCAAAGAAACCAGATGGTGTCCGAAAAGCAGTCTTCGGCACACTATCCTTAGCCACTCTCAACTGGTGAAATCCCGTTGCCAAATCCATCTGAGAAAACACCTTGGCTTCGTGAAGCTGATCAAACAAGTCATCTATTCTCGGCAATGGATACTTGTTCTTCTTAGTCACCTTATTCAGCTCACGATAATCCACGCACAATCTCAATGACCCATCTGCCTTGGTTGCAAACACAACTGGTGCACCCCACTCGGACACACTACGCCGAATGAATCCTTTCTGCAAAAGATCATCAACTTGCACCTTCAACTCATGCTGTTCCCTAGGCGCCATCCGCCTAAGAGGCATCACAACAGGTCTGGCTCCTTCAACTAGATCTATTCGAAACTCGATCTCTCTATGCGGCGGCAACCCTTTGACTTCGTCAAAGACATCCTTGAATCCATTAGCGATCGGCACTGATGACAGTCCATCCCGTGGAACAACTAGCGAATACATGAAGCTCATGAAGACGCCTTCTTCATGCTTACATCGTATCTCAATCTTTCGCCCCTCCACATTCTCGACTGTCACTTCCAACCTTTCGCAATCAACCTTAGCCGCATACTTCCTAAGCCAGTCCATACCCAAAATAATTCCGAACCCCGCAAAGTTCAGAACAAAACAATCACAAACAAAAGAGCAACCATGACTCGACACAATCAGACCACGGCATAACATACACAAACAAGACGAACCCCCAACTGGATTAGTCACAACCAATGGCCTATCAACAATATCCGGTTCCAAACCTAACCGGCCTACAAGTTCGCTGCAAACAAACGAATGCGACGCCCCAGTATCAAACAGAACTCTAACTGGAACACCATATAGGAAAAGAGTACCTTGAACCACCACACTCTTTCCCTTCTCTTCAGCAGTAGGAGCTTTCGAAGACGACGGAACAGCTCCCAAAGCATAAGCCTGCACAATTTGCTTGTCCCTCCTTGGCTCTGGACAATTCTTCCTGAAATGCCCCGGCTTGTCACAGTTGTGACACTTCATCGGTGCCTTCGGATTCTTACAATCCTTCGAGAAATGGCCCTTCTGTTGACAGTTGTAGCAGGTCACCTCGCCTTTCGGCTTCTTCTGGCCATCCTTACCCTTCTGCTGCTGCTGCTTCCTCTTCTTGTTTCCACCCTGCTGGGGTTTAGACTGTTCCCTGGTCACAGCAACAACAGATCCTTCCTTAGGAAACAGACTCTCATGCCTGAGAGCTTTCTCCACAAGCTTCTCAAATGAATCATCCAGATGATCCACCAACTGCCTCCCAAGATAACTGTCCAAGCCTGTCACAAACTTCTCGTTCTTCTGATAAGCGGATTCAATATATGACCGGGCATACTTGGACAAAGCTTCGAACTCAGAAACATACTCAAGAACAGATCTTCCTCCTTGCTTGAGCTCCACAAACCTCTTGAACAGAACAGACTTCTGGGCTGTAGAAATGAACTTAGCTTCAAATCTGACTTGGAATTGCTCCCAAGTAATCTCTTCCTCCGGAGTATTGATGGTAATAGAGTTCCACCAATCAGAAGCTCTCTCTTGAAGATGCCTTGATGCCAACTTCCTCTTAGTTGCATCATCAATTCCCAAATCACCAAAGATCCTTCTACAAGCATCTATCCATCTCTGGACTTCGATAGTTGATTCTGTTCCCAAGAAAACCTTCCCTCCAAGAGCAGTATAGTCCTTGCACAACTTAGCAAAATCCACTGGTTTCGGAGTTTGGACTTGAACTCCAACATCTACTGCTGCCACCAGAACTGGTATCCTTCTCATGATCGAAGTCATCATAGCTTCGAACATGGCTGCATAATCAGCAGTCCCCTCAGTAGCACGGCCTTCCCTAGCAGCTGGTCTCCCTCTTCGACTCATTCTCAATATCTATAAAAAAAGGAATGATCAGAACATCTAGAGAAACAACTGCATAAAAGACTCAAACTCTACTAAGCTACTATATTATATATAGTAATCATCCATCAAAATACAATTACGTCTCTCATACGTAGTTACGTCAGCGAGCGTTGGGTAAAATCGATTAACCAAAGCTCTGATACCAAATGTGACGACCTCCCATGACCCCTGCACCGAATCTAGAGATAGTGCACTGTAAAGTGTGCCAGGCGACCATGGACGATTGTCAGGGTAGATTAAAACAACAAAATCTATCGTATTACTCACAGCGCATGGACAAAATACAATAGAACATATGTATAGTGAAGCTTTACAGAATAAAATGCCATCATATAAAACTCCATAATAGTTGAATACAACATCCAAATAGTCAATACATCAAGCCTCACTACATATCACTCAGAGAATACAAAACAGCGGAACATCCAGTACATATAGTAAGAAGGAAACAATATGCAATACTCCAACTCGTCTTCGATATCAGCACCGTGAAAAGCTAGAACAGCACCTGTCACCTGCTACCTAGTCTGCCCGTCCCAAAATGGACGAACAGCCCAAGGCAATAAGAATTAAAACATAAAGCCTTGAGTCATACAACAGTCTTAGTGAGCAGTAAATTAACTGACAACATACCAAAAGAGCATAAAGGAAAAAGGAATAGGAATACAACCCTCCCACTCCAACCTCTTTCTACAGTGATAGCCCCCAGACACACACTAAGCAGGAGCAAACATAACAGAGCATACAATGTAAAGTAAAGAAATTATCACTCGAGTCAAGGGCGATGTTTCCCAAGCACAAACCCCCAAGGCCTAAACAAAGATCAGATAAGCACCCAGAAAACACTGCTCTTGAGACCGAATGACGATACAACCAAACATCCATGACTCTGGCTATCACTGTTATCATTGCTTCGATATCACCATTAATTGAATGACCGGCACATTCTTTCAGCCGTCCGTCAAGGGCTAATGGAAACCCCGGTTCTAGACATAACTCCCGCACGTCGTCGCAGCCCGTGCCTAGGACTATCGAATCTGCCCAGAGTACTCGACCATCAACAGTTGGCCGTTGGGACTATCGAATCTGCCCAAACGTACTCTTGCTTAGAGCATGCTAGAACCTTCAACAACGATTCTATCCAAGCCTCCTAGTCATCCTCCTTGACGACTATTTCCATACTAGCTCAAGCGCCTCTCAAGCATCCATTACCCTTAACTCGAATCATATCACCGAGTTACCAACGTACTTGGAATGATCCCGTCTGGATTAAACCAAGTCTTCATCACATGATTGCCTCGCTTCATCACATCCTCGCAAAGCTTCATCTCAACATCACATCATCAAATCTATGCATAAGAGCTTCATCATCCCGCTACATATGCCACGAGCAGCTTTCCCAATTCAAGGGCCTTTCCCTTGGCTTTTGAATCATCTTCGGTCTAAATCAAGTCATCAATCATCTAATTCATAGCAATCAATCAAATCAAACATTTATCCAAGCAATCAAGCATTCAAATATGATCTAAGTAGACAATTATAACAATAATGGCATTTTCGTAATTAAAGAGTTAAAAGTCCAACAAGCATGAAAACATGAACAATATCTTTATAAACTTGATGAATGAACTTGCATAGGTTAACATGTGATAAAATGGATGTAACATCATCATGAACAATGAATCTATATGGATCTACACTTAGGATGAAGAAAATGCATGGAAACCACTACTTTAACACCAAATCGAGTCAACAATCCGATATACTCCTTTGGATCCGTGTGAGAGATAATCACCACTCACCAAATCCCCTAAACAACCTCAAAACAACAGGCTTCAGATCTGGACAGCGAAGGATCAAGCTTGATCTATCACGAATCCGCTTCAAATGAAGAAATCTCACTTCAAAGGATGAAGATCTTCAATCTAAGCTCTTGAATCTTCAATTAGATCTTCAACTTGGATGGATAGAATCACTAGATTAGAGTGGAGAAAAGAAGTGAAGAAGTGTAGAAGTCGAGCTCTCAAAATGGCAGCACTTCGTCGCTTCGAAATCCGGATCCCAAAAAGTGAGAAAAACCCTTCCTATTTATAGCTGAAAATCCACTAAGTCGTAACTCGGCTATCTCCTAAGTCGTCTCCGACTTACGACCTAAGACACCTCCGACTTAACAAAGCCTCCAACCTAACAGACTACGACTTAGTGAACTTTCGACATAAGACTTAACAGCTAACCCCTAAGTCGGTTGCGACTTAACACCTGCTCCTATACGACTTAACGACTCAACTGCTATGCCATCCTACGACTCAACGACCTACGACTTAACACTTAGCAGAACCGCATCCATACGACCTATAGGTCCACGCGACTTAACAGCTCACAACTAGACACGACTTACGACTTAAGAATCACGTGACCTAACACTTAAGCCAACACGCGACCTAAGACTTAGCCAACCACTCCGACTCAGTCCACATGACCTAATACTTAACCCCTTAGGTCGTCTAACGACTTAACTACTAAGTCGTTAACTAGCTTATCTCTTAGGTCGGTCAATCCCATAAGTCGCTCACTCTACTAGGTCGCCTACCCTATAAGTCGGTCAACCTCTTAAGTCGTCTAACTGACCTAACTATGCTAACCCGGTAATTGCTAGGTCGCTAACTCTACTAAGTCGGTCAGTTCTTAGGTCGCTAACTCGCCCTGCCGACCTAACACTTAACTCACCAATACACTTAGGTCGCTCAAACGACCTATCTTCAAACCCTTAACTCGCCAAATCCCAGAGACACTCCTATCCCCTAAGTCGTATACGACTTACGACTTACACTAAGTCGTTCACGACTTAGGACTTAGCAAATTCTGCCTAAAATCTGAAACGACTTAAAATGCTGAAAATTCCAGAGTTTGACGAACTTGTCGATCCGTAGAAATACGGGTCGTTACAGGGTGCTGATGTGGTCTTCGTTAAGAAGCCCGATGGCTCTCTTAGGCTTTGCATTGACTATCGCAAGCTTAATGAGTTGACCATCAGAAATCGTTATCCATTGCCACGGATAAACGATATGTTTGATCAGTTGAGCGGTACGAAGGTCTTTTCCCAGCTCGACCTTGCCACCGGATTTCATCAGCTCCGAGTTGCGGAAGATAGCATTCCTCTTACCGCTTTCCGCACTCGTTATGGTTCTTTTGAGTGGTTGGTCATGCCATTCGGCTTGACGAACGCACCGGCTTTCTTCGTCGATCTCATGAATCGAGTATTCCGGGAATACATCGATAGATTCGTTCTGGTTTTCATCGACGATATTCTTGTTTATTCTAGATCCGAGGCAGAGCATGCTCATCATTTGCGGATCGTCTTGGATACTTTTCGTCAGCATCAGCTTAAGGCCAAGCTCTCCAAGTGCCATTTTTAGGAGAGCAAGGTTAAGTTCTTGGGCCATATTGTATCATCTGAGGGTATTTCTATCGATCCTGCCAAGATCGAAGCTATTTAGAATTGGAAGCAGCCCGAGAACGTTCATGATATACGCAGCTTCCTTGGGCTGGCGAGTTATTACCATCGATTTATCAAGGATTTCTCTCGTGTTGCACTTCCCCTCACGACTCTAACTCGTAAGGGGGTTCGCTTTATTTGGTATGATAAGTGTGAAGTTTCTTTCCAGCGATTGAAGGAACTCCTCACTCATGCTCCTATCCTTGTAGTTCCTGAGAGTAACCAGGATCTTCTTGTTTACACCGACGCTTGTGGTAGCGGCCTCGGTGCTAGGCTTATGCAGAAAGATTAGGTAGTTGCTTACGCTTCTAGGCAGCTACGTCCGAATGAGGTTCGCTATCCGACTCATGATCTTGAGTTGGCAGCTATCGTCTTTGCTTTGAAGACGTGGCGTCACTTTCTATTAGGCGAACGCTTCACTCTTTACACCGATCACAAGTCTCTGAAGTATTTATTCAATCAGAAGGATCTCAATATGAGGCAGCAGCGATGGCTCGAGTTTCTCGCCTCATATGACTTAGACATTCAGTATACCCCTGGCAAGGGTAATCGTGTGGCTGATGCACTCAGTCGCAAACACTCGGCAGTAGTTTCTATGATGATAGCCGAGTGGGAGATTCTTGAGACTCTTTCTATGTGTGATATTCGAAATCGAGCTCCGTCTTCTGATCCTCAGATCTTGTTATTCAGCATGGAAGCTCGACCTATTCTATTGGATCGCATTGCCCATGCTCAGCGGTAGGATCCAGACTTGTTGTGATATATTCATCTCCTTGAGTCGGGATCCAGTGATGAGACATTACTGGATTATTCTATTGATTCTCATCGGTGTCTTTGTAGGAAGAACCGTACTTTGGTACCATCTGATTTATCACTTAGGCATGACATTCTGGAAGAGTGTCATCGCACTAAGTACACCATCCATCCCGACTCGAGCAAGATGTATGCCGATATGTGTCGGGTATATTATTGGAAAGGGTTGAAGAGTGATGTTGCAAGTTATGTAAGCCGTTGCATGACTTGTCAACAGATCAAAGCTGAGCATCAGCGTCCATCTGGTCTTCTTCAGCCGCTAGAGATTCCATTGTGGAAATGGGATCAGATATCCATGGATTTTATTGACGGTCTGCCTCGATCGAGGTCAGGCCATACTTCTATTTGGGTCATAGTCGATCGCTTGACCAAATCAGCTCATTTCATTCCTATTAAGTCCACTCGGACTGCTCCTCAGCTTGCCAAGCTATATGTGAAGGAAGTCGTTCGACTTCATGGTATTCCTAGCTCTATCGTCTATGATCGAGACACTATCTTTACTAGTCACTTCTGGAAGTGCCTACAGTCAGCTTTGGGCTCAAAGTTGAATCTCTCGATTGCTTATCATCCTCAGACCGACGGTCGGATGGAGAGGGTGAATCGTGTTTTAGAGGATCTTTTGCGCTGTTGTATTCTGGATTTCAGAGATAGTTGGGAGGATCACTTACCGCTTGTAGAGTTCTCAACAACAGCTTTCAGTCTAGTATTGGTATGGCTCCTTTTGAGGCTCTTTACGAAAGGCCATGTCATTCTCCTGCGTGTTGGTTAGAATCTGGCGAGAAGCTCCTTCTTGGTCCAGATTCAGTTTGGGAATCTTCGGAGAAGATTATTCTAATTCGTCAGAGAATGAAAGAGGCGCAGAACCGCCAGAAATCCTACGCGGACAACCGTAGGAAGCCTCTTGAGTTCTCCATTGGCGATTCTGTCTTTATTCGGGTCTCTCCCATGAAGGGGGTTGTGCGTTTCAGCTCTACCGGGAAGTTGGCTCCTCGCTATGTTGGACCATTTCCTATTACGGAACGCATTGGCCCCGTTGCTTATCGTGTGGATCTACCTGCTCACTTCTCTGGAATACACGACGTGTTCCATGTTTCCCAGCTTCGCATGTGTGTCCGCGATCCTGATTCTATCATTGAGCCACATGCGGTGCCTGATTTAGAGATCTTACCTGATTTATCTTTGGAGCAGCAACCTTTTCGTGTGCTTGATTCGGAGGTTAGACGCCTTCGCAACAAAGAGGTTCCACTCGTGAAGATTCAATGGTCACTGAATCCTAAGGACTGCACTTGGGAGACCAGAGAATCTATCGAACGCTCTTATCCTGGCTTTCTCCCATCTTCTTCTGCAGGTGAGAATTCTCTATATTATCTCTATCACTTCTTTTGTGGATTTGACTTTATAGACGACATCTATCTTAAGGAATTACGGGGACGCAATTTTCTTAAGGGGGGAGTCTGTAACAACCCGGGATTTGCATTACCAATTAATAAATAAAAGTTAGGTTTTTTTTATTTATTTTAATGAAGTATAAAAGGATTTGGAATAATAAAATTTATTATTTAAAAAGGCTATTTTAATTAAATAGGAAATATGGGATTTTAAAATGAGGATAAAATGTTATTTTTGGAAAGTTAAATATTTGAGGAGAGATTTTAAAATGGGTTTGGATAAGAAAAAATGAGTTTTATAAACATATATGAACACTTAGACTAATTTTTGGAAACATGTAAATAACTCTCTTCTTATTGGGTTACAAAACCTAACCCAATAACCCACCCTAAACCTCCTCTATAAATTATCTCATACTCTCATAACCTCATTCATTCAACCCTAATCAAAACCCTAATCATTTCCTAAAGCTTTCATAACAAAAATGGCATCTATCTTCATCTCCTTCTGGTTTTAGCTTATGCAAGTCATTATATGCAAAGATAATGCAAATACCCACCTCAAATCCATTTTTATATCTTTCTCATTTCTGAAATGTATTTGGTAACACATGTTTTATGTGTTTTTTTGATCTTATAGCCTCCTAATCATCTTTTGCTAACTTGGGTTGATGCTATAATAGTCTTTGTTGCTTTCAAGAGAGGTATATTGCTAAAACCTCATCTAATATGTGTTTAATCATATTTTGATTTCAGTAATAATTTAGTAACACATGTTTTATTATGTAACATGTGAATCATAGCTCTTTGATCCTCTTTGCTTTCATTTTGGGTGTGCACACAAGTTGCTTGCTATATTGGTTGAGGTAATATATGCTAGCTGAAATTATAATTAGTTTATTGCTGTTAGTAAATTAGGCATATCTCATTCATATTAAATCGAAATTAAGATTTTCTTGAAGTTCTGGAAAGCTTATTCTGTACCCTATAACTTTCATGTTTTGTGCTTTGCCAAATTTTGAGGTTTGAATGGTCTAAATCATGCTTGTTTGTCGCTGACCTGACAACAAACTACAGGGTTGATAAAATAAAAATCTGAAATTGATTTGGCCATAAGTTACTCGTTTCTTATCCAAATCTAATAATTTTGGATGTCCTGGAAAGCTTAGATTTAGTGCTAAAACTTTCATGTTTTGAGTTTCATGAAATTTCGAAGTTAATTTGGTCAAAACTGTGCATTCTTACCACTGTCCCGAGAGCACAACGACAGTGATACAAAATTTAGATCTGAGAATTGTTTTAGTCATAGAATTTTCATCTCTGGTCGTAATTTGACGATCTTGGTCATTCCGAAAAGCTTAGAAACTAAGCTACAACTTTCATTTTATTCATTTTGCCAGAATTTGAAGTTTACTATGCCAAAATTGTGGTTTTTCATCTCTGGCCAGTTAGTGCATAGCTATAGGCCTTAATCTCTTTTCTTCCGTTGTTTTCAGCGTAGAACCCCGACTTTGCGACGCCATCCCGGACTCATCCTTTGTCGGATTTCATCGTTTTTGGTCTCGTTAAAAAGATGAGATCGAGATCTTTAACCATGCAAAGTTTGGTTTAGATCTGGGTGCATTAGATACTTCGTTTCTATTGCCAAAGTAGCACCCAGAAACTGTTTTACAATAGTGATCATTTTCAGTTATCGTCGGACCAACTTTGAAACATGGTCTTTTCTTCGTTTCAAGTCGAAACCGTACGATTCTTGTTGCATATCAAAGTAGGAGTACTTTACTACGCTCCTGCATATTTCATCAAGATCTGAGTTCATGTGATCCTTCGACCATGTCGTCGAAGTGGGACCTTTACACTGTTTTGACACAGTAAAGTTTTATGATTTTTGTCCGACTTTGAGACGACGCCGTTTCTTCGTTTCAAGTCGGAATTTCCCGATTCTTTTGAAGTTTGGATCAGGGGTGTTGGACTATATGCCTACCGAATTTCATGCTATTCGGATTCAGTTTGCTGGTCCGAATAATTTTCTGAACTTAGGTTCGCGTCATTTTTGGACTATTTTCCAACACTTAGAATATTTTCAGTGATTTTCTGGTTTTATTGATTTCTTTGAGATTTGTCTCTAGATTTCGTACACGGGTTTTATGAATTATTTTCAAAGGATTTTTCACTCCTAAATGGCTTTCTAAATTATTATATAATATTATTTTTAATTATTAAATTAATTACTCCATAATAGGAGAGTTTTCAAAAGCCGTTTTAAAGTGATTTCAAAATCAATTATAAATCTATTTCTCACCATTATTTTCTATAATAAAAATCTCACACTCACTTTTTAGCACGTCGAGCGAAGTGGAAAGGTGCTTAAACGGTTAGGAAATCTCCGGCCTATGGAACCGTGTGTATTTTCTTTCCGGTTAATCCCCGACCTATTCGATTGATCGTTTTGACCTTTGGGTCTAGTTTACCGATGATACGAGGTGGACTTTTTATTGTTTGGAGTGTGAGCTTGCTATTGGTTAGTAAACCGTTAATGCGAACGTGGGGTATGAGACTCATTGTTAACACTTTACGGGTTCCTCTCCAAGAAGTTAGTGACACATTAGCCTCTGGGCGGCCAGTACTGGACCTCTGGGTCACTACGCCTCTGGGCAACCGTCTCTGGACACCTGTTCTATGGAGCAGTTTCTTTTTTCGGCATGTGCCTCTGTGCCTTTATCCTTCTGGGAAGGATCCTGCCGTCTCGCGCGTTCCTCATCTGTGCGAGTGATCGATCACAACTCTACAGTACTTGGCAATAACGACTCCGGTTGGTGCACGTGCTATACTTGTATTATCTGATGATTTTTATATCCATTCGAGTACCGCCATTCGGTGTTGGTTCTATGGAACCATACGATGTAAGTGCGATTACCTTGTGGATTCACAGTGTCTCTGGACACTGCTTTTCAGTGTTTGATTTCATTGACTTTTCAGTATATCCCCATTGCTCTTTGGAGCATCGATCTTTGCTTGGGCATTGATTACAGACTCTGGTCACACATGGGATTATTGCCTATGGGCAACTTTATATAGCTTTGGCTACGCCGATGATATGAGGCGATTTTATTTATTCAACACTTTGATGCTGATATTCTCTTTGGAGATTTTTACTGTTGATTGATGATTAGGGACTGTCATTATATACATGTGGTCCAAAATACTCTTCTCTTAGGAAAAGTAGTGTTTTATTTATGTACCGCATTATTATATATCTCAGTTATTACTGATTGTTTAGCTAGCCTGACCCGAGTGTTTTCGCTCGGGTCAGACCGAGTTGTTTCAGGTTAGGTCTCTGGACTTAGCTTCTGTGCTTCCGCTTGGACATTATCTGCTATGCTGATAGATAGCGCTTTTATTTGTACACTATTCCGCTACTCTGTTATTATTCAGACTTTGATATGTACATATTTTTGACTCACATGTGTGGACAGTGGCTTTGTACCCACTTATAGTATTTGGATCTGTATTGACGATGTATTGTTCTGGGATTTTATATCTGTTATGTGATTCTGTTCTGTGATGTTTTATCATTTATTACTATGCTTGTTCTGATAGGTCTTTAGCCATTGTAATTTCGTTATGAATATTTATTGAATATGTCGAACCACTTGAAAAAAAATATAGATACCATCCTTTCGACATATTCAGTAGATAGTTATAGCTTGATTACAAATGGTCGCTTCCACTATACTCTATTCTCCGTTTTAACAGACAGTATTACTCCCGTAATACTCTTTGTTACAGTGGATCTCAGTGTGGGGCGTTACAAAAACCTAGCTACGTCGTGGAAGTGAAGCAACAGAGTAAAAATTGAAATGTCAAATCACTTCTAATAGTAGATATTCAAAAAAAACGCAATCATAGAAGAGGAAAATCTACCTCTAGTGGAAATGACAGCAAAGACAATAAATGGAAAAAGCAACAAGTTAAAACATAGAAAACCTAAATCAGTAGAAGAGGAAAAGCAAAATAGAGAAAAAAGAACAAAAAGAAGACATGAAAAAAATACAGCAATTGAAAGCAGACTAGAGAGAAAGTATACCAGAGAAGGTAACTGATACTATAAAATCAAGTATAACAAAGTTAGTATAGTTTTATTATAGTAACATTGAATTTTTTTGCATAGAACAAAGAATAGAACATGGAGCAACAAATAGTTGCAGAGAAAACAGTTGAAGAAAATATGCAAAAAAGAGAACAAAGAACAAAAAGAAGAAATGAAAAAATGATTCAAAAGAAAATACAAACAGAAAATGAGGTAACTGAAATTGAAAAATTATAAAACTAATACTAACAATTTCATAATGTTAAATGTATTCTAATATTATCAAAAATGTTAAACAGGAAAAATCTCAGAAAGAAGAAGAGAAAAAAGTTGCAGATGAAGAATCAGAAGAAGAACAACTCAATTCAGTAAAATTAGAAACATTATAACTTTATAACATGGTATATATTGCAAAAATAATATCTATAAATCAGTTAGTAAAAGAAAAGGCTGATAATTACAACAAACTGATACCTACTTACAACAAATAATAGTCAGTATCACTTAGTGTAAATCGTTTGATAAAATAATAGTTAGTATCATTTAGTTGAAATCTGATACTTCCAAAAGACCGATACCTAGTTAAAAAAAACTAATACCTACTTACAAAAAACCGATACCTACGTGAAAAAAATGATACCTACTTACAGAAAACCGATACCTACTTAGTACAAAATGATACCTAGTTACTACAAACTGATATCTAGTTACTGCAAACTTGAAATTGTTACAAATTTGACTGAAGATATTTCACTGCAGCTAATACCCAATCCATTGTTATGTTTCAACATAATTTGTTTCACAAATAACTTATTGTCTTTATTTTTAAATAATAGGATGATGATGATTTTATTAATCCACATCCAAAATGCATAAAAGGCAGATTACAAATAGAATAGCAGAAAGTATTAAAATCTGAAGACAAAAAGCATGAAACTGCTTATAGATGTGGACAGCAAGCAAAAGACACGTAAGCTTTTTTTTGGTTAAAATGATATCCACTAAGAACAAAATGAACAATACAATTGAAACTACTAATCATAATCAATTAACACTTGCTCATTATTCAAACTATCTGTGTTTTTACATTATAATATTTCATACATACTTCTATACATCATTGTATGCCTTTTATATTTAATTGAATTTTGATTCATAACGAAAATATTGAAAAATATTATCTTTCAATTCCATAAACATTTAGTTCAAAAATAAACAGTTACTACAGGAAGAAAATTGATACCTACATAAAAGAAACTGATACATACAAAAACAAAACTGATACCTACATAAAAGAAACTGAGTACCTACAGAAACAAAACTGATACCTACATGAAAGAAACTGATATCTACAGAAACAAAACCGACACGTACAAAAAAAACTGATACCTACATAACCAAAAATAAAACAAAATATTTGGCAAAAATATCTTAAAGTAATAGCTACAAACAAAAAAATTCATACTGAAATTAATATTAAGTGTGCTAGTAAAACTGTTTAATATTTTAATTCAAAGCATGTTATATGCTTGTACCATTATCTCTGAAATTCAACGTTTTGTATTAATTATAAACCTGATAATACAACTGATGCATATAATGAATCATACCAGACAGAAGTTCCACCAGAAACACAAATAGCAATCCGAGTCATCAGCTCTATCCTATAACAGCCGTAGATCAAGATCAAGGGTGCAGAATTAACAAAGCTATATCACCAAGATAACAAACCTGTTTGGGCCTTGACATTTTTAGCCCATTTTCTTTTATATAAATACATTGTATTATATTACTTCTTATGTACACAAAGTATCATTCAATAAAACTGAAATTCACATTTCTCTATTTTGGTATCAGAGCAATAATAGCCTAACGGCAAACTCAACCAAATCAAGAATTTTTTTAAAAAATTTGGCTCCCCTCAGGAAAATATCATCATTGGGGAGGCATACCTTCTTCTTAATCAAGAGAAATCCATTCCACTTTTCCTTCTGTGCCCTTCTAAAGAAAGGATCAGATATTCATCTTCATTTCTTTCCTTTGGTTGCACGATTTTCACCACTATTCATGCATATTACTGTTTCATTGTGAAATAGTAATATACACCTTTCATAGCAGATCTTTTTCTTTTCCTCATCCTGTTTGGTTGGCTGCTAATTTCAAAGATTAGCCTCGCCACTTGTCCTGATCATCATCTCATCTCCAAGAAACCGGCATTTCAAGATTCTTGAATCACCATGGCACTTGAAGAAGAAGACGTGACATCAGGTACCTCTGAGAATCCATCAAGGGATCACCGGAGTTCAGATCTTGTCCTGATCAAACCAAAAAATCAATCCATTACTACTCCATTGGATGAAGATAACTATATCCTGTGGAAATATCAAATTGAAATTGCACTGAAAGGGTATGACTTACATGACTACGTCATGGGCACCAAGATCATCCCACCAGTCATGATTACTGAAAAGGAAGGAAAAACTGTGAGTAACCCTGAATATAAACTGTACCAAAAGCAAGATAATCTACTATCATCATGGCTATTATCTTCTATCAGCCAAAGTTTATTATCACAAATCATAGGATGTAATAGTTCCCACGAAATATGGTCAGCAATTCAACGTATTTTTAGTTCTCAATCTGCAGCAAGAGTTATGCATTACAGAAGGGAGCTACAGAATGCAAGAAAGAAAGATACACCTATGAGAGAATATCTTGCAATAATCAAGAACTTGTGTGACAAATTAAAAGGTGTTGGACACAATGTGTCTACCAGTGAACAAATTCTTGTGATAACCAATGGTCTAGATCAAGATTATGAATCTTTAGTTACCTATATAGCAACGCAACCAACTCTGCCAGACTTAGATTACATTCATACAGCCCTCCTTGCTCATGAAGGAAGGATTGACCAAAGAAAATCCATGCAAGAAGATGTTAATGTCAATTATGCAGTAACATCAAAGAATAAAAATCAAAAAGGTGTACCCAATCAATCTAAGCAAGATAGTCACAATCAGAGAGGAGGATACACTCAAAGAGGCAGAGGCAGGGGGAGAAACAGTTATAACAACAGAGTCAAATGTCAAATTTGTGAAAAGTTTGGACATATGGCAAACAAGTGTTACTTCAGGTACAAGGAAGACATCAATAATGGCCAATCATCTCATGTCAACAAACAAGTCAGTGCAAATTTGGCTCAAACTCAATCTAGGAATAATGGAGACAATACCACTGATGACACATCAAAGGCAAATGACTACAGTATGGATGAATGGTTCCCAGACTCTGGTGCTACAAACCACATCACAAACAATATGCAGAATTTAAACTTGGGCAGCAAGGAATACACAGGTAACCAATCTGTTCTCATGGGAAATGGTGAAGCTACAAACATAACACATGTTGGTACTGGCTATATAAAAGGTACGAGACTACTCTACTTAAATAAATTATTAAGAGTGCCAAGTATCAAGAAAAACCTCATTAGTGTTTCACAATTTGCCAGTGAAAATAAGGTGTACTTTGAGTTTCACCCAAAATACTGTCTAGTTAAAGACTCATTAAGTAAAAATATATTATTACAGGGTAAACTGGACAATGGGCTGTACAAGTTCAGCAATATGGCAAATAATGATGCCGCTAATATGATAATATGGTCTAATAGTGTTAGTACAAGATGTGACAGTGATGTAAAAACTTTTTATGAGTGGCATTGCAAACTTGGCCACCCCAGTTATAATGTTGTCAAACAAATTTTAATGCAAAACAATATTTCTGTTCCAAACATGTCTTATTTGCACTTATGTGATCATTGTCAAATGGGAAAAATGCATAAATTACCTTTTGCTATTTCTGAAACAATATATGAAAGTCCCCTTGAGTTAATTGCTGCAGATCTGTGGGGCCCAGCACCACTCAATTCAATACAAGGATACAGGTATTATCTATCGCTTGTATGTGCACACACCAGACACACTTGGTTATATTTCCTCAAATCAAAATCAGATACTAGTAATGTTGTTACACACTTCATTACTCACATTGAAAAACAAATCAACAAATGTGTTAAAAAATTTCAGACTGATGGTGGGGGAGAATTTAAACCATTAAAAGATTTCTTTAGTCAAAAAGGAATACTTCATAGAGTTACTTGCCCCCACACATCTGAGCAGAATGGTTTAGTAGAAAGGAAACACAGGCACATTGTGGAAACTGGGTTAACACTTTTGTCACAAGCATCACTACCGATGAAATACTGGAGTGAAGCTTTTGCCACTGCAGTATATCTTATCAATAGGATGCCAACAAAGGTGTTAAACAATGTTTGTCCATATGAGAAACTTTATGGAGTCAGACCAAAATATGATCATTTGAAAACCTTCGGGTGTTTGTGTTTTCCCTACACTAGACCATACAACAAACACAAATTAAGCCATAGATCTAGTCCATGCACCTTTTTGGGCTATGCACACAATCAGAAAGGGTATAAGTGCATGGACAGTAAAGGCAAAATTTATATTTCAAGACATGTAGTTTTTAATGAACATGTTTTTCCATTTGCAGATAAAGGAAAGCAAGACAAGGAACCCAATAATGAGAAAACACATATTATTCATATTCCAGAACTGTCTCAACATGCTAAAGGAAATATTCAGCATATGCAAAGGCATGATGATAAAGCCAAACCCACAACAAGTTCTACATCAGAATACAGTTCAGATCATGTCAATGAAGCCGCCAGCTATCTACCAATTAACTCAAATGATGAGTAGTGTACTAGTCAAGACAATAATCAGAATAATAGTGCATCCAACAATAGTCAGGAAGATAACACTATAGCAGGCAATGATGAGCAGATGGAAAAGACTCATGAGCAACATACTGAAATAAGACATCCCATGATCACAAGGTCTAAAAGTGGGATTTTCAAACCTAAGACCTACATAGCTCAAATAAATGAAGTGGAACCAGTCTCATACGATCAGGCAATCAAGCATGAAAAATGGAAAAAGGCTATGGATGAAGAATTCAATGCTTTGGTCAGAAATAAAACATGGACTCTTGTCAAACCTCCAAAACACAAAAATATTGTTGGGTGTAGATGGACTTACAAAATCAAAAGGGATGTTGATGGCAACATAACAAAAAATAAAGCCAGATTAGTTGCAAAAGGATATTCCCAACAATATGGTTTTGATTTCACTGAAACCTTCTCCCCAGTAATCAAACCCACAACCATAAGAATCATGATGACTCTAGCACTTCATAAAAACTGGAGAATAAAGCAACTAGATGTACATAATGCCTTTTTGAATGGTGAGTTATGTGAGGAGGTCTATATGCAACAGCCAGAAGGGTATAAATCAAATGCAGACCAAGGTCTTGTATGCAAAATACATAAGGCCATATATGGACTAAAACAAGCATCCAGAGCATGGCATGAGAAATTGAAAAATACCCTTACACAATTAGGTTTTACTGCCACAAAATCTGACAACTCACTCTACTTAAGGAAAAGAAAGCATGTGAGTGTATATATATTAGTATATGTGGATGATATACTGATCACAGGAGATGATCAACAAGAGATCAATCAAGTCATAAAACTACTTGACAGGCACTTTGCCATCAAATACATGGGAGAATTAAAAAATTTCCTAGGAATAAACATTCAAAGGATATCTGACAGTGAAATTATCTTATCTCAAAAACAGTACATCAGTGATATTCTAGTAAGAGCCAACATGGACAAAGCCAAGCCTCTACCAACCCCAATGACAAGTCACAAGCAGTTATCTAAAGACAGGGGCGAACCTATTGATAACATTAAACAGTATCGAAGTATTGTTGGGGCACTTCAGTATGCAACAATCACTCGACCTGACATATGTTTTAGTGTAAACAAGGTATGCCAATACATGCAAAATCCTTTAAGTGAGCATTGGTGTGCCGTAAAATGGATCCTCAGATATCTCAAAGGAACATTAGCATATGGGTTACACTTAAAGACTGGCAAAGATATAAATATACGTGCTTACAGTGATTCTGACTGGGCCAATGACCTCGATGACAAAAGATCCATTTCTGGGTTCTGCATTTATCTAGGGCAGAATCCGATCTCCTGGTGTACAAAGAAGCAGTCTACCATCTCCAGAAGCAGCACTGAAGCCTAATACAGATGCATCGCTAGTACTATCGCCGAAATAATTTGGATCGAAACCCTAATTGGAGAATTAGGTTTCGAATTAACTCAGAAGCCCACAATCTGGTGCGACAACCTCAGTGCCATATCATTATCCATGAATCCTGTCCAACATGCTCGCACGAAGCACATGGAAATTGATCTCCACTTCGTTCGAGAGAGAACAGGAAATGGCAAGCTTGCTATTCATCACGTTCCGTCCTTTCATCAAAGAGCTGACTTCTTAACAAAGGCTTTATCAACAAAAAACTTCAATCGATTTCGAGATGAACTCAAAATTTTCTCAGCCGACATGAATATTTGATGAGGAAATGAAACCCTAGTTTCGTTTGAGGCGGCTTATAATGAATCATACCAGACAGAAGTTCCACCAGAAACACAAATAGCAATCCAAGTCATCAGCTCTATCCTATAACAGCCGTAGATCAAGATCAAGGGTGCAGAATTAACAAAGCTATACACTACTAGAAAAACAGTATATTCCAACGCCTCTTTTCCAACGGCCGCCAACGGTTATTCCAACGGCTTCCAACGGTCCGTTAATTTTTTACGTAGCCGTTGGAATCCATTGGAAATAAGCCGTTTGCGGCCGTTGGTAGCCGTTAGAAATTTTCCTGAGATAACAACCCGAGACCAGACCTGCAATTCATTCTCTTCCCCAACTTACATTTTCCCCAAATTCTCCAACTCCACCACCTCCTACCGAACTGCTGCCGCCCCAAGCACCAACCCGACAGCCTCCGATGCCATCTAGAAGCTGCTCCGGCCAATCTCCACCCTTCTAGCTCTCCAAATCGGTAATTTTCCTAAAGCTAATATTTAGGTTTTTTTAGATTTAGGGTTTAATTCGAATGTTGATTGATTCCTAATTGTTAGTGTATGCATATTACATTATGTTATCCCCTAATTGCAACTATTATAACATAATGAACAAGTTATTATAATTGATTGAAAATTTTGTAATTTAAGATATTACATTAGTTTATGTTTATTTGGTTATAAGTATATTAAACGTATGTGTGTGATAGAGTTTATTGCATTTGGAAGCCGTTAGAACGGATATTGCATTTGTGCGAACACGAGCTTTTTATTTGTGCGAACACGCGAACATTTGGAAGCCGTTAGAACCAATATTAATTAAACGAGTTCTATATTAAAATTTAATATAAACAAATATTTAAATCCTTAGATATTATTCAGCCCCGTCTGACAAGTGTTGTATATGATCATTTTAGGGTTATCCGTTTTTCCACAAAACGGACAACTCTATTCATCTGATACATCATTTGTCGGATTTGTCCCAGTATTGGACAAGTTACAAACACTATAAAGTAATTATATTCCGTCAATCATATATCACTTTAAACGGTTCACAAAATTTCGACGGCATTTCCTTTACGTTCCTTGTGTACACGCATTTGTGTACGATACAAGGAACACGGGGGAAATGCTGCCGAAATTTTGTAAATCGTTTAAAATGATATGATTTACGGAATATAATTACTATTGTGTTTGTAATGGGAAGTAGGATGACCGACCATCAAAGAAAGACACATAAGTGGCAATGAAACAATAGTTGCTTATTTAAAATAAAGTTTGTGAAATTAGCAGTTTGCGTCCGTTGGAAGCCGTTTGAAATTTCCTGCAAAATATAAAACAAATGATTTATAACATTTTTACTCTATCATAGGTTTTCTAGTAGGGAAACATGGTCAATTACTTTAATGATCGGAGCTGGATGTATCAAAGAAGGGAAATTAGTGGCGCAATAAGCGAACATTTTCTAAAAGGGGTACAAGTGTTCATCGAATTTGCTATAAGTAATATTGGAAACGATGAAGAAATTCGTTGTCCGTGTAGTAGATGCAAATTGTTGAACTATTTAGAACCGAATATGGCTAAGGTTCATTTGCGCCAATTCGGTTTCGTACTCAATTATTTCCTGTGGGATCGTCATGGAGAAATTGTAGCCCCTAATAATCAAGAACAGTCGGTGGAGGTCATCAACGAAGAAGGTAGTACGAATCTCATAGAACATATGGTCGAAGATGCAGGACGATCAATGTTCCCTACCGTTGTAATTGATAACGACGATGTTAACATCGAAGAGGAACCAAATGTTGGAGCTAAAAAATATATGATTTATTGGATCATGCTAAAAAAACCCTTTGGAATGGATGTTTAAGCGGCTCTCAATTATCGGTAACTGCAGAATACATTGCAATGAAATCAAAATACAACCTTACAGAAGCTGGATTTACGGCTGTTGTTCAAGCTGCTAAACGTCATATGCCATCCGATAATTTAATGTGCGAAAATTATTATGAAGTGAAAAAACTTATGTCATCTTTTGGTTTGCCATATCAAAAAATAGATACATGTTTAAAGGGTTGCATGTTGTATTGGAAAGAAGACATCAATCTTAGAAATTGTAAAATATGTAATCAGGAAAGATACAAATCGAGGAAAAAGAAGGGAAAAGAAGTTCCGTACAAGCGTATGCATTATTTGCCCCTCACCCCTAGACTTCAACGATTATATGCATCATCTGTAACAGCGCATCATATGAGATGGCACAGTGTGAGAACACCTCAAGAAGGTACGTTGACACACCCATCCGATGGAGAAGCATGGAAACATTTTGACAAGAAATATCCCGATTTCGCAGCGGAGAGCCGAAATGTTAGACTAGGTTTATGTACAGAGGGCTTCTCACTGTTTTCTCAGTTTGGTTCTAAATATTCATCTTGGCCTATAATAATCACACCTTACAATCTACCTCCGTGGATGTGTATGAAAACTCCATATACGTTTCTCACGATTGTTGTCCCTAGTCCTGATGATCCGACACAGGGCATTGATGTTTACTTACAACCATTAATTGAAGAGTTGAAATATTATGGTATGAAGGAGTTGAAACATACGACATATCAAAAAAGAAAAAATTTCGGATGTTCGCTTCTTTGTTATGGACTATTAGCGATTTTCCTGCATATGCAATGCTTTCGGGTTGGAGTACGGCCGGTCGTTTTGCTTGTCCTTATTGCATGGAAGAAACACGAGCATTTTCTCTGCCAAATGGAAAGAAAATTTCATGGTTTGATTGTCATCGATGTTTTCTTCATATTAATCACCCTTTTAGAAGAGACAAAAAAAACTTCATAGCTAATAGACATGAGACTCTACGACCACCAGTGGTATGGTCAAGCGAGGATATATATGAACTTGTAAAAGATTATCCAAAGATACACGAGACCGGACAACAAGAAGAAATTCAAGGTAAATCGACGTTTCATAATTGGTGCAAACAAAGTATATTCTGGGAATTGCCCTATTGGAAAAATCTATTAATTCGTCATAACATTGACGTGATGCATAACAAAAAAACGTATTTGATAATGTGTTTTATACAGTTTTGAATGTGAAGGGCAAGACTAAGGACGATCTGAAATCTAAACGTGATATAAAGCAAATATGCAATCGTCCCGAGCTTCATATGACTCCCAACAATAAAAAACCCAAAGCATGCTATGAACTAGACAGCAACCAAGTTAAAGTACTGTTACAATGGGTGGAAGGATTACGATTTCCCGATGGAATTTCCTCTAATCTTCGTAGATGCGTCGACTATAAAAATGGGAGACTGAGTGGAACATGATTGTCATGTAATGATGGAAAATTTATTACCCATCGCTTTCAAAGAATTGTTACCGGTAAAAGTTTGGATGGTAATAACAGAACTTAGTTTATTTTACAAGGAGCTTTGTTCAACTACGTTAAAAGTTGACCGTCTACTTAAACTTGAAGAAGAAATTCCTATACTGCTCTGCAAACTGGAGAAAATATTTCCTCCGGGTTTCTTTAATGTAATGGAGCATTCACCTGTTCATCTTCCATATGAAGCACGTCTTCGAGGTCCTGTGCAATATGGATGGATGTATCCATTCGAAAGGTATGTTACTATATTGAGTATGCAAATGTTGATTTAAGTATAAATATAGTAGTTAATACTTAACCCAAATAATTTTTATTAGGTACTTAAATCATTTAAAGAAAAAAGTGAGACAAAAACCTCGAGTTGAAGGCTCTATTTGCAAATCATATATCGAAGAAGAAGCTTCTTTCTTTTTCTCTCATTATTTTAAAGACCGTGTGAACTTATCATTTGTAAGTGTTCCGCGTAATGACGATGAGGCCGTTGAACAAGATTCTTCTTCTGAAACAGTATTATCTATTTTTAAACAACATGGCCGACATGCTGGAAAATGTGAGGAAGTATGGCTAGATGATAAAGAATACCATGTAGCACACACATATATTCTTCTTAATTGTCCTGAAGTTGCACCATTTGTTAGGTAATTAGCACATTCCAAGTTTTGTTAAATTTAATACTACACGTGTGAATAAATAATAATGTAATATATCATGTTTGTGTTTGCAGTATTTATGAATCACAAAATCCAGGCGGCGATTTAAGCAAAGATTTCAGTACTTGGTTTTCGAAATACGTTTCTGATCCCACAAATAATGTGCTCGATAAAGGACTGAAACATTTGGCGTTTGGACCGAAAAGAAAAGTTAATACGTATCCAATATTTTTTGTTAATGGATATAAATTCAACACCAAAGAATACGGTGCTGAAAAATTAACAAACAATACTGGTGTATTTGTTAAAGGCAGTGATGACCCTAATAATCATATAAATGATTTTTATGGCGTGTTAACTCAGATATTGCAGTTGACATATTTTACAAGACCCGTGGAGGATGTTTATTTGTTTAGATGCAACTGGTTCAGCAATGTTCCAGGTTTTGGTATTAACGTGCATCCACAATATAATCTTATAGAAATTAAACATACCTCGTGTTATCAAAAGTACGACCCATTTATACTAGCCAAACAAGCCCTATAAGATTATTATGCCCCTTATCCATCTCTAAAAAGGGATAAAGCAGATTGGTCTGCGGTTTTTAAAACCAAAGCAAGATTTACGTTCGATGGACAAAATATTCCAAACGAACAAGCCTATCAAGCAGATCTGGAGGAAAATGCTGAAATAGCAATTACAGACGATCAAACTGATTTTGGACCTTTAAATGATGAGACAAATGTATTAGTCGAAGCATTTGAGAGTGTAGAGGAAAACGACATAGAGCACGAAACCGAGTCTGAATCAAAAAACGATGAGGACGATTGAGTAATATCCGGTAATTTTTAAAAGTATTCACATTACATTGATCTCTGATTAATAATGCATTTATCCAATTTACACAATTTTAATGACAATAAGTGTATTACATTTTTTAATGGTTCATCATATCATGATTATTTTGAATTGTATATGTATGTATATATGGCAGGTATATATATTATGTCCGGTTCTGGTTCTGGTTCTGGGTCTCGGCGACGTGGCTCTTCACGTCATGTTGGAGAGGGTAGTGGTGAGCAACCAGCTCGGCCACTTGTTTACTTGCAGCCTAAGGCTGATGAGACGTAAGTATCATAATTAGCAAGCATAGCATTTTAATTTTTTAATTGTACATGATATATCTATAATTGTCTAAAGTTCAATTTTATATTTAACGCAGTGGATTTGAGTTGGAGCCATCCAAAGTGGTTCTGAACATTTCGAAGCAGGCATACATGGCTAGGATGACCGATTGCTGGCCCAAGTGGGGCAAGATCCCCGACGACGTGAGAGAGACGATTTGGCAAGATTTTCTGGTAAGTGTATACCGCTTTACAAGATGATTAATTAAATACAAATAAATAATTAGTAATATTTTCTCATTCTACAGGGCGCCATAGATTTGCAAGAGCCTGACGTCAATTTAGTTCAGCGACACTGGAACTCCAGGATCGCGAAGAACTATAGGGAGACTATGTCGGAGACTAAAAAAGTAGGAAAGAAGCCCAAGTGGATGAGCGCGACTGTATGGGAGAAGTGGGTTGAGTGGTGGAACTCTGAGGAGTTCAAGGTAACTCTACAATAAATCTCAGCAATTTTTTACCGTTTAATAAATAATTAATCATTGTAAATTTGCAGGAGGAGTCAGCTAGGACCTCGGCAAATAGGAGTAGGAATCTTGTATCACACCGTGCAGGCTCCAAATCTTTCCAGCATCATCGCGAAGATTTGGTAAATTTATCTATTATCACATTTGTATATTGATCAGTTCAGTAATTAGTTAATTATGTACAGTTAAATTATCCAAATTATCAATTGTAGGAACGTGCTCGTGGAGGCTCTGTTGGCTTAGTGGACGTGTTTTCTCACACCCACGCGTCTAAGCAAGTAGATGAGGCTGGCAATATCATATATCAGTGGGGTGATCAAGATAGGGCGACCGAGGCATATGTATGCATTTTTAAATTTCTAATACTTACACCGATAAGTTTATTAATTTCTAGCTATGCGAAATAATTACATGCTACTATTTTTCAACTGAAATTGTTTTTTTTTCATTTTAGTCGAGGTTGCAGGAGGCACAGGCTAATGCGCTTCAGCAGTCAGGTCGTGATGCGCTGACACAGGAGGACCAGGATAACATTTTTACTGCTGTTATGGATCCAGCGCAACGGAGTAGACGTTTTGGCTTCGGGAACCTAACGGTAATTATTCCTTTTACGTATTTACAAAAATCAGCGTTTAGATATATAATGTTATAGTATTTTATATGCTGAGACAACCCTTTTGCTATTATTTCTATTTGCAGGCTCGACAAGCTCAAAAAGACCAAGACAAAGATGAAATCAAGGAGCTTAGAGCTATGGTTGAGCAGCTACGGGAGGAGAATCGTCTACGAGCCATCCAGGTGGAGCAGCTGGATCAAAAGCTTGCGCAGTATTTGCAGAATCATGGTACCCTTCCTTCGTCGTCTGGTGCTTCGGGAGGCGACGAGGATCCTTGAGGAGGTATGTTTTTGAGTATTTGTGCTTGAACAATGTATATATTGACTTGGAGATGTTTTGATGTTGATGGTGATGTTGTATATATTGGTACGGAGTGGGTGAGAAATATTTTGATGGCATGTACATGGTACATTGACATTTGTTGATGGATTTTGTGATGTTTGATCGGTTTGGTTTGTTTATATTGGTGTTTTATTGATTTATGTGTGTTGTTTGTATTGATATTGATATATATGTGTGGAATTGATTGGAAATGGAATGGAAATTGAATGGATTGGAAATGGTATGGGTGGAAGGTTAATAGGCCAGCTGTTATACAGCAAAATAAACCTAGTATTTCCAACGGCTTCCAATGGTTTTCAATGGTTTATTGGCCATTTTGTTGTAACGGTTTCTAACGGTTTCCAACGGCAGCAAGCCGTTAGCGGCCGTTGGAAATTCCGTTGGAAATGGTCCGTTGGATCCGTTGAAAAGCATTGCAAGGCGTGGGATTTATTCCAACGGCTATTCCAACAGTTTCCAACGGCCGCCAACGTCTAGGAACCGTTGGAATAGACGTTTTATCTTGTAGTGATATCACCAAGATAACAAGCCTGTTTGGGCCTTGACATTTTTAGCCCATTTTCTTTTATATAAATACATTGTATTGTATTACTTCTTATGTACACAAAGTATCATTCAATAAAACTGAAATTCACATTTCTCTATTTATGCAAACTGATACTAACATTACATTTTGGTTTCTATAGGCTTGACTGTGGAATATTTGTAATGATATTCATCATTTCACTGAACAAAGCAGAATACCAGTAAAACTTGAAAAGAAGGAAATATTATCCACAAAAGCAAAAATTGTACATGCAATATTGACAGATGATGAACACTACTGGAGTCTGTCTAAATCCATGTCAAGCTTAGAAAAAGAAAGAAACAAAAGAACTGAATTCACATTGTGTTGTTTCACAATTAAATTTAGTACTTGTAAAGTAATGTTGTTCCGTTGAAATTTGTACTTGTGAAGTAATGATGTTCTGTTGTAATTTAGTACTTATGAAGTAATGATATTATGTTCTTAAAACAATGCTGCTCTTACTTGTAAAAACAATATTGATCTCCTGAAATGATATGTTGTGGTTGATGTTCTTTTCTTTTTTTGTTGTTTATATTATAACAAGATTATATAGTGTATGTTCTATCATGCAACTATGGATCCCACATAATATTATCAGTTTTATGATGCAACTATCACTTATATAATGATATTATCAAATTTCATATCATATTTCAATACAAAACAGTAACTGGGTATCAGTTCTTATGACTAATAGTATCAGTTTTGCATCATAAAATTAGTGCTGGTATTAGTTTTTCCTAACTTTGTCCTGAATATCAGAATCAGTGTCAACCCTAATAACTTTGTCCTCAAGTACATAAAAAATCTGAATAGAAGAAGGAGTTAATTGATACCAACGTCGACATATCTCATTCTTCAAATCATACAAAGAGCAATCGATAGACAATCGAGTGCTAAAAGTGTTATTATTCAACACAAACAGACAAAGAAGACTGTTATCACCACTGCAAAAAAAAATATTAGTAAAAATTTGTTCAATATAGAACATTAATTTTTCCATTTCACAAAACTGATACCTACCGTATACAAAACTGATACCTTCTTACTGATAATATAAAAAAAATGATACTAAGAAAAAATAAAAATGATACCGAGAAACTGAACCTAAAATATGATACTTTTCCACTCTATCACAACTGTATATACAACCCAAGCAATGATACTTTTCCAATCATCCTTACATTAATGCAAGATAAATTATATGTAAAGCATATTAGAATACAACACTGCAAGTCTTCGATTTGAATCCAAGACCCCATTCTTCCGATCTTCTCTTTCATTTGGGATTCTCGTATTCCACCCAAGGTCTCTATGTTGATGTGGCGAATTCTCCATAATGGTTTGCCACTTGACGAGAACCTCCAAAAAATCGGCATCCCTTTGGTTTCTCAGTGTAGGTGCTGCGGCAATGGGGACTCGGAATCCCTGAATCATTTGTTCTTTGGTGGTTTCTCGGCCAGATCGTGCTGGAACTACTTCGGGAACCTTCTCGGTATTCGTCGGGTTGCCAGCTCGCCTTCTGATCTCCGTAACTCTTGGTGGTCGGGGAATGCTGGTAAGTCTCTTCGTTCTATTGCTCTCCGCTTGATTCCCTGCCTTCTCTGTTGGCACCTGTGGTGCGCGCGGAACAAGGCAATCTTCGAAAATGCTCGAATGGACCCTCCATCTATTATTCGGTGTGTTCGGAATGACGTATTCCTTGCCTTCCGCGGTAGACCTTTCAGGGGCCGTATGAGCACCCGCTCGGAATATCTTGTTGGTCTTCTCTCTATTTCGTGTGCTTTGCCTCCCGCTAGATTGGGAGTTGGTTGAACTCCGTGAGTGAGCGCTGACCTTCACCCGACGCTCACTTCCCCTCCCCCCTTTTTTTGGTGTTTAATGTTCTTGTTAGTTTTTCAGATTCAGTTTCTGTGGCTCCTACTTTGGTCCTGTTTGGTCTATGGTGGTCTACTATCGGGGCCCGACCTTCAAACATGTGCTGATTCTTTGGTGACTTTTCTTTGGTTGGTCGGCATCTTAGGATTGTCTTGTTCTTACTCAGCTGGATTTTCGATGTTGGCATCTTTGTTACTCTTCTTACCACCTGCCCCTGAGGACTTCTTCAGTGGCTCCTATCTGGGTGTTTTCTCTTCGATGCCTCCTGCTGCCTATCCAGGAGTGACTATTCCCTGGTTTTGCGGGACTTGAGTTTTTTAGTTTGCTTTTTTGGTTGGTATGGCTTGGTGGTCTGGCCATTTCCTACGGGTTAAGGCGGGTTTGTGACTGTTGGTGGATCGACTGCCTCTTCTCCCACTCTATCTTTGGGTGGATTTGTTTCGGGCAGCTGTAGTTTATTCCTACTGTCTTTTGGTTGTTTTTCTTTTCTGCTGTTTTTTGGGGTGTTCATTTTGGAAGGCCGTTGTCCTTCTTGTTTTGTTTTATTCTGTGAGCCCTCGGAGAAAGGCGTTTTTTCTCCTTTTTTTTATAAAAAAAAAATACAACACTGCATAAAGAAACGAATAATAAAAAAAATTGCTGCTGCTTTCAAAAGTTGTCATTGAAGAACGAAAAAACAATCAGAAAAACAACATTGCATGTCAGTTGTAAAAATGAACACAATTAGAAACCACGGACAATTGTTTTTAACTCTAATAGAAAAAGAACAAAAAATAGAATAATATAAGCATACCTAGTTAATACAATTTGAAGAAAAAAGAGATCACAGTAGAAATATGAAAAGAACGAGATCGACAGACGCGCGTGAGGAAAATATGATCGATGAACTACAATTTTCAGAAGAATGAAATTGAAATGACCGAACGAGATTGATTGATATTTTGATTGCGAGAGAGATATTGGATCGCGCCAGAAAAAATTGATCGAAAGGAAGAAGAAGAAGAAGCGCGCGAAAGTGGGTTGGAAGGAAAATACGATAATTTGTCATTTAGAGAAAATTATTAACGGGCTGTCTTACATCCAAAAAAAACTCTAAAAATTGTTCTTGATGAAAATTTCCTGATAAAAATAATATTATGTTCATGTACCATTTTATTTTCATAACCCTTGGAGCATTAATTGTTTTCCCATGTTCAATCAGAAAGATTAGATCATTGCTCCTATCCAAAAGCCATCTGTGATATATATATATATATATATATATATATATATATATATATATATATATGATGATATTGAGATTCATTAACCTAATCATTAATCAGAACATTAATCTGAAACCCTGTAACCTATATAAACCACACCACCTTTTGTCTCTCCTACTTCTTCCATACAAATATTCAATCTCAATCCAACTCAACTTATAATCAAAATATCTAGTACTAATTCATAAATCAACAATGTCCACTGCTGAAATCCAAAAAGAGCAGCAACCCCTTGTGTTCGACCCTTCGGTCCTATGCAAGAAGAAGGACATTCCTGCTGAGCTGATTTGGGCCGAAGAGGATCGGATCACCCCTGATTCCTTCGAGGAGCTCGATCTACCCGTTATCGATATTGGCAAGTTCTTGAATGGATTAGATCATGATCCTCAGTCCATCGCTGAAATGAAAAAGGAAATTTCCGAAGCCTGCGAAAAGCATGGCTTTTTTCAGGTATGTTGATTGATTATTTTGACAGAGCTTGCTATGCCAGAGGCCGATCCTAGATAGATGCAAAACAATTATATTTTTTTTTGATTAATTTTTTTATCCACATGTTTTAGTTAATTTTCTGTTGGTAATTGATTAATAAGTGAAAAAATTTACTTTCTTGGGTGTTGAATTAAACAGTGGATACGCATTCAATACATTTTGAAACCTTAATCTAGCATATTAACCTTTTAAATTGATGAAAAATTCTAATTTTTGTCGAAGAAAATCAGAAAAATATGGTTAATTAACTGGAAAAAAGTACAGAAGTGTAGCAAGAAAAATAAAATAGCAGCAAAAAAAAAGGATCTTATGAATAATTAGCAGCGCCATCTGATCTGATCTATGATTAGTAATAACCATACTTTGGTGATAGGAGTTCTATTCAAGCAGAACACTCATTTTTGATGTCTCGAGAGCTCGAACTCAAAATTTCTAAAACCGTTGTTCCAGAGACAGTGGTACTTAACAGCTGAAAAATGCATTTGAAAAATATTCATTGCATCCAAATATACTAGAAATATGAATGACTAAATACAGCTGAAGATAACAACGTTAAATAAAAATTATTATATGAACATGAATGTAGGTCATCTTGTAAACTAAGTTATTATAATTATATAAATCTAGGTTACTTACCATAGCGTCGATCCGGAGTTGGTTAAAGAAGCTAGACGTTTAACCAGGCAGTTTTTTGACATGAGTCTTGTGGAAAAGGAAAGGGATAAAAGAAGGGTTGGTGAACTTTATGGATATACCAGTAGTTTTACAGGGAGGTTTACTAGCAACTTACCTTGGAAGGAGACTTTAACCTTTCCAACAATCAATACCAGTCAGTACGTTGTTGATAAATTCGGCAGCGAGTTTCAACATTACGGGTAATTGATCAAACTCTCAATTCAAGATATATACTTAATTTTTTCAAACCATAAAACTGTTCTTGACCTGAATGCATGTTTGGTCCGGTAACATATTTATGTATGTATTAGGGATGTACTGGAGGAGTATTCAAAAGCAATGAAGAACATATGTTTGGAAATACTGGAAGTGATTGGAGAGACTCTTGGGGTTGGGAGGTCTACCTTTAGAGATTTCTATGCAGATAGTGACTCCTCCATTTTTAGGTTTAACAACTACCCATCTTGCCCTAAACCTGAATTAACCCTAGGAACCGGGCCCCATTATGATCCAACATCCATAACCGTCCTCGCTCAAGACGATGTTGCTGGTCTTCAAGCTTTCGTTGATGGAAAATGGCGCACTGTTAAACCGAAACCCAATGCTTTTGTTATCAACATTGGTGATACTTTCATGGTACATACGTACATTCACACATTGAATAATATTCAAGTCTATCAATGTTCAATTATACATATATGACATGACAATTGTTTTTTGTTTTTTCCAGGCTTATACGAACAAGAGGTGCAAGAGCTGTCTGCACCGTGCTGTTGTGAACACTGAAAAGAGCAGAACATCGATGGTGTTTTTCTTGTGTCCTAGGAAGGATAAGGTCATTCGAGCACCTGAGAAGCTTGTCGATGCTGAAAATCCGAGAGCTTATCCCGATTTCACTTGGGGATTGCTTGAGACTTTTACACAGTTGCATCATAGGGCTGACTCTCAAACAGCAAATGTGTTTGCTCAATGGCTTAAGGAGAATGGTATGGCCACCGCCTGATTACTAAGTTAGGTGGCATGTTTGTTGACGCTTAGAATATCAGAACTATCTTTATGTTTGCCTATGCTTATGTTTATGTCGTGTTTGATGTTGAACTAAGGGGGAAAAAGTAGTTGTTGTCTATGCAGTTACATTTTATCTGTCAATCTCATAATTTGTTCTATATATCATACTTTCTTTTATGACTCGTCTACAAAGATATATATATATATATATATATATATATATATATATATACACACACACACACACACGAGTATGGTGGCACGTCCGTTGGACGTGTGCATAAAAGGAAGTAAGCAAATTTTCTTTTTGGTACAATTATAGTATTGTGAGATATTACAATAAGTTTTCGGTAGTTGCGGTATATTTTTATTTAAAATGCTAAATGCTAATGGAATAACACCAACTTCCATCACACTGTAAACTTCTAGTAAAAGACTTCCTATTTGTAAGTGAAGCAAGCTTGAAAACCGCTGAAAGACTTCCTATATTTAAGTGAAGCAAGCTTGAAAACTGTTGTAAAGGTACAACAATCATACGTAACAAAGAAGCAGTATATGGTTATTAATGTATTATATACCATAACTTATCAGTTGCTAGTAAATATACGGAAATCTTAAAACATGTGTCATCTTAACAAATTCTATGAATTGGTCACACATATATTTAAATACTAAACGACTGGATATATTCATTGGCTCCAACTATTCCTTTTTCTTCTTATATGCGCAAATGGAACTACAAACTATTGGTTTTCCAATAAAAAAAGTAAATGAAGTAAAATTTGTGACAAATTGTATTTGTTCATCACAGGTATGGAGTAAGAAAGCAGTACTTACTCTCTGCTTTTATTTTTCTCAAACCATAATAGATCATAACAAACTGAATTAAAAATGTTACAGAGAGAAAAAAACATTAAAAGAATCCTCAATTGCCTTGTTAGATGATATACTGTGCGACTTGCAGCAGGACATTCTCTCTTCTACACACTTCATCCCTAACCATGCTCAGCCTCTGTACAATGCTTCTGATGGATTGCTTCAAGGATGAAGTAAACCTGGCATGCTTCTCACTCTCGCTAATACAACTGAACACTCATTAACAGCAGCACCTTGTCATGTTGCATCATCACCCATTCTCAGTTCTGGTCACTTACGCATCAGCTGCCCACATTCGCATGCTATTCTATCGGTACTTGTCATGCATGCTGACATAAAAAAATAACCACTTGCTTCACCTGATGCTTAACATCACATGATGAACTTACTTGGAGCTTCATTTGCTGATCCATCTGTGCACTGAGATGCAAGGATTTTGGATTACCTACGTTTCATGTTGAACCGAAGACAACTGATGGCAACAAACAAAGCCTGTACATTCCTACAAATCAGGACAGCGAGCAGATTCAACACCTGAAATGGCACATCTCAACTCATTTCTTACTGCATCAGTTCAACCATGACTACACTCTCAGTGTTGAATGAAAGCAACTCACTGACTCATCACTGATTGCTTTGTTTGTAGCGCCCCTGCACAAACATGTATGGATGATCAAATTAGGCGTGTTTGGTCTTAGTGGTCCTGTTATGATAAAAGATATCCATATTTATGGAAGTGGGATTATAAGATGTAAATACAATTCTTGTATTTATATTTTCCTGGAAAAAAATGAAATTCATATTAATACATTACGTTATGAGTCAAAATACAAAAATTGTATTTACAACTTATTAAATATATAAGTTATAAACCAAAATACAGGAGTTGGATCAACACCTTATTTTGAGACTTGTACTGCAAGGGCTGAAGTATAATTTGTTAGCCATGACAAAGAAGATAGAAATAAATAGTTCGCTTATATTATTAAAGATGAAACAACTTATTTTTAATCAAATACCGTGTATGATGTAGGTTGTAGGCATAATATGTAAAAGGACTTAAGTTGTGTTTTTTTGGATAATCGTACAAATATAGTTTGATTTTAAGTTTGATAACAGTAGTATTTTTTGTGTGTATTAAACTGTACATAAATTCTTTATTTCATGAAGGTTAGAAGTGGATTTGGCTTGCTTACCGCATGCATTCAGTGATATAAATTTATACAAACAGTGATTTCAAGCTTACATTGGTAACCATAAAGGATTTAACAATTAGTAACCAATAAAAATCAAATAATTTTAGTTCAGTAAATGTTGATTATACCTCGGGTGATTGATCTTTATACTGCTGCTGTGATGTGAAACACTCAGTGGCTTGTGACCTACAATCTGATACATCTATATTGGCCTTTTCATCAGCAACCTTAGCCACTGCTAACAAACTTCATTTAAGATTCTCAATCCAATTCTTTAAATTCTGATATTTAATACTGTACTCGTTATTCATGTAAGAATCATCAACTTCAAATTGCTTGCATTTCATCAGGTTAACACTTCCTACAAAATAGACTATGCTCATTCAGCAATGAAACACCTTGGTTTTGCAAGCATTCCACTCAGTCTCGAAGCTCTTGCTCAACTTTATTGATGAAAAGTAAAATCCTTTTTCATTTATATTACATTGCAGTCTATTCAAGAGATGCATTTGCTGTCTATCACACCGCCCCATTTGCAAACTACTTATAAAACTACCATTACTTTTCTTGTCAAGCTCGCCAAAAAATGCCTGCCTTAAATCATAGAGCTCTGTCTAGAATAGAAATAAACAATTGATGAGAAAAAATTGATATGTAGCAAGCTTGGTTTGAAAATCCATATTTTGTTCTTTGCTACTAACATGGTTGAGGCATTCAATATAGCATAATAAAACTCAATTTTTTCTTAACCCATTAACACCTTCAAATTATATAGTACATGTGCTCAGTTTATAAAACAAAACAGTCAAGCAGTTTGTCAAGAAAACTATTTAAAATTTGACCAAAAAAATCCAACTAAATTGAATGAAATTAGGTTCAATTAGGCAATCACGTAACTAAATCAGGCAATCCATAAAACTAAGAGTAATCAAGCATAAAAGCCAAGACAATAATATAACGCACATATAAATACAATAAACAAAATTTTCATGAATTTTGTACAAACGCGTCAAAATTCGAAAACGTTCGTACGGATAGTCGATTACTTAATGATGATAAAATTAGGGTTTTAGATTGTACCTAGTATAAAAGCCGAGAAAAACCCTGGGAAAGCCGTTTGCTGCCATGGTTCAACTCGATTAGGTTGAGCTATCGATTGCGAATACTTCGATTGTCATGTCGATCCAAAATTATCGCCTGCTTTAGTATTTTCATTTTTTGACCAAATTTGCTTTCCTTCTTCTGAGGTTCGTGATGATGAAGGGGAGGTGATGAGAACGTGGGCCTATGAACCGATTTAGAAGACAATGGAAGTGAAGGAAGGACAGGGTAGGGGTGGCGGTTAGAAAATTGAATGCGGGGAGTTGCCATTAATTTTGAAAGTGGAAAATAAAGACGAAAAGGAAGGGGGAAACGGAAGATGGTGGAAAAAAGACGTGTGCAGAAGGACATCGGCAACGTGTGAGGACTTGGGAAATGACAAATCTGCCATGTTGGAATGTTTTCCTTTTATTTTGAAGTGGAGGCTAAATGGGGACTGCCAAAAAGGCTTCACTTTGACCGGTTTGACCAGGTATTTGCATTATAGTATAGATATTTAAATACTAAACGACTGGATATATTCATTGGCTCCAACTATTCCTTTTTCTTCTTATATGCGCAAATGGAACTACAAACTATTGGTTTTCCAATAAAAAAAGTAAATGAAGTAAAATTTGTGACAAATTGTATTTGTTCATCACAGGTATGGAGTAAGAAAGCAGTACTTACTCTCTGCTTTTATTTTTCTCAAACCATAATAGATCATAACAAACTGAATTAAAAATGTTACAGAGAGAACAAAACATTAAAAAAATCCTCAATTGCCTTGTTAGATGATATACTGTGCGACTTGCAGCAGGACATTCTCTCTTCTACACACTTCATCCCTAACCGTGCTCAGCCTCTGTACAATGCTTCTGATGGATTGCTTCAAGGATGAAGTAAACCTGGCATGCTTCTCACTCTCGCTAATACAACTGAATACTCATTAACAGCAGCACCTTGTCATGTTGCATCATCACCCATTCTCAGTTCTGGTCACTTACGCATCAGCTGCCCACATTCGCATGCTATTCTATCGGTACTTGTCATGCATGTTGACATAAAAAAATAACCACTTGCTTCACCTGATGCTTAACATCACATGATGAACTTACTTGGAGCGTCATTTGCTGATCCATCTGTGCACTGAGATGCAAGGATTTTGGATTACCTACGTTTCATGTTGAACCGAAGACAACTGATGGCAACAAACAAAGCCTGTACATTCCTACAAATCAGGACAGCGAGCAGATTCAACACCTGAAATGGCACATCTCAACTCATTTCTTACTGCATCAGTTCAACCATGACTACACTCTCGGTGTTGAATGAAAGCAACTCACTGACTCATCACTGATTGCTTTGTTTGTAGCGCCCCTGTACAAACATGTATGGATGATCAAATTAGGCGTGTTTGGTCTTAGTGGTCCTGTTATGATAAAAGATATCCATAGTTATGGAAGTGGGATTATAAGATGTAAATACAATTCTTGTATTTATATTTTCCTGGAAAAAAATGAAATTCATATTAATACATTACGTTATGAGTCAAAATACAAAAATTGTATTTACAACTTATTTAAATATATAAGTTATAAACCAAAATACAGGATTTGGATCAACACTTTATTTTGAGACTTGTACTGCAAGGGCTGAAGTATAATTTGTTAGCCATGACAAAGAAGATAGAAATAAATAGTTCGCTTATATTATTAAAGATGAAACAACTTATTTTTAATCAAATACCGTGTATGATGTAGGTTGTAGGCATAATATGTAAAAGGACTTAAGTTGTGTTTTTTTGGATAATCGTACAAATATAGTTTGATTTTAAGTTTGATAACAGTAGTATTTTTTGTGTGTATTAAACTGTACATAAATTCTTTATTTCATGAAGGTTAGAAGTGGATTTGGCTTGCTTACCGCATGCATTCAGTGATATAAATTTATACAAACAGTGATTTCAAGCTTACATTGGTAACCATAAAGGATTTAACAATTAGTAACCAATAAAAATCAAATAATTTTAGTTCAGTAAAGGTTGATTATACCTCGGGTGATTGATCTTTATACTGCTGCTGTGATGTGAAACACTCAGTGGCTTGTGACCTACAATCTGATACATCTATATTGGCCTTTTCATCAGAAACCTTAGCCACTGCTAACAAACTTCATTTAAGATTCTCAATCCAATTCTTTAAATTCTGATATTTAATACTGTACTCGTTATTCATGTAAGAATCATCAACTTCAAATTGCTTGCATTTCATCAGGTTAACACTTCCTACAAAATAGACTATGCTCATTCAGCAATGAAACACCTTGGTTTTGCAAGCATTCCACTCAGTCTCGAAGCTCTTGCTCAGCTTTATTGATGAAAAGTAAAATCCTTTTTCATTTATATTACATTGCAGTCTATTCAAGAGATGCATTTGCTGTCTATCACACCGCCCCATTTGCAAACTACTTATAAAACTACCATTACTTTTCTTGCCAAGCTCGCCAAAAAATGCCTGCCTTAAATCATAGAGCTCTGTCTAGAATAGAAATAAACAATTGATGAGAAAAAAATGATATGTAGCAAGCTTGGTTTGAAAATCCATATTTTGTTCTTTGCTACTAACATGGTTGAGGCATTCAATATAGCATAATAAAACTCAATTTTTTCTTAACCCATTAACACCTTCAAATTATATAGTACATGTGCTCAGTTTATAAAACAAAACAGTCAAGCAGTTTGTCAAGAAAACTATTAAAAATTTGACCAAAAAAATCCAACTAAATTGAATGAAATTAGGTTCAATTAGGCAATCACGTAACTAAATCAGGCAATCCATAAAACTAAGAGTAATCAAGCATAAAAGCCAAGACAATAATATAACGTACATATAAATACAATAAACAAAATTTTCATGAATTTTGTACAAACGCGTCAAAATTCGAAAACGTTCGTACGGAGAGTCGATTGCTTAATGATGATAAAATTAGGGTTTTAGATTGTACCTAGTATAAAAGCCGAGAAAAACCCTGGGAAAGCCGTTTGCTGCCATGGTTCAACTCGATTAGGTTGAGCTATCGATTGCGAATACTTCGATTGTCATGTCGATCCAAAATTATCGCCTGCTTTAGTATTTTCATTTTTTGACCAAATTTGCTTTCCTTCTTCTGAGGTTCGTGATGATGAAGGGGAGGTGATGAGAACGTGGGCCTATGAACCGATTTAGAAGACAATGGAAGTGAAGGAAAGACAGGGTAGGGGTGGCGGTTAGAAAATTGAATGCGGGGAGTTGCCATTAATTTTGAAAGTGGAAAATAAAGACGAAAAGGAAGGGGGAAACGGAAGATGGTGGAAAAAAGACGTGTGCAGAAGGACATCGGCAACGTGTGAGGACTTGGGAAATGACAAATTTGCCATGTTGGAATGTTTTCCTTTTATTTTGAAGTGGAGGCAAAATGGGGACTGCCAAAAAGGCTTCACTTTGACCGGTTTGACCAGGTATTTGCATTATAGTATAGACGAGTACTTTGGCACGTGCGATGCACGTGCATAAGAGTAACTAATACTAAAAAACACTGTTTAAAGATTTTTTGGATCTTACAACATGACTTTGAAGAGAATGTGTGTGTATTACATTGGACATTGGCTTTAAAAAGCAGCTAAGTATTCATTATATAATGAATTTTTTTTCATGTAATATATTATATTCTAATGGTTAAAACATATTAAATTTAATAATGTAGCATATATTAGGAAATAAAAATAGGGAAATGATTTTTGTAATAAAGGTTCATTATACTGTTAAATGAATCTGCAAATATGCGTTTTGGTTGTATGGGTATGTTTAGTTCAGGTAATGTCATCTATAATGAGCTGATGACAGTCGATGCTGATGTTTGTGATCAATAATGAAGTGTATTTTTCATATAGTATTAATATTGGAAATTAAGGGAAACATTAGAAAACAATTTTTTTTTATTTTTCGTGTTTTGAAAAATAATAGAAGCATGAGAAACAATTCATTCATCCGTCGTCCTTCCATCCACTCCGTCGTCCCTTCATTTTCCTTTCATCATCTCCATCATCATTTCACTTTTCATATTTGACATACATGTTTGAAAACATAAAACTCAAAATTCGTTTAAACCAAACAATACCTTAGTTTTTTAAACTAAGCATTTTAGCTTAGTTTTAAACCGATTGCAAACATTCAATTGGCTCAGTCCGACACCATCATGGCATCTGGCATGGACATGTAATACATATGACATAACACGTATCCTTTTTATTCATACAAATATCCTTCCCAAAAAAATACCAAATACACAACCGTGACAAAGCCAAAGAAACAAAAGGGAAGAAGAATGCTTTGGTTCATATACATCAAAGGTAACCAGATTCATAATAAACATACGGTAAATAAAACTACCCGACAGTAGGTGTGTACCAGCCATAATGAACCTCTACTGCCTTTTGCCTCCTAGAAATTCAGGATTTTCTATGTGCGCTTGCGTTTCTGTGAAGAGTCCCAACCTTCACCACCTTATTTGTGGTTGAACAGGCATCTGCTATCAGCTTCTTCACTGCAATTATTTCATCTAGCCTTGCTTCTGTCTTCTTTTAATCGCATCTAGCCCTTCAAATGCCTATATTACCCATTGCAATCAACAACTGTTTACTTGTTTCCAATGTAATAAACATTCAAGGATTGGTTATTCAGAACTTTTTGCCTATTCAAATTGAGGGTGAAGTAAATATATTCAAAATGGTTCCACTGTTATCAAAAATCTTAATATCTTATAGTTTGAATTCCATTTCAAATTGAATCTCCCAAGTTTCGATCATCAAATAACTATTCAGTGTTCATATAATATCACAATCAACGAAAACCATTCAATTCCTGCAAAGAAAAAAGTGTATATACATTGTATCCACTCATGCTACCAAAATGTAGAAAAAATTTGAGAAGTTACGTAAAAAAATTTTGTTTTGTATTTAAAAAAAGAAACAATCATATATTGGATGTGTTATGATCTAATCTTCCTACATACTTACAATTTCAGGCAAGCGGACATTGTTTGTGCATCATCAGATATGCTATGCCAGTGATCAGAACTTTCTCATGTAAATTGTAGAACCTTGTTGTTCTAAACGTGTAATCGTCTCGTTGTCTCTCTAAAAGCATTAGGCATTGCTTAAAAAATTCAGTGAAGTATTGCTCAGAAACTTTTGCATGATATCACTTAAAATGATTATGATTTCCGTAGGATGGAGCATCTTCTTACCCCACTCGAACAAAGCAAAACAAATATGATTTTTAAGTTATGTTTTTAAATTAATCGTAATATTATTAGCTCAACGACGGTATTGTAGAACAGCAAAAAGATCAGAGTAAGAACAATGCTAATATTAAGTGAACCATACAGATGGGGAAGATTGCCTGATAAAAATTCAAATCATGTAGCATGTGACAGTGGTTATTGCAAATGAGCTATAAATTCACTAACCTACCGTCGTCCATCCAATATGCACCTTATAATACGTAAACCAACCGTGATAAATCTTAATTACTATCTTCAATTCAAAATTTCAGGTCATATATAGAAATTATTTATAAGATAAGTGGGAGCGCACACACTATACAATAACAGAAATTTACTAAAGCTAAGCACGAAATAATAAATCAATGAAATAACATCCTTACAATAGTCTAAAAAATTAAAAAGATTGCATTCGCATGATGAGAATTTCCACCTACCGTCTGACTTATGTATAACAAAACCATTCAAATTAATAGTAAATAAACTTAGAAGTGTAATAATATTTGACCATACTTCCAGATGCTATGTTGAAGCAAAATAAGACAACAAATTGATCTGAAACCACAAATTAATTATTGAAATTATAAAGGAAACTCAAACTTAAATAGGCCAAAAAAATAGTATTCGGCGGAGCTTATTCCAGTGGGAAGGGATCATATCAGTACACGATTTGAAGCTGACAAAGGATTTATTCGTGAATTGATTACATAGAAATCGTACTCGATTTGTAATAATGAGAATTAACAGCGATAAGAGTTTCTTCTTACCGTATTGACTTTACATTCAATGTCCAGGATATTTTTATCTGAAACTGCTTTGAAGAAAACCAATTAAATCATTTCATGAACCTAAAAAAGAATCAAGCATGAGCTAAGCATGAACTAAAATAATATGCAAATTCAGATTTAACATAAGATAATTTATTAGATTTACCTCTTGTGATGAGCTATTCCTGTCCGTTTTATTCTCAACTTAGATCTAGGAATATGAAGGGAATCGGTCTCCATAGCCAGATCAATTTTGCATATCCTACGAAATTCGTATTGTATTGGGCATTTAAAATAGACCGATTGAGAGAAATACCCATCGTATTAGGAAGAAGAGATCGGAGAAGAGGATTCATGTTAGTTTATGCGTAGTGGAATAAAACGTGGGGGAAGGAACAGACAAAGTTGTGGGCAAGAAAATTGACGGTTTGGTCCTTCGTATTCTCAACAACTTATTATACGATAAGGGCACTTTTGTCAATCCGAAAAAGGCTTCATCTCCTCAAGTATTTGCTTTATATATAAGATATATATATATATATATATATCATACTTGTTTGGATCATACACTATGCCAAAAAAACGCATAAGACGACAGACATGCTCCGTTGTTTGAAAGCGTATTCATATGTCCTTAAATCCAGTGTCGTCTCATTGCACATCAGATCACAGCATGCCCCGTCGTCTGATATGCATTAACACAACAAAAAGAAAAATCATATGTTGTCTAATGTTATAGTATCATTTCTAGAATTTCCTATTAAACAACATATAAATATTGACTAATATGAATACCAATTACACTTATATGTTCTTCATAGAGTGAAATAAATATTTGCAGAATGAAATAAATGAATCGCAATTTTATTTAAACAAATATATATATATGTAAAATCAAATTCAAATAGTGTACATTTAGCTTTCACCGCACTTACATTTTCAAATACAATACAATTTTCACTATCACTCTGATATATACAATATTTCTCTACACTCTCGTATATAATATTTTTTTTACTCACACTCACTCGAGTTTGTTTTTGATGTTGATCTTGATTTGCTTGCTCCAGCTTGTGTCCAGCCATCTCTTATACCTGTCAAATAAACAATGCAGTAAAATGGAAAGGAAAACAAATCTAAATCGTAAAAATAAAATTGAATATGAATATTAATATTACCTCAGTTTACGAGTTTATTTTCTCTTCATGCTTTAGACATGGACAAATATATATGTGCATTGACAACTTATGATATGCATAATGTAACACTGTGAATATCACAAGGCTATGTATCGATTAAATCTCACGGACTATTACAAAGGTCAAGCCCGAAGGCTCAACACAACGCAAATGTGCACAAGATCAAGCCTAAGCCTCCTCGGGCTCAACTCAGGAGCACATATCATAAAACAAGTTTCACTCGCAATTCAACAAGGGTGGTTAATAGCATAACCAGATCATAAGGGAAATGACCAAAAGTAAGTACAGCAAACCAAACATGAGCATAACCAAAAACAGGCTCAAATGCACCAAAAACTTACCGCACACACATAGACAACAAGGGAAGGAACCAAACCATCGAGCATACAAGGCAGCAAAATAAGTAAAAGTTGAGACTACAACTCGAGAGTACATAGTGCGCATACACTACAACAAAAATACCCTATTACAACGCCCTTTTTACAACGGGCATTGATTGCCCGTTGTAATAGAAGGCTATTACAACGGTCACAAAATGCCCGTTGTAAAAGATGTCATACACAATGCCCTTTTTACAACGGGCATTGGTTGCCCGTTGTAATAGAAGGCTATTACAACGGTCACAAAATGCCCGTTGTAATAGATGTCAACTTTACAACGGTCACAAAGTGCCCGTTGTAAAAGGTACCAATTTTACAACACATATTACGCCCGTTGTAAAACTAAAAGCGCAGTTTATAATATAAAGGAGCCGGCCCAACTAGGGATTTGTTCGTTCCTCTTTAATAAACTAAAAGCTTTGATGTTCGTTTGTTCCTCTTCAATAAATTAGGGTTTTGTCGCCGCTTTGATGTGAAGACATGTAGGAACCTGGAAGAGCAGAGGCAGATTTTGGTCGCTTTCGTGTGAAGACTATTATACGCAACGTTTACATTTTATTTTCGAGCTCTGAGATCCCCATCGCGACAGATGCAAATCAAGTGATAATGGATCTTGTAGATCCGGCTACTCCTCTGCCATCGTGGTTCACTGAAGAAGACCTTCAAATGATTTTTTGGGAGGATAAACCTTCGTATTCAGAAGTGGATCTGGAAGTTGGACACTATCTCGAGACTGCTGCTGACCACCAAAAGCCGGATCCAATCCTTCGTATTCAGATAAGCCCAAAAGCTTTGCAAAGCTCGCTTCTTTTATTACATGCATCTTGAAAGAATTCAGATACTAGTATTCTTCAATCCTCTGCTACTAACTCTAACCTGACATTAGCTAGAAATTGTTTGTTCTGGAATTTTCTTTGGTTACACTCTACCCAAATGTGCCACACTGTTGCACTTATTGCTATATTTACAAAATCTGCATGAAAGTTATTATTCTTGAAATTACTTGCAGCGTACTCCAGACTTGTTTGAATAGTATCTGTGTTGTTAGCCTATATTTGCAATTTCTGTTTGATGTTATTCCAGATTTGGTTAAAATAATAACATTGAAAAAATAGATGGTTTATTGTTTCATCTCCGTTATCACACAGTTTGCGGACCATCGTTTGGATATTGGACCACTGTTTAACTTTATCTAGTGTATTTAATTTGTTAAGTGCTGCTAAGTACAAGCACATAGACATTTTGGGAGGATAAACCTGGCCTATTTTTAAGAAATGAAAGATCCATGTTAAGGCACAAAGCCACTATTATGTCAATACAATGAGCAAGCTTGATCTTTGTCATTGTTTTTTGAACCTTAGCATTCCATGGTTCACCAGCAATCTTGTTTCGTTAACTTGATTGCACATTGTGCACTTCATTTCTATGTCTGCATTCCATTTGGATATCTCTTTTGTATTTAATTTGTCCATCTTTTCCATTAATTGAAGCACATAATGATTAGTCATTCGCAATGGGTCAATGTCTGAGGCCAGCATGATGAGCAGATGATGATAATACTATTATGGTATTAAGATACTTAGTCCCATGCAACTAAGATACTTAGCATCTAGTAAGTAAACTTAAATGCGAGTATTATTCTGTTAACATGTTGTGTTACTTGTAATTTTATATTTTATCACTTATCATTTGTTCACTAATCAATGGTGTTTTATAATTCATTTGTGCAGCTGTTCTCTAAGCTAAAGGATTCAACAGAGGTACTTTTTTATATTTTATTTTATTTCATAGCATGTTGAAATTTTTAAAACATATATTCAGAAAGTATTATATGCATTGTATCATATTATTTTACAAGTTGATTTCCGGAGACGATGTATTATTGCCTCATCTATTATTAAAACATGTTCTGAATTGAACACTGTTAGAAGCTTACATATATTTTTGAGGATGTATACACGAGAGAGATATATTACTGATGCACCCCAGACACTTACCCTAAAGGTGCAGCAGTGGAAAAGACAGAAATAACCCAACTCTGTTATGGTTATGAGGGTATGAGAATCCAACATAAACATGATAACTTGCACACAATTCTGAAGGCATGTTAGATCATGTCGGTCAAGTTAATACATAAGTCAACTAAAACGTGAAAACAAGCAAGAATAATTTAAGTGATCTTTTAAAAATCATGATATATCTAAGAAGCATTATTTTGTACATGATTCTATTTTGTCTTGATATCATATCATCCACTTGAAATTACGAGCTTGACCTACTGTTTGTTGTTTGCCTTTTCGGGGGGGGGGGACTATGTTATTTGTTAGTTCTTATTTTGAATATGTAAGGATTCGGAATTTCTTAAAATCCCAAGAAGCTTCCTTCTGCATGTTTAGAGAGTAAGTTTTTAAAGGATTTGTCGTTTTGTATCTTAAGCTGGGCAATGAATTAAAAATGATGTAGTCTTTTCGATCCAAAAGCAACTTAGACTAATCATTGCATTGATTATTGATCTCAAATCAAATTGTGGCGTGATAACAGACCATTAGAGTAATTAAGACTGCAGCCTTGGAAGCAATTAAAATTGGTCCCCTGGGAGTAGCTGGTGTAAGTCCGATCTATTATGTCATTGAATAAATAACAGAAAATAATTGAATTTTATCTCATATCTTTATTAGATTGAAACTGGTCCACCTTCATTGCCAAATGAATCGTTTTTCCTTTTATATAGCCTATAGTTGATTTGTTTTCATTCCTTGCAATTGGCACGTTGTGCATAAGATAAGGATATTACATTTATTACTGACCCCTCTATGGTAATTTTTCAAACATAATAGATTCCTTCATTTATTGGTTCCTGGCAATTCTTAAACGAAATAACTTCGAATACATTACTTTAGCTAAGAGTGCAAAGTAGAAACAAAACTAGAGCCAATTTTGTTTATGTTGGGTTTAAAAATGGAAAGCAGAAACAAAAGAAGTATGCGTCAAAATTAGTTGATGCATGCAACAGTTTAGGCAATCATTAGTTTAATGTTTAAGGCATCGAACCATCTTTTAACCTTTATAATAATTTTATCTCAGTTTTCTTTTAATTAATTTAGTGGAATTTTACCTGCCCTCTTAATGACAGTTAGTGTTATTATTTTTGTGGTATTTCTATTGACAACATTGTCATGAATTTAAAGACAGTAACATGACTGACCCACTTAGCCAGTAACAGTATACATCTGCCATGCCATCATACAAAGGACAGGAGTTGTTATGACCCAATTAGTCATTCTTCTATGAACGATTTTGAATTATTATTAAAGGCATATATGATTGGTTAGTGCATCCATGTCCTAGTTTGTGTTGCTCAATTTTATTTTAACCTTTTTTAGATGCACAAACAAAATAGCATGCTATTTTGGGTTATTCACTATTTTGCACTTTGATAAAATAACATGTTATTTTGCACTGTAGATGACACGTGCGCTATTAGAAGTTAAACGCACACCCTGTGCTATGGATAATAGGGCTTTCATTGCGAACAAAGGCCCACCCGTAAACAAGCATCCTGTCCTGTATGTCGATGTGAGAAGATGTCTTCTGCTGCCGTGGATGATGAAATTGAAGCTGGAGATGAAAGAGAAAGAGTCGGCGCGGTAGTGGTAAAGGTAATGGATTAGAGTCTTTAGTGTTTTTTCTATGTAATTGTTTCGTTAATTGATGATCCTTTCTTGCATGGATGGATTGTACATCGCAGTAGCATTGTAAAATTTTTTTATTGTGGATACATGAAAATGTTTTAACGTTTACTTTTTTAATTAGCATATAAGTGAAATATTCTGTTTTATTTTGTATATTTGTGATTGATGTTCCTGTACTATATGAGTATCTAGCACCCTTGCAGTTCCAAATTCAACTACATAATCATTGATTTTGGCGTTTTAATTTGGATGAAAACTGTAGTGAATTAATTGGTATGGATGTGTTGTATGGATGCTGCTGTAATTTTTTTTAAAATTTGCATTTATTTTGCAACGGTCAGAAACCGTTGCAATATCATGTATTACAACGGGCATTGCCCGTTGTAAAAAGGTGTATTACAACGGGCATTGCCCGTTGTAAAAAGATTTATTACAACGGGCATTGCCCGTTGTAAAATATGGTCAACCTATTACAACATCGCCTATTACAACGGTCGGCCGCCCGTTGTGGAACACATATTACAACGGGCATTGCCCATTGTAAAAAGCCTGTTTTGTTGTAGTGATAAGAACAGCTCAAGGCAACTCGAGTGTACATATGAACATATAACTACATACGAACATAGTACAAGATGAGCAATAGGCACTAAGATGAAAACCAGGTGCAAGTGTAAGAGTATGTGCACTAATAAACGTGCAAGTATATACAAACATGGGTAAACAACCACAAGTTCTCATGAGGCAGCAAGTATATGAATCAAACCAAAGCATATATGTACAACATCATGTCACCAGAAAGAAAAATACAAGTGCAACACACACACTTGGACACACTTGGGAAACCAAGGCAAGCAAATCAGTAGCAACAGGAGCCAGCGCACTGCAGTGCCAGTCAGCATTGCCTTGAACAAAGCAGGGATAAGTGCGATTACAAAACTATAAGTAGATAAATCAGTAGCCAATAATAAGTACATAAACCAGTAGCCAATCAGTCAACACTGCCTTGTACAACAGTCATGTACACTAAGGTGCAAGCAAGATAAATTCATAGCCAACAAAACAAGATCAACTAAGGTGCAGTCATGTACAAGCAAAGGATTTGCAGTAATCAACCAAGCACAAAGATACTCAAACCAGCAAAACAATGAAGTGAACAAATCAGGTAAAGCATTAGTATGAGACACTGTTTCAGATCTCGTTCATCTCGTCCGAGATCTCGCTCGAGATCTCATTTTCGAACTTAAACGAGACGAGATTTAGCGAAACGAGACATTAATTTTCTTAAATATATTATTTGACGCTCAACTCAACTAAGATAGTGAAATTTGAGGTGATATCTCAATAAAAGCTCCTATAGAAAGTATGTTTTTTCATTTACAGTTTTTTTACTTCTTATGTGAGAGCACAATAAATTGCACTCTAATGACTTTTTACTTACACTCTAATTCTTCTTTTACCGTTTAATGAATGAGCAAAAAAAACTTACTATTTATTTTTAACTTTTAATATTCATATGATTAGGGAATTATTTAGTTAATACTAAATCAATCGTGTTATAACTCTGATCAAAAATGTAAAACTAATATTATCATTTTATATAAATTATGTATGTTAAAAACTTTTATATATATAGATAACAGTTATTACAATAATCTTAAAAATATCAAATTTTGACTTAAGTTACTCCGAGATAGTCCCGAGATGGACTTTAAATTCCGAGATGTCAATCCGAGATGTACACCCGAGATACACTCATCTCACCCGAGATCTCGTCCGATACGAGATAATGTATGTAAAATTTCCGAGACGAAACGCGACCGAAATCCGAGATTTAAAACCTTGGTATGAGAAAAACCAATCAGAAAACACAAACAAAGCTGAACAAATCAGAATAGCACCAAGCCATCGATCAAAAATTAAAAGTCAAGTTCGAAATCGAAGGGATTCAACCAATGCCAAAATTGGTTTAAAAGATATTCAAATATGTATCAAAGGATGCAGAATATATCACAATATATTCGAACAATGAACAAGTCATGCAAGTTTCAGATAATCGTTCGATCGAAATATAGGGATTCAATCCCTATGAAAATCCATTTTGTAATGACCCTAATTTTGAGTAACATTATTTAGAACATTTAATTGGATAAACTAAATATAATAATGTTAGTAGTTAAGGGATTGAGATTTGTTAATTAATAAAGGCATGTGCCTTAATAAATGTTTAAGCAAAAGATAACTGAAAATAAGTAAGTAGAAGGAATATGATAAGGGTAAAATGGGAACATCCTTCATTCTAGTACGCTAAACCCTTCTATTCTCCATTCCTTATTCATTTTAACATTCCCAAACAAAACTAAAACCCCTAAGAGCTCTGCCGGCCACCACTGAGGAGATTCAAGAAGAAGAAAAGCTAGGATTCAAGTAGAAAGCTTAAGCAAATCAATCAAAGGGAAAATCTTAACCTTCTTAACACCAAGCCAAGGTGAATAATTGATTTACATCTCACTTTTGACTATGATTTTGGTTTTATAATTATGGCCGAATTATTTTGCAACTAACATGCCATGTTATGTTTATTTAAATAGATATATATATGCTTTTTGATGATTTGTATGATTTAATATGGATTTATGATTGTTATCCCACCTTTTGGTCAAGACTGGAATATAAACAAACTAGCTGGAAAGTGATAGATATCTGGATTAGGAATCGATTGGAAACAAGGCTGTGATCGATGTCGTCAAAATTTGGCCGGGCACCAATCATGGCGGGATGGATAGGAAATGATGGTCAAGGTTAAGAGAGGCTACGTTTCAAATTTCAGGTCAATCGGAGTTCGTATGATCGAGATATGATCGATACAAGTTAAGGAAAAGATGTTGTTCGAATCCATCATAGAGCTTTGTTCGAATCGATGTTGTTCGGCTCCATCCAGAATTGGACTCTTCGCATCGATCCAGACGCGGCAGCATCGTATCGATTTAGTTCGTATCCATCATGATCGAACTACTTCGTATCGATCAGGGGTTGACTCAGTTCGAATCGATCACAGAGGCTTAGTTCGTATCCATCCGGTTCGTGGTTGTTCGAATCGATAGCGTACGAGTCCTTGTTCGTATCCATCATGCTTAAGCGAGTTAGCTTCGTGTCGATGGTATCTGCAGCAATCGATACGAAGTACACCAATAACCATCGATACGAACAAGGGCTACGATGAATCGATAGTCGATTCGAACAAGGACTGAAGCAAATGGATACGAATAAATGGTCAATGTGAACGAAGCTTCGGTGTTGGATACAAATAACTCGGTCAACTCGGCACACAAAATGGATTGATCCAGGAATTTTGCAACACGTCATCAGCTGGGCACATGCCCTGATCGATTCGAACAGATCGATTCGAACCTATCGATTCGAACTACACTACCTGCCGAAAACCTCTATCTCGTATCGATCATATCTCCTAAACCACAATCCAAATGTAGTGAAATTTTCACAGGAGCCTACATACAAGCCGAGGATGGTTCATGCCAAGTTTCAACTCTATAAGACAAAATCTTGATCGATACGAATTACGTTCGTATCGATCACGGATCGAGTCGAAACTTCATGGGAACGATCGCGTGGGCCCACTCACGTGCCAGAAGATGTCTCCCGAAGTTTGGGCCAGATATTTGCATGGAGCGCCTATAAATAGCACCCCAGAGCCTACAGAAAAGGGATCTTTTTGGCTATCTAATGTCCAAACTCTGCCCGATTCAACTTTGCTCTCCATAGCTGCTGTTGTACTCGGATTTTATCATAATTATTTGCTGTAATCAATTGTAACCAGCGAGGAAAGTCAATAAAAGATTAACTTTTGGAGTGGACGTAGGCCGGAGATAGCTGAACTACTATAAATCTTGTGTCTCTGCCTATTTCTTTCTATTTTAAGTTCATTATTCTTCATTTTTTATCCTCTACATTACTTAGATCCATGGTTTGTGATTATATACTACTGATTTGTGTTCATACACTGGTGCTTTCACGATATTTGGGATTTGTGACCATTTTTGGCCCAAACACTTTGGAGCTTTCACTGAGAAGGATTAGCACCCGCTATACGAGATTTGGAATTCGGATTTGAAGGCTTAAGGGTTCAGATCTAAAGAGCTATGACAAGGCAATCAAGTAGAAGACAAAGAGCGAAGAGAAGTCAGCATGAAGGGAGCCAGGAGGCATCATCAGGGGCTAATAAGACTTTAGCTTTCATCACCAGAGACGAGATGGAGATGATGATAGGAGCTATGCATGAAGAGTTTCTGAAAAGACAGAAGGAGATGATGCAGAACCTCCTCAGACAGTTTGGACAAGCAGGAACAGCCGGAGCTTTAGGAGTTCAGATCCACGGAGCTAGAGCAGAAGGACCAAACATGCAATTGGATGGAGCAGCTCAACAAGGCACGACCCCCGATCAGCACGCAACTGCTAATCTGGATGGATCCAAACATGGGGGAACACCACCTGGCAACAATGGACCAATCCATGGAGGAATTCCAGGTGACACTACACAACAAGATCCTGGAAGGGATGTAGGAGCGTGGGATGAAGAGTATGTGCCAGAATTCCCTCGGAGATTCGGAGGGCAACCCCTGATGGACGACGCTAGACTAGCTGAGATTATCAGGCGAACTATGCGCAGAGGATTGACAAACAGAGATTTGGAAGGGGTAAATAGGAGTCCGTTTACTCGTGACATCAGAATTGCTCGGAATCCACCAGAGTTCAAGCTACCTACTTTGGACATGTATAGTGGCAAGGCTGATCCTACTGATCACTTGATGAGATACACAAGACATATGGAAGTGCTGGGGGCATCGGAGGAAGTGATGGCCCGATGTTTCCCTTTGTACTTAACGGATATAGCTTCTTTGTTGTTCAGACAGCTGGAAGAAGGATCTATTGGGACATGGACAGAATTGGTGGATAGGTTCCTGAAACAGTTTTGGGTTCATATCAAAAGGCCGAAGAACGTGATGCAAAGGACATACAAATCGCTTAGATCTTTCTTGACTCGGTTCAATGCAGCGGTTGCTTCGGTGGATCGGCCGGATCCATTGATGGTTTTAATGGCAGCAGTATCAGGAGTCAGAGAGAATTCAGATTTCAAAGTGTCATTGATACGGGACCCACCAATGGATCTCGGGGAAGTCTTTCACGAAGCTGAGAGATTCCTTCGGCAGGAAGATGCATGTTCAGATATGAAATTAAAGGAGGTGAACACGGTTGAGGATGGAGGGACATCCAGCGGAAGCTCGGTTAAAGATAAAGATAAAGGAAAAAGAAAGCTGGATGACGAATCAGGTAAAGTTAGGAAGCGGTGGAGTGAACAAAAGTTTTCCACTTACACAGGATTAAACGAGACGTTGGAACGGATATTCATGGAGACTCGGAATCGCCTTCCCTACCGAAGACCAGCTAGGAGAGAACCCTCAGAACGTGAAAGGGCATCAAGGAGGCACTGTCTTTTTCATGATTTAGACGGACATGATACCAACAGTTGCAGGCATCTGAAGGACATAATCGAGGAGCATGTAAGGAATGGACAGTTGCGACAATATGTCGGGGCTCGAAATGCGGCGGTGGAGCAGGGGCGACCACCGTCTACCTCTAATAACGAGGGCGTGGTTCCCAGGAATGATGGTCGATTGGTTATCAATTGACAGGGATAATATGAAATAAGTAGCGGACTATTAACAAATGGCCAAATCATTTACTCATGTACGGGGACGGAGATGGCCCCTAGGCATGCTCTAAATGATGATAAACCACGATGCTATGGTTTTTGAAATCTGCTTTTTCTTTTGGTTTGGACATTTTCTTTTTCTGGTTCGGTTTTGGAGTTTGGTTCGAACTCCTGGCTTTGTTTGTTTTCTGGTTTGGACTTTCGTTTGGATGATTGTTTTCTGTTTTGGATATTGATTTGGATTTCTGATATGGATTTTTGGTTTTCCGATTTGATTTGGATTTTGGATTGGATTTTGATTGGGTTTTCATCTGGTTTTTGGTAAATGGTCGTCAAGTATGGATTATGCCTAGCAAGGGGTAAGTCTCTTCGTCCGAACATGGCGAATTGGCTTATTCAGGTCATCGAGTATGGACTTTGCTCGGCAAGGGTCCGGAGCGGCCAGGATTCGGCCTAGGACTTAGGCCCAATATTATCGATTGCTATTTCAGGTCGTCGAGTATGGACTATGCATGACAAGGGTCCGGAGCGACCAGGATTCGGCTTAGGACTTAAGCCACAGTATTACTCAGCGTCTAGGGACACTGGACCATGGTCGTCGGGTGTGGATTGCGCTTGGCAAGAACACGGAGAGGTTACGGATCCAGATATCGACCCGGAGAGGTCCTGGATTCAGTTATTGGTTATTGGATAAGGATGGATTAGGACTCGGTTATCGAGCTCGGATGGATATGAAATTGGCTGAGGCTTTGGCTACTGTATTTGGGATCGGACATCAACTCGGAGCGGTCAGGAACGATGCACTTGGATGATATGGCTATGGACTTTGGACATCGGATTCGGAACTATTCAAAACACTCCTTCTTATCACAAGGCATGTTTTGGGTGGCAAATGTTATCCCATCTTTTGGTCAAGGCTGGAATATCAACAAACTAGTTGGAAAGTGATGGATATCTGGATTAGGAATCGATTGGAAACAAGGCTGTGATCGATGTCGTCAAAATTTGGCCGGGCACCAATCATGGCGGGATGAATAGGAAATGATGGTCAAGGTTAAGAGAGGCTACGTTTCAAATTTCAGGTCAATCGGAGTTCGTATGACCGAGATATGACCGATACAAGTTAAGGAAAAGATGTTGTTCGAATCCATCATAGAGCTTTATTCGAATCGATGCTGTTCGACTCCATCCAAAATTGGACTCTTCGCATCGATCCAGACGTGGCTGCATCGTATCGATTTAGTTCGTATCCATCATGATCGAACTACTTCGTATCGATCAGGGGTTGACTCAGTTCGAATCGATCACAGAGGCTTAGTTCGTATCCATCCGGTTCGTGGTTGTTCGAATCGATAGCGTATGAGTCCTTGTTCGTATCCATCATGCTCAAGCGAGTTTGCTTCATGTCGATGGTATCTGCAGCGATTGATATGAAGTACACCAATAACCATCGATACGAACAAGGGCTACGACGAATCGATAGTCGATTCGAACAAGGACTGAAGCAAATGGATGCGAATAAATGGTCAATGCGAATGAAGCTTCGGTGTTGGATACAAATAACTCGGTCAACTCGGCACACAAAATGGATCGATCCAGGAATTTTGCAACACGTCATCACCTGGGCACATGCCCTGATCAATTCGAACAGATCGATTTGAACCTATCGATTCGAACTACACTGCCTGCCGAAAACCTCTATCTCGTATCGATCATATCTCCTAAACCACAGATCCAAATGCAGTGAAATTTTCACAGGAGCTTACGTACAAGCCGAGGAAGGTTCATGCCAAGTTTCAACTCTATAATACGAAATCTTGATCGATACGAATTACGTTCGTATCAATCACGGATCGAGTCGAAACTTCATGGGAACGATCGCATGGGCCCACTCACGTGCCAGAAGATGTCTTCCGAAGTTTGGGCCAGATATTTGCATGGAGCGCCTATAAATAGCACCCCAGAGCCTATAAAAAGGGATCTTTTTGGCTATCTAACGTCCAGACTTTGCCCGATTCAACTTTGCTCTCCATAGCTGCTGTTGTACTCGGATTTTATCATAATTATCTGCTGTAATCAATTGTAACCAGCGAGGAAAGTCAGTAAAAGATTAACTTTTGGAGTGGATGTAGGCCTGAGATAGTCGAACCACTATAAATCTTGTGTCTCTGCCTATTTCTTTCTGTTTTAAGTTCATTATTCTTCATTTTTTATCCTCTACATTACTTAGATCTGTGGTTTGTGATTATATACTATTGATTTGTGTTCATACACTGGTGCTTTCACGATATTTGGGGTTTGTGACCATTTTTTGCGAAAACAATGATATGTTTAGATTAGAAAACCTATTAAATGACATCCAAATGAGTTGCGTTTTTGTTAAATGATCAAAAACATTATTTTAGAAGTGGATTTCAAGTTTCATAATTTTCTAAGTAATTCTGGATTTATTATGAATTTATTATGAGAGAAAATAGTTAATATCAGGTTTAATTATTTAAGACAACTATATAATGATTTCGGGTCTGAAATTTAGATATGCTAGAAAGCATATCAAAAATGAATTATTGTTATTTTTGTGGAATTTTCCTAAGTATTTTACTATGATTATAAAATTATTTAAGTTAAGGGACTTAAATTTTTTATATGTTTTATCAAGGAGAAGGGCTTATTCGCTTAAATTTTTTTAAATTGTATACTTTGAATTTGGCAGCCTTTTTAGAAAAGAATTTTGTTAAAGAAATGGCAACCAATCATATTTTGACAAATTGGGCAAGTTAAGTAAAAAGAATTATTTTAAACGGCAATAAACCAATTTTGTTTCGAATTACAACATCACCACTTCCTCAGTTTGCTTTCGTCATCATGCTCAGATAGCCTTTCGAACCCATTCGAAACCAATATACATGATATCAAGCAATTGGTATGTAGTGTATTGGAGAAAAGCGGAAGGAATGATGGTGTCGAAGGCATGTTTCGAAGGGGTTGAAGCAACTCTACTTAGCTTTCGGATCAATCAACTTACCTTTGTTTAAAAAGAGGTTTTCGAATAACTTGCTGTTTGCCTTTGTTTCTGGAAAGGAGCTTTTGAAAGAGTTGTTGCTATTTTTGTTTTAAAAGAAGCTTTCGATTGGATAACCGCTTTTGAACCTGTTCGATACCCATGCTGTCGCATTCATACCTTTTGAATTGTAATGTATTCGAAAGTGGTGGTTTTGTCTTTTAATTTAAAGTCGCCTTCTAAATGTTTTTGAAAGGGTTGTATAGCCGCTTTCAAATGGTTTCGGAGGCAATGGTTTCGAACGGGTGGATTTCGAATCTATCCTTTTTCTTTTTACTTGGGATTAATGCTTTCGGAAGTAATGCTTTCATCCATGTTCTTTATGACCCTTTAGTTATATTAGGTGTTTAACCCGATGGTTTCGAAAGGAATAATTTTTAATGACTTCGAAGCAACGTTTCCACAAACCCTTACTTGAGCCCAATGCTTTCGAAAAGGTGCATTTTAAGTGTTCCAAAAGGCTTGCTTTAAGTGTTTGAAAGGAAGGTTTCTAACACTACAGCAAAAATAACATATTACAACGTCCTTTTTACAACGGCCATTGATTGCCCGTTGTAATAGAATGCTATTACAACGGTCCTTTTAGGCCCGTTGTAATAGATGCTCTATACAACAACTTTTTACAACGGGCAATGTTTGCCCGTTGTAATAGAATGCTATTACAACGGTCCTTCCAGGCCCGTTGTAATAGATGCCAATTTTACAACGTTCACAAAATGCCCATTGTAATAGATGCCAATTTTACAACGGTCGCAAAATACCCGTTGTAAGAGGTGCCAATTTATAATGGTCATAACGTCCATTGTAATAGGTGTTAATTTTACAACGGTCAAAAAATACCCGTTGTAATAGGTACCAATTTTACAACGGTCGTAAAATGCCCGTTGTAATAAATGTCCATTGCCAATTTTTGATAATCAATAATTAATAATTACAATGCTTTCTTAAAATTAATATTTATTAATATTTAATAATTAATCATTAATAAAATTATATTAATCATAGGTTACTAATTACTAATTATAATATTATATTACTAATTACTAATTAATCATTGATAATATTATATTATTTATTAATATTTAATAATTAATTATTAATAATATTATATTAATCATTTATAACTTATAATAATTAATGATTATTAATAAATAATCACTAATCACTAATTATTAACCTTTTTAGTTTACCAGCTGTAATAGACGTACGTACGTGCGTTTTATACTATTTATAATTATTAAATTTTATAATAGTGAATAATTTATAATTAATAACAAATATTTAATACTTACTTAAATAATTTATATCAGTTGCAATAGATGCTTATTACAACCATTTCATTTTGCCCGTTGTAATAGATGTCAATTTTAACAAATCATTTTTTGTTAGTTGCAATAGATACATGTTACAACTTTTTTAGTTTATCAGTTGTAATTGATGCCAATTTTTAACAACTCTTAACTGATCATCGTTATCTTCAATTATTTTAACTCGTTGAAGGATTTTATCAGTATTCCAATAGACATAATTTTTCTTTCGAGTTATTAGCGTGTAACTATATACAAAGTTTTTCAAAATAAAATACAATGAAATAACTACACATAATATGACGTTGCAGGCCCATTGTTAAACACCTATTACAACGGGGATTGCCCGTTGTAAAAAGGGTATTTTGTTGTAGTGAAATAACTAATAACTAATATTAATATTAAATAATTAAGAATAAATTACTAATACTTAAGTATAAATTACTAATACTTAATAATTAATAAACGATAATTATTTTTTAATAATTAATATTAAATATTAATACAAAGTTTTTCATTTGTTAGTTCCTGTTTCTTATTTATTATTTGTTATATAATAATTACAACTGATAGTTATATTTAATATTTGATATTACTATGTTATTTGGTTAAGACTTTTACTTGAAAACATTCATTTTCAATAACTAACTAATAATTAATAAATAACCTTTAATAATTAATATTAAATACATAATAATTAATTATTATTAGTAATTAATAATATATACATATTAATGACCAATAATTAATACTTATAAATAATGCAGTGTAGTAGACTTTTGTTAATAAATTGTTCCACATAAGACTTACGTTCAAAATTTTGGTATACCCTCCCAAATTCCCTCCACTCTAAATTGAATTTTTAAGTGAAAATCAAAGACCACGCTTTCCTAAACAACAAATCAATAAAACCTAATCCCTCCATCACGAGCTCTCTTCGCCCTCTCCTCCTTCCGCTCCAACCTGCTCTCCCTCAGCTCCAAATCCAAGCCCGAGATCTAGATTTTCATGGTGTGAATTTGTGAATTCCTGGTTTCAGAATTCGTGAATGAGAATTCATGGTTTCAGAATTCGTGAATGTGAATTTCTCTTCTTTCGCGACTGCTTACAAGATTTAGATTTTCACAAATTTGATCTTCTTATCCTCTCGATTTCCTTTTCATACATCGAAATTAAAACCAAAGAAAATATTTATATGCAACATCGCCTGCGACCAAGCTGGCGGCGTAGCAGGTAAAGGGCGACTATGGCAGCGCATCAATTGGCGTCGTGGTCAGCAGAGGGAGGTGCGCGATGTGAAGGCAAAGTCAGGTCGCAATGGTAGATGAGGTTGGCTATGCACGATTGGGTAGGAGTGGCGGCTGTCGAAGCATGATTCATGGATGGACATGGGGTTTAGGAGGCTTGTCGTAGTAGTGAGGTCATACGAAGTTATCATTAGCTCATTTTGTGTTTTGGGGATTTCTGCAATTGTTAGGTTAGTTGAACTTCCCTAAGACATATTCCATTGACGTGTTCATTTAATAATGGACCCTATGATATGTTTTATTGTTGTATTGTTACTGAATTTGGTAAGTATACATGCATTATTCTTCATTGTTTCATGGCTATGTTGTTACTGAATGTGATGCATGCTCTGTAACTTATTTGGGTTGTTTTAGCAGCAGTACTGATGACCCTGAGACATAATTTTTTACTATGTTTGTCTTACCGTGTTTGTTCTTGAATTCCGAGGACCCTAAAACACATTACTTGTTGTGTTTATTTTTAAATTCAAGGACCTTGAGATAGAACTTAGTTGCTGTTGTATACTTGTATGCTTGTTAAGTTGCTGCTGTTACATGTGCATTTATGTGAGTCGCTACCGTGATGAGTTCTTGAACATCTTTTCTAGTTTTAAACTATAATTATGAAAGCCTAAAGCAATATGTTTTCATGTTAAAATTTGTAGAGTAGCATGTTCTTATGCTTCAAGTCATAAAGAAATATGTTTTCTTGCTTAAACTCAATAACATCATGCTTTCTTGATTCAAGTTACATAGTTTCATGCTTTAAGTCACATAGCAACATGGTTTCTTGATTTAAGTCGAAATCGGTGAATATAAACCCAAATTTGGAAAATGTTTATGCATAGATGCTTAAATGAGCTTCATGATGTAATATTCATTTAGATGAAATGAATTTCAGAATGCTGAGTTACATTACAAATCTGGTTAGTTATGTGAATACTTAACTTATATAATTTCGTTGGATTATATAATTTTAAAATGCCTTACCAATTAGATTAGGCAGCCAACAATCTTATGTGCAATGATGTAAGTAGTTTCTTTCCGTACAAAAAGTGTAATAGTAAATTAGGATCATAAATAAAAATAGAGCATGTTTGTGCTATTAGATTTTTCAAAATTTTCTTTTTAGTTATATTTTGCAACATCTTACCTCAAGGATTTGCTTTTAGTTAATATCTTATAATAAACAGGTTCATAATTGATGTAGAGGTGGACTGCTATGATCCATCATTCAAGAGAGTAGCAAACACGTGGTAACTTTTCAAATAAGCATTGGATCAACTTTCAACGTCAATGATTCATCCATGCCCATGCCTTATCATTTTAGCCTTGGGGTGCCTGGATATACATGCAGCAATGCTAGCATTATTCCTCCTAGTTGAATTCTCTCTCCTGATGGATGACACTGGACTCAGGTTTGTGTTTCAGTTATGGTTCGAGATTACTCTATAAAAGTTTTTTAGCTGAAAATGTATATTATTATTGCAGTGACATGGAAGATAAGCTGTTCTTTTTCACAGTTTAGAGCATCACCTAGGCCTAGCTGCTGTGTTTCGCTATAGACGTTTTACAATGACACGATTATAAACACTGATGTTATTGTTTTAATTATTTCCTTTTTCTAGCTATGAAATAGGATGTGGGAATAGGAGTGATCATGTAACCATACAAGATACTGCTGACTCGGTATGTCAGATTTCTTTCTGGCTATTTTTCTCTATTTTCATAGCATTCAAAATAAATAGTGACCTTAAGGTGACAATATAACACTTCTGTGACCATTTGTTGTAATACATGTCTACCTTGTGCATTTTAGCATGCTCATTTTTCAACAACGAAGAGTGATGGTTGCAAAAGAACTTGGTGCAGGAAACGAAAATGCATCAAAATTTTCTACAATTATATCAATTGGAACATCATTATCTATCGATCTCTTAGTGCCTTTGATTTTGGGAGTTTCTGATAAGATTGCACTCATGTACCCATCAAGTTCTCTTATACTAGAGGCAGTTCAACCTTTGTTCATTCTATTGGCATTTCATGCACTTCTCAACAACATTCATCCTGTTCTATCTGGTTTTTACTACTTATCCCAATTAATATTATTTACCATAGCATAATTTTGCATATTCCTTGCAGTAAAAGGATTGCTAATACCAGTTGCTATTTGTACAAGTAGCCTTTTTCTTATAATAATAGTAAAGTGCAAGCTATTGGGTTGGTAGAAGAACGTAGTTCCAGAGGGGACGATAGCAAGCACTGATCCTGATGCTTCATTACATTTTGTAAAGCTTGGAGCAAATGCTTGGAAAGTATGGATTAATGTAGCGGTGGAACCAGAAGCCTTTTTATGTAGGCCAAATTCAGAGATGCAGACTATCAAAAAGGCCGTTGGATCAACCGTCGTGTGGCATAAAGACTTCATCTCTGTGGTATAGTAAGATTGTACTTAGAACATGATATTTGTAGCGGACTATTATGTGTTAATGCTTTATGTATTTGTCATGTAAACTTATCTAACTTTTTGGAGTGTTAGAATTCCATGACTCTAGCTTTTAGTCTTTTCGTATGTGATTTTAATTTTTTTACGATAATATTTAGTATTAGTATGGATGTATTGTTTGATGCTGCTGTAATTTTTTTAAAATTTGCATTTATTTTGCAACGGGCAATGTGCATTGTTATATAAGCTTCTTACAACGGTCACTTCACATTGTTATATAAGATTTTAACAACGGTCAACACATGTTGTGAAAAAGGCTATGCAACTAGTATGGTTAGTTTATTGCAATGGGTTATGACCTTTGTATTATAGTCTATTACAACGGTCATAACCCGTTGTAAAAAGGTATACTGCAACGGTTTTTACAACGTGCATTGCTCGTTGTAAAATGTGGTGGATCTATTACAACGAGGCCTATTACAACGGGTACATGCCCGTTGCGAAAATCATATTACAACGGGCATTGCCCGTTGTAATATGACTGTTTTGTTGTAGTGATAATGCTTTTGAAAGATAAGTTTAAATGGTTTCGAAAAGTGATGTCTAAGGTTTTATATAATGCTTTCGAAAGGCATGCTTTCAATTATTTTAAAAGGGATTGTTTAAGGTTTTAAACAAAGGTTTCAAAGGAATTGCTTTGGCTTTATAGCCTAATGTTTTCTAAGTTAAAAAGAGGCTTTAACTTATTTAAAGGGATTGATAATCCCATTAATTAGATTTCATCAACAATGTTTTGTGTAAAGCATATATCATGGCATAAGTATTTTGAGTAAAGAAAAAAGTATGACTTCCTTGTTTTATAAAGATATGATTTCAAGGGTAAATCATTTGTAAAGCTTGTTTACACGGAAATGAAATTTGAATAGGGTAGTCAACCATAAGTTTATGACTCAGATATTAGATGATCAGATGGGACTGGTATGGGGTCGCATCCTATACTTTAGCTAATAGCCTCTAGCTAATATAAGTCCAAAAATCCAGTGTGCGGGGCTTTTTCACGGGTGGGACTAAAATAATGTACACACAGAAGGGAATATACAGAGTAAAAATAGGTTATTGTTGAGCTTGCAAAACTATTAGAATCAGTTGACCTTGGAAAAAGATAGTTAAGGGCAGATAGCCTAGTATTATGTCTAACAGATGTTAGATTATTTATTATGTCTGGTTGGCCTGCGTCAGCCAATGGTTAAGTTAGCCATATAAAAACTATAGTTGGACAGATGGTCCATTGATTACCAAATTATTATGCATATACGTTATTACTATTATTGTTATAATAAGCTTGATTGCAGGTTTTGATTTGCAAAAGATATTATTTTAAAAGGATATTAGTGAGGAGAAACCTGTTCCGCTAAGCTGCATGGTCTCACTTAATATCAGTAAACCGAGACGTAATAGAATTATTCACACCAGGCTTTATGTCTGACTCGAAGTTTATGTTTTGCCCTTTAAAATCTCGGGTGCTCAAAATTTAATTTGAGTAGATGAGAGTTAAGGACTTTTCAGGTTAAGTAGGTTGGACGAATAAGCTTCCGAAGATGTGCAGGAGGCAAAGCTAGTTACGTAAGAGCTATTTAGCTTTATTTTCACTGTGATGTATTTATGACTAATTTGTCTATCTAGTACTCTGATCATCCAAGGGGGCATCTTCATATGTCGCACTTGGCGTACTTTAAAATAATTATGTTTGATCAAAACCTAGGAATCGTTTGGGGTTATGTAATTGAATATGAAATACTGATTTGAAATGTAATCAGAAAAGTTGTTTTTGGACATTTGTGATTTTATTTCATATTCATGTGTTTCTGATATTATGGATACCATTAACACCACCATATTTTATCACCAAAAGTTAAATACTATAGATGACTGCAGCATCTGTAACGACCCGTAAATTTTTAACTGTTTTAATAATGTAATTAATTGAAATTTTGTGAAATTTTAAATAATAAAATTTTGAAATATAAATTTAATATTTGGAATTCGTCTGTTTAAACATAGCAACTAGTAAATTTTCATCTGATAATATGGAAGTTTACTTTCCTGTGTAATTTTATTTCAATTCATATCAGTTAAAAAATCGATGGTAATAAAATGTTTTCCAAACCAAAATATTTTTACATAGAAAATTTGTAAATCATCTTCTGAGTGAGACGTCATCTTTTGTTTCGTCTAATTTGGACATCTATTGCTCCGTCGATCTTATTTTCGGCAAAATAGCAGCACTTTGGTACCAATATCGACTTTTGACCAGATGATCGTACCATTGATATCTGTATACCTTTTTGATCGTCTCTTCGTGCTGATCTCTGCGCTATATTCAATTCTGTGTTTTGAAGTCCGGTACGCAGTGGAATGCGCGAAAACGGTATCCGTACTGGTTTTGTGCCTATTGGTTATTGTGACTTATCATTTTCCACCGCACGATACCAACAGCTGTTTACATTTATATTTCCTTAGATTCTTGTGCCTGACCTTTATCATTCCCAACGTACAATTTACATTTTCTTTGTTGCTCTGTTCACTGTTCAATAAAAAAAAAGGCAATATACGTTTCTATGTATATACCTGTTCATCTTTTGTTCAAGCCTATACCTTTGTTTTATTTTTCTCCCATGGCCAAGCAGCTCGTCCTTCCCCTCTCCCCTCTCTTTCTCGCATCCATCGGCCTCGGCCTCTCACGCGAGTTTTCCACCTCCACATCCGAAAACCCAAGGCCGAAGCCTACCACCACTTTCCAACCCAGCAGCCTTGTTCACCTCGTCACCATTTCTTCATTTTCGAGCACGTCTACTCCGCCTCTTCATTTTCCTTCTTGCGTAAGTATAAGTTATATATATATTTACATACCTTTATATAAAAACCAGTTTCTTGTTTACTTTGATATATATATATATATATATATATATACAAGCTATATGTGTTATACATATTCTGTTATTTATATACCCAAGAGTGTTTGTATCCTTATTTGGGTTATTTGGTAAGTATCTGTGTAAAACAAAGTATTATATTCGATCAGTATAAGTTTTATATGTAATATACATATGAAGGTTTTATATATTATTTTATTTAATATTTAAATTGCTATGTGTTGATATGCGTGAGTGGTAGGGATTTATATTTGTATTATATTACTGATAGTGTCGAAATACATATTGAAATAAGTTCATATCTTATAAGTTGCATGTACATATATAGTGTTATATGAGTTTGTATAATCTGTATATAAAATAGTTTGCGTATATTTGAAATGTTTGGTGTTTTATGTATAGGTTTATAAAGTTTATGTATATATTGTAATAGGTAAGTTATATATATATATATATTGTCTGTGTTGCATACATAGGAATATATTAACTTTGTTTGAGTATTGTACCTGTTTTATATTCTTAGTAAAGTATTTATACTCCATGTTAAAAGTATTTACACAGATATTTAATTTTTCATTCACAATTTAAGTGTTGTTCAGGTAGCATGCATATCTATTTTATTGTATATATATATATATCTAATATATTAGAGTTGTATATATGAGAAGCCTGCATATATATCTATCATTTGGGTCTGCATATTTGAAATATATGTTCGTTGCAAGTTTCTTTTATATAACCGTCTGTTGTTTTTGGGTAAAGTGTTAACATTATGTGATTTTATATTTATAATATATATACTGATCTTGTTGAAGTATCTTTAACCTGTTGGTTATTAAATGTTGATTTTAAAGAGTTTATATAAATGTATGTAGTTATTTATAAGTTGTATTCTATTAGTCTATACGGTTTTCATATTTTGTTATATTTGAACTTATATAAGTTATATTAATATATGCTAGTTTATGTGTATATTGCAGTTAGGTACATGTTCGGTTGTATATTCTATAGGTTTGGTTTAGCAGTTTATAAAATGAGATTTGAACAATGCAATTTGCTGAAGTTTTGTATATATTAAAGTATTAGATATATTATTATAAGTGGCCGTTCTCGTATTGTATAGAGTACGTGTACATATATATAAAAAAAAGGTTAGTTTTAACTTATATATATATATATATATATAACATAGCTATTTGGATATATGTTTTTTTTAAATATAATATGTTGTGTAGTGTTTGTGATGTTAGTATAAAAGGGTAAGCTTGTCGGTTGGTCGTTTATAATTATATTTACATTTTGCTTATAGAGTATTAGTATATAAATCAGTAGATATATAAAGATCATGTCTCGGTCTATATAGCAAGTTATATATCTAGTAGTAGCATATATGTGTGCTGTATATGTATATTTGTTATAATAGATTGAAGTATAATTCTATGTATGTTTAAAGTTTATATATTTTATTTTTCTATTTATTTTAAAGTAAACATTGATTTTGTAAAATGATGATAATAATATATATTTAGTTCAATTAATATCAACTGATTCTAATTGTTTCATTGGTTCCTATCTATTAGCTTATCCGTCTAATTTGAGTTCAATCTTGCTTTTCTTTGGGAATTCGTGCCTAGATTCATAACTAAACTTCATTGTCTATCCTCTCTAGCCTCGAAAGGTGACCAATCACTCACGATTAATATTCTTATATTTATTAAATTTGATTTCAATTGAAACGTCAATTGAAATATGCTGCTGTTAGTTATTTACATTGTTATATATGCCATTATATGTTATCTGTTCACCTATGACATCTGACCCCATTATTGTTATTTATATTGATGATGTATGTCTGTTATATTACTATCATATCTGTTATCACTCTATAAGTTCCCTGTTAGTATAGAATTCACTATGGATTGAAATGATACATACCCGAACGATCTGTAGAATAGGAGAAAATCGTTATGGGTTGAAATGATAAACCCAAGCGATTTTCATTGAATTGAATTTGGGATTGCGGGTTGAAAAGATATATACCCGCATATATTTAAATTACGGTTTGAAACGATAAATATCCGTATCACTTGACCATTAGGTAGAAAATTTTATACAAACACTGTTGGTCTATATATATAAATATTTTGAAAAATGATTTCTATGGTTTTGAAAGAAATATATGGTTTAATAAATATTGATTTTAAAGATTTATTAAAGTTGATTTGAATCAATATAAAATATGTTTAAGTATTTATGTAAAATTTATAATTTCAGATATAGAGTTTATAATATTTCAAGTTGAAAGAAAAATTTGAAATTGATTTGGAATTCTTAATTATTTAAGAATTATACTTAAATAAGTTTGATTTGAAATCTATTAAATTTGAAATTTTAAGATATGTTTTATAACTTGAATTTGATTAAAAAGTGGCTTAAATGAATATTTCAAACTTATATAAATTTAAATGGGATGTTTTGTTTATATAAATTTGTAAACTGAAGTTGTATTTAGATGTATTGAAATGATTAAAGAAATATCTCAGAAACTAAATGTAATGAAATTAAATTGAGATATAAATGTAATTATCAAATTTAGTTTTGAAATGTGGAATATTTAAAGCTTTGAGATATATTGAAATTTAATGGTTTATTTTGTGTTTCAAATCTGTATTTGAAATCGTTATAATTCGAAATGATTTATTGAGAAATTGAATTGAGTTGAAATTTATGAATTGAGATTGAATTAAGTTGAATTTGGAAATCGAGTTAATTTGAATCGATTTGTGAATTTGTGGAAGCTATTTTATTTTATAATGTATTTTTAAACTATATCTACAACTACTTATATTTTTACTTTATAAATTATTTTAATATAAACTATTTTATATAAATCATTTTCAATATATATTATTTTATTATAAAATATTTTAACTTATAACTATTTTATATAAACTATTTTTATTTTATAAACTATTTTATTATATACACTAATTTTAATATCTAAACTGTTTAAGAGGAAAGTGTTATGACTCCAAAGCATTATGATTTCTAAATTTTGATTTCCAAAGTATTATGATTTCTAAAGTGTTTGATTTAGAAAGTGTTATAACTTTGAAGTACTAAGATTTTGTAAATGGATATATTTGAGATGGATATATTTGAAATGGAAATGATATCGTATTTGGTTTTGAAATGGAAGTGATATCATATTGATATGGTTTTGAAATGGCAATGATATTTTGGTTTTGAAATATAAACTATTTTGAAAGTTTATTAAATGACCAATCGGTGTAATAATTATGTAGTTATTGAAGAGTCCGTGATCGGTTAGGGACATACTCTCTGTCTAAACCGAAAACCACTTTAATAACTATTATACGCGGAGTGTGATCTAGAATGAAGTGGTTGGAATGATGACGTTGCTGGATTTGAAGAAAGAGAACGATAATGGATGACCTTGACACTTGTGTCAAATTGAAAATGACTTAAACAGGAGCCGTGTCGGGCCAGTGAGGTTAGCTACCTCTAGCGGACACACTTCTTCGTAAACTACTCATTACTTGTTTTTGATTGGAGCGCACCCTTGAATTGGGAGTGTTGTTTCGCGGTGTTGCGATCGTTGCGGCGATGCATTCTCACAAGTCCGGATTAGGCAAACGGTAGTTTCACTACCTTGGGTATTGCCTCATGTGCCTTGTCATACTCGTATCCCTATGCGCGACCACTACGATTTGTTTCGTGTTATATCTATGGAGTACTTCCTGATAACCCACTAGTTTATGGTGGAGTTTAAAGTGCTGTATAGACTATAACGCTTATAAAATGTGTTAAGGAGGATAATGGTAACGCATTAACGCTATTTTGATACTTTATATTACTGATAGGCATTACCTACTTAGCATACACTATTATATATAGATAGTTTAACGGATCCTTAGAGGATGGTTATCCCAAACATCCTTTGAGTTACCTGTATTTTCAGTTGTTATTTCACTTGAGTTGGATTTATTGATATAAGAATGTTAATCCTGACTCGAGTGTTTTGTGTTTTGCTTTACGCTCGGGTCAGACTGAGTGATACAACATTCGAGACTCACCTTTGGAGTTGGAGCTTCGCTTGGAGATCCAGCTATCTATCCAGCTTTCAGTTATTCAGTTGATTCCAGTGATGTATTCAGATCCTGTATTTGACTATTGTATTGAGATATCTATGTATTCGAGACTTCTGTTGTATCTTGTTCTGTTATATATATATATAGTAGCTTCATGAACTACTATTCTTTTGTTTCCACTGCACTATTGTTATATTACTCTGTTTATGTGATTTTGTGATTATTTATTTACTGTATATATGCTGAGTTTTGCCAAATTTTATTACAATCCATTGTTTTGAATTATTCAAGTCCGGCATGTGTGGATTTATTGTCGATTTGAATGGTCTAAAATACTAGGTCGTTACATGTGGTATCAAAGCTTTGGTTTTAGGCAAAATTCAGCATATGGAGTAGATTTAGTTACAGAATCACTTTCGTTCGAGCTTGAATTCCTTCTTCTTTGACTCGGTTTCTTTGAATTTTTGAACGTTCCCTTCCGTTCCAAAGTCAATTCGTGTCTCCCCTATTCGTGTCTTCTGATTCTGGAGTATCCCATAACTCCACTTCGAATGATCTCTATAATAAATCGGCGGTCTCGCCAATCTCTGAATGATTTGTAAAGGGGTGAAACTCCTTTACAATAAGCATTGATTAACCGGAGATTTTGTATCGTCGGTTTACGATGCTGTTATCTTTTGTTATACCCAAATTCTATCTCTGGCGATCGAATGTCGGTTTGCCTCAGAATTCTACATCGATCTTATTTATGAAGTCACGGTTGACCCGATTAAGGTTGCCTGCGATTTGTATAAGTTTATGCATCTTCCTGTTTGAAATTCAATCATCTTATCTCCTCTCGAGCCTATCTTCGAATTTGAATTCTTTGATTTAGGTCCCTTTAATTTGGATCTCTATCCTTTCCTTGAAATCAGTCTATATTATCGAGTGAAGGAGTGTATTTGTAATTAATATTAAAATGTTTTATATATTGTGTTGTTTGAGTTGTTGATGTTGATTTGGGTTTTTGATCGATTCGTTTGATCAGCGATATCGATAGGATTCCAAAACACTTGAACAGAGGAAACTGACACAATATTATTTTCAAATTTAGTCAATGAAATAAATTTGTATATTTATATTATAAATATATATAAGTAAAATTTTCTGGAATTTAAAAAGTTAATTAAATTGGTTGTTTGAAATGATAATATTTGATTATCATTTATTTTTCTATAAATGAATTTATAAAACATGGTTTATAAATTGATTAGAATTTAAATGAATTTAAATCAGGAATTCGAGAATTTAATTTCCGATGATTTCAAACTTTGGTTTTAAAGTTTTAAAGTGTATATTATTTAAAGTATTTTCAAATCGAAACCATTTCAAAGAATTTTAAAATGTTGATATCAGTGCTCTCCTTATTTGTCGCTGGAAAATAATTTCGATGATGGCGACCGCATCGTCGACATTCATTTTTGAGTTTCGAAGTGGAGAGACCATTCCGTAGCTTTGCTACATTTTTGTTTTAGGAATTAATTTGATTTGAATTTCTTCAGTATAATTTGATTTATATATATATATGTATATTATTTTAAAATTTAATTTGATTTGATATATATATATATCTCTAAATTGTTTGAAGTAAATCGGAGATTTAAATTCTTAAATTTTAGATTTAAAGTTGATTTCAATTATAAACTGAAGTCAAAATTCTTGGATAAATATTTAACTGGGAATAACTGAATTGTAAAATTTTATTTGTATAATACTCAATTGCATTCCATATATAACTTACCTAAATTATTCAGAAGTTAAAAATGTAATTGGATAATATACAATATAAAATGACTTTATAAGGAAAGATTTGAGTATTATAATAAATGTTATACACTTAAATTTTATTATAAAGATGTCAATAGAGAAAAATAGAATAATAAGTTAATTGAATAATAGATGAGACAAATAAAATAAATTTGTTTTGAAGGATAATAAATTGAAATTAGATCAACTTATGGAAATACCTTGAATTTAAAATCAATTATTGAATATAAATTAATTTAAATTGAAATTTATATGATTTAGATTAATTTATATGGTTTAAATATATATGATAAGATATATTAAGTGGAATAAAGTTAATAATAATTTGGAATAAAAGAATTAAATTTGTTGAATAAAATATGAGTATAATAAATGATTATACAAACTGATGGTTTAGAAATTGTTAATTGAGGATGACTAGATAATAAGATAATGAATTTAGAAATAGAAAGATTGATTTAACTTAAGTGAACTCAAATGGATTAAACCAAATTGTTGAATATTAATTAGTTTAATTTGAAATTTATATGGTTTTAAATTTATTATTTATTTTGAATTTCAAATCTATTCTTTCTTTCTAGTTGTTTTATTCTCCTACCTTCTTCCTTTTCGGGGACGAAAAGTTTTGAGTGGGGGAGAGTGTAACGATTCGTAAATTTTTAACTGTTTTAATAATGTAATTAATTGAAATTTTATGAAATTTTAAACAATAAAATTTTGAAATATAAATTTAATATTTGGAATACGTCTGTTTAAACATAGCAACTAGTAAATTTTCATCTGATAATATGGAAGTTTACTTTCCTGTGTAATTTTATTTCAATTCATATCAGTTAAAAAATCGATGGTATTAAAATGTTTTCCAAACCTAAATATTTTTACATAGAAAATTTGTAAATCATCTTCTGAGTGAGACATCATCTTTCGTTTCGTCTAATTTGGACATCTATTGCTCCGTCGATCTTATTTTCGGCAAAATAGTAGCACTTTGTTACCGATATCGACTTTTGACCAGATGATCGTACCACTGATATCTGTATACCTTTTTGATCGTCTCTTCGTGCTGATCTCTGCGGTATATTCAATTCTATGTTTTGAATTCCGTTACGCAGTGGAATGCGCGAAAACGGTATCTGTATCGGTACTGGTTTTGTGCCTATTGGTTATTGTGACTTTTCATTTTCCACCGCACGATACCAACAGCTGTTTACATTTATATTTCCTTAGATTCTTGTGCCTGACCTTTATCATTCCCAACGTACAATTTACATTTGCTTTGTTGCTCTCTTCATTGTTCAATAAAAAAAAGGCAATATACATTTCTATGTATATACCTGTTCATCTTTTGTTCAAGCGTGTACCTTTGTTTTATTTTTCTCCCATGGCCAAGCAGCTCGTCCTTCCCCTCTCCCCTCTCTCTCTCGCATCCATCGGCCTCGGCCTCTCATGTGAGTTTTCCACCTCCACATCCTAAAACCCAAGGCCGAAGCCTACCACCACTTTCCAACCCAGCAGCCTTGTTCACCTCCGCCTCTTCACAATTTCGTCACCAAAACACATAGCAGAAACCGCGTTGTCCTCTTCCTTTCTCCGCTGAACTAAACCTTCCACCCTCCGACCTTCAAGCTCCGCCTTCCCCTGCCAGTGACCCAACCTGGCTTCTCTACCCCACTGTTATGCCGCACACAACCCATCCCAAGCCGAGTATCACAACCACCGGCCAACGACTCCACGCGATCTCCTTCCGCTTTGAATGCCTCCGTCATCACTTCGTCACCATTTCTTCATTTTCGAGCACGTCTACTCCGCCTCTTCATTTTCCTTCTTGCGTAAGTATAAGTTATATATATTTACATACCTTTATATAAAAACTAGTTTCTTGTTTACTTTGATATATATATATATATATATATATATACAAGCTATATGTGTTATACATATTCTGTTATTTATATACCCAAGACTGTTTGTATCCTTATTTGGGTTATTTGGTAAGTATTTGTGTAAAACAAAGTATTATATATGGATTATATTTCTAAGTTTGAGGATGTTGATATATATGTATGTTCGATCAGTATAGGTTTTATATGTAATATACATATGAAGGTTTTATATATTATTTTATTTAATATTTAATTTGCTATGTGTTGATATGCGTGAGTGGTAGGGATTTATATTTGTATTATATTAATGATAGTGTCGAAATACATATTGAAATAAGTTCATATTTTATAAGTTGCATGTACATATATAGTGTTATATGAGTTTGTATAATCTGTATATAAAATAGTTTGCGTATATTTGAAATGTTTGGTGTTTTATGTATAGGTTTATAAAGTTTATGTATAAATTGTAATAGGTAAGTTATATATATATATTGTCTGTGTTGCATACATAGGAATATATTAACTTTGTTTGAGTATTGTACCTATTTCATATTCTTAGTAAAGTATATATACTCTATGTTAAAAGTATTTACACAGATATTTAAATTTTCATTCACAGTTTAAGTGTTGTTCAGGTAGCATGCATATCTATTTTATTTTATATATATCTAATATATTAGAGTTGTATATATGAGAAGCCTACATATATATCTATTATTTGGGTCTGCATATTTGATATTTATGTTCGTTGCAAGTTTCTTTTATATAACCGTCTGTTGTTTTTGGGTAAAGTGTTAACATTATGTGATTTTATATTTATAATATATATACTGATCTTGTTGAAGTATCTTTAACCTGTTGGTTATTAAATGTTGATTTTAAAGAGTTTATATAAATGTATGTAGTTATTTATAAGTTATATTCTATTAGTCTATACGGTTTTCATATTTTGTTATATTTGAACTTATATAAGTTATATTGATATATGCTAGTTTATGTGTATATTGCAGTTAGGTACATGTTCGGTTGTATATTCTATAGGTTTGGTTTAGCAGTTTATAAAATGAGATTTGAAAAATGCAATTTGCTGACATTTTGTATATATTAAAGTATTAGATATATTATTATAAGTGGCCGTTCTCGTATTGTATAGAGTACATGTACATATATATATATAAAAGGTTAGTTTTAACTTATATATATATATATAACATAGCTATTTGGATATATGTTTTTTTTATAAATATAATATGTTGTGCAGTGTTTGTGCTGTTGGTATAAAAGGGTAAGCTTGTCGATTGGTCATTTATAATTATATATACATTTTGCTTATAAAGTATTAGTATATAAATCAGTAGATATATAAAGATCATGTCTCGGTCTATATAGCAAGTTATATATCTAGTAGTAGCATATATGTGTGTTGTATATGTATATTTGTTATAATAGATTGAAGTATAATTCTATGTATGTTTAAAGTTTATATATTTTATTTTTCTATTTATTTTAAAGTAAACATTGATTTTGTAAAATGATGATAATAATATATATTTAGTTCAATTTATATCTACTGATTCTAATTGTTTCATTGATTCCTATATATTAGCTTATCCGTCTAATTCGAGTTCAATCTTGCTTTGCTTTGGGAATTCGTGCCTGGATTCGTAACTCAACTTCATTGTCTATCCTCTCTAGCCTCGAAAGGTGAGCAATCACTCACGATTAATATTCTTATATTTATTAAATTTGATTTCAATTGAAACGTCAATTGAAATATGATGCTGTTAGTTATTTACATTGTTATATATGCCATTATATGCTAGCTATTCACCTGTGACATCTGACACCATTATTGTTATTTATATTGATGATGTATGTCTATTATATTACTATCATATCTGTTATCACTCTACAAGTTCCCTGTTAGTATAGAATTCACTATGGGTTGAAATGATACATACCCGAACGATCTGTAGAATAGGAGAAAATTGTTATGGGTTGAAATGATAAACCCAAGCATTTTTCATTGAATTGAATTTGGGATTGCGGGTTGAAAAGATATATACCCGTATATATTTAAATTACGGATTGAAATGATAAATATCTGTATCACTTGACCATAAGGTAGAAAATTTTATACAGACACCGTTGGTCTATATATATAAATTTTTTGAAAAATGATTTCTATGGTTTTGAAAGAAATATATGGTTTAATAAATATTGATTTTAAAGATTTATTAAAGTTGATTTAATAAAGTTGTTTTGAATCAATATAAAATATGTTTAAGTATTTATGTAAAATTTATAATTTCAGATATAGTTTATAATGTTTCAAGTTGAAAGAAAAATTTGAAATTGATTTGGAATTCTTAATTATTTAAGAATTATACTTAAATAAGTTTGATTTGAAATCTATGAAATTTGAAATTTTAAGATATGTTTTATAACTTGAATTTGATTAAAAAGTGGCTTAAATGAATATTTCAAACTTATATAAATTTAAATGGGATGTTTTGTTTATATAAATTTGTAAATTGAAGTTGTATTTATATGTATTGAAATGATTAAAGAAATATCTCAGAAACTAAATGTAATGAAATTAAATTGAGATATAAATGTAATTATCAAATTTAGTTTTGAAATGTGGAATATTTAAAGCTTTGAGATATATTGAAATTTAATAGTTTATTTTGTGTTTCAAATCTGTATTTGAAATCGTTATAATTCGAAATGATTTATTGAGAAATTGAATTGAGTTGAAATTTATGAATTGAGATTGAATTAAGTTGAATTTGGAAATCGAGTTAATTTGAATCGATTTGTGAATTTGTGGAAGCTATTTTATTTTATAAAGTATTTTTAAACTATATCTACAACTACTTATATTTTTACTTTATAAATTATTTTTATAAACTATTTTATATAAATCATTTTCAATATATATTATTTTATTATAAAATATTTTAACTTATATCTATTTTATATAAACTATTTTTATTTTATAAACTATTTTATTATATATACTAATTTTAATATCTAAATTGTTTAAGAGGAAAGTGTTATGACTCCAAAGCATTATGATTTCTAAATTTTGATTTCCAAAGTATTATGATTTCCAAAGTGTTTGATTTAGAAAGTGCTATAACTTTGAAGTACTAAGATTTTGTAAATGGATATATTTGAGATGGATATATTTGAAATGGAAATGATATCGTATTTGGTTTTGAAATGGAAGTGATATCATATTGATATGGTTTTGAAATGGCAATGATATTTTGGTTTTGAAATATAAACTAGTTTGAAAGTTTTACTAAATGACCAATCGGTGTAATAATTACGTAGTTATTGAAGAGTCCGGGATCGGTTAGGGACATACTCTCTGTCTAAACCGAAAACCACTTTAATAACTATTATACGCGGAGTGTGATCCAGAATGAAGTGGTTGGAATGATGACATTGCTGGATTTGAAGAAAGAGAACGATAATGGATGACCTTGACACTTGTGTCAAATTGGAAATGACTTAAACAGGAGCCGTGCCGGGCCAATGAGGTTAGCTACCTCTAACGGACACACTTCTTTGTAAACTACTCATTACTTGTTTTTGATTGGTGCGCACCCTTGAATTGGGAGTGTTGTTTCGCGGTGTTGCGATCATTGCGGTGATGCGTTCTCACCAGTTCGGATCAGGCAAACGGTAGTTTCACTACCTTGGGTATTGCCTCATTTGCCTTGTCATACTCGTATCCCTATGCACGACCACTACGATTTGTTTTGTGTTATACCTATGGAGTACTCCCTGATAGCCCACTAGTTTACGGTGGAGTTACAGTGCTGTATAGACTATGACGCTTATAAAATGTGTTAAGGGGGATAATGGTAACGCCTTAACGCTATTTTGATACTTTATATTACTGATAGGCATTACCTACTTAGCATACACTACTATATATAGATAGTTTAACGGATCCTTAGAGGATGGTTATCCCAAACATCCTTTGATTTACCTGTATTTTCAGTTGTTATTTCACTTGAGTTGGATTTATTGATATAAGAATGTTAATCCTGACTCTAGTGTTTTGTGTTTTGCTTTACGCTCGGGTCAGACTGAGTGATACAGCATTCGAGACTCACCTTTGGAGTAGGAGCTTTGCTTGGAGATCTAGCTATCTATCTAGCTTTCAGTTATTCAGTTGATTCCAGTGATGTATTCAGATCTTGTATTTGACTATTGTATTGAGATATCTATGTATTCGAGACTTCCGTTGTATCTTGTTTAACTCTGTTATATATATATAGTAGCTTCATGAACTATTATTCTTTTGTTTACGCTGCATTATTGTTATATTACTCTATGTCTGTGATTTTGTGATTATTTATTTACTGTATATATGCTGAGTTTTGCCAAATTTTATTACAATCCATTGTTTTGAATTATTCAAGTCCGGCATGTGTGGATTTATTGTCGATTTGAATGGTCTAAAATACTGGGTCGTTACTACATCTGTAGCACTTAGCTTTGGGCCTGAAGATCGGGGGTGTTACAACTTGGCATCAGAGCATAGGTTTATGAAATTTATAAGAAATTCTAAATTAAAATGATTTAGAAAACATAATCCTAAGGAATTAGAGAAAAGACTGGGGTATGGGATAATGTTATAGTGACGTACTTGTATTTGCTATATATAAGTATACGCTTTATCTCTATTCTCCCATCTTTCTTAGGTTATTCTTCTGTATCTTACAAAGATCGAATGCAGATTTTAAGGAAGTAAGATATGGATGCTAGGAATGGAATAGTTAACCTTGGTGGAGGAAGTACCACAACAAATGGGAATGCCAAGCCAAATACTAGAAGGAATCCAGGTCAGGCACAAGCTGCTAATATGGGTGCTGGAGTGCCGCAAATCGATGTTGGAGCTATGTATCAGTTCTTCGTTAACATGATGCAAGCTAGAGTTGCTGCAGGATTAGTTGGAGGAAATTTCGAAGGAGAAAATTAGGGAACTCCGGTGATCAATAACAATGAAATATTGAGTAGAGACTATGCTAGGGTTGGGGGAAAGCCATTTATCGGGACCGAGGATGCAATTGAAGTGGAAAATTGATTGCTTCATTGTGAGATGATTTTTGCTGAGTTAGGACTATGATGAGTAGAAGAGGAGGCTTGCTTCTTGACAGTTGCAAGGAGCAGTACTGTACTGGTGGAACAGTGTTACTGTGGGAGTAAATGAGGAGACCATAACTTGGGCGGAATTCAGAAGGAGGTTTGAGGAAAGATTCATGTCGAAGATCGCCAAGTCAACTCTACTAAGGAAGTTTGCTGAGTTGGTGCAAGGAGACATGACAATGCTGGAGTATGGTACCAGATTTGAGGGGCTATCGAGATAAAAATATGCTTCGGTTGATACGGTTATCAAAAGGAAAGAAAAGTTCATCCGTGGATTGAAACCCGAGCTTGCTAAAGAAACTTTGCCATATATTAGGGATCCGTGCGATGTAGTTGTTGAGATGCCCTTGAGGCATGAGGAGATGCTTGCTCTCTTTAATGATAACAAGCAGTGGAAACCCAAGGTGGAAAGAACTAGAAGGGAATGTTTTTCCATAAGAAAGGTGCTTAGAAAGGAGGAGCAGCAAAGAAAGGGAAGGCCATTGTAGTCTGCTACAAATGCGACAAGAAGGGACATTTTGCTCACGAGTGCCGGACAGGCAAAGCAAAGAAGGCTGTTGACAAAAAAGAAGTGAGATGCTTCAACTGTGATCAAATTGGATATTATAAGAATTAGTGCAAGGAACCAGCTAAGGATTGAAAAGGAAAAAGCATAGGAACTGGCTACCTCAAGACCAACAGCAGAGGAGAAAGGAAAAGCTATGTTGGGAGATACGCTTTTGATTCATGGTGTATTAGTTAGAGTTCTATTTGATACCGGTGTATCACATTCTTTTATATCTCATAGTTTGGTAGAAAAGCTTTACCTAAAACCCTCATACTTAGTTACTTCCTTAAGGGTTGCGAATCCGATAGGAGGGTATGCGACTCTTGAGATGAGATGTGACCAGTTAGAGTTCAAATTATTAGGTCATATATATGCTTGCTGTTTGCATGTATTTGATTTTGTAGGGATTAGAATCATTTTGGGTATGGATTGGTTAAGTAAGTACAATGCTAGGATATTTTGCCATGATAGGAAAATATCACATAGACACCCTAGTTGTAGTGATTGGATTATATACTCCGTAGAAAATCCTAGTTTTGAGGTTAATGCTTTGTTGGGTGTTATGGAGGCAGAAGAAGAGATAAATAGAGTTTTCATTGTTACAGATTCGCAGATGTCTTTGAGCCCGTAGTAGAACTATCGCCGAAACGAGCTATTGAGTTTCGAATCGATTTAGTATCAAGAACTGAACATGCAGGTAGACCGCCAAGTAGAATGACACCTACCGAGATGAAGGAGCTAAAGGTGTTGTTGGTGGATTTAGAAGGTAAAAGTTTTATCAGACTAAGTAGCGCCCTGAGGAGCAGCCGTAGTGTTTGCGAGAAAACCGGATAGATCGTTAAGGTTGTGTATCAACTATCGTAAGTTTAATGAGAAGACGATAAAGAATCGATGTTCGTTACCTAGAATTGACGATATGTTCGACTAGTTGAGTAGAGCCAAAGTATTTTCTCGGTTGGATTTGGCAACAGGGTTCCATCAGCTTAGGGTAGCAAAGGATAGTATTCCTTTGACGGTGTTTAGGACCTGATATGGATCGTATGAATGGTTAGTGATGCCGTTCGGACTAACTAATGTGCCAGCATTCTTCGTGGACTTGATGAACAGAATCTTCCGAGAACATTTGAACAGATTCGTGTTAGTATTCATAAACGGCATTTTGATATACTCTAAGGATGAAATAGAGCATGAAGTTCATCTTAGAGTGGTGCTTGAGACGCTGAGGCAGGATCAACTGAAAGCAAAAATTTTGAAGTGACATTTTTGGAAGAAGGAAGTGAAGTTTCTTGGTCATGTAGTCTCAAAAAAGGGTTGTCAGTGGATCCGGCTAAGATCGAGGCAGTGCATAATTGAAAGAGACCCGAGACGGTGACTGAGATAAAAAGTTTTCTTAGGTTAGCTTGGTATTATCGAAGATTCACCGAGGATTTCTCACGGATAGCGGCACCGATGACGAAGCTATAACTCGAAAAGATGTGAAGTTTGTTTGGGTTAATAAGTGTGAGGAAGCATTCCAAAAACTGAAACACTTATTGACTAATGCACCTGTGTTAGTTGTTCCAAATGGGATCAAGACTTAGTGGTGTACATGGATGCGTGTGGAACAGGATTAGAAGCTGTGTTAATGCAGAGAGGTAAAGTGATTGCCTATGTTTCTCGACGGCTCAGACCGCATGAAATTAGGTACCCAACTCATGATTTGGAATTATCTACGGTGATTTTCGCATTGAATGTGAGGAGACATTATCTTTTTAAGAAACATTCGAGTTATATATGGATCATAAGTCACTAAGGTATTTATTCTCTTAGAAAGAGTTGAATATGAGATAGTAGAGGTGGTTGGACTTTTTAGCCTCTTATTACTTTGGTATTGAATACACACTGGGTAAAGGCAATAAGGTTGCAGATGCACTTAGCAGGAAACATCAGAATGAAGTATTGGCAATGATAGCTGAGTGGAAAGATTTAGAAGCATTGACTACATGCGGAATACAATAAAGATCCGAGATAGTTCTAGTCAAGAAACTGCTATGTTGTCATGTTTAGAAGTTTGACCGGTGATGATCGAAAAGATTTCTTTTAAACAAGGAGAGGATCCATTATTAGCTGAACGGATCAGAAAGTTAAGGAATGGAATGGAAAGCGGTGACTTGGAAGATTTCAGTGTTGACCAGAATAGGTGTTGAGGAAGAAAGGAAGACTGTGTGTTCCGAATATGGGAAACAATAAAAAGGAAGTTCTTAGAGAATGCCAATCATTCGAAGTTCACCATTCATTCGGGAGGACTAAGATGTATCAGAATATGAAAAGAAGTTTCTTCTGGGAAGGTATGAAGAGAGATGTAGGCTTATGAGTGAGAGTGTTTGAACTGTCAACAGGTAAAAGCTGAACATCAGAAACCGAGTGGGTTATTTCAGCCTTTAGATATTCTAGTGTGGAAATGAGATTCTATCTCAATAGATTTCATAGATGGGTTGCCAAGGTTGAATACAGGAAATGAGAGTATCTGGTTTATAGTGGACAGATTGACTAAGAGTCCACACTTTATACCCATTAAGTTGACTAGGATAGCAATAGATTTAGCTATATTATTCATGAGGAATATAGTTAGACTGCATGGTATTCCTAGTAGTATAGTAAGCGACAGAGATCCCTTATTTACTAGTGAGTTTTGGAAGAGTCTACAGGAGACTTTTGGTACCAAGCTCAAGATGAGTACTGCTTACCATCCGCAGACAGATGGCAAACAGTAAGAGTTAAAAAGGTCTTGAAGGATTTGTTAAGAGCTTGTGGGTTAGATTTTGGAGGATCATGGAAAAACCATCTGCACCTAGTCGAGTTTTCGTATAACAATAGTTATTAGACTAGTATATAGATGGCACTGTTTGAAGCTTTGTATGGAAGGCCATGCAAATCTCCCATTTGTTGGTTAAAGACCGGGGATAGATTAATTCTTAGTCTGGATTTGGTTAAAGAAGCTGCAGAAAAGATTGAGTTAATTTCGGCTAGGATAAAGAAAGCTCGGTCTAAGCAGAAGAGTTTTGACTATGATTTCGGTTTTGACTATGACCGAATTGATTTACATCTCAGTTTTGACTATGATTTCGGTTTTATGATTATGACCGAATTATTCCGCAAGCAACATGCCATGTTATGTTTATATATATATATATATATATATATATGCTTGTTGGTGATTTCTATGATTTCATATGGATTTATGATATGTTTAGATTAGAAAACCTATTAAATGACATCCAAATGGATTGCGTTTTTGATAAATGATAAAAAACATTATTTTAGAAGTGGGTTTCAAGTTTCATAATTTTGTAAGTAATTTTGGATTTATTATGAATTTTCTATGAGAGAAAATAGTTAATATTGGGTTTAAATTATTTAAGACAATTATACAATATTTTAGGTCTGAAATTTATATATGCTAGAAAGCATATAAAAAATGAATTATTGTGATTTTTGGGGAATTTTCCTAAGCATTTTATTATGCTTATAAAATTATTTAATTTAAGAGACTTAAATGTTTTATATGTATTATCAAAGAGAAGGGCTTATTCGCTTAAAATGTTTTAAATCGTAAATTTTGAATTCGGCAACCTTTTTAGAAAAGATATTTGTTAAATAAATGGCAACCAATCATATTTTGATAACTTGGGCAAGTTAGCTAAAAAGGAATTAATTTAAAAGGCAATAAACCATTTTTGTTTCCAATTACAACTTCTCAGCTTGCTTCGGTCACCATGCCTAGTTAGCCTTTCGAACCCATTCGAAACCAATATACATGATATCAAACAATTGGTATGTAGTGTATTGGAGAAAGGCGGAAGGAATGATGGTGTCAAAGGCATGTTTCGAAGGGGTTGAAGCCACTCTAATTAGCTTTCAAATCAATCAACTTATCTTTGTTTAAAAAGAGGTTTTCGAACAAGTTTCTACTTGCCTTTTTTTTTCCAGAAAGGAGCTTTCGAAAGATTTGCTGCTATTTTTGTTTTAAAAGAAGCTTTCGAATGGATAGCCGCTTTTGAACATGTTCGATACAAATGTTGCCGCATTAATACCTTTCGAATTATAATGAATTCGAAAGTGGTGGTTTTGTCTTTTAATTTAAAGCCGCCTTCTCAATGCTTTCAAAAGGGATATAGCCGCTTTTAAATGGTTTTGGAGGCAATGGTTTCGAAAGGGTGTGTTTCGAAACTATCCGCTTTCTTTTTTACTTGGGATTAATGCTTTCGGAAGTAATGCTTTCACCCCTGTTCTTTATGACCCTTTAGTTTTATTAGGTGTTAAACCCAATGGTTTTGAAAGGAATAATTTTTAATGACTTCGAAGCAATGTTTCCAAAAACCCTTACTTGAACCCAATGCTTTCGAAAAAGTACACTTTAAGTGTTCCGAAAGGTTTTCTTTAACTGTTTTTAGAGGAAGGTTTCCAATGCTTTCGAAGGATAAGTTTAAATGGTTTCGAAAGAGGAAGTCTAAGGTTTTATATAATGGTTTTGAAAGGCATGCTTTCAACTATTTTGAAAGGGATTGTTTAAGGTTTTAAAAAAAGGTTTCGAAGGAATTGCTTTAGCTTTATAGCTTAATTTTTTTAAGTTAAAAAGAGGCTTTAACTTATTTGAAGGGATAGATAATCCCATTAATTAGATTTTATCAACAATGTTTTATATAAAGCATATATCATGGCATAAGTATTTTGAGTAAAGCAAAGAGTATGACTTCCTTGTTTTATAAAGATATGATTTCAAGGGTAAACCATTCGTAAAGCTTGTTTACAAGGAAATAAAATTTGAATAGGGTAGTCAACCCTAAGTTTATGACTCAGATATTAGAAGACCAGATGTGACTAGTATGGGGTCACGCCCTATACTTTAGCTAATAGCTCCTAGCTAATATGTTTCCAAAAATCCTGTGTGTAAGGATTTGTCACAGGTGGGACTAAAATCATGTACACATAGAAGGGAATGTACAGAGTAAAGATAGGTTATTGGTGAGCCCGCAAAACCATTAGGATCAATTGATCCTGGAAAAAGATAGTTAAGGGCATATAGCCCAGTATTATGTCTAATAGAAGTTAGATTATTTATTTTGCCTAGTACACCCGAGTTAACCAATGGTTAATAGTTAGCCAAATAAAAATTATAGTGTGCACAGATGGTCCATTGATTACTTGATTATTACACATATACATTATTACTATTATTGTTATAATCAGTTTGATTGCAGGTTTCGATTTGCAAAAGATATGATTTTAAAAGGATATTAGTGTGGGAAAACCTATTCCGCTAAGCGATGTGGTCTCACTTAATATCAGTAAACCGAGATGTAATAGAATTATTCACACCAGGATTTATGTCTGACTCGAAGTTTATGTTTTTCCCTTAAACTCTTGGGCGCTCAAAATTTAATTTGTGTAGATTAAGAGTTAAGGACTTTTAAGGTTTAGTAGGTTGGATGAATAAGCTTTCGAAGACGTACACGAGGCAAAGCTAGTTATATAGGAGCTATTTTGCTTTATTTCCACTGTGATGTATTTATAACTAATATGTCTATCTAGTACTCTGATCATCTAAGGGGGCGTCTTCGTATGTCACTCTTGGCATACTTTGTAATAATTATATTTGATCAAAACCTGTGATGCGTTTGGGATTATGTAATTGAATACGAAATACTGATTTGAAATGTAATCAGAAAAGTTGTTTTTGGAAATCTGCAATTTTATTTCATATTCATGTGCCTGTAATATTATGGATACCATTAACACTATCGTATTTTGTCACCGAAAGTTAAATACTATAGATGACTACAGCATCTGTAGCACGTAGCTTTGGGCCTCAAGATAGAGGTTGTTATTCATTTCACCATCAGCATTGAAACAAGTCTAGAACGATACAAAATCGAAAGGGGCAGAAATCATACCAATCAATTACCAACAGAAACTCTCGATAACCGAAGATGGCCCGAAGAATCCGCAATGAACAAGTCAGATTAGGGTCCGCCGCTTCGATTACCATCAAAATTGATAAAGGGACACAGGCGATTTTGTTATTAATCGGCGCTTCAATTAGGAAACCCTAACTCCAGAAGACGGCTCGAAGATAAAGGAAGCCGAGTTTAGGGTTCCGCCGATTTGATTTTGAGAAGAGGAAAATAAATTTTGAGAAGATGAAATGGAAAGAAAGAGAAGTGGGAAATAATTAAGGAACATGTCGCCATGAAAATATTGAGAGGGAAATCAAAATATTGTATGGAGCCAAAACTAAATTTGTTGATAACTTCAATCAAACAACAAATAAATACTATCTAAAAACAAATGTGTAAGATCACGGTTGTGTCACAAAACATATGGATTTTTCATATGTTGTGTGAAAAAAATGGGATAACTGAAAATTTATCATATGTTGTATGATCCCTGTTGTCTGATTCACTTTTTGGCATAGTGATAAGTAGGGATCCAACAATGTTTGTTTCTGTTTGTTGGAAAAATTAGTTGGTAAAGAGTAGAACAAAGAGGGTGTGTTGTGCCATGTCACTGCCTTGAAAACAAATTTGGGCATGACTAAGTGGTAATCGTTGATTACCGTTCTGCCTTCAAGGTTCACACAACAGACTTCAAACTTGTGCACTTAAGGTTGAAGAATTTTTTTTTCAAATAGTAAAAGGATCTGGCCCAAGGTCCATAAACCGGCAAGAAAACCATACCCTTTATTACATCTCAATGGGAATACGATCCCAGCCGCATTTGTATTCTCATTTACACACTATTCTTCAAGAGCTTCCAAATCCTTGAAATTAGGGTTTTTTTACAATTGGGGCCATCTTTTGTCTCTTCGATTAGAATTCTATGTGACTACTTCATGGGGGTTTCCAGATCTTCCCCTCATTAGCAGTAGACAGCTTGAAATCAACGATTTTGCCTCTGGTTTTGTTCGAGCTTTCATAATTACTTATAATGTGCTACTTCATCCTTTGAAGCTCGCTGCTTCCTCCATTACTCCAAACTGATAAGTGGTAACTTGGTTATTGAGTTTACTTTTGTAGTAACTTTCGCCTACTCTCTTATCATTGATTTCAAGCTACAAAATTCTATTTTTCTTTAGGAATTGCAGTTTCTCCTCAGACATGAAGTTGGACGAGTGGTAGCTCCTACCAAAATCAGGTAAGATAAATGATTGATTAGAATTATTTTTAAAATTATAATCTGAATTAATATATCTAATTGCTTGTTTACTTTTCTTACAGGAGTTGCTTCTAGTTTTGATACTGGAACTGCCACCTCTAGCATAAATGCTATCGAGTTTGGCTCCATACCAACCTCCTAACCGGCCTTTTGACTAGTGCTTGCAACCGTGTTGAAAAGTTTTGCCATGGGAAATGTTAGAATTTGCTTTTCCGCTTTGTAAGTATACCTCCACTCTTCCTTGCAGTTATCAAGGTCATGTATGGTTAAGGATAGGTTTTGCGGTTCGATGTGATCTTTCTTCGCTTTATGATTTAGTATTTGGCAGTCTGTTTCTATGTTTTTCCACATCTGAATGCTTTCTATTTCCTTATTTGTGTGTGATCTTGCATTTCTTCCTTTCCAAATATGATAAATAGTTGTTGTTAGCATAATGCAGGCTTTGTTGTACTCTTTTGATTTGATTTTGAATCTTTGCTGAATGTGTTGAATACTTGTTCTAATGTTGTGCAAAGAGACATGTTGTGCAAGGAGACATATTGATTGAGATTGAGCTTTCTTTTTGCAATATACCAAATATGTAATGAATAGATGCAATCAAAGAATATATGCTCCACTGTTTATGATTTTGTTTTACAAAGGAGACATTTAGTTTCGCCAATTTTCCCCATTTGTTTCATTTGTCTCTTGTAGGCGGTCTATTTAATAAGGTAAAGTAGGCGCAATGAGCCATTTTTAGGTGGTTTTCCCTATTCCAAATTGTTTTGTACCAATCCACTTCAACTTCCGCACCTTTGATATATTCACCCGTGTTTTTAAAAGAAAATTTTTCTTCTGAAGTAAATTTCCAACTCCAATTGTATTTATTTATGCTTGAATCTATTTCAGTGCTTTCTATGGCTTTTCTAAATATAGAAGCTGTTGGATTTGGATTGGTATTCCATTTGCAATTTTGTATGATGCTTTCAACTTTTTCCTATGCTTCTCCAAATTGTAGTAAATTAGACCAACCCAATAAATTTACCAAAGAATTACCTTTGGTTCAAGGATCAAAGCAAAGGCTGGTTGTTTTCCCATCTTTGAATTTTCTTTCAATCATTTTTATTCTAATTTATCTACAATTTAAAATATTTTGCCAACTGTTAGAATAATGATTTTCCACTGGCATGGTCTAGAAGTTTTAATTTTCATATACTTTTCCGTCATCCATTTTGTCCAAAGTGATTCTACTTCTAAAAATTTCCAAAATAATTTTAGATGACAGACCGGGCTTAAATCTTTGAAGCTTCTTAATCCCAATCCCCTTGATTTTCTTGATTTGCAAACAGTTTCCCAAGAAACTTTATGATGTTTGTCTTTCTATATGAGGTTTACACATGTTTTTTCAATTTTCAAAATAGTTTTTGCTAGAATATTTTGTGTTTGCAGCTAGTACATGATAATCGCAGTGATGACATTGTGAATTAATTTTAATCTTCCAGCTAGAGAAAGCAATTTGCTAGACCATCCCTCTAATCTGTTTTGTAAAATATCATAAAGCCTTGCATAATCTTTGTCAATTATTTGATTCATACTAAGAGGAAGTCCTAGATATTTTACAAGCAGTAATCCTTCTTGAAATTTTAATATTTTCAGCATTTTTGACTTTCTGGTGCAAATTTTGCTGAAGTAAAATTTTCTTTTACCCTCATTGATTTCAAGACCGACATACTCTTTCAACTTTCCAAAGATATTAGCCATAGTACTTTCATTCTTCTTATATGCATTTATGAATAATAATAAGTCATTAGCATTTAATAAACGAGTTATAAATGGCTTTACTCTATTTGTGGTTTTTATATTTCCTACTATTTGTTCAAATTCCATTTGAATTGATGAATATTCCATTGCAATGGTGAATAAGTAAGGAGAAAGACGATCCCCTTGCTTTATTACCATACTGCTTTGTATAAAACCACAAGTAGAACCATTTATAAGTAATGTGTAAGTGACATTGTCAATGCATTCTCTAACCAAGTTACAAAATTTATCATTAAACCTAAACTGTTTTATCATATGCAGAATAAAATGCCTATTTATTTTATCAAAAGCTTTGTGCAAGTCAACCTGAATGCACATTTTGTTTTTACTACCTTAATTAAAGTTTCTAATCATTTCACAAGCAAGTACAGTATTTTCAATAATTAATATCCCTGGTATAAAGGCACTTTGATTTTCAAAAATGATATATTTTATACATACTTTAATTCTATTACAAAGGATTATTGTAATGATTTTATATTTAAAGTTACAATAGGCTATGAGTCTATAATCCCCTAAGTCATTAGGGATTTTTGTTTTTGGCACCAATGTGATCAAAGTGTGATTAAAGTTCTTCAAAAGTTTTCCATTCTCAAAAAACTCATTCACTACATCCAAAATTTTAAATTTGATTTCATCCTAATGAGTTTTATAAAACCTAGCCCAAAAACCATATGGGCCAGGCTTTTATCATTATTTGTGTTAAAAATAATGCCCTTAATTTCTTCTATATTTACAGAAGCTAGCAAAATCTCTTAACTATTTGGATGTAGTAATATTTAGCATCTATATTTGGGAAAATTTTCAAATAAGAGTCTGAGTTATACAAAGAATTAAAATAATTAATAGCTTTAGACTATATTTAGAAGCATCATTAAGTACTACTCCATTATTATCTATCGGTATTCCTATGTCATTTTTATGCCTTTTGTTAGACATTTTGGCATAGAAAAATTTGCTAGATTCATCACCATTGGTTAGCTAATCAACCTTAGCTTTCTGTTTCATATTCAGTTTAAACATGAAGAGCTTTAACTAAATTGCTCTGAGATTGAAAATTTTAATTTACAAGAAGAGGGTTTGAGCTATCATTATCAATACTATTTTGCAAACACTCACTTTCTTCTCTTATTTTATTTATTATAGATTTTGGTTTGATTTTGTTCCAGTTTTTCGGTTTTCCTTTTATGCTTTGTAAAGTTTTGCTAAATTTAAACTTTACAATACCCTATGCATATTCAGCGAAACCATTTTTAAAAATATCTTTGTATGAATTTTCTTTATATGATCATTAGAAGCTTGAGGAAGAGTATTACATACGAAATCTAAAAATTGTTTAAAATTTTTTTAATTCAAAAGAACTCTATCTAGTTTACACTAAATGTTTTTCATTCACCTAATTTCCAAGTGTATTTATTTCCATAAATTATAGGCTCAACTAATCCAGTTTTTAAAATAAGATTATTGACTATTTCTAATTTTTTTCTCAAAAGCATGTAACACTGTATTAAAGTCTCCTAACAATTTCCATGAATTATTCAGTTTATCATTTAATTGTCTTACATGTTCCCAAAGAATATTTCTTTCTTTTTCACTATTGGATGCATAAATAAAGGTGATTTCTATTACCAAACCTCCCTTATTTTCACAAACACAGTGAATGAAATGATAATAAATATACTATTGTTTTATTACCTAGATATTTGAATCCCATAAAACCATAATTTTGTCATTACCTCCCATGACATTGTTGTTTATAATTTTCCAATTATTAAGACACTATTTTGGTACAATTCAATTTTGTTATCATCTAATTTGTGTTTAAGTATTCCTAAAATACTAGGACTTTATACTTTTAGAAAATATACTAAATTAGTTTTCCTTTCCCTTTTAAAAGAAACATTAAGCTTCCAATGACTTTTGCATATTCATCTTGTGACCCACTAAGTCCTTTGTTTTTTTAAGATGCTTACTAGAATTATACGTAGATCGAACATGAGTCACATCAAAGTAATTAAACCTTTTTAAAATTTTCTCTGTGTAGTGAGACCGATTCAGTGAAAAACCGGTTGGAGTTTTTCTCATTTTAATTCTTAGTATCACATTAGCCTCTCCTAGATCTTTCATCTCAAATTAGGAGGATAAATTTTTTTTTGGCATCATTTGCTACAACCATGTTGTAGGAAATGCGGATTACGGATCTTAAGGCAGAATTAACACTAGATGGGGGTGAATAGTGTTTAACTAATTTTATGAATCTTTTTGAAATCTTTTCAAATTAAACCCAAACAGATGCGATTCACAAACACAGAGACAATCACAGAACCAGACACAGATGCAAATAGTAAATAAATGCAGTAAACCAGAATTTTATACTGGTTCGAAGTTACCCTACATCCAGTCCCACCCAATTTCTTGTGTAGATATCTTTTCAAATATAATGTCGATATTACAACATCAATTTCAAGGCCACGAGATACACCCTCCTGTCTCCGAGTCCAGGGCAAACTCTCTTGATTTAACTAGGCTACAAGATCACCTAATTAATTTACAGTCTACAATCACACCCAATTAATTTACGAGCCACAATCACACCGTTTCCAATCACAGTTTGATAGAGAGAGACTTGATACACTTCGATCTTTGATTACAAATGATCCTATAACTCTGTATAGCACTGAGATCTTTGAGAGAGAGTGGCAGAGAATCAAACTAGACACGATCGAGTTTGATTCACTTAGAATTTGGCAGAGTTTTGCTAAGAATGTTCGAAAATAAGAATGGAAGAGAAGGAGGAAAGAAAGCAAAGAAATCTTAAGTGAAAATTCATTGAAAACTACTAGTATATATAGGAGAATAATGGTCATGTCCATTCGTGAAAGGTTATGACGAATAGACACTTCTTTTGAAAATTTGAATTTTAAAATCTACTGCTACCATGTCGACATGGGGGGTATAGGCATGTCGACATCCCTTTGTATTTTTTGAAAATTGATTTTTGTTTTAAAAGAGATTTTCTTTCAAAAGTGTCGAAACAATCTTAGAACTTTGTAAACTATTTTGAATATACTTTATGATTATAAAACCTTTGGAAAGTGATCTTACGAAATATAAAAGTAATAAAAACTATATATAAATATTTTGAGATTAAAGCTAAAACATTAAAACCAAGAGATGGATTAAAAACAAGAAATGATTTTGAAATTAATATGATTAAAAATAGTTTTTGAATCAAGGATAAAATATTTAAACCGAGAGAGAGATGCCTTTTTAAAAAGATAGTTTTGAAAGAATATAAAAATAAGTCATTTTGAAAATTTTGTGGATTCCATTCCACTAGAGAAGGTCATGGGTTCCATCCCACTAAAGAGGTCGTGAGTTCCATCCCACTATTAAAGCGAGAAAGTGGATTCCATTCCACAATTAAAATCCGAATAAATATTTAAGTGTTGTTATGAAGTTTTAACATAAATAAAGATGTCTGCACAAAAAATGGGCAAACACTCAAATTGTTGTTGTAGAGCTGTAAATATTGTTTGTAGTATATAGCTATTGTTTGATGAAAATTAGTTGCAGATGTTTAAGGTAGAAAATCAGTAATTTGCAATAAAAAATATGCAAAGGACTTAAATGTAAAAAGATACAGAATTTATAGTGGTTCGGCTTGAATGTGCTTACGTCCACTATTCCTCTTTTATTATCCCTTTAGTTTCTGATTACAAGTACAAGCTTTGAAACGAGTAAACATGTTATTAGAACTAAGATTTTTCCCTCTCGAAGTTGTCTGCCATTGTTGCTGAATGCTTCGCTTTTCAGCATTCTCTTTTTTTATGATATCATGTGCTTGGTATTTATAGAATGAAGTTATGATGAGAGGCAGCTGAGTATATAGTATTTGGAATTTGGTTCAACCTTCTTTCCTCCAAGATTTGGTTCAACCTTCCTTACATGATTGTCAAGCTATTCCACTTATGACGACCTCCATAAACCTCCAAGAACCTCGGAACGCGTCATGAAGAAATCCCCGAAGTATCGTCGTGCCATGAAGAAAATTTCCAACTTTTTTTAGATCGGTTATACCAAGGTTGAGCCCCAAGCAAACCTTCACCCGAGTCAAAGCAGCATTACTCCCAGCCGACTCCAAGTAAACCTTTAAATTTCTCATACCTGACTCCAAGCAACCACCGAACCGAAGATTTGGTTTGGTCAACGGACAGACTCTAAGCAGACTCCATATTTTCAAGGTCTGACTCCAAGCAACCGCCGAACAAAAGTTTTGGTTCGGTCATCGTACCACTCCAAGCAGACTCCAGATTTTCAAGGCCCAACTCTAAGCAAGCATCGAACCAAAGTTTTGGTTCGGTCAACGGGCCGACTCCAAGCAGACTCGAGATTTTCAAGGCCCGACTCCAAGCAAGTGCCAAACCAAAGTTTTGGTTCGGTCATCGCACCAACTCCAAGCAGACTCAAGATTTTCAAGGCCCGACTCCAAGCAAGCGCCGAACTAAAGTTTTGGTTCGGTAATCCAACCGACTCAAAGCAGACTCTAGATTTTCAAGGCCCGACTCCAAGCAAGCGCCGAACCAAAGTTTTGGTTCGGTCAACGGGCCGACTCCAAGCAGACTCGAGATTTTCAAGTCTCGACTCCAAGCAAGCACCAAACCAATTTTGGTTCGGTAATCCAACTAACTCCAAGCAGACTCCAGATTTTCAAGGCCTGACTCCAAGCAAGCGCCGAACCAAAGTTTTGGTTCGGTCATCGCGCTGACTTCAAGCAGACTCGAGATTTTCAAGCCCCGACTCCAAGCAAGCGCCGAATAAAAGTTTTGGTTCGGTCATCGAGCCGAGGATCCTGGCTTGCTGTTGGACTGTTGCCCTTAAATGGCAGTAGGCGTTTCGGTGTCGACCCCACGAAATGGTGGTGGATAAACCTTAAGATGATCATATCTCTCAATCCGTAGCTCGGAGTGAAACGCGATTTCGACCTATGTCCATATCTTGATCTCAAGAATACCTCCAAACTAGTTTGAGTCTGTTCCAGAACAATGACGATTTTCCCCTGACTCCTCATATTCACTATGTAGTGGGCGAAAATGCCCACAGTATTTGCCCCCCAAAGCATAGTTTCATGAATACAAAGTGTGCTTTGTTTAATCCAAGACTGTCTTCTTAGTCTTGCAATGGTTATATTGATGTCTGAATATCTATATCTCATCTTCACCTCTGATTTTTCGATGAGCCTCCTTTTGCTAGTTTGATATGGGACTTTGTTCGTTCTGAGGAGGACTTGTTAAATTTTTGTAGCCGTCTTTGATTAGTCTTTATCTGACAGGATGCTGTTTTTCTTGGACTTTTGGTTTCCTACGTTGAGGCTTCATACAGTATGCTGACCAGCTGATGTATACTTTGCGTTGTCGACTTTGGAATTGTGATGTGGTACTTCGGCTATGTTCATTGGTGGTTGAGTCAAGCTATCCCGACCATCTCATGTGATCGCCAAGTTTGTGTATTTCACTACTAATCATTTCTCCACTCTTGTGCATGCTTTGACAAGATCAATCATTGATGAATTTGATAGAGTAAGAATCTCTGTGGAAGGGTCTTTGTATGTAGGAGATGATGCGGAGTGTTATCGAGTGAATGTCGATTATGACTTCCCTAGCCCATGTTTTGTATCTTCTACTTGAACGTTTGTACAAAGATATGTATATTTTATATAAATTTGGTTGGAATCCTCATACCTGATAAGGTGTAATTGGTTTGTGTGGCATACAGTCTAGTAAAGTGATGATCAGTTTTACCAACTTCTTCAATAGCTTGGTTTGATAATCCTCAGTGTACTTGTACATATTAGATTGCTGGTAAGTTTTGACGGATAAGTGTTGGATTATAGAGAAACTTGGTGAAGGAGTAAGGATAGTCGGTCCATGGGATTGGGTTGGTGGAGTTTATTGGACCAAAACAATTTGGTTCGAGAATGGAAGATGATAGCTGAACAACTTGGTCTGGTACATGAAAAGAGGCCGGACCGAGGTGCAAAAAGGGGTCGGACGAAAGTGTTGGCAGGTTGCATGGTCCAAGGTCGAAACAATGATCTGGTGCACTGCCTGTGCCAATCATAAGCTTGTGTTTGGTGTCTAGCAATTGTGACTGAGTCAAAATTCTTCTTTGGCACTAACACAAGACTATAACTAAACCAATCTTTGAGAGAGCGACATTGACTTTTCTTTCTAGGGTCTGCGAGGAATTGTCCATGCTAGGAGTACTTCATTATTCTCATGAGAAGTCATGGTCGCGGCAAAATGTGAGTTACGGATGGCTCGATTGGAAAGCATACTCTGATTGTGGGTAAGAGTGATTCATTATTGCTGGTTTGAGTTATGCCAAGTGCTGATGTTGGATGCCCCCAGTATGTGGTGTTTAGTTGGAATAATCTTTGGACATTGGAAACCTTAATTAGTATCGGTTTATTATTTCCTTTTGATCAAGTAGAATCAATCTTTTAATTCAAATGTCATGTTGGCTTTGGCGGTAGAGGATCATCCTATTCTGTTGACTTTACTTGTAAGTTTAGGGTCCTTTCGGGCCTAGTGTGGTCAAGGACTTTCATCCTTGCCTTAGAATTAGTTACATACTATTAATACACTTTTATTTGGAATTTTACCATAGATATGTGTTAGAGTCATCCCGCGTGTCCTCGAGATTGATTTATTAGGTAAAGGTATCAATCTATTTGTGTTAAAATAGACTTTGATCTAAATTAATTACATTTGGAAGGTTATAGATCGAATCACTTTTATTTAGAGAGGTCCTTATCATTCGAAGTAATTCCCTATTACTAAGGTCTAGAGAGTAATTTGGGGGACGTGGCAGTCCACAAATACTCATCACATCCTCCAGAGCACCCTCTAGCGATGTTGTCAAAAGTTGGCCGGGAGCGCTTATTATTTGTCTGGGTTTGCCCCTAGTATAGTGCACTTGGTTGCTTCTCACAACATGCTACCTTGTATCATGAATAGGTTTTAAACTTGCAAACTAAAGGTCATGATTCCAATGTGCTATTACCAAGCTGAGTGGTAGTGTATGTGTGTAATCAAGGGGTGAGGTGGTGCTATGCCCCTAAGTATTTTTTATCGAATTTAGCTTACCTTACAAAAGTCAGTCATACCTTTGCACTGAATTTTTCTCAGGTTCCATAAGTGTGCTCAGCTTTGGGAGAATCCTTACAGTTTCTTGAGAGAAGTTGGCTGGAAGGGATATTCTAATTCTTGTGGTAATGTTGGATTGATGTTTCGCTATCTCTAATGGAGTTGACTCGATGCTCCGTTTCCTCTGGTAGAGTGGAACTGAATGAATATCATGCTATGGTTGGTAGAGTGGAATTCATATTTCTACTATCTGTATGTAATGCCACAAGACTAAAAGAAATTGTTAGAAGCTTCTAGTTTAACTACAATGAACTATATTCTCCGTCAAGAGAGTCCTTCTAAACTTAAGATTCATGGCACGTAAGTTACTTGCCTTGATTGTGGATTTTGGTGACATATGGTTTGTCAGCCCAACCTATGTTCCAAGGGAGTGTAACTTTTGCGACTGCCGTACTTAAGATTTAGAGCTGGGATTCACACACAGTAACTACCCAGGCCATTATGGCCTGTATCGTGAGTATTATTCGATTTACTATGGCCCAGCTAGTGTGGATTGTCAACTACGAACTATACCTGGCTGCAGCCATGCTTTAATCACGGGATTTATTATCAGTTCGCAGTTGCTGGCGAGCTGAACACTAATGATAAACTGCCTAGGCTATAATCGTGCCTAATCTGTGGCTTATAGTCGGTTTATCATTGCTGGCTAGGAGGCCGATCATCAGCAGTGAACTACCTAGGCTATTTTCGTGCCCTTAGTGATGGTTATCTTGCTTTCAGTGCTGCCGACGAGAGATTACGATTGATCACAATAGAAAAATATTAGACAAAAAATCGAGCAAAACATCAATTTTTATAGTGGATTGGCCAGAATATGCCTATGTCCACTGTCTTTCTTTTATTGCTTCAAGTAATACATGCTTTTTACAAGCTGAGAGAAGTAATGGCGGAGATGCTGGAGATTCCTTCCTTTCCTAAACACCTTTTCCGTCAACTGTCGATGGAATGTAAGCTCTGTTGTGGAGATCCTTATGACCAACAAATGGTCCTTCCCAAACAAGATCTAGTGCGCTTGGATGGGGAAAGACTTGCTTGAGAACAATATCTCCCTCTTGTAACTCTTGGGGCTTCACCTTAGATTTGTATTGTTTTTCCACTTTCCGTCTGTGTGCGGCGGTCTTGAGAGCGGTGTTATTCCTTCTTTCTTCAATCGGGTCTAAGGATATGTTGAGAGGCCCCACGTTTTATTTCGTATTATAATGTGTCCTACGATGTGAAGGGACAACTGTTTCGACCGAAAATATGGCCTCAGCCCCGCATGCTTAAAGCAAATAGAATATGTCCTATTGCTGTTTTGTAGGAGGCTTGGTGGGCCCACGGTGCCGTGGGTAGTTCGTCAACTCACACTCCTTTGGATTTATCTAGTTTTTCCTCAATTAGTGTTTGCAAGACTTTATAAACAGCTTCAACCTGCCCATTGGCCTGGGGCAACTCCTGTCATGAGTCAATCCATGCTAGGCTTAGAATGCATTTATTCTTTGAGTTACTCAAGCTAGATTTGTGCCCGGATGCCTGACTGGTATGTCATTGCCAGGGAAAGGGGCGGTCGTCGGCAGTGAACTGCCCAGGCTAGTGCCCTTAGTCATGGCTATATTATTTTCACTGTTGCTAACACATGCTTGTGATCTGGGTTGTTAATCACAAAAGAAGTAGTGGTTATAACCACATAGGTGTTAAGTGAGTATAACTACATATGTGTTAAGTGAATGCATTAGTCTCTTGTCTCGGTCAAAGGGAAAGAGTAGTTTAGACCAAACCCGCCACTTCGAAAAAAGCGCAAAGTACCAGGTTGTGTAGTATGTCTGGTTTAAGATGTTCTCTTGGATAGGAAGTCTCGCTTGGTATTTTTGTAAGACTTTGTGGAACTTAGGAGCCGATGGCATAGTCCTGAAATGACAACAACCGAGTTAGATAAAAATGAAAGAAGAGGTTTGTTATGGTACCTCCTTTGCAGGATCATCTATTGTCATGCGTATGACATGTTTATGCGAGCATATTGTGTGATCGAAGATCTCCTCATAAGGATTTTCTGCAAGTACTATGTTTGATAACGGGGGTTTTACTGGGCCAAGATTCTTGTTTGGCGTTTTAGTGCTGCCTCCTAGCAGTTATTGGTCTAGTCATTTTGTCAAGTTAACTCCGGCGAGTTTGGTGGACTTATAGTGGATGTCCCCAGTGTGCATCCTGCTATCCTTAGTTCTTAATCAATTTGAACTGTGTTTTTTGATTATTGGATCATGATAGAGTGGTGAAGCTAGTATCTTGATTGGTGACTGCAATGTCCTAATGGTTTACTATATATATTACTGATTCGTGTTGAATTTTTATATGAGGAGTAGTGGTGGTGGTTATGGATATCTCTCGCCTTTTTGTTGTGGGCCAAATATGTTGGAATTGCTAGAGCTCCGTCTTTCAAAGCCTTTTTATATAAACTATTATGTTATCCAAGTTCTTGGGAGATGTCATTTCCATCCCATCCTCTTCCTTACCCTTTGAGGTAATACCATACTCAAATGGATGGCTTCTCTCTGATCATTGATCATTCGAGCTCCGGAGGCAGAGAGTTGTATCTATTCCATTTTGTTATAGCATTTGTGTTGTAAGCTGTGCTACCGTCCCTAGGTGACCATCTATTTGAACTCCCGATGGTGATGTTTTCTCATCTTTATGTGCCTTGTTGACCGAAAGGAGAGGTCATGCATAGTTGTAGGGGCTAGTTTGATTTTTTGTCTTTACATCGTGTAGCGTGTAAGTACCCTTGGGTCGATCAGCATATGCAACGGATTTATGAATCCTTCCTTCACCTTTTTCCAAGGATGGAGATCCAAGAGTAGATGGTAGAGCCCTGCAATAGCTTAAGATTGATTAAAATGAAAGAAAAGTAATTATATAGTACCTCTTTTGTGCCCCTCGTTTATCAGCAAGTGTGGAGATCTTGGCAAGTGTCTTGGGGTCGGGTTAGCCCCTTATAAAGGTTTGTAGTGGGCACTCAAAAGTTATTATTTTCCTAGAGGGTGGACTAGTAACTCTTGGTCTTATCTCCTTCTCTTTTCATATTTATTTAACATATCCCTAGGTAAGGAGAGCTATTGACATTATTTGAATCATGTCTGGTACGCGTTGGATTGGTGATGCATTCGTGCATGATAGGAGTGATGAAGTGTCGTGCTTGTCATATCTAGACTTTGAGTATTCAATCATCATGACTTCGGTCTCCAAGTTGTGATATTTCGATCCATCAGTGGGATCCCAATTATAGTACTTTGATTTGATGCTGGATGGAAAAAAGATTGTGCTTGGGGTTCATTTGGTTATGTGAAATGCCCCATGTGTTCTCTAGACTGGGACTTTTCTTGTATTATAACGTTGAGGTCGAATACTTCTGTCTGCCCTAAGCGTGTCAAGAGTTTATCCACCAAAGCTTTATGTTAAGCAGTGAAGTGTTTACTGATTTTAATCACAACCATGTCGAATTTACATCCGATAATTTTTAGCACCGAGAGGTTATTAAACTAGTCTTCCTACTTTTTCACATCTGGATAGCTGTTGCATTCTTTGTAGCGGAGTTCTCTTACTTTAAGTGGCATATCGAGAAGTTTTTTTCCTTCCCTTCCTATAGAATTTTTACTTTTCGAGAGAGATAATTCACTTTTCGGAAAGGATTGGGAGTTTTTGTAGCTTCGAAGGGTTGATGGTCCAACTCTTGAAATAAAGAGAGAATCTTAAGATAGGAGGTATAGCTTCTCAATCCGAGAAATGGTGATTACAAACATGAAAAAGAAGAAGAGAAAAACTCTAATTTCAAAGAGACAATGACTTTAAATCAGGAGAAAGGATTTCGAGTTTGGAGGGAGAAAATGATTTTCTTATAACCGTAATTTTATATTTTACTAGGGGAATAGATTCCTCTTATATAAAAGAGGAAGATAGTTTTCTTATGTTAAAGAAGCAATGCTTTTGGATGGAAAGAGAATAAGATTTGATTTTAGATCTGAAAAATGACTAGGTGTTTCTTTTGGTCAAAACAGTTTTTTTGATCTGAAATGAGAAAAAGAAGATAGAACGATTACAGATCTAAGAAATAAATACATGTTTCTTTTTGGGTCGAGAAACAGTGTTTACATATCTAAAAGGAGATTTAGTGATTTCAGATTTGAGGTGAGTGCATGTTTTTTGTTGGTTAAGGAGCAGCGTTTGTAGATCTGAAATAAGAGAAAAGAAAGATAGATTTTTTTTATCTTCAAGGAATAGTGATTGCAGATCTAAAAAGAGAAATAGATTTTGCTAAAGTAACAGTTTCAGATCTGGAAGATATAGAGTATTTTAATCTAAGAAACAATGATCTCAAACTAGAAAAGTAAGAAAAAGAGAATCTCTCATGCCAAGGAGACAGTGACTTTAAACCTGAAAAGAAAAAGATATAAATTTTATTAAAAATGCAATTTCAGATCTCAAGACTAGAAACAGGTTTTCTTTTGTGAAAGAAAATAATGATCCAGATCTAAACAGAGGGAAAAAGAAGGTTTCTTATGCCAAGAAACCGTGTTCTTGGATTCCAAATGAGAAAAGAGAGGTGGCTTGATTTTAGATCCAAAGAATGGGTACATGTCTCTTTTTGGTCAAGGAACATGTGTTTGTGGATCCGGAATAGTAAAAGTAATATCTAAGGATTTCAGATCTAAGAGATGACATTTTTTTGCTAATAAACAGTGTCTGTGGATAGTAAAAGTAAGATATAAAAAGTGGACAAAAGAATTTCTCTATGTAGTAAAATGGATGTGCAAAATGGAAAAGGGGGATTTTTTGTTTTATGTAAAACAGTCAGGGTAGATCTGAAAAGAAACATAAATTTCAGATCTTAGAAAAGGGGAGAGAGTTTCCTAAGAGAAGAAACGATATTCTCCAGTTAGAAGATTAGAAATAGTAGGTTTCAAAACAAAAATAAAATAAAAAATAGAGAATTTCCTTTTAAAAAAGGAAAGTTCAGCTCTCAGTGAAAGCACCAAAATGTTAGCACAAAAAATGGGCAAACACTCAAATTGTTGTTGTAGAGCTGTAAATATTGTTCGTAGTATATAGCTATTGTTTGATGAAAATTAGTTGCAGATGTTTAAGGTAGAAAAACAGTAATTTGCAATAAAAAATATGCAAAGGACTTAAATGTAAAAAGATACAGAATTTGTAGTGGTTCGGCCTGAATGTGCCTACGTCCACTGTTCCTCTTTTATTATCCCTTTCATTTCTGATTACAAGTACAAGCTTTGAATACGAGTAAACATGCTATTAGAACTAAGATTTTTCCCTCTCGAAGTTGTCTTCCATTGTTGCTAAAAGCTTCGCTCTTCAGCATTCTCCTTTTTTATGATGTCATGTGCTTGGTATTTATAGAATGAAGATATGAGGAGAGGCAGCTGAGTATATAGTATTTGGAATTTGGTTCAACCTTCTTTCCACCAAGATTTGGTTCACCCTTTCTTATATGACTATCAAGCTATTCCACTTATGACGACCGCCATACACCTCCAAGAACCCTGGAACGCGTCGTGAAGAAATCCCCGAAGTATCGTCGTGCCATAACAAAAATTTCCAACTTTTTTTTAGATCGGTTATACCTGGGTTGAGCCTCAAGCAAATCTTCGCCCGACTCCAAGCAGCATTACTCCTAGCCGACTACAAGTAAACCCTTAAATTTCTCATGCCATACTCCACGCAACCACCAAACAAAAGATTTGGCTCGGTCAACAGACAGACTCCAAGCAGACTACATATTTTCAAGGTCCGACTCCAAGCAACCGCCGAACAAAAGTTTTGGTTCGGTCATCATACCGACTCCAAGCAGACTCCAAATATTCAAGGCCCGACTCTAAACAAGCGCCGAACCAAAGTTTTCGGTCACCGGACCGACTCCAAGCAGACTCGATATTTTCAAGCCTCGACTCCAAGCAAGCGCCGAACTAAAGTTTTTGTTCGGTAATCCAACCGACTCCAAGCAGACTCCAGATTTTCAACGCCCGACTCCAAGCAAGTGCCGAACCAAAGTTTTTGTTCGGTCATCGTACTGACTCCAAGCAGACTCGAGATTTTCAAGGCCCGACTCCAAGCAAGTGCCGAACCAAAGTTTTGGTTCAGTAATCCAACTGACTCCAAGCAGACTCAAGATTTTCAAGGACCGACTCCAAGCAGGTGCCGAACCAAAGTTTTGGTTCGGTCAACAGGCCGACTCCAAGCAGACTCAAGATTTTCAAGCCCCGACTCCAAGCAAGCTCCGAACCAAAGTTTTGGTTCGGTAATCCAACCGACTCCAAGCAGACTCTAGATTTTCAAGGCCCGACTCCAAGCAAGCGCCGAACCAAAGTTTTGGTTGGTCATCGCGTCGACTCCAAGCAGACTCGAGATTTTCAAGCCCCGACTCCAAGCAAGCGCCGAACAAAAGTTTTGGTTTGATCATCGGGCCAAGGATCCTGGCTTGCTATTGGATTGTCGACCTTGAATGGCGGTAGAGCGTCTCGGTGTCGGCACCATGAAACGGTGGTGGAAAAACCTTAAGATGATCATATCTCTCAATCCGTAGTTTAGATTAAGACACGATTTTGACCTATGTCCATATCTTGATCTCGAGAATACCTCCAAACTAGTTTGAGTCTTTTCCAGAACAATGATGATTTTGCCCCTAACTCCTCATATTCACCATGTAGTAGGCAAAAATGCCCACAACACTAGACTCTATTACTTATCTTGATATCTTGAACTCTTGAACTCTTGATACTCATGAGTCTTCTGTTTTGATTTCTTCAATCTTGAATTCGTCAGTATTGAATCTCTATACTGTACAGTTTTCATTCTCAGCACCTGCATATATATCCTGCATATACATATATATCTAGAAAAATATATAAGTATTTATATTTTATAACAAGTCTTAAGGTTGTTGTTATCAAAACCATCATCTCAGTAACTAACAATCTCCCCCTTTTTGATGATGACAACCTATGTTTATAAAATATACTCTACCAAACCCTTATTCCCTCTTATTCCAACAACTCCCCTTTAGTCTACTAACTCCCCCTTGGTATAAGCCTAACTATCCTATTTTATAATTCTCCTCCTTTGTCATCAACAAAAACTAAGCCTAAACTACATAACTCCCCCTTAAACTAATACTATGGAACTAAATGCTAATAACGAAGTATAATAAACGAAACAAAAATCTAATTTTATTATATATGATGTTACATTACACATATATATGAAATATAGACACAAATATATACAAGTACACAAAATATAAAAACATTAATATAATAACAATCTAACGAGAGTCCTTGATAATTGGTGACTTGTGAATCGAACAATTAGGGTAATGGAGATAAAAGTTTCCATATTGTTCGACCAAATTACCATTTTTGTCAAAACAGACTTCTCCAACACAAACAACATTATCGTCCTCGTCCATTTTCACTTCTTCCTCTTCTTCTTCGTCGTCCTCTAATGGATTATGAATACGTACGTTAGAGGAATCATCTTCAATCATAATAGGGTCTGCATGATTATCCATTAGAAATCTTTGCAAATTTCTAAGAATCTTGCCTTGTTTCTCTTGTTCCTTTGCCATCCTTATTTGCATGACTTGTAATTCAGTCAGCATTTGCAGAGAATCCTTCATAATTTTCTCAATCTTCATTACTCGAGCCAATGTAGTACGTTGGAATGGACCAGAATTAGGATAAGGGAAGGAAATGGTTGCATTTTGGTTTGATTTAGAAGAGCAGGCCATTACTTTGTATTTTCAGAAGTTTATTACAGAGAAAATGAAGTGAGAAGACAGATGAATTCGAAATATTATGGTTATATAACCACCAAACTGATTTTAGAGGGAAAATCAAAATTTCAAATCAGACCGTTGTATGTCGACATGGGGGTAGGGACATGTTGACATCCCTTTGAAAATTTTGACAATTTTGTTTTCCTCTATTTAATTAAATATATATATGTTACTATATCTATATTCTATATCTCAGTTATAGAACAAATACCTGGTTCTCATCTTAATTTAGTAAAGGTTGATTGATTCAAGGGTTTGGTTAGAATATCAGCTATTTGATTCTCAAAGTTGATAAATTCAAGGGAAATAATCTCTTTACTTATATTATCTTTGAAAAAATGATGTATGATATCAATATGTTTGGTTCTGGCATGATGAGTAGGATTTCTGAATAAATTTATTGCACTTGTATTATCACAATAAATTGGTGATTTTGAAATATTTAATCCAAAATCCTTTAGGGTCTGTTGCATATAGATAACTTGAGAACAAGCGAAAGCAGCAGAGATATATTCTGCTTCAGTTGTTGATAGTGAGACAGTATTTTGCTTTTTACTAAACCAGGAAACCGGAGAATGTCCTAAAAAGTGACAAGTTCCACTTGTACTTTTTCGGTCTGGTTTACAACCAGCATAGTCAGCATCACAATATGAGATTAAATCAAATGAATCATTTTTAGGATAAAATAGGCCATAGTCTAAAGTGTGTTTAACATATCTTAGAATATGTTTAACAGCTTTTAAATGAGTTTCTTTGGGTTGAGATTGGTATCTTGCACAAAGACCGACACTATGCATGATATCAGGCCAACTCGTAGTTATATAGAGTAGCGAACCAATCATTCCCGTGTATAGTTTTTGATCAACATCTTTTGACATGTCTTCTTTATTCAAGGCTTCATTGGTTGCCATAGGAGTGGGTTTTCCACTCGCAGTGGTCATACCAAACTCACTAACTAGATCCCTAGCATACTTTTCTTAACTAATGAATATACCACTATCTAATTGTTTTATTTGCAATCCTAAAAAGAAAGTAAGTTCACCCATATGACTCATCTCAAACTCTTTTGTCATTATTTCAGAAAACTCTTTGTTCATTTCATTATTTGTTGATTCAAAAATGATATCATCTACATAAATCTATACTAATTTGATATCATTTTTGTTTCTTTTAATAAAAAGAGTATTATCTACTCTATCAATTTCAAAATTTGATTGTAATAGGTAAGATCTTAGTCTGTCATACCAGGCTCTTGGAGCTTGTTTCAGACCATATAAAGCTTTTTTTAATTTATAAACATGATTTGGAAACTTTTCTTCTTCAAAAAGTGGAGGTTGTTCAACATAAACATCCTATTTAACAAAACCATTTAAAAAGGCACTTTTGACATCCTTTTGAAATAATTTGAAATTGTTGTGGTTTGCGAAAGCAAGTATAATTCTAATGTCTTCTAATCTTGCTACGGGTGCAAAGGTTTCATCAAAGTCTATTCCTTCTTCTTGACAATAACCTTGCGCGACTAACCGAGCTTTATTTCTAACGACCTCACCTTGTTCATTCATTTTATTTTTATACACCCATTTAGTTCCTATTATAGTTTTGTCCTCGGGTCTAGGAACAAGTTCTCATACATCATTTCTAGTGAATTGATTTAATTCTTTTTGCGTAGCAAGAATCCATGAATCATCATATGTTGCTTCCTTTGGATTTTTGGATTCAATAGTTGATATAAAAGCTACATTACTCATCCTGTTTAGTTGATTTCTATTTCTAACAACATATTCAATATTTTCTATAGGATGATCTTTTAAAAGCCTAATACTTTTATAAGGATGAACAGTTTCACAATTTGTTTCATTTGATTCATTATTTAAAGTAACAAAATTATCTTCATCATTTATTTGAACAAAATCTTTGAAATTTTCATCAAAAGATACATGCATTGTTTCTTCAATGGTGTTAGTTTTTAAACTGAAAAATCTGTATGCTTTACTTCTATTAGAATATCCGATAAATATTCCTTTGTCGGATTTAGGATCAAATTTATCTAAATTGTCCTTTGTATTTAGAATAAAGCATTTACTTCCAAAAACTTTAAAATAAGATACCTTTGGTTTCTTATTAAAAAGAAGTTCATATGGTGTTTTATTGGTTAGAGGTCTAATTAAAATCCTATTCAAAATGTAACAAGCTGTAGCGACTGCTTCAGCCCAAAAATTTCTTAGTAATTTACTATCTGAAAGCATAGTTATTGCACACTCTTGAATCATCCTACTTTTACGCTCTACCACTCCGTTTTGTTTTGGAGTTCTTGGAAAAGAAAAATCATGAGTTATTCCTTTTTTATTACAGAAATTCTCAAAATTTCCATTTTCAAATTCTCCACCGTGATCACTACGAATAGCTTTGATTTTTTAAGAAAGTTGATTTTGAATTCTTTTTGCAAAAGTTTTAAATAAATCCAAAGCATCACTTTTATGTTTCAGAAAAATTGTCCATGTAAATCTAGAATAATCATCTACAATTACAAAAACATATTTACTGTGATTTATTGACTGAATTTGAGATGGACCAAACAGATCTAAATGAAGTAACTCAAGAGGTTTTGAAGTTGAAATCATATCTTTCAATTTGAATGTACTCTTCCTAAGTTTTCCTAATTGACAAGCATCACATATACTATCTACTTTAAAATCCATTTTAGGAAGACCTCTTACTAAATCAAGTTTTGAAAGTATAGATAAGAGTTTGAAATTCAATTGCCCAAATATTTTATGCCAAAACCAAGGGTCGTTTGTATTAGCCAAAAGATATAGGTTACCATTTGAGATTTTCATACTGAGAATATAAATATTTTTCTTCCTAATTCCTTCAAAGATAATATTTGATTTATTATCTTCGATGTGACACTTACCCTTTTCAAATTTAGTTTTGTAGCCCTTGTCACATAGTTGACTTATGCTAAGTAAGTTGTGTTTTAGATTCGTAACTAACAGAACATCAGAAATTGTAGGAGTTTTAGAGTTACCGACATTGTCGATGCCAATCACATATCATTTTGAATTGTCTCCAAAGTTGACCATTCCTCCATCTTCATAATTATGTCATTCAGTATCTCCGGATTACTAGTCATGTGTCTTGAACATCCACTATTAAGTATCCATTTGTTTTTCTTGATTTACACCATTTGTCGATTGAGTGTTGATTCTTCAAAAGCCATATAACACATCTGTTCCTGCACAACACACCAATTTGATAGATAACATGATTTTCTATATAAACAATATGCAGACTTATGAGACAATGATGATTTGGACAGTTTTGAACTAGTGTTAACAGAATCTCCAAAAATTGCCATTTTAAACTTTTTCAAAATTCATATTATGATAACTTTGAAAACCTGACTCTGATACCAAATGTAGAAAATGCGGATTACGGATCTTAAGACAGAATTAACACTAGAGGGGGGGGGGTTGAATAGTGTTTAATTAATTTTATGAATCTTTTTGAAATCTTTTCAAATTAAACCCAAACAGATGCAATTCACAAACACAGAGACAATCGCAGAACCAGACACAGATGCAAATAGTAAATAAAAACAGTAAAGGAAAGAACACACCAGAATTTTATACTGGTTCGAAGTTACCCTACATCTAGTCCCGCACAATTTCTTGTGCAGATTTCTTTTCAAATATAATGTCAATATTAGAACCTCGATTTCAAGGCCACAAGATACACCCTCCTGTCTCCGAGTCTAGGGCAAACTCCCTTGATTTAACCAGGCTGCAAGATCACCTAATTGACTTATGGGCTACAGTCACACCCTATTGATTTACGGGTCACAATCACGCCATTTCCAATCACACTTTGATAGAGAGATACTCGATACACTTCGATCTTTCGATCTTTGATTACAAATGATACTATAACTCTGAATAGCACCGAGATCTTTGAGAGAGAGAGTGGCAGAGAATCAAACTAGAGACGATCGAGTTTGATTCACTTAGGATTTTGGTAGAGTTTTGTTAAGAATGTTTGAAAATAAGAATGGAAGAGAAAGAGGAGAGAAAACAAAGAAATCTTAAGTGAAAATTCGTTGAAAACTACTGGTATATATGGGAGAATAACGGTCATGTCCATTCGTGAAATGTTATGACAAGTAGACACTTCTTTTGAAAATTTGAATTTAAAAATCTATGGCTACCATCTCAACAAGGGGGGTATAGGCATGTCGACATCCCCTAGTATTTTTTGAAAATTGATTTTTTTTAAAAGAGATTTTCTTTTTAAAGTTTGTCGAAACAATCTTAGAACTTTTTAAACTATTTTGAATATAATTTATGATTATAAAAACCTCTGGAAAGTGATCTTACAAAATATAAAAGTAATAAAAACTAAATATATAAATATTTTGAGATTAAAGCTAAAACATTAAAACCAGGAGATAGTTTAAAAAAAAGAAATGATTTTGAAATTAATATGATTAAAAATAGTTTTTGAATTAAGGCTAAAATATTTAAACCAAGAGAGAGATGTCTTTTTAAAAAGATGGTTTTGAAAGAATCTAAAAATAAGTCATTTTGAAAATTTCATGGATTCCATTCCACTAGAGAAGGTCGTAGGTTCCATCCCACTAAAGAGGTCGTGGGTTCCATCCCACTATTAAAGCGAGAAGGTGGATTACATTCCACAATTAAAATCTGAATAAAGATTTAAGTGCTATTATGAAGTTTTAACATAAATCTAGACTCTATTACTTATCTTGATATCTTGAACTCTTGATACTCATGAGTCTTCAGTCTTGATTTCTTCAATCTTGAATTCGTCAGTTTGAATCTCTATACTGTACGGTTTTCATTCTCAGTACCTGTATATATATATATATCCTACATATACATATATATATATATATATAGACAAAGATATTAGTATTTATACTTTATAACAAGTCCTAAGGTTGTCATCATCAAAACCATCATCTCAGGAACTAACACATGTTTGTGACAAAGATCAACATGTCATCAACATAAAGACAAATAATCGCATAATCAAGACTAAACACCTATGAATAAACATAGGAATCAGAGGCATTCACTATATAACCATTATTTATAAGGGTCCTATCAAATTTTTCATACCATTGTTTAGGAGCCTGTTTTAGGCTATAAAGAGACTTCCTTAATTTGCAAACCTTGTTCTCTTGATCAGGTACCATGCAACCAATAAGTTATTCCACATAAATTTCTTCTTCCAAGTCAACATTAAGAAAAGTAGTTTTTACATCCATTTGGTGCACTACTGGATTATGAATTGCAGCTAAGGAAACTAAAGTTCAAATAGTATCCACCTTGGTGACAACGGAATAAGCGTAAAAATAATCAATGTCTTTCTTTTGGGTGAAACCAATGTCTTTCTTTTGGGTGAAACCAACGACTACTAATCTAGCTTTGAATTTATCTATAGAATCGTCAGTTTTCAATTTCTTTCTAAAGTACCACTTAGTCCTAATTGGTTTGCATCCCTTTGGTTGGTCAACTAAGTCCCAGGTATGATTAGATATTATAGAGTCAAGTTCACTTTTAATTGCATCTTTCCAAGAATTACCATCCTTAGAGTTAATTGCCTCTTCGTATGTATTAGGATCTTCCTCAATTAGAAGTATAGAAACAATAGTATTATCAATCCTTTCAAAATTGGTGTTTTCTACCAAAAAGGCGGTAATGAAGTCTGGTCCAATGTTAGTCTCTATACGTTGCCTTTAACTCCTAAGTTCATTTGTTAGATTCACTTGCACTAGGCGGTAAAGCAGGCAAAGACAGTAACAATAGAAGAGCCAAAAGAGCTCGCATTATTATAGTTCTTTAAAGGAAAGACATTTTCAAAGAACATAGCATCTCTAGCTCCACAAATGGTTCGATCATTTAAAGACATGAATCTATATGCAACACTATTAGAAGCGTAGCCAATGAATACACAATTAAATATTTTAGGTCCTACATTAGTTTTTTTAAAGTCTACTAAACATACCTCAGCAAGACACCCCAAACTTTCAAAAAAATTAGGTTTGGAGGAAAAAATCTTTACAATTCGTAGGGGGTTTTATCCAACCTTTTATGAGGCATTCTGTTAAGTATATAACATGCAGATAATACAACTTCCCCCCACATATTATCAGACATACCAGAGCTTAAGAGCATGACATTCATCATATTCTTAAGAGTTTTATTTTTTCTTTGAGCTAATCCATTTTGTTGGAGGTTGTAAGAAGCACTAGTTTCATGGATAATTCCATTTTTCTCATAGAAACCTTTTAGAAAGTCAGTACAATACTCTCCATCCCTGTCAGACCCAAGTCTTTTGATTTTTCGATCTAATTGTTTTTCAACTTCAGCCTTAAATTTTAGACCATTTGTATAGTCTCATCTTTAGATGAAAGTAGAAAGATTTTGTTGTATCTAGAAAAGTCATCAATGAAGGTTATATAATAGCGTTTACCTCATCTATTGATTGTGTTCAAAAAGTCTGCCAAGTCAGAGTGTATTAATTCTAGTAATTCAGTACTTCTCTTAGTGACTGATTTGAATGGTTTTTTAGCATGTTTGGCATCAACACATATAAGACATTTGGAAGATAAAGTGTCATTTTCTATTTTTAGCATGTTTAGTTTTCTTAGTCTGTTGATTGAGCCTCCATTAACAAGTCCTAATCTGTTATGCCATAAGTCAAAGGATTCAGTCACACAAGAAAAAGCAGTACTTTCATTACTAGAAACAATAGAGGTTAATATAAACAGACCATCCTTGTTATTACAACTTTATCATATTTAAAAATAAGCTTCATCCCAGCCTTGATTAAAATCCCGCTAGATACTAAATTCCTACGAAGGGAGGGGACATACAATACATCATGCAAGGCTAAAGTTTTTCCAAAAGTAAGTTTAAGAAGAACATTTCCTTTGCCAAGTACTCTAGTAGTAGAAGAGTTTCCCATGAAGACACGCTCACCGTCTTCTGCATTTTAGAATTGATGGAAAAGCTCTCGATTTACATAGTGATGTCTAGAAGCTCCTTCATCCAATAACCAATCGGTCTTGTTTTCCACCAAGTTAGCCTCGACAATGACTACAGCTATGATATCTTCAAGCTCAACAAGATTAGCTTGTGCTTTGACATTGGTAGCTTGCTTCGGATTGCATCGTCCTTTCCGTTAGAAGCATTGATGCGCCTTATGACCTGGTTTGCCACAAACATAACAGATGGTCCTTTTCTTCTGAATTTTTTTATTTTTGTTTACAACATTTTGAATTTTCTGATTAGCAAAATTCTGTGTCCATTTCCCTTTGTTTTTGAATCTATTAGAATTAGATTGATTTCCAATTTCCATAAGATTATCATTATTAGAGTCAATGGTCATAGCATTGAATTTATCCTTCAAGCGATTTGCTTCTTTGGTCTGCATGTGATCGATTAGTTCTTGAAGAGAAAGATCATTCCTTTTATGCGTGAGATAATTTCTGTAATTGCTCCAAGATGGTGGGAATTTTTCCAACAATACATTGACTTGCAGGATCTCACACGTCTTGATTCCTTCATTGAGTATGTCGGATACCAAGTTTTCATATTCATGAATTTGCTCCATAATTGACTAGTTGTCAACCATTTGAAATTGCAACCATTTACCTACCATGTATTTTTTCCTTCTAGCATCATCTGCTTCATACTTCTTTTCCAATGTTTCCTAAATAATTTTTGCTGATCTCTGATTAAAAAATAGATCAAATTGTTTGTTTGACATCAATAGAACAAAAAGTACATATTATAACATTTTTTACAACTTTTATTTCTAAAATGCCGTAAAAACTCTTTTTACAACTTTTCAGAGAAAAGGTTGTAAAAACCTTCCTTTTTACAACGTTTATACAGAAAATGTTATAAAAACCATCCTTATTTTTTTTATATAAAACATTGTAAAAACAAAGGTTTTTTACAATGTTTTTGGAGCAAAGATTGTAAAAACATGGTCTTTTACAACATTTTTTAAGAAACATTGTAGTAATACCCTTTTTACAACTTTTGTTACAAAAATGTTGTAAAAACATTGTTATTTACAACTTTTTCTATAAATGTTGTAAATATTAATTTACTACCATAAAAGTTGTTTTACTGTGTAAAAATCTTCGAGGAAACGTTCGTAATAGGAAAGACCGAATTAACATTACTTTTTTAGTATGTCTACTTTTGCTTTAAATATTTGACAATTAATAATTAGTAAGTTAAAAATAATAACAAATAATTAATACTTACTTAACCATTTATAAATGTTAATTTATAATTAATAATTATAAATGACACCCTATATAGTATATTATTTATAATTTATTACAATTTATGATTATTAAAAAATAATTTATAATTACTAATTGTAATCTGTAATCAATAATTATTTTTTATATTTAATAATCTACTAAACTTAGTTATTAATAGTTAGTAAATTATAGTTAATATTTATTAATTACATTTAATAAATATAATTAACAACTAATAATTAATACTAAATAATTAATATTTAATATTAAATAATTACTATTAAATAATTAATGATTAATGATTAATTTCAATATTTAGTATTTAATTAATGTGCAATTATTTTAATAACTAACATTTAATAATTTATTATTTATTGTTTAAAATTAATAATTATAATTGATAATTATATTTAATATTTAAAAAAATCCAAAAAAATTAAATTCTCTAAAATAAATTTTAAAATGTTCATAAAAGTAAAAATTAAAATAAAATTAGAACTTTATATAAATTCAAAACTTTATAAACATTTAAATTTTAGAAAATTTCAAAATGTTTAAAAAAATCAAAATTTGAAAAAAATATAAATATTTCATTGTAAATTATTACTTCCATAGTTCCATATGCATCTAAAGCCTTTCTTTTGTAACTATCTTATTTGATGTATACAAGTTTATTTATGGTTTTAAATAATAATTATTTTGACTTCAAAACCCCAAAATTTCCTCCCAAATCCAAAATTTTTGGCTACAAATCCAAATTTCCCCTTAATTATTTTGTCTCATTCCCAATAGAAATCCAGCTTAGCTCCATGAAATCTCCACTTCTCCTCTTCCTCAAAGTCAACATTCTGTAAAACCTCAAATCTGACACTTGCATTCAACCCTGACCTCCTCCATGAGCTCATCCATTACAGCGACCTCGTCCAATCCACGTAATATGCCTTCTACTCCCAGTCCTCCTTGCCCCGACCTTCTTTTCTAGTCCACAAGCTCATATCTAGATGGTAATGGATGCACGAGGTAGATGTTGTAGTGTGTTGCGGCTTGGGGGTTGCGGAAGTGTGAATATTACAAAGAGGTGATTTCAGGCATTAGCCTATGTTACATCAGTACACCCTTCACTTGCCTATTAATCCTACCATTTTCCCTCGTCATATCCTATTCATTTTAAAAATAATAATCCCATTGCCAAATTGAAACCTTCACGAAATATCTATTTGCCACTGTTGATTTATCAACATTTGTTATTCATGATGCCATAAAGCAACGAAATATACATTAGTCTCTAGTTGCTTTTTTTGGGTAGTACCAAGATATGTTCGATAGGAAGCTTGACTATAAAGTTGTTTTGCATTGGGTTTTCCATTTAAGATGAAGAGGATGTGACGAGGGAAAAAGGTTTCAATTTTGCATTGGGTATAAAGTTGTTTATCCTGTTGCATTTGAAATAGCATCTGCAAGATCAAACATCAAAACTTGACTACTTAATATTTATAAGAAATTAACTTAAATCTTGTTTAACCACCTTCATTGAATTCAGAATGTGGTCACTGTTGGCAGACTTCTAAACAAAGCTGGTATGGTTATTCCAATTGCTACAGGTATTGATGCTTAAGTACTTGATTTTTTGATTGTGAATTATATGTTTAATATGTAAAGTAGCTGTTTTTGGGTAGCATCATGTGTTCATGCTCGCTCTATATAGGTAGCACAAATAGTACATTCATAAATGTGAAGAGGCTTACACCTGGAGTTTTCTCATTTGTACCTCCTGGATGTCTCGTAATTTTGGTGATTATGTTTCTACCTTTTGTTTCTGTTTTTGTTTTTTTTTAAATTATTGCAAGGGCTGAAAGTTTATTTTTTGTGTAATGAACTTTGCTTTAGTATTCATGCTCATCGATTGTGGCAACACCAGCCTGACTATATTCCATGTTTCGAGGATTGAGGTGTCGACAACAACTAGCATGATTACTGAAAAAGAATCTAATGTCAAACCTGTTCCAATTGGAAATGTTGAAATTATAAGCTGAATCATAAACGAAGCTTGCTTGGATTGGAAATGATACTCTCATTTTATGTGCTGGGTGCTATAGCGAATGGAGTTATTGTTCCATCTATTCATTATCTAGGTCATTACATGCTTATGGTGGGGCTGGCCATGTCAGCAATTAGCAGATGACGGTTCGTTTAAGGTTATAGTCAAAATTTCCTCAAGGAACTGCCCTTGCTTGAATGTTGGTGGTAGCTTAGCGATATACTATAATGAAAGGAGTTGTCATAAATGTATCACAGACTAAGCTTCGTGTCTATGTAAGTTTTTTTGTTAGTTTTGATATATTGTGAGCGTTGTGACATCATTGTTTAAATACTAAATGTAAAGTGAACATAATATTGTATATAAATACAAGCGTCATGGCACGCGTTTCGTGCGTGACGATAGCATGTACTTTGTGCGCGAATTGTTCTTCTACAATTTATATATATATACACACATATATATATATATATACATACATATATATATATATATGTTAGCACATTCAAGAGAAAATGATTTACAAAATTATTTAGTTATGTTTTTACGCTGAAATCATATGTAGTTAATTTAAATTTTTATTTCTAAGTTGCAACATTTAATTTTTTATTAGTTTGAATTTTATTTATATTAATTAATTAATAAACAATGAATATGTAAATAATGTTTATTTGTTTAAATGATATTTATTTGTTAGATCTTATTCTTAAGCGTAGATGGATAGTTTGAATTTTTAAAGAAATTTAACTGTTTTAGCTTAGTTTGAATAGTTCCAGTCTAGCCTAGAAATAATAGACTAAAAATAATAGGAATAACATCTGCATTTGATTAGGATTTTACCGATTCTTTTTAGGTACTTGTACGTGGAATAATAGATAATAATTAAATTATATATAAGTAAAGAGTATTTTGGGAAGTTCACGGTCGGACCAAAAATTTGCGCTTTCAAACCAACTATTAATAAAGATTATTGTTTGAATCGATGAATTTTATGTATTTTAGTTTTTGAAATTTTAATTCTATAATAATATTTAGGATAAAGCCTATTTTTTTTCAAAGTTGTATATATTTTGCAACAATTAAAAAAGTTGTAGAAGGGGTTTAATGTAGCTTACCAAATTACAATTTTTTCTGTTAGTTGTAAAAGAGTATTACAACTTGTAAATACAGTTGTAGTTTAGTATATTACAACTATTTCCAACAATGTTAATAATTTTTTTTAACGTAGACTAAGAGTTGTAAAACGGCTATATGGATGTATGCAAACAAATTACAGCAGTTTTAAAATGTTGTAATATATTTATTACAACATTTTACCACAAGGATTTTGACAAGTTGTAATAGATGTAGACCTTATTACAACTGTGGCTAAGATGACATTTGGGAAAACGTTGTAAAATACCTACAACAACTTTTTTTGAGAGTTGTAAATAACATTTTTTTGTTGTAGTGCATATATGTCAACATGTGTCCCCTGACTGACTTGTTGTCCTTTTCGAATTTCCTTTTGATTTCAACATTATTCTCCTTTGGTACGATGCTTTGTTGTGCAGTTTCGGTTGTGGCTCCTACAGTAGCTTCTGAAATTTCGATTGGGGGACATTGTAACAACCCGCATATTTGTCAATTTTATATTTAAATATTTTATTTAAATATTTTATTGATTAGTCGAATGTTAGTCCGAAAAGCTACTTTTTGCATACGGTTAAATTAGGACTCGAGACCACTTCCATTGAGTTCAAAATGACGTTTGCGATCTTTTTGAGTGTAAACTTCAATATGTTTGGAGATAGTGAAATTTTCGTCACTTTTTGCTTTGGGCTGAACTTCTTCTAACTCAGCCCCAACCCATCTCCTCTTCATCACTTCATCAAATGCTTCAAGCTTTATCAAAAATGGTGGAGGGAAAGGGAAATTAAAATTCCAAGCTCAAGATCTTTAGTAAATTCAACATCAAACTCCAAATTCAAGGTGAAGAACATAGATTCAAGCTTGTGTTTGATTCTTGCTTTGCTCTTACGCTCTCCATCATCAATTTCGTGGAAAAGGTGAGATTTTTATCTCACATTCTTGTCTATATCCATCTTGATCTGTTGGGAATGATTCCCTATCACTTTGGCATGCACATTTGCATTTGGTTTGGATCGGATTGGCGAAAAACTCCAATTTCTAGTGTTCTTGGGGAATTCCTGCGTTTAGGTCGCACTACCTTCGGTAGGTCGCTAGGTCGTAGGCCGTTCGCGTGGAAAAGTCACCGCCTGCTTATAGCTCATTCTGGCTTAGGTCGCATGGAAATAGGTCGCTAGGTCGTAGGTCGCGGCAACACTAGGTCGTTAGGTCATTTCCGACCTTACATCACTCGGAGGTACTAGGTCGCGACTACGTTAGGTCGTAGGTCGCTAGCTCGTAGGTCGCTCGACCGTTCCACCCTTAGGTCGCTCGACCCTGTTGTATTTTTAGTTCGCAACCATTAAGTCGCTCGACCTTGCCTAGGTCGTTAGGTCCTATCCCTTAAGTCGCGTGACCGTGATAGGTCGCTCACCTTTAGGTCGCATGACCTATAGGTCGCTTGCTCCAGTTAGGTCGCTCGGCCACTTTGTTAAGTCGCCTACCTTTTTAAACTTAGGTCGCATGACCCATTAGGTCATATGGCCCCTTAGGTCGCTTGGCTTCACTAGGTCGCTTGTCTTCACTAGGTCGTACCGTTTTGGACGGGGCGCTGCCCCGCACCCCGCCGGGGGCGCTGCCCCCTGGACCCCTACGACCTGACCGGGCAGGTCGAACCCCGTAGCGGGGGTGTTGCCCCTGCACCCCCACCTTGGGGGGTTGCCACTCCCCTGGACCCCCCCTCCGTAGGGGATCTTATCTGAAAAACATTCAACAGAACTTCCACTTTGATGTATTATGAGCTAATTTCCTTGGATTTATTCACGTCTTCGTATGTGAATTTCTGTGATTGATTGTTCTACAATCATTTTTGTGTTTTGTCACTTTAGAAATATGAAGGTTTCAATACTAGTAGTAAATATCAAAACTCTTTTATCAAAACATTTTCAACTCTATTTTTAATACCAAACTCGTTTATAAAACTGTTTTCCAATCTATTAGTATATACAAGCCTTTACCTCACTCGGATGAGAAATCTAATTAAACGGCTTAGCAAAATAAGTGGTATGAAACGCTTGCGTTTACTTCGTCGGTTAATTCTTGGACTTGTTCGATTGAAACCTTTTGTGACAATTTTCTAGTGAAGACCTACAACTTGTTCGTAAATATTTAAGTTAAGCAAGTGGTTATGGGACATGAAGCTAAACTCATATATTTACTAGCTTGGTGTGATTGACACTTCTTGATGATCATGATGATCATTTCTATGATTTAGACTAGCAACCGTGCGATGTCTTTTTGTCTACGAGGGAGACTAAACCCCGTTTGTGTGATGTTTCACCATCACATATGTGGGGTAGCGCCCCATGGTCTTCGGGCCGTTCGTGTGTCAAAATTTAATGGATAGCTTCCATGAGATAGCTTCTCGTTCTTGTGTTACACGTGTTGGTGAGTTTTTATGCTCCCGTTCTTGTGATAGGCCTCTCCCCTTTTTATGTGATTTCTGGATTTCGTGTGTTGATTTCTGGAATTTGTGCTTCACCAATTTTCATTGATATGTTTATCATTTTTGTGCATTGGTGAATTCGTGTGTCATTGACTTGTTATGAATACAAGTTTAGGGTATGATACCCTATTTTATCTTTGAGAAGATTCTTGTGATATTGATTAATCTCTTGTTGATTTTCAATTACATACTTATAGTAGTATGCCGTTATGGTGATTACCTGTTCATGCCATGTCTTTTACTTTATATACCATATCATCTGATATTTATAGCTAGACTGATCCGTTTATTATTTTCTTATGAATAATACTCGGGTCAGACCGAGATGTTTCAGGTGCTTCTGCTTGACTTCTCTCCAGGGATCTATTACTCTGACTTTTGGCTAACTACTTAGATTAGTAGTTTTTGTTGTACACATTTGAGATATCGACTCATTGATGTATTCTTTTGTATAGCACATGTTGCTATTCTTTTTGTATTATCGTGGATCTTTCTGACCACTACTCTGATGTACACTTTCATGTGTTATATATATATTCATATCTTTTTCCGCCTTTGTGATATGGATGTCTGTTACTGATTTATGTTATGATTATTTCTATGTTTGTTTCCGAAGATTTTATATAGCCACTGTGTGATAGCTTTGAGTTTGTATCGGTATGTCGGATTTCCTCCTTAAATGATATGCATTCTATACTATCTGACATATCGTTGCTCGCACAAAGAAGTTACACGGAGGGTCGCTCCTCAACAGCCTTATTCTCTGTGCTAGTCGACAGCATTACACCGTAGTGTTCTTGACTAGTGTGGGTATAGAGGTGGGGCGTCACAAACATAATCGACTTTCAATTGCTCGAATAAGATGAGAAGTTTCTAGGACTAACGTTTGTAGTTGGTTCCATCGAATGCTTCAAATCTGGAAGGATCGGGAAGAATGCGGTTGATAGGAAGAGCCATTACTCTTTACTGTGAGAATTCGCTTTCAAATTGTTTGAAAAATTAGTCAGTAAAGAGTAGAACATAGAGGTTTTGCCGTGGATAGCCACTGCATTGAAAGCGAATTTTGGCACGACTAAGGTGCAATTGTTGATTACCGTTCGCTCCCCAAGGTTCACACAACAGATTTCAAACTTGTGCACTCAAGGTTGAAGAATTTGGAGAAGTGTAGAAATGCAATTGCTCACGAAGAAGAATTTTTAAGAAGATGAATATGATTCTTTGTTGTGCCTCTTCTCTCCACAAAAGGGATAGTTATAAATAGGTGTGCGTGCAGAAACTCTAGTTCAAAACTCAAAAGGTGAGAAATTCAAGCAGTCGATGCAATGAAAAGACAATTCTTTAGTACATTCATAAATTTTATTAATCACAATCGTAACTGAAAAGCAGATAAGAATATATGTGTTTTCAATTTTGAGAGCTGAAATACAAAAGAAAAAAGAGAAGAAACTGTAATGGACAACCGAGTTCATTTCATTGCATTGCATTGCATTGCTGTGCCATGTGCGCTGCCACATGCGTCCATTTGCCCACGCGCGCGTGCGAGCTTGCCTAGAGATCCATACCATCGACACTCAGTTAGTAAGTAGTAGAAATAAGGATATATAAAAGAGAGAATAACAAAATATTAGACGACGTGGGACAGTGTTTTATTGTAGTTATCCAACACCGTTGAATACTTGAATTTCGATCACCTAGTCCTGGTTGAAAACTAGAGCATGAGTTCAACTAGTGAACTATATGCTTTCATATTGAAGGTTTAGTTGGTTAAATCAATCGATTTAGTTTACTATATGTATCATGACACAGCTAGATTCAGGTATAAAAGTCATTGTCATTACTAGATTAATTATTCTGATCAAATCTTTTAACAAAATAAAACCCGTCAGCTTTAAAATTCTGACGAAAAAATATATTGTTTTCGACATATCTAAGATTAATTTTATTCTTGCTATGTGTGTAGATACAGATCAAAATTTCAAATTCAAACTATGGCTTAATTACTTCTTGGTTCTTGCGTAATCGTGTAAGGCCAACCCACTTGAGTGCTCATACTACATATGTTATATTCATGGGTAAAGTTCTTGTATCATCCCAACATGGCAGCTAGCACTAATGTTGCCATTTTCATGTAATTAAACACACGCTAAACTATAATCCACACATAATAAATTTGCCCTCGTTTTTCAGTTTCCTTTCTGGCTAGCTATAGCTAGCTTTAACGAAAAGAGTCGGTGAACCCAAACCAAATAATATTCTAAGTTGATCTGGTAGAATTTTTATTGTTTTATTTTTGTACCTTTATTTGAAGTCTAGATTTCTAGGTCAAGCTTGGTGTTGTAGCTGAAGGAGTGTTGTAGCTGAAGGGTTTTAGTCTCAAACTATTGGATCCAAACATGTTGACTAGCCATCAGACTAGAATATTCATTTCAGCGGGGTTTAAAAGTTCAATGCTGTAAGTAGTCGATTATTTAATTCCGTTAATAACCATAAGAGCACAACAGCACTACAAAAATAAGTTATATTACTGACGTCAAAAAGGCATCGGTAAATGCATTTCAGACACATTGCCGACATCATATAAGACATCGGTAAAAATATTGTCAGGAAATCATTTTCGACGCCCTAAAGACACACTTCGCGGGTACATACCGATGCTCAATCGATGGCATCTACCGATGCCAAGTCGACGCCTCATTGCCAACGTCATTGCGATGCCATGCCAATTATAAGTTGAATTGTAAAAATTGGATTTGCCGATGCTTTATCGATACCTAACCGATGCCATATTGACGTCTAATTAAAATGTAAAAAATGAATATTTCGATGTTATCCCAACGCATTTGCTGAAACATTTTTGCATCATTTCTAATGCATTTTATAACCTCAATCAAATATATATGATATATAATCTCTCCAACATAACATACTAATACATATACCATGCTAATACCACCAAACCATACTATCCGACATAATAATATCACAAATATTATCCCACATCATAAAGATACATACCAACATACCATACAACGAACACAAATGTCTACAATCATACAAATAATATAGCCAACACAAATGTCAACGTATATATATAGATACAGCCGATATATGTCTACGACCATACAACCAACACAAATGTCCAACATCAAAAAAATCCAAACAATACAAACCATGAAATTAACTATTCTAATAACACAAATACTACTTACTCATCGGAACCCTTCCCACCACCATCATCATCTCTAGTAGAAATGTCCTTGTTTTTGTGGACAGCGTTGCAAAAATGCATCTAGAAACAAACCGAGCTTCTTCTCTAGCATACGGACATGTGATATCAACCATCGGTTTTTTCCTTCTACACCTGTACTAAATGCAGTAGCTCTATCTAATGACGATCTGTACATTTTAACTAAATTTGTTTGTTAATAATAAGTAATTTTTTATTTCAACTATTGTATTTATTGAAACAAAATTTATAAATTTAAGTTAACCATAAATTTATTTAACTTATTGAGTGATTTAACTCATATATTTGTTTAATTTATTGGTTGATTTAGAAAAAAAAGATATTTTAAGTTGATTAAACTCTCGTATATTTATTGAAACAAATTTATAATTTAAACTAATTAAATATATATATATATATATTTAATTTATTGAGTGATTTAAATTATATATTTATTTAATTTACTGTGTGATTCAACAAAACCAATATTTTAACACAAACAAACTCTTATTTGATTTATTGAAACAGAATTTATAATTTAACTTAATTATATATACATTTGTTAGCTTATTGAGTGATATAACTTATATATTTGTTTAATTTATTATGTGATTTTCTAGAAAACCTATATTTTACCTTGAATAAACTCTTCTTTAATTTATTGAAACCAAATTTATAATTTAACTTAATGATATATTTGTTTATTTTATCGAGTGATTTAACTTATATGTTTGTTTAATTTATTTGTTGATTTAACAATATCTATATTTTAACTCGAATAAACTTGTTTAATTTATTGAAACATTTATAATTTTTACTTAACTATATATTTGTTTAATTTATCGAGTGACTTAACTTATATATTCTAATTCAAACTCGATTTATTTTTAAAATGATGATTTTTAACATCTACTACAAAATGTGGATCAAGTTAAATAATTATACCAAGCATTCGTATAAAATACACACACACATAGATACACACACACATAGATACACACACACATGTGGTTCTTAGGATTTAAAACCAATGTATACATAAATATAATATACTATATAAATATATGTATAAGGTTTTGTATAAATATATTCTTAATATCATATGTATACAACGAATGTTAAAATTATTACGTGCCATAAGAATATTATCGTAGTTGGGCTTACGATCTACCTTTTTTGCAACAGTTCTAATGAGTGTGGAATACATCTTCGTCCACTTCTCTTATTATCTCCATACCATAACTCTAAAGCTCCTCAATCCCAGCCTAGTATTTCACCTATTTTGCATTTTACATATTCATTAGAATTTTATAAACTAATATATATATATATAAATATATATATATACACGTAAATATTATGTAAATGAAGTTTTATGGATAACATAATGCAAACTCAATAGAAGCATCATCTACATTGCTATTGAAAGTGGACATATTCGATGAATCAATCTTGTGAGTCCTACAATAGACTTGACAAGATGTAGTGTGACGACCCACCTTTTCGACCCTTGAAAATCGACAATAATACATCTAAGGTATTCACGTGCTGAAAATCCAATTGCCAGAAAGACAGAGAACCATGGGGTAAAAAAATAAAGATAGAAGATAAAATGAAATAGATTCTCACATCGTATTTAACAATTTATAATTATACATATATATAGTACATATAATCATTCCCAAAATGAGATATCGGAGTCACAGTAGTACTAACCCAGCCAAGGATAGTTATAACTGCCTATCCCTATAGGTGCTGGTAGGTACTTATATATAATACAACGGAAATAGAAATTGATAACTATCTACAGAGGAAACTCCAGCTCCTGCTACAAACTAGACCTCAACTACATGGCTGCCCGGAAAAATAGGGCACCTAGAGGTTAAAGGAAATGAAAATAAACTCCGGGTCAGTTATGGGAGTGGTGTGAGAAAACTCAAAACATTGACATTTTTGAAAATAAAGGGTGTCTCATAAGACCACGCCGCACATAAACACTGACGGGTTTTTATCTTATGATGATCAACACATTGTTATATAAAACCAATGATATTATAAAAGTGTCTAGATTACAAATACATATTAATCATAGCCGAAATTGTTACATTAATTAAATTACAGCATAATAGGTATACAACTAAGTCCGAAGGAACTTATTAGAGAATGGATTCCATACAATGCCGAGGTAAGGGACTACCCTCTGTATAATACATTTCTAGAGGAATGCACCAAGGAATCACACACTACAACAAACAGGACCTTTAACAGCATTTCAAAAATGCTATAAAAGCTATTAATAGCGTTTTTACATACGCTGTATATCGACATGTTGTTATATGTCAGAGATATACAATGACAAGGAATAAACGCTGTTAAATGTCCTTTTTTACTGCGTTTCCCTGGTGTCATGAAATCATTTAACAGCGTTTGGTCTAATTTAACGGCATTTTTAAAAAACGCTGTTAAAACAATTCAACGACATTTTTAAAACGCTGCTAAAACATTCAACGGCGTTTAAAAAACGCAGTGGAATGTTTAAACAGCGTTTTAAAAACACCGTTAAATTGTATTTGGTTATGTTTTTAGATACAATTTAACGGCGTTTTAAAATGCTGTTAAAACATTCAACGGCGTTTAAAAAACGCCGTGGAATATTTTAACAGCGTTTTAAAAACGCCGTTAAATTGTATACAAAGCTAAGTCAATTAGGATTTTTCTACTTTTCTGTAAATTCCATTTCAGTAAACATTAGTCACAATGTGTATATATACCACATTTCAAAATTAGCATATTATATCAATGCCACATTTCAAAATCAGCATATTGTATCAACACCACATTTTGGACACATATTTGATAACCAATGTATGAAATTTCATAATCAAAATACACAATATTCTTACACCAAACATAAATAGTTCGTCATCAATAGTTCATAAAAAAAATATTAAACAAGTAGCAATAGCAAAACAAAAGTAAGTAGTACATACGTTAAAACCAAAAAGTAGTTCTAGCAGCAAAAATAACTTCGATCCATAACTCGTTGCAACCTTTTTTTGTATCACAGTCATCTATCTACCTGTAAAGCAAAAGTAATGCTTGAGAATCAATTAATCAAAAAAGTGTACACAAAGTTAAATCGGATTCATAATGCAAACACTAAATATTCATCACACTATTTCATTAGGCGATTGACTAATACAAAGTATACAACATGCCATAAAATCAAGTAGCATTTACAAGTGAAGTAGAGTAAAAAATAATAAACGAACTCGGTAATTTACTTGGAGTAAATCAAGCAGCATATTATCGACGTATGAAGTGGTCTGTTTACAAATCACGTAAACTAGTCGTCGATGTTGTTAACTAAGTGGTCCTCTTAGTATACCAATATAGGTGTAGTCGGTTTTCAAAAATTAGACTCGGTTTTTAAGTTGGACTCGGTTCTTGAAACTGATACTCGGTTAAATTGAGTCTTAGTTGAAACTAAGACTCGGCTAAACTGATTCTCACTTTAACTAATACTCAGTTAACTGAGTCTCCATTGAAACTGAGTTCAGCTAAACCGTGTCTCAGTTTAACTAAGGCTCAACTAAGTTTGAGACACAGTTAGCAGATACTTAGTTAACTGAGTCTCAGTTAAACTGACACATAATTGAGTCTGAGACTCAGTTAACCAAGTCTACTTCTTTGAAAAAAAATTGGTACCCAGATCAACTGATTCCCAAACACCTCCGCAAGACTATGGTCCAAGCGTTCGGTAACAACCCTTGAATCCAGTGCAGCCACATATTGTATCGCATGATAACATGACTAGCAAGTGAAGTACATATGTTCCCAAGTCACCAACGTTGCACCTAACTGAACCACATTTGCCAAAAGTAATTGGCTGTTTAAGAGAAAGAAAAAGGTCACAGATTATAATATTGCCAAACATACAAGGTTAAACATACATATTCACCGAAGTCTATACAGGTTCAGCGTTCACTGGATTAAATCTATAATGACTTCTATGCTAACATTCACCAGGTATATCACTATTATAATATAGTAGAACCATAATCATACTGTGCAATGCTCAACATCAGATGCGTATGTATGGTTGCTCATCACATTTGAAATGTTTTATAATGTTACATTCTTGTAATATTTACTTGTAATTACGTTTAGGTGATGATACACCTCAGAACCCATTTTCAGAGCTTCCTCAAAGGTATCTACACATGTGGGAAGTATCATGATTTCCTAGAGAATATCATTGACATTATTATTTAGTTAATTATATCATAATATGATAAGTTAACAAAAATATCAAACAACTTTAGCCGAAGGGATCATATAATTAGGTATTTCGATATAAAAAAAATATAAAATTAGCTCTGCACGAAATAGTATAATACTATTAATTAGCTAAAAAACATAAGAAATAAAGGGTAAAAAGGGTAGTTAGCCTTGAAAGTATCCACAACTCTTCAGATTTATTATTCTATGATACATATGCACTAGAAACTTCCTTAGTGACCGTGTCAAGCCATTACATTGTAGCACAATTCTTTTTAGCATTTCTGTTTCAGCAGTACTAATAAGAATTCAAATGTGTTTTACATTTACCAATCCTGTCATCACTAAAGCATAGTGTTAAGCACCGGAGTTCTAACAAAACGCAAGGCGTCGAGGTGAGACAAAGCATTAGGAGACACCATTAAAAACTAGGCGCTCGGCTAAAAATAGAGTTTAGACAGAGTACAGGCACAAGTTCCCATTTACGTGTTTTGTGCATCAGTTTTAGTGTGTTTCATATGTGTTTATATAAAATATATGATTTATTTCTACATATTAGGTTGTGATCGCTAACGTAACTTAGAAACACTAACCAGAGCTAGTTGTTGATTACTCCAACGAAAGAGCAATGCATAAATGTTTCATTACCTAGGTTTGCATCAGAGTTACATGTGCATTTACAAAAAAAATGATGTCTATTGACCAGTTGCAAATTGCATTTCCAGAGTTTAGAGAACCAACAAATAACCAGTAAGCGTGCTGCTAATTATTCCAACAGATAACAATGAAGCAATTTTATTGCTCGAGTAATTAGTAGGACCCACTTATCCATTGAGAAAAATTCAAAAGGGATGTCAAAGATTGACACTCAAAATTGTTTGAGCAATTGACCCATGACTGTATTGTAATATAATGACGAAACTCCTGAACTTATTGTGCAGTGATTATTCAGACAAATTAGTACTTGCCGTGTCACTATTTAAATATTGGCCATCACAACCGATATCTTGTTTTGAAAAACTAGTAAAACAAAACATAAAATTTGGTTGGAATCCCTTTTTTCATGTATCGACCGAGATATCGATATCTAGGCCGATATTTAGGCCAAGGTCAAATTTTGGACCTCAGCCAATTTGTAGGTTTTGTGTACCGACCTAAATTTTGACCAAAGTTAAATTTGTGTGATCAATAGCAAAATAATATCTACACAAGATCAATCGAAATGGAGGTTTTCGATGTGAATGGAAACGATGGTGCAAGTAGATTTGCCGTCGGATGCATGAAGCTCAAGATATGATGGTTGCATCGATATTGAGGCAAATGATTTTGGGAATTGTGCACAAACTTATCAAGGAGGGCCACATTGTAAGGACTCTTTAGGAAAAATAGAAGAGGAAACTAAATTTCATTTTAGTAGGAAAAGAAATTTTAATTCCAAAGCCAAAATTTCATGGGGTTGTAAATACCACATTCCCATTTATCTTATTTGGCATTCAAAAGAAAGGAGAAAATTTACTTAAAGAGAAAAAGAAAAGGAAACAATTCAAACCTTATATTGGTTAACAAAAATCGACAAATAAATCTCTCACTCGATCCCATTCATCAATGATTGGTTTTATTGATTCCCTTTATGCTAATATACTTTGTTTCATACTGAAATGTAAATGATACAAATTTTACTTTATCTTGAAAATAATTTTTTATGGCAATATTTGTGAATACCGCTTCGTAAGCAAATCAATTTTAGACATAACATATACTCTAATATAGTACCGATATATTTGTGACCGGAGATGTAAATCTAAGATGGATGTTTGAGATGCACACATCTTGTCCAAGATCTCTTCTAATAAAAGATCGAATCTCTAAAATCTCCAAGACGAAACACGATCAAAATCCGAGGGTTAAAACTGTGGGTAGTGTCAATTGTCAAATGGACTATTAAGAGTGGATTGGCAATTAAATGATTAATTCATAAATAGGCAACCAATCTAGGCTAATGAGTTCAACATCAAAGCCAGGTTTGAAGGAATGCACAATAGTAGTTGCAAAACACTAAACTTAATTAAAATATATGCAAATTTACAAATATTTTTTTTGTTGAAATGCTAGTAGTTGAGGCAGTTACGTGCTACACTGAACAACAAAATAATTGTTTTCTCTAATTTGATTATTGTTGAGAAAGGTTCACAAGGCTAAAATGATAGGGTTGTTACATCTTTAGACCATAACGCAACAAGCGGAAATTTATACCTCTTTGTTTTATAAAGTGGTTTAGCGGCTATCATACCTGAAGGGCCAGATTATTTCCAACATTTTTTCCTCCGCTGACTACTGTGATGAAAGGAACGGGAAAGACTTGTTTGTATTTACCAAATAAATCTGAAATATGTTTTTACAATTGGACCTGCAATTATTGGATATTTCACATCATCAGTTGCATGCAAGCTAGAAAATTGTGTTACTCAAAGATACAGTGACATTTACTTCTTTGTCAGCAGCACCAGCTTTACAAACAACAATTGATACAACCAACATAGCATTTGCTCCAAGTTCTCCTTGTAAGACACCACATAGACATAAGATACCAACAATAAGTCTATGTCATTAATTTAATATTATGAATGTTATTTTCTACATGAGAATTACATCAATCCTTATATAAGGCCTTAAATTTCTTTTTAGATTATGGTTTATCTTTACATAATTTATAAATAAATAAAATATTAATTACATTGAACATGTGATCATTCAACAATATTATTGTTTCTGTTTGACAGACTATTATTGTTTAGTACATTAACAAACAGCTGCCCTCCAACAAGAAAAGGTAGAAATACGAAATCAGAGAATTGTTACGATATACTATCCTCTCTGATCAGAAGATAGTGGAAGAAAAAGCAGTCGCATATGGGATAGAAAATGTGGGATAATATATTAACATAGACAATGTGTTTAACAATAAGCATGAAGGATATGATGCAAAGGATCAGTGTCCTTCTATCAAAGACTTTTAAACTGACTTCCTATGTATGGATCAAGGTTTAAAATCTCATATTTCAGTCCTGTCTCATCTTAGGAATTTTACAAACAATATCTAATATTGAACGAGATCTCAAGCGAGATGAATGTATCTCGAGTGTATATCTCAGATTAACATCTCGGATTGATATCTCAGAATTTAAAGTCCATCCGGGGACTATCTCGGAGTAACTTAAGCTTCTAAAATTGACTTAATTTTTTTATATAATAATCATTATCTAAAATTAAACTTTTTAACATACATAATTTATATACAATAGTAGTGTTAATTTTTTTTAGAGGAGAGCGGTAGCATGATTGATTTGGTTTTGATTGAAAGAATTTTACTACTCTGAATATTATAGAAAATAGATAAAAAGTATTTCATTTATTCTAACTCGTTAAACTTAAAAAGCAAAAATTAGACGGTTAGTAAAAAGTCAATAGAGTGAAATTTCTTTTGGACCCACATAAGAAGTAAAAGGAACATGTAAATGAAAAAAGCATAACTTTGTATGAGATCTTACCTTAATTTCGCTTGAGATCTTAATACAATGGACGAAATGAGTGTCAAATAATACATAAGCAAAATAATGTCTCATTTTGCTAAATATCATCCTGCTCAAGTTCGAAAATGAGATCTCAAGCGAGATCTCTGATGAGATAAACGAAATTTGAAATAACGGTATGCGTTAGTTGTGTTATTAGAATGCTTTCTATAAGACATTAAGTTTATAGTGGTCTAACTATCTATCTTGAAAAACTTTACAATGATAATTTACATTTTAATTCAGTGTTACTTTATAAATAAACATAATAGGTCAGTAGTAAGAAAATTCCAAACCTATTGCAATCAGTTGATTTTCCATGAATACACAACCTAATAATGCTAAATTACATAAAAGAAAGGAAATGTATCTGGACGCTCAATAGTTAACCTTGTTTTCTGTTTTATCAAGATCAATCATTGCTTGGTCAACCTGAGATTGAAGTGTAGGATCCATGCCTATTAATGCCTCGATATCTTTTCATTTATGTTTTTAACGGCTTTGGATACACCTTTTCCAAAGTATTTTTCCTTTTCATCATCACGTAATTCACAAGCTTCGTACCTGTACCAAGCATAAAAAGATAAAAAGTAACAATCTAATCAAAAAAGGTGGTTCCAATAAGTTACTAATATAATACAGATGTATGACTTGGAGCATAAGTTGTAACAAATATTTTGATGCTACAGGCAAAGAGATATATTAGTTGCATAAGAATACAGACAGGGTTATTCGTATAGTAGATTTTCTTTTGATCTAACAACAAAATTGCAAAGCTGTGTGTGTCATGGTTGCTTTTGAACTTACCAAAGATGATTTATATAGCTGGATATGAATATTTTTATCTAGTGTCAATAAATGAAAATGTAATGTACCGTATTTTGAAGACAAATTTTGTAAATTCTGTACATATATGATTTACTAAAGTTCACTTTTGATCCCTTGAAAGTTCTAACACTTGATAATTGTTCATCATTTATATATGCAAAAGATGTTAGTTCTTTTTATTTTACAAAATATGAATATGATTGCAACATAAAAGCATTAAACGCTTTCATGATAAAAGCCTTATCGATATCTACATATTGGGTATAACACTAAAAAACTTATATCCTTCTATGCAAAAACTTAGAGAACATTATATTTTTTATTTACTCCTATATAGCTTTTGATTTTTTCCAATACACCCTTGATTTTATAAGGATATGCCGCAAAGAGTCACAATAATATGCATATTCATGTGATTGTCTTTTCTCATTGTTATTCTGCACAACTCATGAGTCATTATCAATTCTCAGTGTCATTAATCAGTCACCTAATAGTATACTACTTTTCTTACTATGTAAAGACATGGACAAGTTTAAAGCTTCAAAAGGATACAAAGAGAGAGCCATCAAGACTTGAAAACTTCTGCAACATCTTCCATTGCCAGAACATATTCATAGAACTATGCAACTTGAAATTTTTTGCTAGAATTAATACAAAGGCATCAAATACACAGTGAAGATATTGCTCAAATGAATATTGTTGGATAGCTTACTGCTGGAGTTTTGGAATTTGCTGGGTTACAGGTTTTTGTATTAGGTAATTTTATTTGTAGTTGGCAATATTATTTAAATATCAACATACACAATTCTACTTATTGGTTAAAGTTGTGTTTTAATTTGGCTACATACATGAAGTTTTGAGTTCCATTATGGTTTCTAACAACAACCAATTATTGAAGTTAAGACTCCACACATCACTTGCTCTGAAAATAGAAAATAAAGGCAAAAGCCAATCGGTTACAACTTACTCTAAAACTTTGAGGACAAAGGGCTACTGTCGATGATGGCTGCTGATTCGCATCCACTAATCGACCACAGCAGGAACTAGAGCTAACAGTCGCTTCCACTGACAAGCCTGCAATGGGGACGGGGTCGAGGAAAACCGGAGACAGCCTGCAATCTGGACGACTGCAACGGGGATGGAGACAACGGCAAACAGTAATAAGCCTACAACGAGGACAACTGCAACGAGGCCAATCGACTACGGCGGGAACTAGGGCTACTGGCGATGAATTTTTTTTTCAAAGGAGGAATAGTTTGTTCTTTAATTTGGATCGAGGAACTGAAATTTTGGGAAAGTTTTTGTTTAGTGGGAGTTCATAGAAATAGGGAAAGGAAATAAAATTTAGCACCTTTGATTTCTAACAGCGTGCACAACTTAGGGTTTAATAATTTAGCGTCAAATTATCGTTTCTCATGGCAACGCACTCAAAAACGCTGTACTGTTGTGCTAAGAAAATAAACTTTTCTTGTAGTGCACAAATGATCCTCTGCATCTGCAAAGACAGGACCACCCCTTTTCGGTAAACAACATAATGATCCTGGACAGTACAGAATATGACATCACCCCCGGTTGTTACCAACCTTTACCGGGATCCATAGCATACACCACATACTCGACATATAGAGAGTATTATAGAAAGGTGATGACCATACCCTAATGGGTGCGACCCACATATCCTTGCGGCATACCATGTTTTAGCCATTTCCTGATGTGAGGCCTGAGGTAACGTAGTACCTTTTACAAAACAAATCCCACTTTGAATGCCACATTTCCATTTCTAATAACACGCTATTGATTTCCACAAAAATGCAACCACCTAGTTCATACGTCTTAGGGAAAGGTGTTAAGTGTAAGATTTGTTACCTCCTACACCACCAAACAGATGTATGTTTGTAAAAATCAATGTACGTGGATTTAGAAATGCAATGTCAGACACTCGCCCATACAAGTTGTCTAGGAATAGGATAAGCCGAAGGCACTCCTCCTACTACATCTTGTTTGGGAATCACCTCTAGGATTAGTAGCAAGTAGTACTTGCATCGAAGTTGTCAAAATGAAGATACCACTGCCACTATATATACGATGATATGGGAATTACCCAGAGGTTAGTGGCAAGTAGCACTACATTTTGAAGATCTTCGTCTTCAAAATCATTGTCTTCAACATGTCTTTACTTTTTAACGCGTATATTGGTTCGAAGTGGTTTTCAGATAGGAATCACCGAAATCTGATCCCGGTTTCTTCGAACTAATTATCGATAAAAGATATCAAGTATGTGGGTGATTATTATTCAATTAATCAATATCTTTTTTGCAAGTAAAATATCTTCTTAGAGATATATGTCTTTAAACCATTTTCTTTTTTCAACATATACGGGATTATTAAACCTCTTTCTAATTTTGGAAATACCAAATCATTTCTCTTTAATTACATAGGAAAAAATTATTTAGTAAAAGGAGATCCATAGAAATTATACTAATTATACTCAATACTAACTTTCATATTCAACCTGTACTATTCATCGAATAACGGTTAAATCACCTTTTAAATTTACATGGACAGTATGAGTTCCCTCCTCGAAATTTAATATAGAATTTAACCAGAATATTACCTATATTACCAAACATCTTATTATTTTAAAACCTGGTTTAACCTTTGGAAAAATCCAAATCCCCTTTTTTTAATCTTAGCAAGATGCGGTCCGAGTAAATCAAATTTACTATTCCCTCTTTCGGGCCAGTCTGGATAGCTAGGGAGAGCAGGAAATTGGTTTTCCAAAACCAAGCCTATAGACTATTTCTTTGTCACCCATGAGGCGGTCAAGTTATTTGATCAACTCTAAACCCTTTAAAAAACTTGACTTATTATTTGAAAAACATTTATAAAGGATTTTGGAAGAAAACCCAAGTTTAAATCTTATTTCAGAAATTTCCAAATTTCTTTGTTAAATTACCAATGAATAGTGCTTTTTTGGGCTTCGTATCACAAATTCTATTTTAAACTTTTTGTATGTCCAATTTTTTCCATTTGAAACTGTTTTAAAATATTTTAATTTTTTTTATAATTTATCCCATATTTTTAAAGAAAATATCTATTTTAAAGAGTTGAAATCTATATTTTACGAATTGGCAAAACGCGACGATTTTAAAAACTTGATTTGGACATATGTCAAATTTTACTAAATGAAATCTTAATTTTTTCTTTCATTTGGAAACTATAGATATAAGAGTGGGGAAAATTCTTATTTCGAATAATTCCGAACTATATTTCACTCTACATGTTGATTTAACTTTTATGGCGCAAAATCCCGAACTGTCGTTATGCAACACGCATATTTTGACTCTAATTTCATATCTTTTCAAAAATTTGGCGAAATAAGTTTTAATGTTTATAAAACATTTATAAACCATTTTAAACTATTTTTATTCTTGAGGTCAACTATGCCATAACACGTTTATAATTCATAAAAGAAAGTGATTTCTTCATGTAAATTGGACGTGTGTTTATCGTGAATTGTTTCTACAACCAAGCAAACATATTGTTGCATCCAAAACATGATGATCAAATATAGAAAACAAGTATGGAAAAACATATCATATCATCATATAGTTTAATAAAATAAACCAGCAGAATAATTCTCACATATATATTTATCCTTCTCATAGCGTTACGAAATTGACTATAGCTTCGCTATTCCCGCACCGAAGCATATGATATCTACCTCAAGACCCTAGGATGTGCTCGGTTTTGAACTTGGGAGGGTGGAGGTGCCTAGATGAGCTCGGCCAAGCAAGAAGAGAAGAGGAGAAGATCACTTGCTTTAATTTCAAACGAAGGTGGTATATCTCTCTATATATTATGATCTATTTTGGCAGAACTTCGATTCGACTTTGAAATATTTTTAAGAGGTCATGGAAGCCATTAATGGACTCATGAAGAATATGAAGAAATCTTAAGAATTTGTGAAGGAAAGAGTGAATAAATGAGAGAGGATGCTTCTCCTTTTATAGGCAAATATGTGTAAAATATCTAAAGCAACATCATTACAAATCACATCACCACTTTCTACCTCAACACAACCACTCCCCCTCTATGTGGTTCGGCCGTGCTTCCCACCCACCCCCTCACATCATCACCAACACTTCCCTTATCTCTTAAGGCATGCACTTGGATGAGAATGTGGACTAAGGTGGAGATATGTGATTATTAATTAGATTTCTTTTAATAAATATCATGATATTTTGTTTAATTTACCATTAGTAATTTTGAGATGTAAATGAAATTCTGTTGTGCTTGTATGTGTACATCGATTTATGTATATATTCATATCTATGTCACATAAACACATAACGTTGCACAACTTCCTCTTGTCAAACCATTACGAATCCGGAATTTGATTTTCGATCCTATTTTTACTTCTTAGTTAATACATATACACACACACACACACACACACACACAAAAACAAAATTTAAAAATGACATTCCTATTATTATTTAATAATTAAAGGGTCGCATTTGATTTTAAAACAATTATTTAAACTCGATTTATATTCAAAAATCAATTATTTAAAAATAATGACATCATTGATGATGTCATAAAGGCATTTTATTTCCAAAAATAAAATAAATAATTTTATTACATATTCTTGCTTAAATGGAGAAATAAGTGTATGTATCCAGTTTCGTATCCTCTAATATTGAGAAAATCTCAATTTTACCAAAAATAATTTTCATCGCTTTTCTAACGGAAATCTCAAATACCTATATTTGTTAATATAGTTTCAAAACAAGTTTACCATTATTTATTATTGTTCAAAATATTATAATTTGTGTTATAAAATCTTATATTTGAATAATTTAAAATTATAGATATTTTATAAAGTGATAAATTTTCGGGTCGTTACATTCTCCCCTCCTTAAAAGAATTTCATCTCCGAAATTTAAGATAAGAAGAAGATAACTCAAAAAAAAGAATATATTAGATACAATGAAATATATACAAAGATATGGTAAGTGACTACACTACAAGCGGTGAGTACACTACATTGAGACAATATAAATAAAGACTGTACATCCATCTTAAACTCAAGGTATGCCTTTTTCATTCTATCCTCCATTTCCCAAGTGTGGTCTTCAGCATCACCACCCTATTGAAATTCAACTTATCTCACAACCATTCTTCTCAATCTCTTCTCATCACGATTCACGATTTGATTAGGCTGCCTAATGATAATCGAGTCTGGCTCTACCTCTAAATCTTCCTAGGTAGCTGTCTCTATAATTTGTTTCGAGTCATATACATACTTTCTTAGATGAGATACATGAAAAACATTGTGTACACCTGATAAGCTTTCTGGAAATTCTACTCGATAGACTAATAGGCCAATCAGCTCAAAAACGGGAAAAGGTCCAGTATAATGAGGTGCTAACTTTCCGGTCCTTCCAAATCTTACTACTCCCTTCATCGGAGAGACTTTCAAAAATACAAAATCCCTAACCGAGAATTCTAAATTCTTAAGCCTCTGATCGGCGTAAATTTTTTACCTGCTTTGAGCTTCTTTCAGCTTCCTTTTGATAATATCTACCTTCTCTGAGGCTTCTCGAATCATATCAGGGCCAAGTACTAGTCGATCTCCGGTTTCAATCCAACATGCTAGTGATCTACACGGACGACCATATAAGGCTTCATTCAGTGCCATGCTAATACTTTCCTGACAGTTATTCTTATAAGAGAACTCTACCAAATGAAGATGATTCTTCCACGATCCTCCAAAGTCTAATATGCAACTCTCAGAAGATCTTCCAACACTTGGTTTACCCTTTCTGTTTTTCCATAGTCTAGGGATGATATGCAGTGCTTATACTTAGCTTCGTTCCCAAAGATGTTTGTAATGCTTCCCAGAACTGAATGGTAAAGATTCGATCCCACTCATTTACGATGCTAGTCAGAACTCCATATAATCGAACAATTTCTTTCATGTATATATCTACAAGACTAGAAGCAGTTCTTGTTGGCTTTACTGGAATAAAGTGTGCACTTTTGGTCAATCAGTTTATGATAACCCAAACGCCTTCATTTCCCTTCCTTGTTCGAGATAAGCCGTCGATGAAATCCATTAATATTTGGTCCCACTTCCATGTTGGAATCTTGAGGGGTTGAAGTAATCTAGTAATATATTGCTGATCGCTTTTGATTAGCTGACAATTTGCGCATCTGCTAACATGAATGGAGTTGTCCCTCTTCATACCCTTCCACCAAAACGTCCATTTCACGTCTTTATACATCTTTTTAACTCCAGGGTGAATATTACGCTTGGATTGATGGCATTCAGTCAACACTTCCTGTCTTAAGCTGTCAACATTGGGAACACAAATTCTTCCATTTAACCATAATATCCCATGATTATCTACTTCCAGGTTTGAATTCTGTCCTTTGCTTATATCTTTAATAATCTTCAGTAGACATAGATCTTCTTTTTGCTTGCTGGCAATTCTCTCTAGAAGAGTCGAAGTCACCACCAGAAAAGCTATAAAGGCATGCTTTCTCCTTAAGCATTTGCTACTACGTTGGCTTTTCCGGGTGTACATAAAATATCAAGATCATACGATGCAAGAAATTCTAACCAGCATTGCCGTCTTATATTTAAGTCCTTTTGAGTGAAAAGATATTTCAAGGATTTATGATCTGTGAAGAGATCAAAATTTTCACCTAGTAAATAATGCCTCCACATTTTTAATGCAAACACAACGACTAATAGTTCAAAGCCGTGAGTTGCATAATTTTGCTCATGAGGCTTTAGCTGCCTGCTTGCATAAGTGATTACTTTTTCATGCTGCATTTGTACTACACCCACTCTTTCTCCACAAGCATCAGTATATGCAGTTAAACCGCCGCTTTCATCAGCAATAGCTAGGACTGGAGTGGTAGTTAACCTTTTCTTGAGCTCCTTGAATGCTTCTTCACATTCGGTGTCCATTCAAATTTAACATTTTTCATTGTCAACTTTTTTATGTGAGAGGAAATTTTTTTAGAAGTCCTGAATGAACTTCTAGTAATATTCTACCAATCCTAAGAAGCTACGGACGTCCTTCGAAGTTTGCGGTTGCTTCCAGTCTAAAATGCCTGTAATTTTCCCTGGATCAACTGAAATTCCATCCTTGACACAACATGTCCAGGGAACCTTACCACTTTCTCCCAGAAGTGGCATTTTGAGAATTTAGCTTTAAGCACATTCCTGCTTAATATTTCCAATACAATCTTTATATGCCTTATGTGTTCTTTCTCAGTCTTTAAATAGATAAGAATATCGTCAATATAAACCAACATGAATTTGTTGAGTACATCTCTAAATACTCTATTCATAAGGTCTACAAAATAAGCGGGCGCATTTGTCAGCCCAAAAGGCATAACCAACAACTCGATGAAATCATTCGGACCTCTGAATGCAGTTAAAGGAATGCAATCTTCTGCTATTCTTAGTTGATGGAATCTTGTAGCTAGGTCCATTTTTGAGAATAGTTGAGCATCGTAAAGTTGATCAAACAAGTCATCAATACAGGGTAGAGGATACTTGTTCTTAATCGTCTTCTTGTTCAAGTCCCGATAGTCTACACAAAGACTTAGGGAGCCATCTGATTTTGCAATGAAAACTACCTCTACTCCCCAACTTGAGCGACTCGATTTAATCTGCCCTTTCTTTAACAACTCATTAAGTTGATCCTTCAACCCATCCTTCCCTTTTGGAGCCATTTTATGGATACGATGAACAATAGGCCTTGTACCATTAATTAAGTCAATTCGAAACTCAATTTCCCAATGTAGGGCTAAACTTTTCACTCGTCCAAAAATTCCTTAACAATCGGTATTTCTTCTAGAGGTTTTTTGAACAAATTCAGTGTATACATGAAACTATCCCTCACCAGACTAGGTATTTCACATGTTATTTTAAAATATTCACATCTTTTATTTTGCAACAGCATTGTCCTTTTAACACAATCAAGAACAACTTTATACTCATACAACCTTCCATACCTAGTAAAATCTTAAATCCTATAAAATCAAGGACAATAAGGTCACATGAAATTTTTTAGGATAGGTAGGTAACTTGGACTTTTTCACAAACCATACAGAAATTAGTTGTACCCCCTATGGGACTAGACACACAGATAGGGGTATATACTATTTTTAGGGTAAGTTTTATCCTATCAACCAATTCCTTGGAAAAAAAATTGTAGGAAGCCCAGTATCAAATAATAATCTAATTAAATCTTCATTAACATAAATATTACCTTTTAGAACTCCCTTGACTTTCTCATCTATGGAGGTTGAGGGTTCATCTTTTATAACAAAAACTCTTACCTACTTCCCTTTCTTTATTAACGGGCAATCCTTTATCATGTGCCTAGGTTGGTGACAATTATGGCTTGTTCTTTTCTGAACCTTTGGATTCTTACAGGTGGTGGAAATATTTCCCTTCTGGTTGCAATTGTAACAAGTAACATCTTTCAAATTGTTCTCTTGAGATCCTCCTCCTCACATACCTTGCCATGGCTTCTTCCCTTAGTGATTGAATTTTCATTGTTGTTGTTGTTGTTGCCTTGTGCTGCTACCAGATTCTTCTTGTTCAAAGCTTCATACCGGAAACCTATATCCAGTAAGCCCACAAATGTTCCTTTAACATGAGCGGTCATCCTATCATGATATTGCTCCTTTATCCTAGTAATAAACATCTTATTTTTCTTAATCCCGGCCCAAAGAGAGATAATTCATTGAACTTGCTTGAATATTCTTCCACGAACATTTCTCCTTGATTCAAATCCATGAAACTTCTATAGAGGCGGTGTAACAACCCACATATTTTACGATGGTATATTTAAATGTTTTATTTAAGTATAGCGTCGTTAGTCGGATTTAAGTCCGAAATGTCACTTTTTGTAAATGGCCGAATTAGGACTCGGCACTACTTCCATTGAGTTCAAAATGGCGTTTGCGATCTTTTTGAGTATAAGCATCGATATGTTTGGAGTTGAGTGAATTTTGTTATTTTTCTACTTGGGCTTTGGGTTTGGGTTTCAGCCCACTAACCCATCCAAATACCCTAACTCAGCCCCTTTTCTCATTTTCATCCTCATTTTTCCTAACACTTCAAGCTCAACTGAAAATGGGGGAAGAGAATAGGAATTAGAAATTCCAAGCCCTAGATTCATTTGCAAACTTAAATTCTTACTCCAAATTCAAGGTGAAGCTTTGGTAAGCATCCTCTTCATCTTCTCCATCTCATTTCCTCTTCAATTTCAGAAATGTTCTAAACCCTAACTTAGTAAATGTTTTTCTTTTGAGCTTAGATTGAAGCTTCTTGGGTTATAATTGAAGAGTGATTGTTCTTGCTTGCTCTATAGCTTCTCTCTTGTGTTTTTGGGTTAAAAGGTGAGTTTTTGAACTCACATCTAAGCCTATAGCTTTTGTTGTGGTTGGGTAAGAATTCCCAACCTCTATTCATGTTCATTTCCTTTTGATTTGAATTGAATTGGTGAATATTCCAAATTTTGTGTTTTGGTCCAATTTTATGAAAATCCTCCTATGGATGTTTGGGGTGTATCGAAGAGCCTATAAGGCCGGGTTGTCGTTTGGCATAAATCCTTGGTCGTCATTGCTCGTTCGATCGCTCCCGAATCGTTTTGGCCACATGGCCTAGGCAAACTATTGCTAAGACCAGGTCTTCAGACGTCTGAAATGCAAGTTCAGACGTCTGGTTTTAAACCTGGAGCAAAAGTTTATTCAGCAGAAATTTATAAAAATGGCAGAAAATAGAGTCAGATGTCTGAAACATCCTTTCAAACGTCTGAAACACCTTGGCAGACGTCTGAACCACCCTGTCAGACGTCTGAAGCCACCCTCCAGACGTCTGAAGCCACCCTCCAGACGTCTGGATGGTTTCTCAATTTCCATAACCTAAATCCAAACGTCTAGATTGACCCCCAAACGTCTGGAATTGACTTTTTTTTTGCCTATTTGCCTATTTTTGATTAAATTTCCATTGTTTAATCGATTTGTGTTGATCCGATTAGTTGTTATTGCATTTTTGACTTTGATGATTCTTCGTACACGGGTTTTTATAAAGTGTGCTTTTCAAATTGTATTAAAAGCTCGTTTCTCCAATTTATAATTTCTATTTAAAACACACACACAATTTTGCACTTCGAGCGAAGAGGGAGGAGAATCAAATGATTAAATAAAACGCGTGCTATGAACACGTGCGTTTATCTTTTCAGTTAATTCCTAATCTATTTGTTTGACCGTTTTGACCTTTGGGTCTGGTTTACCAATGAGATGAGGTGAACTTTGTACTACTTTGAGTGTGAAATTGACTAACGGTTAGTACACCGTTTAGTGCGAACGTGGGGTATGAGACTCACGTTAACATTTTTCGGGTTCCTTTCTGAGAGTTGTGACACATTCCGCCGGTCAGTGGTGTCCAGTACCGCCACTACGGTTTGTTGCCTTTTGGCGTTGCCTTCGGGCGTATGGATCCTTGTTATACAGTACTGAGCTCGAGCAACTTTTGTTTCTTTGACAATTATATTTCCCTTGTGTGTCGCCTTTCGGGGTAGGTTCTTTGAACCACACGATATATATAGCGATTACCTTGTGGAAACTTGTGTTACCTTTATTGGTATTTGTTATTTGCCTTTTGGCTTGTTTTGGGATATGATATCCTTTGTTTATTTGAACTACCGATGATATGAGGCTTGTTATGATTCATCTTTTGTTAGATGATTTGGTTATCTCTTTTGGAGATATTGGTGGTACTTTATGATCTTGTATGTTCATTATCATTTAGTTTGTCTAACTGATTTGTTTAGCTAGACTGACCCGTGTATTTTATACTCGGGTCAGACTGAGATGATTTAGGTTAGGTACATTGGACTTAGCCTATTTTGCTTCCACATGGACTATTCTGCTAGCTCCTTTTTGTTATAGCTTTTTGTGTAGTCCTTTTTGGCTGTAACTCTAATATGTATTCTTTTAAATCGCCTGTATATTGTGGTTTACTTTACCACTTGACATGTATCATTTTGTATACTCTGTAATGTATCTGTATATGTGTAAATGTATGTGATGATCTACTGTTCTGTGATGTGTATTACATTTGAGTTGTTATATCTTGTTCTGATAGATCCTTCAGCCACCTATGGCTTTATATTAAGTATTTATTGGAAATGTCGATCCATTTGAGAAAGAAAAGAAAGAGGTATGGCAATTGTCGGCATATTCAATAGATAATTAAGACAAGGCTATAGATGGTCGCTCCTAACCAGCTCTATTCTCCGTATTAGCAGACGGTGTTACTTTGTAATACTCTTTGCTAATGTGGGTCTCGGAGTAGGGCGTCACAGGCGGGACCTTCCAGCAGCGGGCATGTATTGTTCTTCAAAAACGTCCTTAAACCTTACCCAAGAGAAATTTTCTTCCGATTCATTAAGAGTAATGGACTCCCACCAAGCTAGAGCCCCTTCTTGCAATTGCCAGGAAGCCAAGAACTTCTTTTGCTCATTAACGATGTTTAATCCCTCAAAGATTCTCTCACATGATCGGAGCTAAGCATGAACTTCAATAATAGATTATGTACCATTGAATGGTTTTCCTCCCAAGCTAGTATAGTTCTTGCATAGAGTAGCAAAGTTAATCGGAGGTTGCATAGGAATCATTACTTCTTCAACCATTGCTGTGACGACCCGGCTTTTTCTCCACAAAAAGTCGTATCATCAAGAAGAAAGAAAGGGATAGAAAAGAGAAAAGATAGAGAAGAAAGAAAGAAACACATCAGAATCTAAACAGCGGAACGAATAAATTATATTAATCAAATAAGATATTACATTGTAACATATACATCAGAGATACACAGCTCATACAACACATACTAGACAGTTATAAACATCTGTCTAGTCATTACAACCCAAATACAACTCAACAAATGACTCATACAGACTAACACAGCGGAACACTATATCTACGAACGCTGAAGCCTCCTGCTCCATTGCTCCTCCATAGATTCGTCAAAGCAAACCTGAATCCCTTGGCTACTCGTAAAAATTTGAGTACCCAAGAGTTTAATAAAACAGAAAATAAACACTTGGGTCAGACATGGGTCTGGTGTGAGTAAACGGTTTAAATTGCTTAACTTCAAAACCTTTTGAAAACAAAGGTATCACGTAAGACTCCCCACAAATAAACATGGGTAAGTTTTTACCTTACGCTAACCAAAACATTTGATAGGAAATCCAGTTATATTATAATAGGGTCTAGGGTTTCCAAGTAAAATACAGAAATAGCTGGAATGCTTACATCTCACGTTCCAACATAGTTGGGCACAACTAAATCGTACGGCACTTATTGGATTTTGGATTCCATACAATGGCAGAGCTACCGGGGTACCGCTCGTCACAGTACGTGGCCTAGATCAACGTACCGAGGATCACTCCCAATCCCCTGCAACACAAGGCCGGAACATCCCTTGCTGGATAATTCCCGCATAAGAAACCCCGTGGTTGCGGCCAAACAACCACCCACACAGCCGAAATAAAAAGGGACTCTAGACAGGGGAATCTTATACTACTTGGGTGCTACCCACTAACCTTGCTGCACCTCCCCTGTTTTAGCCATTCCCGGTTTGATGAGGCTTGAGGCTACGATTACCTTTAATCAGAATACATCACTTAGAATGCTCATCGTCCACCTGACGATGTGCTGAAAGCATTCAATCCATACAAGTTCGTTCCGGGTTCGAACGAAACCGAAGGCATTATCTCGTTACACTCATTTTGGAATCACCCTCAGAGTTAACGACAATAACCCTTGCACTCTGAATCTTCATCTTCACTTGAGATTCACGATCTATCGTAAATTTGGATCGATGTGGTATTCGGGTCTCCAGACCTGGAAATCCGGTATACGGAAACCCGATCCCGGTCTCATCGAAATCCAAAACGTATCTTTTAAGTCCAAGTTGTTTAAAGGTTTAAACAATTTGATTCAATTCAATACTTTGAATTCATACAGCATTTAACAGATAAATATCACACATTTATCACAGATATATCCAATATCATATCGCAGAACATCACAGCATATCATCCAATAAATATCCAATTCAGATATTCTACACAACCAATCATCCATAAGCAACAATTTATTAACCCTATGTTATAATTAATTTAATTAACTTAAATTAAATTAATTACTTAAGAATTAATTATCTAATCTTGCTTAATCAACCATTAATTAATTACAAACCTTTAATTAATTAATTACTTATTAAATATTAATCACCCTTGATTAATTATTTATTAATTACATAAAGTAATTATCCTTTAATCAATTTCACAAATTAATTATTCTTAACCATTAACAGTAATTAAACTTTAATTACTCTTATTAATTAATTACATTAATCCTTAATTAATTAAACTTTAATTAATTACCTCCATTAATTAACCTTAATAAATTATAAACAGTAATTATCATCCTGTAATTACTTACCTTAATTAATTAACTTCTTAATTAATTATATTAATCCTTTAATTAATTACACCAAATAATTAATCCTTAATTACTTACTTACCTTAATTATACTTCAATTACTTCCCATTAAGTAATTTCCTTTAATTAATTACATCCTGTAATTATTACTAATACTAAGTAATTACACATATCAATCTTATTAAGTATTCATACTTAATCCTTTATCAAGTGATTATCTTTAATTAATCTACAAATTAATTAACTTAAATCAATCACATTCATTTCATTAATTACACTTGAGTAATTCATCCTTAATTACTCTTAAACAAATTAATTAATCTTTAATTACAAATTAATTATTCTTTTAATTGTTAAATAATAATCCTTAATTATTAATTAATAAAACTAAATAACAAATTAATAAATCTTTAATTATCAGTTAACCAATCCTTAATTACCATTTGATTAATCCTCAATTAATCTTTAATTACAAATTAATCACCCCTTAATTAATAATTAATAAAACCTAATTATTAATTAATAAGACTTAATTACAAATTAAGTACTTCTTAATTACCAATTAATTTACCTTTATTACTTAATTTACACTCTCTAATTACTTAATTAATTAGTCACTAATTACAACTTAATTACTTAATTAATTAATCACTAATCATTAATTAATTACTAAATTAATTAACCACTAATTATAAATTAATTACCTCTAATTATCTAATTAATAATTCTTAATTACAAACTAATTAACCTCTTAATTAATTAATTTATAATCCTTAACAATCAATTAATTAACTACTTAATCAATAATTAATATAATTAATCATATTTTAATTACTTCATTTAATTATTAAAATCTTAATTACCTTTAAGATAAATCATCATCTTTATTAATTACCTAATCACATTATTTAAAAGCATTTAACCTTTAATTAACATTTAAATATAACTATAAAATGATTTAGTTTAAAGCATTTTATTTAAATTTTAACAAACTTAATTTTTCAAACCTACCAATAAAATAGAATTTAAAACATTTTAAAAGAATTTTAGAAAAGTTTAAACAAAGAAACATTTTAAAAATTCCAAACTTATAATTTAAAACTTTTAAAACGTGCTAAACATCTCTTATTCCTGCTTCGAGTTTCCTACACCTTTTACTCGAGATCGCTTCGAGTCTTCCTCAATTCTTCTTCGTCTTTCCCCTAGTTTCTTTTAAAAACTAAACTGCTACGCCTACCCTAAACACACACGAGAAAGCTTCGAGTCTTCCCCTCTAAAAACCCGAGACTCCTTCGAGTCGCCCACGTCTCCATCATTCCAGATACACACATCACCGTGGTGCACGTGCACGGCGATTCCAGCCAACTCCGGCGAACTCTCTCGTCTCCGGCAAATCGCAATTCAACTCGTCAAACAACTTCGAGCATCAAAATGCAATCATCTAGCCTAAATCGAAAACGAGCTATAAATTTGAACCACAGTTCGACATCACCAGAAACGAACACCTCGCCACCACGCCTCTGACCATCGTTCCACCTGAAACTTCGTCAACATCCTCCCAAATCCTTCACGCATCCATCTCCATTGCTCCCATGAAGCTCGATTCACCGTAGGTGCTCCAATCATCTTGCTTTTCATCACGACAGGAACAAGGTGTCAAACCCTAGATTACTCGATATCCAAAGCCACCAATGATGATAAAATCATCCAGTATTTTTCTCAATATCACTGACCACTAACCCAACTTCGACCAAAACCTCGAATACCAATTGTTTGAGAATTTCCAAAATTTTGAGAAAACCCATTTCACTTAAAACTCCAAACTGCTTTCACTTTACTTAACTAAAAATCCTCAGATTCATTTTAAAAATCTTCTTTTCTAGTGTGGATTCACGTTATATAATTTATTCAACATATAACAATACTTGGTTGCAAACATATTTTTACATTTCACTGTTTTCTTGATAACAGACAGCTTTAAATTCAAATTTTCTTGACTTACTTTATAAATATCAAGATTATATCCTAAACAGAACTATATTATTGAAAAAAACTAAAACCTTAAAAAGAATGGAGAAGAGAACAAGATTTCTTCAATTATTTTATCTCTGGGTTTATAACAGAGATAAGTACAGGTCTATTTTTATAAGTCTACAGGCATGCATAAATCAATATATTCATATGTAAATACATACAAACATGCAGTCCTATTTACATTCATACAACATCACTTTAATATAGTCTCAAGACAACAGGGTAGGTCTGAGTTTGTTTTGCTTACTGGAACATTTTACAGAGCAGATTTAAACATTGCAGGTATATTCACATATGATCATAGTAAGGTATATATAACTAGATATATTCAACCATTAAACAACTTTTCTATATAGAATTATCACATGCAAATCAAAATAACAACCATATTACTGTTTTTAAAACATATTGTTTACTCACTTGGTTTAGAACAGAGCTTTGAACAGAACTGAGATGATTTGAAACTTAAGCTTGAACAGCTAGCTCCAGAACTTTGAATTTCTTGTTTAGATTTTGGGTTTGTTGATTCTTGAAACTTGCTGCAATTTGTTTTGATCTTTGATTTCTGATTTTTCTTCAGTTTGAAAATAGCTTGCAGTTTAGATTTTGAGGAATTTTCAATTTGGCTTTTGGTTTCAGATTTTAGAATTTTGGAGAGAAAATAGTTTGAATGTTTAAAAGGCTTTGGAAAATTTTCTTTTCAGTTTTTGAAAACGTGCTGGCTTGAAAGTTTAGAGAAAGAGGTAGGAAAGGGAAAAAGAAATGAGAAGTAGAAATATATAGAATTTTGGTTTTTGATTTATAAAAATTAAAGAAAATAAAAACAAATTGTGACACTTGTCTCAACTTTGATTAATATGTTAACACATGTTATTTAAGGGGTTTATAGATTAACACTTGTAATACTACATGCATAAATATTTTTAAATGATTTTAAAAGCTTTTTATATTTATTTCCTAATTAGATAAATACATATCTTATTTTATAAATGCTTTTCTTAATTTATAAAAATAAAACTTTTAAAAGAAAATAAAATAAAAACCAATTAGATTTTAACTAAAATCATATATAGTATATTTAGTCCATTTTTAAATGATAATATAAAACTTTTGTATTTATTACTATTTAATAAACACTATCTTAATTTATATAAATAAAACTCTTTAAGGAAAATAATGTAAGACAAATCTTATTTTAAATAAAAACTTATTTATATATTTAAATCCAAATTCAAAGTCAATTTAAAAATCCAAATTAAAAATCAATTCAAATAAATATATATATATATTAAATTTTAACAAGCACATTATTAATACTAAATAATTATTCTATCTAAAATCAATTTAAATACACATATATACATATATTTTTAACAACACTTATTAAATTTGAAAATAATAAGTCTATTTAAAATCTATTTATATTTATATTTAAAAACAACTCATTATTTAATTGTTTGAAAATAACAATTTTACCAATTTTAAATAATTAACTTACAAGATTATCTCATTTTAAATTCCCTGAAATCCCGGGATATCACATTCCTTCCCCCTTAAAAGAATTTCGTCCTCGAAATTTAAAACAAAAGATAATCCCAAGTTTTATTTTATTTCAATCAATTTAGGCATACATATCAGCCATACATAACCAAGCAAACAATTTCATCCAAACAACCAATTCAAACAAACAAACAATTCTAGCTATCCGGACATAGATCTGGATAAGCTTCCTAAATTTATTCCCGAGTTTCCCAGGTACAGATACCGGAATACTCGCTCTACTAAATCCAGAACTAGCTATACTACTAAGCTACTGAGCTCCTACTCATCTAGATCTACAATCTGAACAAGATATCAGACCACAGACAAGATCAATTCAACTACCAAATTCTTCAGAACTGCTGGTTCCAAAACCAGAGATAGATCAAACACGTACTCCCTCAGAGATACATGAAATACATTGAATCCCGGTTATCCAAACTGGTAATTCAAACCTTCTAAGCCAAACACTGATCCTTACAAAACTCGGAAGAATCCAATATACTACGGAGCTAACTTCTGGTCTTACCCAATCTTATTGCTCCCTTTACCGAAGAAAATCTCAATAACAACAAAGTCTCCAACTTCGAATTCCAAATTCCTCCGTCTCTTATCTTCAGAACTCTTCTGACGATCCTGGCTGCCTACATCCTTTCTGATCAGCTCAACCTTCATTGATGCTTCTAGAAACAAAAATTGGATCAAAAACAACTCAACAAAACGATCCTTCAAGATCTACCAAAAATCCAGAGCACAAACTCTACTCTACCAACAGTAGGCTACCACTTCTTCTCCTATCCGGAAAAGATATACAGATGCACTGCCAATCTGAACTCAAATCTAGAAAAATTTCCTGTAGCAACTCTTAATCCCAACACTGCAACTTCCAGGTTCTTCCAGCTGTCACCTTGCTTCCCCTGCACAACTCTGATCTGGAGAGAATGAGAATGCCGTCGATGAACTCGAGCACAAACTAGACAACACATCCTGGAAACACGGTTCAACAGATCATAAAAAGAAAACTCAGCAGTTCCAAGAAATACTGAGCTGCTTCACCAAATCCTTTCTCTAGGAGACACCCTTCTACCTAGCTGAACTACCGGTACTACTCCTGAAATTAAGTCGATAAGGAACTCAATCTCAAATGCAGACAAATCTCTGACTTCGGATAAGACATCCAGAAAGTCTCAGATAACTCAAGAGAATATTCACTATCGCAAGTCACTTTTGCGATTCACTCAGCTTAATTCCAAGTAAACTGTTCTCTCTTAACCACTCAGAACAGCTTATGCTTGACTAACCCATCCATCGAAGAACTGGATCCACTCTGCTGCTTCTGAACTCCAACTCTAGAAAACTGCTTAGCCAGAAAACTTCCTGCCGGCACACGAAACACTTCTGAGTTGCACCGCTGACACAGATGCCAAGACTCCCTATCCAAAGCTTCGAGAAACTCGGACTCCAAACCAAACAGAAACATTATGCTGAACTCAGCCCCAATACTGAAGCAGACACATTTCTTCAAACTTGCTCCAAAAGAAAACATCTTCAGAAACATCCAGTCACTGCATCTCATCACGCAACTACTTCTTCCTGAGATTGTCAAGATACCATCACTCGCTTCTGCCTAATCGACAGATCCAACTCTACTCATCCAACTTCAAAGATAAACTCCGAACCTTAACAGGTTACCTTCAGAGATCAATGAAATCCTTACACCAAAGCAAAGCTCACTCGAGACGGTATTAGGTCTACAGTCTCGACAGATACATTTCCAACCTCAACATTCAAACTCCAATCATTGATAGTCGTGTTACACACACCACTACCCTATCTACCTTTATATCTTATATTGGAAAACCCGAACTGATAATCCAACCAATAGGTAGAATAAATATATATATAGTTATATAAAAATTACAAATACGCTCTCTCAAGATAGACACCACTCTAGAGCCTAGGTATTCACTCAACCTATTGCTCTGATACCAAATGTGACGACCCGGCTTTTTCTCCACAAAAAGTCGTATCATCAAGAAGAAAGAAAGGGATAGAAAAGAGAAAAGATAGAGAAGAAAGAAAGAAACACATCAGAATCTAAACAGCGGAACGAATAAATTATATTAATCAAATAAGATATTACATTGTAACATATACATCAGAGATACACAGCTCATACAACACATACTAGACAGTTATAAACATCTGTCTAGTCATTACAACCCAAATACAACTCAACAAATGACTCATACAGACTAACACAGCGGAACACTATATCTACGAACGCTGAAGCCTCCTGCTCCATTGCTCCTCCATAGATTCGTCAAAGCAAACCTGAATCCCTTGGCTACTCGTAAAAATTTGAGTACCCAAGAGTTTAATAAAACAGAAAATAAACACTTGGGTCAGACATGGGTCTGGTGTGAGTAAACGGTTTAAATTGCTTAACTTCAAAACCTTTTGAAAACAAAGGTATCACGTAAGACTCCCCACAAATAAACATGGGTAAGTTTTTACCTTACGCTAACCAAAACATTTGATAGGAAATCCAGTTATATTATAATAGGGTCTAGGGTTTCCAAGTAAAATACAGAAATAGCTGGAATGCTTACATCTCACGTTCCAACATAGTTGGGCACAACTAAATCGTACGGCACTTATTGGATTTTGGATTCCATACAATGGCAGAGCTACCGGGGTACCGCTCGTCACAGTACGTGGCCTAGATCAACGTACCGAGGATCACTCCCAATCCCCTGCAACACAAGGCCGGAACATCCCTTGCTGGATAATTCCCGCATAAGAAACCCCGTGGTTGCGGCCAAACAACCACCCACACAGCCGAAATAAAAAGGGACTCTAGACAGGGGAATCTTATACTACTTGGGTGCTACCCACTAACCTTGCTGCACCTCCCCTGTTTTAGCCATTCCCGGTTTGATGAGGCTTGAGGCTACGATTACCTTTAATCAGAATACATCACTTAGAATGCTCATCGTCCACCTGACGATGTGCTGAAAGCATTCAATCCATACAAGTTCGTTCCGGGTTCGAACGAAACCGAAGGCATTATCTCGTTACACTCATTTTGGAATCACCCTCAGAGTTAACGACAATAACCCTTGCACTCTGAATCTTCATCTTCACTTGAGATTCACGATCTATCGTAAATTTGGATCGATGTGGTATTCGGGTCTCCAGACCTGGAAATCCGGTATACGGAAACCCGATCCCGGTCTCATCGAAATCCAAAACGTATCTTTTAAGTCCAAGTTGTTTAAAGGTTTAAACAATTTGATTCAATTCAATACTTTGAATTCATACAGCATTTAACAGATAAATATCACACATTTATCACAGATATATCCAATATCATATCGCAGAACATCACAGCATATCATCCAATAAATATCCAATTCAGATATTCTACACAACCAATCATCCATAAGCAACAATTTATTAACCCTATGTTATAATTAATTTAATTAACTTAAATTAAATTAATTACTTAAGAATTAATTATCTAATCTTGCTTAATCAACCATTAATTAATTACAAACCTTTAATTAATTAATTACTTATTAAATATTAATCACCCTTGATTAATTATTTATTAATTACATAAAGTAATTATCCTTTAATCAATTTCACAAATTAATTATTCTTAACCATTAACAGTAATTAAACTTTAATTACTCTTATTAATTAATTACATTAATCCTTAATTAATTAAACTTTAATTAATTACCTCCATTAATTAACCTTAATAAATTATAAACAGTAATTATCATCCTGTAATTACTTACCTTAATTAATTAACTTCTTAATTAATTATATTAATCCTTTAATTAATTACACCAAATAATTAATCCTTAATTACTTACTTACCTTAATTATACTTCAATTACTTCCCATTAAGTAATTTCCTTTAATTAATTACATCCTGTAATTATTACTAATACTAAGTAATTACACATATCAATCTTATTAAGTATTCATACTTAATCCTTTATCAAGTGATTATCTTTAATTAATCTACAAATTAATTAACTTAAATCAATCACATTCATTTCATTAATTACACTTGAGTAATTCATCCTTAATTACTCTTAAACAAATTAATTAATCTTTAATTACAAATTAATTATTCTTTTAATTGTTAAATAATAATCCTTAATTATTAATTAATAAAACTAAATAACAAATTAATAAATCTTTAATTATCAGTTAACCAATCCTTAATTACCATTTGATTAATCCTCAATTAATCTTTAATTACAAATTAATCACCCCTTAATTAATAATTAATAAAACCTAATTATTAATTAATAAGACTTAATTACAAATTAAGTACTTCTTAATTACCAATTAATTTACCTTTATTACTTAATTTACACTCTCTAATTACTTAATTAATTAGTCACTAATTACAACTTAATTACTTAATTAATTAATCACTAATCATTAATTAATTACTAAATTAATTAACCACTAATTATAAATTAATTACCTCTAATTATCTAATTAATAATTCTTAATTACAAACTAATTAACCTCTTAATTAATTAATTTATAATCCTTAACAATCAATTAATTAACTACTTAATCAATAATTAATATAATTAATCATATTTTAATTACTTCATTTAATTATTAAAATCTTAATTACCTTTAAGATAAATCATCATCTTTATTAATTACCTAATCACATTATTTAAAAGCATTTAACCTTTAATTAACATTTAAATATAACTATAAAATGATTTAGTTTAAAGCATTTTATTTAAATTTTAACAAACTTAATTTTTCAAACCTACCAATAAAATAGAATTTAAAACATTTTAAAAGAATTTTAGAAAAGTTTAAACAAAGAAACATTTTAAAAATTCCAAACTTATAATTTAAAACTTTTAAAACGTGCTAAACATCTCTTATTCCTGCTTCGAGTTTCCTACACCTTTTACTCGAGATCGCTTCGAGTCTTCCTCAATTCTTCTTCGTCTTTCCCCTAGTTTCTTTTAAAAACTAAACTGCTACGCCTACCCTAAACACACACGAGAAAGCTTCGAGTCTTCCCCTCTAAAAACCCGAGACTCCTTCGAGTCGCCCACGTCTCCATCATTCCAGATACACACATCACCGTGGTGCACGTGCACGGCGATTCCAGCCAACTCCGGCGAACTCTCTCGTCTCCGGCAAATCGCAATTCAACTCGTCAAACAACTTCGAGCATCAAAATGCAATCATCTAGCCTAAATCGAAAACGAGCTATAAATTTGAACCACAGTTCGACATCACCAGAAACGAACACCTCGCCACCACGCCTCTGACCATCGTTCCACCTGAAACTTCGTCAACATCCTCCCAAATCCTTCACGCATCCATCTCCATTGCTCCCATGAAGCTCGATTCACCGTAGGTGCTCCAATCATCTTGCTTTTCATCACGACAGGAACAAGGTGTCAAACCCTAGATTACTCGATATCCAAAGCCACCAATGATGATAAAATCATCCAGTATTTTTCTCAATATCACTGACCACTAACCCAACTTCGACCAAAACCTCGAATACCAATTGTTTGAGAATTTCCAAAATTTTGAGAAAACCCATTTCACTTAAAACTCCAAACTGCTTTCACTTTACTTAACTAAAAATCCTCAGATTCATTTTAAAAATCTTCTTTTCTAGTGTGGATTCACGTTATATAATTTATTCAACATATAACAATACTTGGTTGCAAACATATTTTTACATTTCACTGTTTTCTTGATAACAGACAGCTTTAAATTCAAATTTTCTTGACTTACTTTATAAATATCAAGATTATATCCTAAACAGAACTATATTATTGAAAAAAACTAAAACCTTAAAAAGAATGGAGAAGAGAACAAGATTTCTTCAATTATTTTATCTCTGGGTTTATAACAGAGATAAGTACAGGTCTATTTTTATAAGTCTACAGGCATGCATAAATCAATATATTCATATGTAAATACATACAAACATGCAGTCCTATTTACATTCATACAACATCACTTTAATATAGTCTCAAGACAACAGGGTAGGTCTGAGTTTGTTTTGCTTACTGGAACATTTTACAGAGCAGATTTAAACATTGCAGGTATATTCACATATGATCATAGTAAGGTATATATAACTAGATATATTCAACCATTAAACAACTTTTCTATATAGAATTATCACATGCAAATCAAAATAACAACCATATTACTGTTTTTAAAACATATTGTTTACTCACTTGGTTTAGAACAGAGCTTTGAACAGAACTGAGATGATTTGAAACTTAAGCTTGAACAGCTAGCTCCAGAACTTTGAATTTCTTGTTTAGATTTTGGGTTTGTTGATTCTTGAAACTTGCTGCAATTTGTTTTGATCTTTGATTTCTGATTTTTCTTCAGTTTGAAAATAGCTTGCAGTTTAGATTTTGAGGAATTTTCAATTTGGCTTTTGGTTTCAGATTTTAGAATTTTGGAGAGAAAATAGTTTGAATGTTTAAAAGGCTTTGGAAAATTTTCTTTTCAGTTTTTAAAAACGTGCTGGCTTGAAAGTTTAGAGAAAGAGGTAGGAAAGGGAAAAAGAAATGAGAAGTAGAAATATATAGAATTTTGGTTTTTGATTTATAAAAATTAAAGAAAATAAAAACAAATTGTGACACTTGTCTCAACTTTGATTAATATGTTAACACATGTTATTTAAGGGGTTTATAGATTAACACTTGTAATACTACATGCATAAATATTTTTAAATGATTTTAAAAGCTTTTTATATTTATTTCCTAATTAGATAAATACATATCTTATTTTATAAATGCTTTTCTTAATTCATAAAAATAAAACTTTTAAAAGAAAATAAAATAAAAACCAATTAGATTTTAACTAAAATCATATATAGTATATTTAGTCCATTTTTAAATGATAATATAAAACTTTTGTATTTATTACTATTTAATAAACACTATCTTAATTTATATAAATAAAACTCTTTAAGGAAAATAATGTAAGACAAATCTTATTTTAAATAAAAACTTATTTATATATTTAAATCCAAATTCAAAGTCAATTTAAAAATCCAAATTAAAAATCAATTCAAATAAATATATATATATATTAAATTTTAACAAGCACATTATTAATACTAAATAATTATTCTATCTAAAATCAATTTAAATACACATATATACATATATTTTTAACAACACTTATTAAATTTGAAAATAATAAGTCTATTTAAAATCTATTTATATTTATATTTAAAAACAACTCATTATTTAATTGTTTGAAAATAACAATTTTACCAATTTTAAATAATTAACTTACAAGATTATCTCATTTTAAATTCCCTGAAATCCCGGGATATCACAATTGCAGCATTTGGAGTTCAATCATTGGTGGTCGTTGTGCTGCTATTTCCCCATCCTCGTCCTCTTCGGTTACTATTTCCTATTATCTGCATATAGTAAGGAAATAATTTTAGAATACATAGACGAGATTATCTTAGAGAATGAATATAAAATACTCGAACATTTTTATTCGCATAAATATTACAAACATGCACTCTTATTGACAAAAATCATTCTAGGGCATTAATAACCCTATCTCAAATGAGTCGACCCCATCAAGGCTTAGATGTTCATTCAAGCTAAGCTCTGATATCAAGTGTGACGACCCATCTTTTTGACCCTCTAAAATTGACACTAACACATCCACGGTATTCACATGTCGCAAATCCAAGTGCCGGAAAGACAGAGAATCATAAGGTAAAAGAAAACAAAGATAGAAGATAGAACAAAATAGATTCTTACATCGTATTTAACAACTTATAATTATACATATAGATAGTACATATAATCACTCACAAAATGAGGTATCAGAGTCACAGTAAGCACTAACCCAACCAGGGACAATTATAATTGCCTATCCCCACAGGTGCTGGTAGATACTTATACATAATACAATGGAAATAGAAATGGATAACTATGTATAGAGGAAACTCCAGCACCTGCTCCAAGCTCCTCCAAAATGCTCCAAACTAGACCTGAACTACTTGGCTGCGTGAAAAAATAGGGCACCTAGAGTTTAAGGGAAAAGAAAATAAACTCCGGATCAGTCATGTGACTGATGTGAGAAAACTCAAAGTACAGATATTTTTGAAAACAAAGGGTCTCTCATAAGACCACGTCGCATATAAACACAGACGTTTTTTAACCTTATGATAACCAAAACATTGCTATATAAAATCCATTGATATTATAATAGTGTCTAGATTATAAATACATATTAATCATAGCCGAAATTGTTACATTAATTAAATTATAGCATAATAGGTATACAACTAAGCCCGAATGCACTTATTGGAGATTGGATTTCATAAAATGACAAGGTAAGGGACTACCTTTCGTATATTGCATTTCTAGAGTAATGTACCGAGGACCTACAGATGATCCTCTCCATCTAGCAAGATGGCCTACCCCTTTTCCGATAACCAACACAATAATTCTGAATAGTACCGAATATGACATCACTCCGGTTGTTACCAACCTTTACCGGGATCTCATAGCATACACCACATACTCGACATACAGAGAGTAATCTTGAAAGGTGATGACCATACCCTAATGGGTGCGATCCACGTATCCTTGTGGCATACCCTGTTTTAGCCATTTTCGGGTGTGAGGCCTGAGGTAACTTATTACCTTTTACAAAACAAAACCCACTTTGAATGCCACATTGCTATTTCTAATAACACACTATTGATTTCCATAAAAAGTACAACCCCCGAGTTCATAGGCCTTAGGGAAGGGTGTTGAGTGTAAGAGGGGTTACCTCCTACACCACCAAACAGATGTACGTTTGTAAAAATCAGTGTATGTGGTTAGAAATGCGATATCAGACACTCGTCCATACAAGTTGTCCAGAAATAAGACAAACCAAAGGCACTCCTCCTACTACGTCCTATTTGGGAATCACCACTAGGATTAGTAGCGAGTAGTCCTTGCATCGAAGATTTCAAAATGAAGATACTACTGGCACCATATATATGATATGGGAATTACCCTAGATATTAGTGGCAAGCAGTCCTACATTACGAAGATCTCTATCTTCAAAATCATTGTCTTCAACATGTCTTCACTTTTGAATGTGTATATTGATTTGAAGTGGTTTTCGGATAGGAATCACCCAAATCCGATCCTGGTTTCTTCGAATCAATTATCGATAAAAGATGACAAGTATGTGGGCGATAATTATTCAATTAATCAATATCTTTTATCCAAGTAAAATATCTTCTTAGAGATATATGTCTTTAAACCATTTTCTTTTTTCAACATATACGGGATTATTAAACCTCTTTCTAATTTTGGAAATACTAAATCATTTCTCTTTAATTATATAGGAAAACATTATTGAGTAAAAAGGGATCCATAGAAATTATACTCGATACTAATTTCCATATTCAACCTGTATTATTCGTCGAATAAAGGTGAAATCACATTTTAAATTCACGTGGATAGTATGAGTTCCCTCCTTGGAATTTAATATAGAATTTAACCAGAATGTTACCCATACTACCAAACATCTTATTATTTTAAAATATGGTTTAACCTTTGAAAAACTCCATATCTCCTTTTCTTTTATCTTAGCAAGATGCAGTCCGAGTAAATCAAATTTATTATCCCCTCCATCGGGTCATTTTGGACAGCTAGGGAGAGCAGAAAACTGGTTTTCCAAACCCAAGTCTAGAAACTATCTCTCTATCACCCATAAGGCGGTCAAGTTATTTGATCAACTCTAAACTCTTTAAAATACTTGATTTATTATTTGAAAAACATTTATAGAGGATTTGGAAAGAAAATCCAAGTTTGAATCTTATTTCAGAAATTTCCTAATTCCTTTGTTAAATTGCCGATGAATAGTGCTTTTAAGGGATTCATATCACAATCCCATTTTAAATATTTTATATGTCCAATTTTTCCATCTAAAAATCTTTTAAAATATTTTAGCATATTTTAAGAATTTATCTCATATTTTTAAAGGTTTTAAAAATATCTATTTTTAAGTGTTGAAATCCATATTTTATGAACTGCCAAAACGCGTTGATTTTAAAAACTTAATTTGGACATATCTCAAATTTTACTAGATGAAATCTTGATTTTTCTCCTTCATTTAGAAACCATGGTTTTAAGAGTCCAGAAAATTCTTATTTCGAATAATTCTGAAATATATTACACTTTACGCATTGATTTAACTTTTATGGCGTGAAATCGTGAACTACCGTTACGCTTTTATAATTCATAAAAGAAAGTGATTTCTTCATGTAAATTCGACGTGTATTCATCGTGAATTATTTCTGCAACCAAGCAAACATATTATCGCCCAAAACATGATGATCAAATATAGAAACAAGCATGGCAAAGCATATCATATCATCATGTAGTTTAATAAAATAAACTAGCGGAGTATTCTCACATACATAGCTATCATTCTCTTAGTGTTACGAAATTGACTATAGCTTTGCTATTCCTACACCAAAGATTATGATATCTATCTCAGGACCCTAAGGTGTGCTTCGCTTTGAACATGGGATGTTGGAGGTGCCTAGATGAGCTTGGCCAAGCAAGAAGAGAAGAAGATCACTTGCTTTAATTTCAAACTAAGATGGTATATCTCCCTATATATTATGATCTATTTTGATGGAACTTTGACTCGACTTTGGAATATTTTTAAGAGGTCGTAGAAGCCATTAATGGACTCATGAAGAAGTTGAAGAAAACTCAAGAATTTATGAAGGAAAGAGTGAAAAATGAGTGGGTATTCCTCTCCTTTTATAGGAAAAGGTGTGTAAAATATCTAAAATAGCATCATTACAAATCATATCACCACTTTCCACCTCAACACCACCACTCTCCCTCCATGTGGTTCGGCCGTGCTCTCCTACCCCCCTTACATCATCTCTAACATTTCCTTTATCTCTTAAGGCATGCACTTGGATGAGAACGTGGATTAAGGTGGGGATATGTCATTATTACCTTAGATTTCCTTTAATAAATATCATGATATTTTGTTTAATTTACCATTAGTAATTTTGAGATGTAAATGTAATTCTAATGTGTATGTATGTGTACATGGATGTATGTATATGTGCACATGTATACAACATAAACACATAACGTTGCATAACTTCCTCTTGTCAAACCGTTACGAATTCGGAATCAAATTTTCGACCACAATTTTACTTCTTAGTCAAAATTTATAAATATGTAAACAAAATTTAAAAATGACATTCTTTTATTATTTAATAATTAAAAGGGCCTCATTTGATTTTAAAACAATTATTAAACCATTTAAACTCAATTTTAATTCAAAAATCAATTATTTAAAAATGATGACATCATTGATGATGTCACAAAGACATTTTATTTCCAAGAATAAAATAAATAATTTTATTATAGATTCTTGCTCAAGTGGAGAAATAAGTGTATGTATCCAGTTTTGTATCCCCTAATATTGAGAAAATCTCAATTTTACCGAAAACTGATTGCTTTTCTGATGAAAATCCCAAATATCTATATTTGTTAATATAGTTTTAAAAAAAGTTTACCATCATTTATTATTGTTCAAAATGTTATAATTTGTGTTATAAAATCTTACATTTGAATAATTTAAAATTATATATATTTTCCAAAGTGATAAATTTCCAGATCGTTACATGTAGGCTCGCTGTGTTACTCCTCATATTGAAATTTGAATTAAGTACACTACCATATAGTCCTATTTTTATTTATTTGAAACGTTAAACAAATTTAACAAATAAATATGTAATAGATCGTTACGATGATTTGTGCATGATCTGTAGCCACTGGTACGTAATCTCGGATTCCTATTCCTACATTCGACATTTTGTTTCGCTATTTTCTTGAATTCCTTTGTCTCGAAATGCTACGAGGAATGGATGCTTATTGCCACGACTATGCATATCATATGTCCATTCATGACCTTTTTTTGGATGTTGTGATCGCCCAAGTCCATCTCACTAACTTTTTAGAAGTACCCTCTTTCCCAGAGAATTTCCTTTGTAATGCAAATTGAATATATTATAAAAAAATGATATACATATTTATATAGTGTGTTGTATAATAAAAATATTTTACCATAAATTCTTCGAACGTTACTTTCTTTCCTTCATCGTGAATGTCACGAAATGTAAGCCTGAATATCGTGATTCGTGCAAGCAAGCCATCACGATGGTTTTAGATGTGGCACCACTGATGAAATCATACCTATACGTTTATATATGTTTGTACGAATATTTAATTAGTAAATTATTCTATGTATATGTATATGTATATGTATATGTATATGTATATATTTATGTATTTTTGTGTGTATGTGTATGCATGCGAGTGTATATCTATTAAGACAAGTAATTACTCACCCTGATCCTTGTTCTCTTTGAAAGACATCAAGCCGGCAAATGGAGGTGTAAGAGACCGTTTGAAACACATGAGTGGATGGACCGGTAGCATAAATAGGAGCATCGAATGTTTCAATGAATAAAGATATCAAATATGCATCGACGTATCAGTATGTGTTGAATATGCGAGTATATGATTTTTGTTTGATGATAATAAACATATATATACATATATATATATATATATTCATTTAAATGTATTAGTTAATGTACTATTTTATTTTTCACATATCTAAATAAATATTTACTGAATAAAATAAATAACTCAGAATTTAAATTCAAACAGATATTTTATTCAAACAAATATTTATTACAATTTTGAATAGTACAAATTTGAGCTCTCACTATATATATACAAATTTCAATTACATTACAATTTCAATTACATCACATTTTTCACTATACATTTGCACCTCACTACATTTCACTCATTCACTCGTATTTGATCTTCAACACTATTCCAGTTTGAATCCAGCATCTGAGCAATCTGCAAAATAAACACTAACGCAGTAAAATTGAAAGGAAAATATTTTTGCGGTGTAAAATAAAATGTATTTTGAAAATATTATTTGCCTTAGTTATTTGGATTGTTCGTCATCATTTAATTTTGAATACATCAAACACAAACAACTTGTGACATGCACAGTGTATCACTGTACATGCCACAAGGTCGTGCACATCAATATACACTTGATAAAATTACAGGGACAGGTGAGCACAAGGTCAAACCCAATCAAAAGCTGGGTTCAACTCAAGTGCAATACAAATAAAGTCATGACACGAGCACAAGGTCAAACCCGAGCTATAAGCTGGATTCAACTCATGTGCACTACAAAACATCACAAAATTGTCGAGTACAGGATACAAATGCAACATAAAGACTGCAAATATATGAAGATCAGTACACAACCAGATGACGAGTCACTGATCAAAGAAGCAGTACTGACATGTAAATTTCAAGTGAAAACAGAGTGAAACAAGTGAACCAGTGAAGACACACATGATCACAGTGATCTAGTGAAGACATACCAATGAAATAATCAACAACAGTTGAACATGTACTCGAGGCAACATGGAAGCAAGTGCACCATGCATATACATAAACAACTCGAAGTGAACAAAGCAAGAGTCAGACCTCAACAACATGACAACCAGACTATAATTACAAAGCCACAGTTCAAACAGTAAAGAGCTGCAACCATTGCAAGTGCAAACTAATGAACGCGCTACAACCGAAGACACAATACTACAGAGGCAAGGATTAAATTCAGACTTCAAGATGACACCAAACAGTAAATGAATCACATGACAATAGTAAACACGTATGAAATGATCAAGTGACACTGCAGCTACAAATCAACCAAATGGTCGAGTACAAGTTCAAATAGCAAATGCTTCGACCAGACTTATATATGATTGACCCTGTGCAGTTAATGCGCTCGGCAGATCCAATGCGGTAGAGGTGTAAAAAGTCATAGCGGAGATACAGCGAGGATATAGCGGGATATAGCGGATGACTCTAAAATAGCATATAAAACTCATACTTAATGTTTTTACAAATATATAAATGGTAATTAAGTGAAAAATTAACATTCAATTGAATTATAATTAGTACATAAATAATTTTAAATAAAAACATGTGCGAATATACTGTAAATAAACGTAAAACTGTTATATAACATAATTGAATTTAGTAGAATATTAGAGTATTTTCATTTCTGAAAATATATTAAAAAATCAATTAAATAAATTAATTTCATAATTTTTATAATGTATAAATATATTTTTTTAATTTATTTCTTTTAAAGAAGATATAGCGGAATCAACGGAATATAGCGGAAATAACGGGATATAGCGGAAATAGCGGGGCTTAAAGCGGAAAGGCTATATTTGGGGCTATATGAAAATATCGTAGCGGCAGAAATCCGCTATGAGATATAGCGGAGTTATAGCGGGGTAATAGCGGGGCATTAACTGCACAGGATTGATCGGAACAACCAGGTGAAGACTTCAAGAGGAACAAGATGATCTGCCTCGAAGCACATGACTTAATGCAAACACAGTGAAACCCAAAGCTAACACATACATATATGAACACACATGTATGCAATGCACAGAAACTATCAGAGCAAGCTCGAATGAGCAAGTGCACCAGGGTAGTACACTTCAAGCACAATGCATATTGAAGCACACGTCAATGGAAAATGCAATGCACAAGTACAGGCCGAGATAAAATCAAGCAGGAATTTTCAAAAATGATCGAAGTCAATTGTAACAGTAGTTTCAAATTAGCAGTTTCAAACAAAGTCAAATTCTCGTATCACAAATTCAGAAATGGCCGAATTCAACTTGCAGAGGAATAATTTGAACAAGTCAAAATGCCAGCAAAGTCAAAGACGTGGTGGCCAAGGCAAAAAGAATGGAACCAAGTCAGAAATAAAAACCGTGATAATCAAGCAAACTCATGGAGCCGTGGTGATCAAGCCATTAAAATATATGAATTGAACAAGTCTAAACAAATCGCATACACTCAAGCAAAATCAAACGGCAAGCAAATTATCAGACGAACAAAAATTTAGGGAATTAAACCCTATATAAAACCCAATCATCATCGGCCTAAAGTAATCAATCGAGTTCAAGCATATCAACGAAATAATACAAAAAATCACATACCAAATTCATACCGAACTCGACGAATTTGTAGGATCTGTGTGCAAATCAGAGAAACTATCGATCGACAGAGCAAGGGACATTGAATCATATATTCGATCAAGCAACTGGAGCCGACGCCTTCGAATTTCCAAAGCCCTAATTATTGAAAGAGGAACGAGCGAGTAAAGGAACGAGGCCGTCATTTTTTACAGAGCAAAGCATGCCGAAGAAATATAAGAAAGGGGGACAGTTTATTTTTTTACATTAATATATTTGGGCCACCCTTGTTTTGGGTTTATAATTATATAAGGCTTTAGTTTATAAATTAGGGATTCATTGTTTTTTAAATTGTTTTTAAATTTGTATTTAAAACAGTTGTAAAGTCTAGTCGTGTGACTAGGAGACGAACTACGGTGGTGTAGTTCAAGAATTCGCAACTTAGTGGCTGAGTTGTGGCAGGGTTTTGAGCGTAGAGTTAGGTTAGTCGATAGCGGGTGTCGCGAGTTTACGTGAGTAAGCGTCTGACTACTTAATTTCTAGTAGAAACCTTGGGGGCAGCACGTAGGCAAGGTTTTGCCAAAGCTGGGTAAATTCTGTGTAGTTTTATTTCTGCTTTTAATATTCTGCAATTATCTGTACTGCTATTATTCTGCTATTATCAGTGCTGCGCTTATTTTATATTCTTCCGCATTAAATTTTTATAATTGATAGCATCACCCTATTCACCCCCCTCTAGGGTGAAATCGATCCTACAAGTGGTATCAGAGCTAGGAACAGAAGTCAAATTTTGTTTTAAAATTTTGATTTTTCAAAAATCAAATTTTGTTTTTAAAATTTTGAACTTTTAAAATGACCTCTTTTAATAATGCTTTTGCTGAGGGTTAGTCCATAGTTAGACCACCAATGTTCAATGGTGAATATGCTTATTGGAAAAATAGAATGAAATTTTTTTGGAAAACCATTGATGCTTGGAATATTGTTGAGACAGGCTATAGAGCACCAACTATAGTTGTAGATAATCAAGAAATAGATAAACCAATGGTTCAATGGACAGATCTAGAAAATAAACTACAGAATACTAACACTAAAGCTATGAATTCTATTATTTGTTCATTGGATCAAATTGAATTTAATCGTGTCTCACATTGTCTAACTGTGCAGGAAATCTGGCACACACTTGAAGTGACTCACGAAGGAACATCTCAAGTCAAAGAATCTTGCCTTGCCATGCTAAGTAGCGAATACAAGAATTTCAAAATGGCCAAGGATGAAAATGTAAAAGAGATGTATGGATGACTTTCCAATATCGTATACAAATCAAAAGCTCTCGGAAAATCATACACAGAATTGGAAACAATTCGAAAAATCCTCAGAGTCCTTCCACAAAATTTTGAAGCAAAATTTACAGCCATCCAAGAATCGAAGGATTTGAAACAAATCAAAGTTGAAGAAATCATCGAAAATCTCACCACTTATGAGCTAGAAATGAAATACAAGGAAGAACACGAAGGAGGTGATACGCGAAAGAAATCAATAGCTCTCAAAGGAACAACAGAAAGTGATGATGATGATGGAGTAGCTGAACTGGCACTGATAAAAAAGAAATTCAAAAGGTGGAATCGCAAATACGGAAATCCAGCTCTAAATCAAAAATTGAAAAGCAGAATAGTCAAAGCACTAGACAACCTAGGAGAACAGGAGCTCATCTGCCACAAGTGCAATAAACCTGGCCACATCAAGTCCAATTGTCCTCAAAATCGACTCGGCGAAGAAAAGAAATCGAAAAGGAGAGGTTTTGCAGCCACATGGAAGAAAAGTGATGATGGTAAAAGCACTATCAGTGAGAGTGAAAATGCAGATTTGTGCCTTCGAGGTGATATAACTAATAGCGATGATGACGAGCCAAGCGAGGTATCAAAACTTACTCACTCGGAATTACTTATATATTTCCACGAAGTAAATGGCTATTTTGAACGACTTAGGGAGAAATACGTTAAGCTTGAATCACAAAGAGATACTTTGGTAGATTTAAATAAATAGCTTGATCAATTAGTTAAAAACTATCAAAGCAAGAGCCCTAAGTGTGATAAGTGTCTAACATTCGAAGAAGAAATTAAAAAATCAGAAATTAAAATGAAATCGCTTGAAAATGAAATCTTGATTTTGAAAGAAAGTGAAAATACTAGAAGAAAAAATTCTATTAAAAAGTGCACTCAATTATAGAAGGAAAATGAATCGCTCAAAACACAAGTCTAAAAATTATCTACAACTTTAGAAAAAATTTCCAAAGGAGAAAGATCATTAAATATGCTGTTAGGGAAACAAACTGTTAATACAGATAGAAAAAGGACTTGGATATAATCAATCTGAACTTGATAAAAGCCAAATTAATCAAGTAAAATCCATGTGCACAATTTGTAGAAAATTTGGACACAATCAAAATAATTGTTGGTATAGACCCAAACCCGTGAAAACCATTCCAATTTGGGTTCCAAAAGGCACGAATATAAAATCCCTCGGAGTCATACAAATCTGGGTGCCGAAAGGAACATATATAAATAGTTTTGGGTCTCCACAAACTTACTTTTCAAAATCTGTTGCCACTAACAATCATGGACCTATAAAAACAAATAGGTCACAAAAACCTTTTCTCGTGTAGGTGTGGTGGCAGGCTAAGGAACAACAACAGTGTTACCTGGATTCTGGCTGTTCTAGGCACACAACGGGCGACAAATCAAAGTTCCTTAGCCTAGTATAAAGGTGGCAGAATCACAGTGGGCAACAACGAAAAATTATCGTAAAGGTAAAACAGGTAACGGTATATTTATTTTGAACGATATATTAAATGTGATAATCTTAACCATGATCTGAATTAAATCAGCCAGTTATGTGATAATTAATGTTGATAATGACTCTGACTTATTCAAAATTGTTGGCCAATTTTTTTTATGCCGAGAACACTACAATCCTTGAAATACTTCATATAGAGTTTTTTGGTTTAATGATGGTGTTTAATTGATTGATGATTACTCTTGATACACGTAGATATATTTGTTTCTGGATCTAACACTATGTTCATTGTTTGTTTGCACGGTTTCAATTCAAATCCAAAACAATTTCATTTGAAAGCTGGAAAAATGATTTTAAGATATTTTTTTGCACACATCACGGTCTGGTCTATGACATCAAACTAATGATAATCTCGAGTCAAAAGAAAATTCAGATGCAGATTACACTGGTAATCAAGTTGATAGAAAAATTACTAGTGGAACGTGATTTATACTGAGACATTCATTAGCTGCATCACATTTTCAAAGCAAATATCTGCATATTTTTCATTTCAAATAATTTTCAAATAACAGACATTTTTCTTATAAAACCCCTTCTAGAAAATCATTTTTCTGTTGATCTAGTTTCAGATTAGTCATTTTAGAAAATTTGATTTTATAATTATCTTTGGATTTGATTTTAAATGACTACATTAACTAATCTGACTCCCTACTAATTATCGAAAAGACAAATAGTGACTGAAAAAGTGATGAGTGTTGATATTGATCATATATTATAACTTGAGACGGTATATTTAGTAAATTTCTTTAGAAATTTAAACAAGAGTTATAAAAACTTTTTATTGGTAAAAATTCCATGACCATTTCTATTTCTATCATATTTCTATCGACCATCATTCATCGAAATCCAATATAGTTTGTCAAAATGTGGTATTTTAAATGGGAAATCATTCGTTTTTCAATTTATTATATTCTTTTGCAAATAAAAACATCCAAAGTATTCACTCTCATTTAAAAGTCCTCATGGTTATGCATGGGTGAATTACTTGGAATTTTTTATTATGTGCTCCCATGCTCATTTAAAAGTCCTCACGGTTATGCATGTATGGAACACATATCAAAATTGATTAATTAAATAGACAAGTTGATTCTAATCCCATTTAAAAATCCTCATGGTTATGCGTGGTTAGAAGATGCTAGAAATTCATTTTTTATAAAAATTGGGAATACCACTAATCTCATTTAAAAGTCCTAACAGTTATGCATGGTTAGTAGATATTCAAATTCCCGATATAAATATACCACAAATAGACACAACTATATGGTTTTATATGATGACATCATCCCTATCATTCTAAAGTGGAATATGCGTCAAAAAGAGTATTTATGATTTTTGTTCGATTTTTATTGAAATTTAATATTTATACTTGTTTGAGTATTAATATTGTATTAATGTCTATCACTTTATCTCTATTTTTCTAACACTATTACTCTTTTGCTGATAATAAAAGAGGGAGAGAAAAGTTAAGATTTTGGCAAATAAAGGTCAAATATTTTAATTTGTAATCTCTATTTGCATCTAGGTTCATCTTCATATTTTTATTTATTCTCATGCATATATGAAGGGGAGCTTTGTTATAGAGAGGGAGCATTCAAATAGAGGGAGCAAATTGAATAATCAAATAATTTAATAAATTCAAAATCTTAAATATATGTTTGTTATCATCAAAAGGGGGAGATTGTTGAATATGCGAGTATATGATTTTTGTTTGATGATAATAAACATATATATATATATATATATATATATATATATATATATATTCATTTAAATGTATTTGTTAATGTACTATTTTATTTTTCACATATCTAAATAATATTTGCTGAATAAAATAAATAACTCAGAATTTAAATTCAAATAGATATTTTATTCAAACAAATATTTATTACAATTTTGAATAGTACAAATTTGAGCTCTCACTATATATATACAAATTTCAATTACATTACAATTTCAATCCCATCACATTTTTCACTATACATTTGCACCTCACTACATTTCACTCATTCACTCGTATTGGATCTTCAACACTATTCCAAATTGAATCCAGCATCTGAGCAATCTGCAAAAATAAACACTAATGCAGTATAATTGAAAATAAAATATTTTTGCAGTGTAAAATAAAATGTATTTTGAAAATATTATTTGCCTCAGTTATTTGGATTGTTCGTCATCATTTAATTTTGAATACATCAAACACGAACAACTTGTGACATGCATAGTGTATCACTGTATATGCCACAAGGCCGTGCACATCAATATACACTTGATAAAATTACAGGAACAGGAGAGCACAAGGTCAAACCCAATCAAAAGCTGGGTTCAACTCAAGTGCAATACAAATAAAGTCACGACACGAGCACAAGGTCAAACCCAAGCTATAAGCTGGATTCAACTCAGTGCACTACAAAACATCACAAAATTGTCGACTACAGGATACAAATGCAACATGGAGTGTGCAAAATATGAAGATCAGTAAACAACCAGATGACGAGTCACTGATCAAAGAAGCAGTACTGACATGTAAATTTCAAGTGAAAACAGAGTGAAACAAGTGAACCAGTGAAGACACACATGATCACAGTGATCAAGTGAAGACATACCAATGAAATAATCAACAACAGTTGAACATGTACTCGAGGCAACATGGAAGAAAGTGCACCATGCATATACATAAACAACTCGAAGTGAATAGAGCAAGAGTCAGACCTCAACAACATGACAACCAGACTATAATTACAAAGCCATAGTTCAAACAGTAAAGAGCTGCAACCATTGCAAGTGCAGACTAATGAACGCGCTACAACCGAAGACACAATACTACAGAGGCAAGGATTAAATCCAGACTTCAAGATGACACCAAACAGTAAATGAATCACATGACAATAGTAAACATGTATGAAATGATCAAGTGACACTGCATTTACAAATCAACCAAATGGTCGAGTACAAGTTCAAACAGCAAATGCTTCAACCAGACTTATATATGATTGACCAGAACAACCAGGTGAAGACTTCAAGAGGAACAAGATGATCTGCCTCGAAGCACATGACTCAATGCAAACACAGTGAAACCCAAAGCTAACTCATACATATATGAACACACATGTATGCAATGAACAGCAACTATCAGAGCATGCTCGAATGAGCAAGTGCACTAGGGTAGTACACTTCAAGCACAATGCATATTGAAGCACATGTCAGTGGAAAATGCAATACACAAGTATAGGCCGAGATAAAATCAAGCAGGAATTTTCAAAAATGGCCGAAGTCAAATGTAACAGCAGTTTCAAATCAGCAGTTTCAAACAAAGTCAAATTCTCGTATCACAAATTCAGAAATGGCCGAATTCAACTTGCAGAGGAATAATTCGAACAAGTCAAAATGTCAGCAAAATCAAAGACGTGGTGGCCAAGGAAAAAAGAACGGAACCAAGTCAGAAATAAAAACCGTGATAATCAAGCAAACTCATGGAGCCGTGGTGATCAAGCCAGTAAAATATACGAATTGAACAAGTCTAAACAAATCGAATACACTCAAGCAAAATCGAACGACAAGCAAATTATCAGACGAACGAAAATTTCGAGAATTAAACCCTATATAAAACCCAATCATCATCGACCTAAAGTAATCAATTAAGTTCAAGCTTATCAACGAAATAATACAAAAAATCACATACCAAATTCATACCGAACTCGATGAATTTGAAGGATCCATGTGCAAATCAGAGAAACTATCGATCGACAGAGCAAGGGACGTTGAATAATATATTCGATCAAGCAACTGGAGCCGACGCCTTCGAATTTCCGGAGCCCTAATTATTGAAAGAGGAACGAGCGAGTAAAGGAATGAGGCCGTCATTTTTTACAGAGAAAAGAAGGCCGAAGAAATATAAGAAAGGGGGACAGTTTATTTTTTTACATCAATATATTTGGGCCGGCCTTGTTTTGGGTTTATAATTATATAAAGATTTAGTTTATAAATTAGGATTTCATTGTTTTTTTAATTGTTTTTAAATTTGTATTTAAAACAGTTGTAAAGTCTAGTCATGTGACTAGGAGACGAATTACGATGGTATAGTTCAAGAATTCGCAACTCAGTGGCTGAGTTGTGGCAGGGTTTTGAGCGTAGAGTTAGGTTAGTCGATAGCGGGTGTCGCAAGTTTACGTGTGTAAGCGTCTGACTACTTAATTTCTAGTAGAAACCTTGGGGGAAGCACGTAGGCAGGGTTTTGCTGAAGCTGGGTAAATTCTATGTTGTTCTATTTCTGCTTTTAATATTCTGCAATTATCTGTGCTGCTATTATTCTGCTATTATCAGTGATGCGATTATTTTATATACTTCTGCATTAAATTTTTATAATTGATAGTATCACCCTATTTACCCACCCTCTAGGGTGAAATCGATCCTACAATATGCTTTAATGAGTAAGAGCCACCCTGACCCGATGATGATGAGCAACCAAGGCTGTGTCGGGGTCGACTAGACATATCTGTTATAATAATATATATAGATGTATACAATATAATTAAGATGACCCGCTCCAGACACCCTCTAAATCCAACAATAAATCACACATATCTGAACCAGAGTGCACCGATTGTAGATAATCATGAGAAAGAAAAGAGAGGGTGAGAAGAAAGAGGAAGAGAAGAGAAGAAAAGGAGAGAAGCAGAACCAAAACAATATAGAATCTCACATCGCAGCAGAATAACATATAATATAGATCAATAATCTTTTCAAAGAGAAACTGTAATTTACATAAATCAATATCAGAGTACATCATAAATAATCATCAGCTTGGATGGTTATAATAACCTATCCTCACAAATGCTGACAATTTACAACAACAATCAATAGCAATGTCATGCAGCGGAATAATAAATAGGTACGTGTATACGACATGAAGATCTCCAGCTCGTCCGCTGAAGCTCCAAAAGCACCAAACTGAACCTGTAAATATACTCAGTCTGACCCGAGCATTGAAAGGGAAGAACGCTAGGATCAGTCTGGTAAACCAGCATGAGAAAACACACCTCAACTGATTTTATAAAGTTATCAAAACTCTTCCTTTATCAAAACAAAAGGTATCTCGTAAGACACGCCCACACATAAATACGGATGGGTTTTTCCCTTACGATAACCAAAACCTTTTCATATCAAATCACGTTATATTATACTAGTGTCTAGTATACAAATAATACATTAAATAGCTAAAATTGTTACCATTATTAAATTCCAGCAATACTAGGCTCTACAAAACAAAACGGCAGGCACGTAGTGGATTTTGGATTTCCATACAAATGACTAGGTAAAGGAACTACCTTTTCGAATACTCGGTACACCTCTAGAGGGATGTACCTAGGGTCCAGATACTGGGCGCCTAATCCAACACAAGACCGGCCTACCCCTTCCTGGATAGTACCGAATATGTCATTACTCCGGTCGTTACCGACCTAAAAATCCATAGCCACGAGCATACATAACAATAATCAGATACATGACGTCATATCATCTAAAGATATATCTAGAAGAGTGATGACATCTCCTAATTGGAGCGACCCATTTTAGCCTTGCTGCTTCTATCCCTGTTTCAGTCATTTACCGTGGAGTGAGGCCAAAGAGGTATCGATTACCTTTCACATATCACATATCACATCATCTTTGAATGCCACATTGCCATTCCCGTTGACTACTAATTGCCTTCCACAAAAATACAACCCTTGAGCTCATACGTCTCAAAGAGGGTGTTAAGCTAAGAGAAGTTGTCTTCTCCACCAACACTGATGTACGTTTTAAAAACCAATGTACGTAATCATAGAAATGCAATGTCAGACACTCATCCATACAAGTTGTCTAGGAATAGGACAAACTGAAGGTATTTTCCTACCACATCCTGTCAGGAAATCCCTAGGATTAGTAGCGAATAGTCCTTGCATTGGATATTTCATAACGAAGAGATTACCAATACTATATGTATATTGGGATTTTAACCCCAAATGATCAACAAGCAGTCCTTCACTATGAAAATCCTAAACATCAATATCGTCGGCCAGCCTGCACAATCGTCGTATAAATGTTGGTCCAAATTGGTTTTCAGATAAATCTGATCCCAGTCTCTTCGCACCAACAACGCAAAAGCGTTTCTCAACCTTACACAGAAACTAAGTCTCATAGACTTATCACGTCTCCAACTTTCAACTTGCTATCCTTCGGCCAAGAAGGAAGCTCGGTATATTGGAGTAATACTCCGCACTACACGAATCAACATCCTCAACACAAATGATAATCAAGCCTACATAGATGGCTACGTACTAAGTGTATGACTAAATAGTTCCCACATCAAGTCGAGGAACTAAAATGGCCAAATTTGACAGTCGGTTATTTAACTATCAAAGCAAACAACAATTATTTAGCACCATAAGCAATCACTAGGCCCTTTTAAATTAATCTTTTATTATTTAAATCACTTTCCAAATATTCACTTAAAATTATCTTTAAAAAGATATAATCTCAAACCATTTCAATATTTCACTATTGGAAAACATTTCCCTATACTTATATAATAATAAGCAATTCACAAATTTCTTTATTTTCAACACTTCGAAAATATTACATATACTTAAATCGGGATTAAGTGTATACTTTATTCTTTAAGGAAATCATTCTCTTAAACATATTTATTTGGGTCAAAACGAATGTTGTGTAAAACATCGTTATGACAACCCAAAATCACGAGTATAGGGATTCAATAATTAGATAGATATATAAATCCCATATACTATACAAAACATCTCTTTTCGAAAACAATTTACTATAACAACAGTGTTATAGTCCATCATTTCCTTACTTCTCGAAAACGTCTATTTCAACAATGAATGTTGAAATCTATGTATTCGATACTTAACACATTTTAAATACCTTCAAAACCATTTAAAAATATCACTTCCCAAAACATTCATTTAATTTAAAAGATTATTCATTGTCCAAAATCATGAATATAATTCTCTAACCAAATTCATTATTTCTACACATTTATTAAAGGATTATTCACTGTCCAAAATCGTGAATATATCTCCTTTACCAAATTCATTACTTCTACATATTTATTAAAGGATTATCCACTGTCCAAAATTGAAAAAATATTCCTTTAATAAACTTTATATTTAATTTATCAAATTCAATTGATTTCAGATTTATAAAACAATGTTTATAAATTCCATATATATTTTATAAACTTCCATATACATAATTCCTTTATTAACCAATCTTATTTATATCTCGTTTATATGCCAAAATCTGATTATATGTTAAATTTACTTGTAAATCATTTATTTACAAATTCATTCTTTTATAACTTCATCAATTCACAAATCTTATTTACTTATAAGATTCAATTATACTTCATTTTTAACATTTATAAAACACCTTTATAATTCCATTATTTTGATTTATAAATATCAATTTATAAATCTTATATATAAACCATTTATAATAAATTCAAAATCTCAATTTAACTTATTTTACATTCATATTTCAAAAATCACATTCTGATTATATTTCACAAAAATCACTTTGAAAATCCTTTTAAATTTGAAATCGTCACTTCAATCTTTTTAAAATTCCAAAATATGGCCCAATGTTGCGACAACACTAAACAATCAAACACGACATCCAAAACATCATATATCACATGATAATAGCATATATATCAATATCTGTAAATAAAAATCAACACTGGTGAAGAATCTAGTTGGATCCCTCCAACCTGTCATCTGCAACAAATATGCATATGAGAATATGTGTACAATGTCCGCTTCGAGCCAGACGGGCGTACAAAAGGTCATCCGCTCATACACGGGAACGTATAGGGTCTCATCTTCTCCAATAGGCAGGAATATATCCAAATACCAATCAATATATATAACATGTCACATATCATCCAAACAATCATCAATCAGCATAAAATAAATTTATCCTCACTTATATAAAAATATCAGTGAGTCAGAAAGAGTGAGTTGTACTCACATCGCTTCCAATAGCAGTTGCAGTGTTTTATTCTGAATAAAATTAAACGAGCGTTTAATTTTACCCAAAATTTACACTAGCTCCAATCAACTCCAAACCAGCTCTAAAATGTAGTGCTCATCAATACGGACCCAACTGTAACAACCCAATATTTTTGCAAATATTTTTAAATTATTTTAAATTAAATTTTATTTCAATATTTTATTTTTAAAACATTTTAGAAGTAAAGTTATAATTTTCCAAAGTCAATTAAATTTTAGAAGATGAGGGTTGCTCAGGATAGGCGTGCCAGAAGAAGTACGCTGATAGGCGTAGGTAGAGTTTGGAGTTTGCTGTTGGTGATTTGGTTTTCCTTAAGGTCTCTCCCTTAAGGAATGTCATTCGATTTGGTCATAGAGGGAAGCTTGCTCCTAGGTTTGTTGGTCCTTTCCGCATTGTGGAAAGAGTTGGTTCTTTGGCTTATCGTTTGGATTTACCCGAGAAGTTCTCTGGAGTGCATAATGTATTCCACGTTTCGCATCTTCATCGCTATCTGCATGATCCATCTCTTATTGTTCAGCCTTCTGCTCTTGATAGTTTGGATATTGAGCCTAATCTAACTATCGAGAGGAAGCCACTTCGTATTGTCGATAGAGGTACGAAGCAGCTAAGAAGTAAATATGTTAGTCTGGTCAAAGTACAGTGGAGTACTGATGATCGAGATTGTACTTAGGAGACGGAGGAGAGCGTTCGTGCGTCAAATCCGGAATTGTTTGTTTCAGGTACTATTTGCTTTTCTATCTTGTTTTTCCTTATTTTCCTTGTTTCGTTCTTTTCGAGGTCGAAAAGATTTGAGTGGGGGAGAGTGTAACAACCCAATATTTTTGCAAATATTTTTAAATTATTTTAAATTAAATTTTATTTCAATATTTTATTTTTAAAACATTTTAGAAGTAAAGTTATAATTTTCCAAAGTCAATTGTATTTTATTTACAGTTTTTAATTCTAGTTTCAATATAATAAACTATTTTCTTTATTTACTCTTTATTTTTCTTAAGAATAATTTTTTATTTTCATTTTCACTTTATTTTTGTTTGACTTTTATTTTATTTACTTGATATTTTATTTGTTTATTTTGAATTAAAAAGAATTGGAAATTCAATGAGGCAAAGTCCTTTCATTTACTTGACTTTTCATTGCCTAGACTTTTCATTTCTTTGGCCGTTCTTTTCTAAGCTTTAGCCGTGAGTTTTGTTTTGTATTTCACGTGAAAACCTTCTCATTACTTTCATTTTTCATGGCCACTTCAGTTCTGAAATATTTAGGTAATGGCTTCTTCCATTTTTTACCTTTTCTCTTCATTTTTTCTATTGATTTTCCATTGTTTTGCCTTGATCTCTTCATATGTTGCTCGGCCTAACCCTCCACCATCTCCACCGACCATCACCACCATCACCTTCCCCTCACCATCCATGGCAACCCCTCCATCTCCTCTGACCAGTAATGGCGTGACCTACTTGTGAACCAAAAACCACAAAAGTTGCAAAACTCTTCCAATATTGCATAGTCGAGCCACTATTTCACCATCCCCTTCATTTTTGACCACGGCCACACCCTTAGCCACCACCACCAGCAAGTACACCACCTCTGGCCATCACTCCACCCATCACCAGACCTGCACCTGACTTTGACCGAGCCCACTTGACCTTTGGCCGAGCCTAGATGGTGAACCAAACATCCCTTTTAGCCTTGCATTTTGACCTTCCACCTTTTGTAACTCAAAAACTCTTCCTAATCCCTTGTAGCCATGCACTCCTGTCCCAAACTAGATCCTTTTCCACCTGAAACCATGTTGTGGCCGAGCCAATATAGTGTTGTGGCCGAGCATATGTGAGTTATGGTCAAGAAAAATTGATTGAAAAGCTTGGTGATGTCTTTGTTAAATTCTATTTCCATTTTTGTTCCAATAAACTTTGGTATTGTATTTATATTTATATTTTGCTTTGTTTTGTTGTTGAATATAAGATTAATATCTTGGCTGTCTCTCCACTCGAATCAAGTCGTGCTATCGTGCTTTTTGGGTTTTTGTTTGTGTGTTTTATTTGCTAACTCCAGCGTAAAATGGTGAGTTATTCACGCTTGACATTCATACTCATATAATTTGTGAAGTGACAACAAGTGAATGTGTAGAAACTATTATATCATGTTATACCTGCCTGTGATGTAAATTATATGATGTTAAACCCTATTATAAACAGGTCACATCAACTACTATGTTATATTCTGTTTATTTATTTCTGTTTCTCACACTGCAAGTTCCCTGTAGAATAGAATCACTATGGGTTGAAATGATACATACCCGAACGGACTTTAGAATAGGGAAAAATCGTTATGGGCTGAAATGATAAGCCTGAGCGATTTTTATTTAATTTTATTTACTTAGGATTGCGGGTTTGAAATGATAGAACCCGGATTTTTCTTTGTAAATTACGGAAGGAAATGATATATTATCCGTATCACTTGACTTAGGCTAGAAAATATTATACAAACCCGTTGTTATGTTATATATTTTTCAAGAAAATTTTAGGTATATTTAAATGTAAAAATATGATAATTTGATTTAAATTGAATTTCAAATGATTTAATAAAGGGTTAATGATTTTTCTATGTATTAAAAATGTTAAATAAATGAATGGAAAAATTGCGATTTAAAACATAACTTAATTTGGAAATTTGTGATTTGATTTTTAATGGAAGTTTAAGTTAATTAAATAAAAATGGAAATTAAGTTTTATTTATGAAATGAAAATTTAAAATTAAGTGTAAAGGTAAATTGTTAAAAATGAAAAGAATAAGAAAATAGTACACTTGAATTTAATAAGTGAATTATTGAAAAAATTGATTTTATTGTAAAATTTTCCTTTATAAAAATCATAAGTCAAAGGGTATTTAAATGTACATTTTTGAAGTGGAAAAATATGATTTTATAAGTTAAAATGGTTAAAATTGAAGTTTAATTTTTTTTGGAATTTTAATATAAATCTGGAAATTCTTTTAATTGCACTTCAGAAATGCTATCATTTCTGAAACTAACTTAAAATCTGAAGTAAATGGTACTGCAGCACTTTGTAAGTGCTGTGGTTGATGCAAATGAACTAAAGGCTAAATTAACTAAGGGCTACTGCAGCACTTGGTAAGTGCTATGGTTGCTGAATTTAAAACTAAAACATGAAACTAATAAAAGAGCTACAATAGCACTTGATAAGTGCTGCTGTTGGCTGAAATGTGATTTTCAAATGTAATTGAACTACTGCAGCAGTTTTGTAAATGCTATCTTTGTTGAATTGAACTAATTTTCCAAATTGAACCCTGATCTACTACAGAAGTTTTGAAATGCTGTCTTTTCTGAACTAATTTCAAATGTAACTGAATTACTATAGCAGTTTTTAAATGCTGTCTTTGCTGAAATGAATTGTTTTCAAATATAACTTACCGCAACATTTTCTAAGTGTTGTGAAAGCTGGAATTTTAATGTTTTAATGTATTTAAGTGAATAAATGAGCTCAGAAAAGGCTAAAATTTTGGGAATTGAATATTTGATTTAAAGGTATAATGACTTTATTTTTAAATGGTTTAAATGAAGTATTTTGATTTGAAATATAAACTATTTTTGAAATTTATAACCATAGGTTATAATAACGATTGGTTGTTAAAGAGACCAGGATCGAATATGGACATACTCTTTGTCAATACCGAAAACCACTTTAACAACTGTGTACGCGGTGGAGATTCCAGAATGAAGTAGGATGGTGGCGATGATCCTAAAGGTATATTTACGTGGACCCAACTTCCGTGAGTTGGCATAAGGTGGCTAAAACAGAAGCGATTCTCGGGCCAATGAGGTAGCACCTCTGATCGGACACACTTCTTCGATACCATTCTATTACTTTTGTGATTGATTGGGTGCACCCTTTGATTTGGGAGTGTGGCTCGGGGTGGGTGGCAGTGGCTGCTATGCGTTTCCACTAGCCCGGATGCGTAATTGGTATATCTACACTGGCATTGCCTTGTTGTGCCGTGTCACCTACCATATCGAACTTTACTACGAGTTGAGATTTCTCCCGTAGCCTTTGGAGTATTGAGGGTAGCCCCCGATTTGGGAGTATGCTAATACTTGATAGACTACTGGGACTATTACGTGTTAAGGTGGAAAATGTAAAGCCTTAATGTTATTTAAAAGTATGTTTATTTTATATTAGACATTATTATAATAGCGAATATTACTACATAGTAGATAGTTTAACGGATCCTTAAAGAATGGGCGATCCCAAGCATTCTTTAAGTTACTTGTACCTTTTATTACAGTTCACTTGAGTTGGTTTACATTGTATAAGTATGTATGTCCTGACTCGAGTGTTTGTGTTTTATTTATGCTCGGGTCAGCCTGAGTATCAGCTTTGGATTTCACCTTCTGGAGCTAGGATTGCTGGAGATCATCTTTTATCTAGTTGCTATCTATTTCCTTTCAGTATTTCTACGTCAGCTTTGTATTAGAGACATATGTATTTGGGATTTCTATTATTCTTATGCATCCAGACTCCTGTTATATCGGTTTCAGACTATGTATTTTGTATCTGTTTTGAAACTTTGTATTATAGTGGCTTCATGAACCACTATTTATTTTATTTTCCACTGCGAGTTATTCTGATATTCTGTGTCTGTGATTCTATGATTGGTTTTATTTGCTCCAAATTTTATTACAATCTATTGTTTTGCATTATTCAAGTCCGACATGTGTGATTATTGTCGATTTGAATGGTCCAAAATAGTGGGTCGTTACATTTGGTATCAGAGCCAGGTTTTTAGGCAAACCTTAGCCTAAGGAGCAAAAACTCATTAGAGATAGGGTAGAAATAACTTAGAATGAGTGAAATCAACCTCAGAATCATTTCTTTGTGAGAGAACGTATTTTCAAAGTATAAAATGATTTTTAAATGATTTTTCAATGGATTTTTTTTCAAAGATTATTTTGCTATAAAATTTTCTTGTTTTAAAAGCAAACTTTCTAAACTTTCCTCCTTTCGTATCTACCTTGTTAGGAATTTCTTTAATTGGGATATTCATTCAAGTGATTTTATCTTGTCTTATCTTTGTCTTCTCTGTACCTTTGTCCTAAAATTCATTCTTGATATTTTCAGGATGAATCGTGGAAATGCCGGAGGTAGGGGTCGCGGTATTGCCCTAGCTCCTCAACCTATTGCACCTGTTAGGTTTACTGTTCTCTGTAAGGAATTCTCTCAGCTTGGTGGAACCAAGTTTACCAGTTCAGAGTGCATTATCGAAGCCCAGCAATGGTTACGGAGTTTAGAGAGGATCTTTACTAGTCTTGAGATTTCTGATGCCCAGAAGCGTCAATTAGCAACTTGGTAGCTGCAAGAGTCATCCTTGGATTGGTGGGAGTCTGTTACAGCTCACACTAACGAGGGTGATATTTCATGGGAGCAGTTTAGGTATCCTTTGTGTTATCTTGAATTTTGTTCCCATTTCCTTTCTTTTGAATCTATCTTAAGTTTTGTTTCTCTATCTTCTTTCCACGGAGGCTTTTGTGGCAAAATGGATGCCAGAAGTCGGGAAAACTCAGCTTTATCGTGAGTTCATGGATCTCAAGCAGGGTACCATGTCCTTTTCTGAGTATGAGCGGAAGTTCAATGAACTTTCCAAGTTTGGTCCTGGCCTCATTGACACCTAACTTAAGAAGAATGAAAAGTTCATAGCTGGAGCTCACCCAGAGTTCTATGATTGTCTCATTTCTCATGTTCATGGCACTTTCACCGAGCTTATTGATATGGCTATTCGTTATGAGAACCCTACTTCCAAGGATCCTGCTATTGCTAGTGCTCCTGCATCTCAGTCTTCCTTTGCTAACTCTAAGAAGAGAAAGCCAAATTTCCATTAGTAGAAGAAGAATTGGCTCAAGCATCCGGGTTTGGGATCTTCATCTTCTCCTTCTCAGAGGCACCCTATCGACCTTTCTACCATTACCTGTTTCAAGTGTGATCAGAAGGGACACTATGCTAATAGTTGCCCTACTTCAATTGGTGCTGCTGTTCCTCCACCTCAGAATACCAGGAACAACCTCTTTCATGTCTGTCTTCAGCCTGGTCATTTCAAGAATGATTGTCCTTTATATCAGAAGGGCAAGCCATCTGGTATTTTTGCTGTTACCTCTGCTTCTTCTCCTGCTCCATCTGCACCTGCTCCTGCTCCTAGTGATGATCAAGGTACTCTTCAGGGCACCTTTTATTTATTTAAGCATCATGTTCGTGTTTTATTTGATACTGGAGCTTCGCATAGTTTTATTTCTATGGCTTTTTGTGATAAGTTTGAGCATCGCCTTTCTCCTGAGTATGCTTCTGTTCCTTTATGAGTTTCTAATCCTATTGGTTGGTCCCGAGAACCTTAGTAGGATTTGTAGAGGAGTGAAACTTCTCCATTCTGATCATCGCTTTTTTGGCGATTTCTATGTTCTTGGTTTCGATACTCCCGAACTGTTTCTCTTGTTGATGATCGGGGTAATTCTTTGGTTATTCAGTGTCGTATGCCTCATAATTGTGCTGATAGTTTTATTTACTCTCTGAATTCTTCTCCTGTTGATCTTTAGTCGACTCATGTGGTCAAATTTTATCCCGATGTATTTGGTGAAGTCACTGCTTTACCTCCTAAGCGGGAAATTGATTTCCGTATTGATCTTATTCCTGGAGCTCGACCTGTAGTTCTTCCTCCTAGAAGAATGGCACCCTGCGAGAAGGTTGAGTTAAGGAAACAAATTGAGGACTTGTTCTCCAAGGGTTTGATCAGACCTAGCTATTTAGAATGGGGAGCAATGGTGGTTTTCATCACTAAGTCTGATGGTTCTCTTCGGATGTGTGTTGATTATAGGGAGCTGAACAAGCTCACTATGAAAAACAGATATCCAATGCCGCCTCGCATCAATGATATGTTTGATCAGCTTTATGGTGCCACTGTTTTCTCACAGCTTAATCTTGCCTCAGGTTTACACCAGCTCAGAGTTGCTGAGGAAAGTATTCCCAAAACTGCTTTCCGTACTGAGAATGGGTTCTTTGAATGGTTAGTCATGCCTTTTGGTTTGACTAATGCTCCTGCTTTCTTTGTTGATTTGATGAATCGTGTTTTTCGTGATGTGCTTAATAAATTTGTTCTAGTCTTTGTTGGTGATATTCTCATTTTCTCTAAGTCTGAGGAAGAGCATGAGTCACATTTGAAATCTGTTCTTGAGACTCTTAGAAATCATCAGTTGATGGCTAAATTTTCTAAATGCCATTTTTGGAAGGATGAAGTCCGATTCCTCGGGCATATTGTTTCTGGTAATGGAGTTTCTGTTGATCCAATCAAGATCGCTGCGATCAATGTAAGTCTTTGTTTCCTTCTCTTTCCTTGTTTCATTCAATTTATTCTATCTTTTCGGTTGTCCTTATTTATCCCTATTCTGTGCAGGATTGGGAAACTCCTAGGACTCCAACTGATATCCGTATTTTTCTGGGCCTTGCCGGTTATTATCAGAGATTCATTGAGAATTTTGCTCGGATTGCTGCACCTCTCACCGCTTTGACTTGAAAGAATGCAAAGTTTATTTGGAGTGATGAGTGTAAAGCTGCATTCGGTGAGTTAAAGGACAAGCTTACTTCCGCACCAGTTCTTACCGTTCAAAATGGAAATGAGGGATTAACAGTATACACTGATGCTTGTCGTGAAGGTTTGGGAGTTGTTCTGATGCAAGATGGTAAGGTGATTGCTTATGCTAGTCGTCAATTGAAGACCCATGAAGCCAATTATGCTGCTCATTATTTGGATTTGCTTGTTGTGGTTTTTGCTTTGAAGCTTTAGAGGCATCATCTTTTGGGTACTAAGTTTGAGCTTTTCACAGATCATCAGTCTTTGAGATATATTTTCACTCAGAAGGATTTGAATTAGAGACAAGTTAGGTGGTTAGAGTTCCTTGCTTCTTATGACCTCGACATCAACTATACCCCTGGGAAAGCTAATGTTGTGGCAGATGCTTTGAGTCGGAAGAAGGTGATGTTGTGTCAGCTGGTTGTTTCTTCTCCTCTTTCGGATCGTATCATTGCTAAGCAGGATGAGGATTGGATGCTTAGGCTTATTAAGGAGAATGTTCGTAGTAGGGTTGGAGGTAGTAGTCTTGATGGCAGTGGAGCTTTGATCGACGATAGAGGTATTTTGAGGATTAATAATAGGATTTGTGTCCCGAATGTTGATGGATTGAGACAGGAGTTACTTCGGGAGAATCATCAGTCCAGACTTTCTATTCATCCGTGTGTGACCAAGATGTATCAGGATATGAAGAAGTTGTATTGGTGGAAGGGTATGAAGCGGGATATCTTCATTTTTGTTAGTAGGTGTGCGACTTGTCAGCAAGTCAAGGCAGATCATCAAAAGACCCCTGGTTTGTTGCAGGCCCTTGAGATTCCCAATTGGAAGTGGGAACAGGTTTATATGGATTTCATTGATGGATTACCGAGGACTAGGAGGGGTAATGAGAGTATCTGGGTTATTGTGGATAGATTGACCAAATCAGCTCATTTCATCCAGATCAAGTCTACCCGTACTGCTTCTAGTTTGTCTGAGATCTACATGAAGGAGATTGTTCGTCTCCATGGTGTTCCTCTCACTATTGTTTGTGATCGTGATCCTATCTTTACTAGTCAGTTTTGGAAAGCTTTTCAGGTATCTTTGGGTACTCATCTGAATCTGAGCACTGCTTACCATCCACAGACCGATGGTCAAACGAAAAGGGTGAATCAGATTCTAGAGGATCTTCTTCGTGCTTATGTGCTTGATTATGGAGGATCTTGGGAAGATCATCTCCATCTTGTCGAATTTACCTATAACAATAGCTACCAGGTATAATCTAATCTTCTATTTAAGTTTATCTTAATCCTTTATCTATCTCATTTCTATCTTCGAATTCAGGCTAGCATTAAGACGTCTTTGTTTCCTTCTCTTTACGGACGACCTTGTAGATCTCCATCTTGCTGGATTGAATCCTGTAATCGTTTGGTTCTTGGTCCTGAGATTATTTTAGAGGCTTTTGAGAGAGTTGAGGAGATTAGGAGGAAGATGAGGGTTGCTTAGGATAGGCAGAAGAAGTACGCTGATAGGCGTAGGCGGAGTTTGGAGTTTGCTGTTGGTGATTTGTTTTTTTTAAGGTCTCTCCCTTAAGGAATGTCATTCGATTTGGTCGTAGAGGGAAGCTTGCTCCTAGGTTTGTTGGTCCTTTCCGCATTGTGGAAAGAGTTGGTTCTTTGGCTTATCGTTTGGATTTACCCGAGAAGTTCTCTGGAGTGCATAATGTATTCCACGTTTCGCATCTTCGTCGCTATCTGCATGATACATCCCTTATTGTTCAGCCTTTTGCTCTTGATAGTTTGGATATTGAGCCTAATCTGACTGTCGAGAGGAAGCCACTTCGTATTGTCGACAGAGGTACGAAGCAGCTAAGAAGGAAATCTGTTAGTCTGGTCAAAGTACAATGGAGTACTGATGATCGAGATTGTACTTGGGAGACGGAGGAGAGCATTCGTGCTTCGAATCCGGAATTGTTTGTTTCAGGTACTATTTGCTTTTCTATCTTGTTTTTCCTTATTTTCCTTGTTTCGTTCTTTTCGAGGACGAAAAGATTTGAGTGGGGGAGAGTGTAACAACCCAATATTTTTGCAAATATTTTAAATTATTTTAAATTAAATTTTATTTCAATATTTTATTTTTAAAACATTTTAGAAGTAAAGTTATAATTTTCCAAAGTCAATTGTATTTTATTTACAGTTTTTAATTCTAGTTTCAATATAATAAACTATTTTCTTTATTTACTCTTTATTTTTCTTAAGAATAATTGTTTATTTTCATTTTCACTATATTTTTGTTTGTCTTTTATTTTATTTACTTGATATTTTATTTGTTTATTTTGAATTAAGAAGAATTGGAAATTCAAAGAGGCAAAGTCCTTTCATTTACTTGACTTTTCATTGCCTAGACTTTTCATTTCTTTGGCCGTTCTTTTCTAAGCTTTAGCCGTGAGTTTTGTTTTGTATTTCACGTGAAAACCTTCTCATTACTTTCATTTTTCACGGCCACTTCAGTTCTGAAATATTTAGGTAATGGCTTCTTCCATTTTCTACCTTTTCTCTTCATTTTTTCTATTGATTTTCCATTGTTTTGCCTTGATCTCTTCATATGTTGCTCGGCCTAACCCTCCACCATCTCCACCGACCATCACCACCATCAACTTCCCCTCACCATCCACGGCAACCCCTCCATCTCCTCTGACCAGTAATGGTCGTGACCTACTTGTGAACCAAAAACCACAAAAGTTGCAAAACTCTTCCAATATTGCATAGCCGAGCCACTATTTCACCATCCCCTTCATTTTTGACCATGGCCACACCCTTAGCCACCACCACCAGCAAGTACACCACCTCTGGCCATCACTCCACCCATCACCAGACCTGTACCTGACTTTGACAGAGCACACTTGACCTTTGGCCGAGCCTAGATGGTGAACCAAACATCCCTTTTAGCCTTGCCTTTTGACCTTCCACCTTTTGTAACTCAAAAACTCTTCCCATTCCCTTGTAGCCATGCACTCCTGTCCCAAACCAAATCCTTTTCCACCTGAAACCATGTTGTGGCCGAGCCAATATAGTGTTGTGGCCGAGCATATGTGAGTTATGGTCAAGCAAAATTGATTGAAAAGCTTGGTGATGTCTTTGTTAAATTCTATTTCCATTTTTGTTCCAATATACTTTGGTATTGTATTTATATTTATATTTTGCTTTGTTTTGTTGTTTAATACAAGATTAACATCTTGGCTCTCTCTCCACTTGAATCAAGTCGTGCTATCATGCTTTCTAGGTTTTTGTTTGTGTGTTTTATTTGCTAACTCCAGCATAAAAAGGTGAGTTATTCACGCTTGACATTCATACTCATATAATTTGTGAAGTGACAACAAGTGAATGTGTAGAAACTATTATAACATGTTATACCTGCCTGTGATGTAAATTATATGATGTTAAACCCTGTTATAAACTTGTCACATCAACTGCTATGTTATATTCTGTTTATTCATTTCTATTTCTCACACTGCAAGTTCCCTGTAGAATAGAATCACTATGGGTTGAAATGATACATACCCGAACAGACTTTAGAATAGGGAAAAATCGTTATAGGCTGAAATGATAAGCCTGAGCGATTTTTATTTAATTTTATTTACTTAGGATTGCGGGTTTGAAATGATAGAACCTGGATTTTTCTTTGTAAATTATGAAAGGAAATGATATATTATCCGTATCACTTGACTTAGGCTAGAAAATATTATACAAACCCGTTGTTATGTTATATATTTTTCTGGAAAATTTTAGGTATTTTTAAATGTAAAAATATGATAATTTGATTTAAATTTAATTTAAAATGATTTAATAAAGGGTTAATGATTTTTCTATGTATTAAAAATGTTAAATAAATGAATGGAAAAATTGCGATTTAAAACATAACTTAATTTGGAAATTTGTGATTTGATTTTTAATGGAAGTTTAAGTTTATTAAATAAAAATGGAAATTAAGTTTTATTTATGAAATGAAAATTTAAAATTAAGTGTAAAGGTAAATTGTTAAAAATGAAAAGAATAAGAAAATAGTACACTTGAATTTAATAAGTGAATTATTGAAAAAATTGATTTTATTGTAAAATTTTCCTTTATAAAAATCATAAGTTAAAGGGTATTTAAATGTACATTTTTGAAGTGGAAAAATATGATTTTTATATGTTAAAATGGTTAAAATTGAAGTTTAATTGTTTTTGGAATTTTAATATAAATCTGGAAATTCTTTTAATTGCACTTCAAAAATGCTATCATTTCTGAAACTAAAGTAAATGATACTGCAGCACTTTGTAAGTGCTGTGGTTGATGCAAATGAACTAAAGGCTAAATTAACTAAGGGCTACTGCGGCACTTGGTAAGTGTTGTGGTTGCTGAATTTAAAACTTGAACCTCAAACTAATAAAAGAGCTACAATAGCACTTGATAAGTGCTGCAGTTGGCTGAAATGTGATTTTCAAATGTAATTGAACTACTGCAGCAGTTTTGTAAATGCTATCTTTGCTGAATTGAACTAATTTTCCAAATTGAACCCTGAACTACTACAACAGTTTTTAAATGCTGTCTTTTCTGAACTGAACTAGTTTTCAAATGTAACTGAATTACTACAGTAGTTTTTAAATGTTGTCTTTGCTGAAATGAATTGTTTTCAAATATAACTTACTGCAGCATTTTCTAAGTGTTGTGAAAGCTGGAATTTTAATGTTTTAATGTATTTAAGTGAGTAAATGAGCTCAGAAAAGGCTAAAATTTTGTGAATTGAATATTTGATTTAAAGGTATAATGACTTTATTTTTAAATGGTTTAAATGAATTATTTTGATTTGAAATATAAACTGTTTTTGAAATTTATAACCACGGGTTATAATAACGATTGGTTGTTAAAGAGACCAGGATCAGATATGGACATACTCTCTGTCGATACCGAAAACCACTTTAACAACTGTGTACGTGGTGGAGATTCCAGAATGAAGTAGGATGGTGGCGACGATCCTAAAGGTATATTTACGTGGACCCAACTCCCGTGAGTTGGCATAAGGTGGCTTAAACAGAAGTGATTCTCGTGCCAATAAGGTAGCACCTCTGATCGGACACACTTCTTCGATACCATTCTATTACTTTTGTGATTGATTGGGTGCACCCTTTGATTTGGGAGTGTGGTTCGAGGTGGGCGGTAGTGGCTGCTATGCGTTTCCACCAGCCCGGATTCATAATTGGTATATCTACCCTGGCATTGCCTTGTTGTGCCGTGTCACCTACCATATTGAACTTTACTACGAGTTGAGATTTCTCCCATATCCTGTGGAGTATTGAAGGTAGCCCCCGATCTGGGAGTATGCTAATACTGGATAGACTACTGGGACTATTGCGTGTTAAGGTGGAAAATGTAAAGCCTTAATGCTATTTAAAAGTATGTTTATTATATATTAGACATTATTATAATAGCGAATATTACTACATAGTAGATAGTTTAACGGATCCTTAAAGAATGGGCGATCCCAAGCATTCTTTAAGTTACGTGTACCTTTTATTATAGTTCACTTGAGTTGGTTTACATTGTATAAGTATGTATGTCCTGACTCGAGTGTTTGTGTTTTATTTACGCTCGGGTCAGCCTGAGTATCAGCTTTGGATTTCACCTTCTGGAGCTAGGATTGCTGGAGATCATCTTTTATCTAGTTGCTATCTATTTCCTTTCAGTATTTATACGTCAGCTTTGTATTAGAGACATATGTATTTGGGATTTCTATTATTCTTATGCATCCAGACTCCTGCTGTATCGGTTTTTCAGACTATGCATTTGTATCTGTTTTGAGACTTTGTATTGTAGTGGCTTCATAAACCACTATTTATTTTATTTTTTGCTGCGAGTTATTCTGATATTCTGTGTCTGTGATTCTGTGGTTGGTTTTATTTGCTCCAAATTTTTTTACAATCTATTGTTTTGCATTATTTAAGGCCGACATGTGTGGATTATTGTCGATTTGAATGGTCCAAAATAGTGGGTCGTTACACCAACGCAACTTGTTTCGTCAAAAACGGACCTCGTATGAAGAAGTTATGCTATTTTAAACATTACACAAATTATTATATAAATTAATTTCAATTTCTTATTTTATTTCTAAACCTAGCTTTCATCGCAGCCGTCCGATTTCGCTACTTCACATCTAGCCGATCGTTTCTTCTTCTTCCTCCAGCATCTTCACGCGTGAAACTCATATGGCCGCCGATCTTCATTGAATTTTCGTGCCTCCATCGATCATCTAGAATTCGATCGGGAACCACCGCTACGAAGCTCGCCACGACCTCCACCCTTGGCTGAAAACCGGTCTAGCTCGATCATCCCCTCGTCTAGAAAAACGAGCTCGAATGCATGATGAACACGCTGCCCTAGCAGCCACCCCGTTGCTCCAAATTCGATCATGACCATTGAAGATGAAGATCTCGCGATGCTCTTCAACTTTGTAGTTTAACGTTTTTCATGAAAGTTAACGGATTAGGAGAGATAGAAGGGGGAAGAATCGAAATTCCTAGCCATTGAAAATCAAAGTGATGGCTAGCCCTAGTTATGTTAGGGTTTTGTGAAAAAAAGAAATTTATACGGTCTTACATAGAAAATTTCGCGACACTATTCACCCGAAATATTTTCGAACTCCAAACGAAGCGTGCCGCCTGGCGTTTATAAAGTTTTACCCCTATTCCAAACACAATGGAATATATATCGAAGGCCAATTCCATTGTATTTGGAAGATAGGTTTTCGAATCGACTTATTTAGATTAAAATTTACTTAAAACAAATTTTTATGCGTTTTAGCTTGCCACGACTAAACTGTAAATCCGATTGACACGAAATTTGAAATCCTACAATAATATAATATTACGGATCCAATGAAACAGGTTTCGTCGAAATCCGAGACCGTTTCAAAAATAACTATTTTACACATTAATTAAATACATAAATTTCCAATTTCTATAAATTAACTTTTATTCAATTTTAAAAGTTCACTAATCATATTATAACTCAAATAGAATTTAAAACAACTTTATAAATTATTTTTCATTCACATTAAATTCAAATTTCAATTACTTCTGCAATTTCAAATATTAAATTAACCGATTTAATTATCCCAATAAATCATTATATTGGAAATATAATTTATTCAACTTATAAAATTTACTTTTTAATATTTAAATTCAATTAAATATTCTAAATTCAGATGGCTGAAAAACTGGGTCATTACAATAATAAAGGATGATAACTCCTTTATATTATAGTTGGTTGATAGTCAACCAATTTTTTCATTCAATGTCCTCACTTTTTAGATGACTTGCATCCAATGGAATATTCCCAACCTAGGGAAAACACTACACATATTTTTTAATAGTATAACCAATAATTCATCTAATTCAACTCCTTCAAATATTTCATTTTTAAGTGGTCCATTATCATCGGCATCTTCTGTTATTTGGAATACTTTATTATCCACTGAATCATTTGGTACGATTGATCATCGATTATGATCATATCCCCATTGAATGACTATGTAGGTTTTATTTTAATGACAACTAACCAATCATCCTTATCATTGTTCATAGCAGGACAAGGCACATAATAAACTTGTGTTGCTTGTGTCACTAGCACAAATGGATCGTCTCCTTTGTATTGCCTTTTACGGTTTACCTCAACAAGAAGATAATATTTATATATACAACATACTCCTACATCGGGAGTAGTATCAAACCAATCACATTTAAATAAAAATGTTTTAAGCTATATTGCATAATAAGTAAGTTCAATTATTTCCTACGATAGTCCATGATAATCTTGTAAATCATCACCGTGATCATCACCTTTAACACATACCCCCACCATTGTAGATTGTTTTACTGGCTCCAAACTCCCTGTATGAAATTTAAATTCGTTTACGTACATGATTGGGCATTTTTTGTATTTTATCATTGGACCAAATGCAAGATTTTTGTAATAAATACCACTTATTTCGATATCAACAACTTATTGCATTAAACTAGTATACATTAGTATATGTACCAATTAAATAGCTTCATACTAAGTTTATTCAATAATTATATATGCTTACATATTTCTGAAACCAAGCCTCAAATCCTTTACCTTGTATTTTGTTGTTCAAAGTGACTGTTAAACAACTGATATTGCTAAGATAGATATGACTATAGTATATAACACTATATTGATGCTAAATAAACAAATATAGTTTTACCTAATAAAATCTGATAATCCTTTACAATTGAGAAGCACCACTGTTTTAGCTATGACAAACTCTTTAAGTGTTTGAAAACTTCCATCTTTCTATTTACCTGAAGGACGTCCACGTTTTTTAAAAACGAAAAGAGAAATGTTAGATGACTCATCCATAACATCATCAATACGAGGACCGGCTTTAGAATCTAGCTTAACATGGTCTTTGAAATAATAACTGAAAAATGTGGATGCTTCTTTAACAAGATATGTTTGACATATTGTGTAACGACCCGTAAATTTCAACGGTTTTTAATAACGTAATTAGTTGAAATTTTACGAAATTTTAAACGATAAAATTTTGAAATAAAAATTTGATATTTGGAATGCGTCTAGTTAAACATAGCAACTGGTAAATTTTCGTCCGAAAATACGAAAGTTTATTTCGCGCGTAAATTTACTTCAATTTAATCAGTTAAAAAGCGTTGAAAATAAACGTTTTCAAAACCAAAATATTTTTACATAGAAAAATTCTAAACCATCTTCTGAGCAAGTTGTCAGTTTGTCGTTTTTCCAAATTCGGACATCTTTGGCTCCGTCGATCTTATTCTTCAGCGTTTTTCTTGCATTTTCCGCCGGTAGGAAAATTCGAATTTTTATAATTCAATCGTACCACTGATATCTGCATACCGTTTTGATCGTCTCGTCGTGCAGATCTCCGCAGTATATTTGTTCCTGTGTTTTGAAGTCGGTTCAGAGCGGGATCCGTGAAACGGATGACCGTATCGGTTCCGAAATCAGACTTTTAAACTTCTGATGACTATTCATTTCTTGGCGTGTTTAACTCAATAGACACCTACAACTAATAATTCTGAATGGGAATCGTTTCAGTCGATTGCTTGGCTACCGTTCAAAAGAAAAATTTATTGATGTATATTTGTTTTCTCGGTTTTCAAACCTCTGTCTCCTTCATTTGTAAGAGAATTGACTCAAGTTAAACGTATTCCCTTTCATTTGCAAACTTCTCCTTCTTTTCAAAAATTTTTTGCCTCCGACCCTAACCTTTTCCGCCTCCGCTGTTTTGCGCTGGCTCCTCCGCTCCTTCGCCCTGTCGCTCCGCTTCTTCGCTGCTATCTCCCTCAGCGCCGCTCGTCGCCCCGCTTGTAGCTCCGTGTTTTCCATTGCCGATCAGGTAAATTTTGTTTGATTCTAGTTTAGATACCGAAAATAATTAAATGAGTGATTAGAGCGTATACCTCTGCTGTTCAAACTATTGTTTGAAGAGAGATTTTTGTTTGTTTGTTTAGGTTGTGGTTTTTTTTAATTTTTGCATTGACTGGAAAATCATTATTAATATGACTTATGCAAGCTTTCAGTGTTCATAAAAGTTGGACAAACTAGAAATTTCATAACAGGCTTTTGGTCGAGTCTGTTTAGGATACATTTAAAACATTTCATACACAGAGATTTACGTTATACTAAATTGTGTTGAGTTTGTATGCTAACTTGTAAAAGTGTTCAAAATTTGTACGATTAATTAATGAGTAACAATCAGTTTTCAAGATTTTCTTTTACCTTTGCAAAGCAGATAAAATTGCATTGGTGCAGGATTCTCCAGGCTAGTAGAAATAGAACACAGTTTTTTTTTTTTTTTTAAAGCAAGTCTAAATCAAAGTTGGTTAGCTTAAAGAAGTGATATTATATGTACCAGTGATTAGAGAATTAAATTTTATGTGTCGGCTGATTTAATATTCATTTCTTGTTTATAGTCAGTGGGAAATTATCAACAGTGAACAAATTAAATAACACACCCACAATCTGTCTACAGAAGATCTAAAGTGATGGTTGTTAAACCGAAGCACTTTTACTCGGTTTCGTTTAATGCGGAGCCAAATGTTTTATTTGATTTCTTTAACAGCGATGCTTCTTAAAGCTAAAATAGATGATTATTTTCTTCTCTCCATGGGATGTTTAATTAAATTATGAAACCGTAATTTAAATCATTGGTCATAATAACATATCACATTATTTTCTTATTCTTTCAAGTTTTGCGTTTATATTATTTTATATATATGTCAATTTCATACGTATACAGTAGTACTTTTTAAAACTAGTTATGTGAATAGATCTAAATATATTGTTTACATGTAGAAGGCGCATATTTTCTTTTGGTGAAACAGTTGTGCATTTTATTTTTACAAGTGTAGTACATATATCCATAATTTTAGTACTTGAGGTTTAAGAAAAATGAATTTGAAGTTTTATACTATTAAATATTTGTCTAAATCTAAAATATGGGGAAACTATATATAATATAATAATAAGGTTTATATATTTAGTTTACATCAAAACTGATTTTGCACTTGTTTGCATGTTTATTTTTTTTTTCTTTTCTGAACAACTGTTAGACTTCATGTTCACGATATCATATCTCACTCATGTTTTATCGGAATGGGTTGATTCTATTTTTAAAAAGGAGTCGAAGTTACCTAGTTTATGCATGTCAATTTCCAGCAAAATCCGACATTGTTTGATTAGTGGTCGAGGATCTGGAAGTTAGACCCAGGCAGCTGTTCTTTTGTACTTGAAATTATTTTACACTGCTGCAAACATGGCATGAGTCTCTGTTCATGACATCGTAACTTTTCTCGTCTCTTGTCCAAATCAAGTGATTCTTTTGCAGTTTGAAATATAAGTTTTGATCTTTATTCATACCAAATTTCAGACCATTTCGATCTCGGTAGCACATAGAATTATATTGTTAAACTTTGACGTAGGACATGTTTTTATTTGTTGCTATGTTGAATGTTTTGATTTGATTTCATCGATTTCTGTTATCAGCTTCGATCGTTGAATTCGTGCCGATTTGTTTTGCTTGGATTCGTAACTCAATCTCTATGTCCATATCAGTGTGCGTATCCGGGTCATCTTCTCGTGCATCTCTAGCCTCGAAAGGTGAGCAATCTCTCACGATTAACGTTCTTTTATTTATTAAATTTGATTTCAATTGAAACGACAATTGAAATATGTTGCAGTTAGTTATTTACACTATTTATATGCTATTACCCGTATCTGTTCACCTATGACATCTAACACCATTATCTGTTAATTATTTATGCAAGGATAATACAGTTTGATTGATAATTGATTGATTGATTGATGTTTATATTGGATGTAAATTTTAATGTAGAAAGTGATAAATATTATGCAACTGAATTTGACGAAGAATAGTTAAAAATTTTGAATTGACATATGTGTAGAATTTGGTTAGTTAAATTTGTTAAATCTGACCCCTTAAATGTTTAATCATTTGACCCGTAGAATAATAGTGTTAACTACACCTTGAACCATCAAATTGTATGTTGTTTAAACTGATGATGTATGAAATTGTAAATAGATGACAAGTGAAGAACCGTTTAAATATTAATGTAATAATCTTTAATCTACATGAAATGATAGTGTGGATTCTAGAAATAATTATATTAATTCGTACAAATAACAATGCGAATTAATACGGTTATTTCGGGATTATTTGAATTGATTATTGGATTGATATTGATTGTTGTTATTGCTTGTTTATTTACTTGGACACCATCCTAGTTATCACACTTCAAGTTCCCTTTGTTATGCTTTGATTTTGAATTAAATTGGAATCGGGTTGAAATGATAAATACCCAAAATTGAACTTTGACCTAGGAAAGAAAATTAAATAAAACCCGATTGGTCAAATAATTTGATTTAAAAAAAAAATGAAGATTTTATTTGAATAAATAATATGGTTTTGAAATGAAGTTGAAATTTGAATTTAACGAAAGGAAAATGTTAATATTTAAAAATATGAAATAAAATGTTAACAATGTAATTGATGTAAGAATGTTGTTTAATTTGAGAAATTATTGAATTAAGCTTGAAATTATTAAACTTTGAAATGATTTAATAATCAAGTTTGAAATTATAATTAAGTTTGAAATTATTAAACTTTGAAATTATTAAGTTTTGAATTATTTAATAATTAATAAGATTGAATTATTTAATGATTAAATTGAATTGAAATTCTTTAATAAGAAAAATTGAACTTTTGAATAAGTGAAGTTTATTTCGTAAATAATTGAAATTGAATTTTTTTATTAAGTAAGTTTTGGAAAAATTATTTAAGAAAGTAAATAAGTGAAATTGAATTTCTTTAACAAGAAATAAAAATGCAATTTATTGAAATTAATGTAAGACTTGATTTAAAGAAATTGAGTTGATGAATTTAATTTAATTCAAATTGTAAGTTTTGAAATAAGGAAGTTGAATTTAAAGAATTGATTTAATGAATTGGAAATTTAATAGAAATTGTTTGAATGGAAAATTTACTTAACGAATATTGAATGAAATCGATAAATGAAGTTAAATTGATTTAAATGATAAATAAAATTTATTTAAATGATTTCGGAATGAAACTTATATACGAACTTGAATCAATACTTGAATTGTTTTGAATAAAATTTGAAATTGAATTATAAGATTTTGAAATTATGATTGGAAGTTTTGAAACGTAATTTTGGAAATTGGTTTAGAAAGACAAATGAAATGTTGATTTGCGAATTGAAATTGAAATTGAATTGATTTGGTTTTGAAATAAATAAACGACCAATCGGTGAAATAATTACGGAAGTTATTAAAGAGACCGGAATTCGGTTATGGATATACTCTCTATCTAAACCGAAAACCACTTTAATAACTATACGCGGAGTGATGATCCAGAATGAAGTGGTTGGAATGATGTACGTGTTGACTGAAGAAAGAGAACGATAATGGATAGCCTTGACACTTGTGTCAAATTGGAAATGACTAAAACAGGAGCTGTGCCGGGCCAATGGAGGATTGATACCTCAAGTGGACACACTTCTTCGAACTACTTATACTTATTGTCGATTGGTGCACCCTTGATTTTGGGAGTGTTGTCTCACGGTGTTGCGGGCGCTGCGGCGTTGCGTTCTCACCAGCCCGGATCAGGCGAACGGTAGTATCACTATCTTGGGTATAGCCTCATGTGCCTTGTCATACTTGTATTCCATTTATGCGCGACCACTACGATTTTGATTTGTACCTTGAGTATATGGATTGCCCTCTGGTGACTTCCGGTTTTGGGGAAACTACGGTCTTGTATATGCTTGTGGGAATAAAAATGTGTTAAGGGTGGAATGGGCCATGACTTAACGCTATTTTGATATCTTTATATTACTGATAGACATTATCTACTTAGCGTACATTACTACCTAGTAGATAGTTTAACGGATCCTTGAAGGATGGTTATTCCAAACATCCTTTGAGTTACTTGTATTTCAATTGTTATTTCACTTGAGTTTGATTTATTAATATAAGAATGTTAATCCTGACTCGAGTGTCTTGTGTTTTTGCTTTATGCTCGGGTCAGACTGAGTGGTTCAGCTTTCGAGACTCACCTTTGGAGTTGGAGCTTCGCTTGGAGATCCAGCTATCTATCCAGCTTTCAGATATTCGATGATTTCAGTGATGTATTCTGCTTTGTATCTGATGTATCATATTACTCTTCCGTTGTATCTGGTTTAACTCTGATGTAACTTATATATTTATATAGTAGCTTCATGAACTACTATCTCTTTTATTTCCGCTGCACTTATTACTCTGTGTCTGTGATCTGTGATATTTTATTTACTGTATATGTTCAGTTTTGCCAAATTTAAATTAACAACGCGGTATTTTGAGCAATTCAACTCCGGCATGAGTGTCTACCTATACACTTATAATGGATGCGAATGGTCCAAAAATTCTGGGTCGTTACAGTTGGTATCAGAGCTTTGGTAGCTCTAGGCAAAACTCAACATATAGGGTAAATGTATTTACAGAATCACTCTCATTCGAGTTCAATCTCTTCCTTCTAATTCGATTCCTTTGAATTTTGGAACTTCTCCTCGGTTCCGAAATTCATTCGTGTCCCTCACTATTCGTCTTCTTTCAATTCTGGAGCATCCCATAACTCCACTCCGAATGACCCTTATAATGAATCGGCGGTCTCGCCAAACTTCGATTGTTTTTAGGGGATGAAACTCCTTTATAATAGACATCGATTTACCGGAGATTTCTGTATCCTCGGTTTACGATGCTATCTATCTCCTGCTATACTTGAATTTTATTTCTCGAGATCGGATGTTGATTTACCTCGGAATTTAACATCGATCTTATTATCTAAGTCACGGTCGATCCGGTTAAGGTTGCCCGTAAATTAAAAGCTTATCCGTCTCCCGATTCTGTTAATATAATTATCTTATCTCCTGTCCGAACTTATCTTCGAATCAAATTTCTCTTTGATTTGAGTCCATCAAATTTGAAACCCTATCCTTATTTTGAAAATTCATTCCTGTATCGTCGAGCAAAGAAATGTATTTGTAAACTAATATATAAATGTTTTAATATATATTGTAACTCAAACAACAAAGTATATATTATTTTCAAATTTGGAAAATGAAATAAATTTGTTTAATTATATTGTGAAAATATAAGTAAAAAAAATTTTCTGGAATTTAATAGGTTAATTAAATTGTTTGTTTGAAAGGATAATATTTGATTATCATTTATTGTTCTAAAAAAATTTATAAATACGGTTTATAAATTGATTTGGAATTTGAAATGAATTTAATTCAGAAATTTGAGAATTTAGTTTCCGGGAATTTCGAACTTTGGTTTTAAAATTTTAATATATATTATTGAAAGTATTTTCGAATAGAAATCGTTTTCAAAGAATTTTTAAAATGTCGAAATCAGTGCTCTTCTCTTTGTCGCTGGAAAATAAATTTCGGTGATGGCGGCCGCATCATCGACATTCATTTTCGAGTTTCGAAGTGGAGAAACCATTATGTAGCTTTGCTACGGTTTTGTTTTGAGAAAAAATATTTTGATTTGAATTTCTTCTGTATATTTTGATTCACATATATATAGGTATCTTATTTTAAAATTTAATTTGATTTGATATAAATATATTATATATATCTCTAGATTGTTTAAAGTAAACCAGAAATCTAATTCTTAAATTTTGTTTAAGGATGATTTTAATTATAAATAAAAAAACCAAATAAGAGCAGCATATTTGTATATTGTTCAACTGCATTCTCATACAACTTACCTAAGTCATTCAAAAGTTGAAAATGTAATTGGATAATATACAAGGTAAAATTATTTTATAAATAAAATTTGAGTGTTTATAATAAATGTTATACACTAAATTTTGATTATAAAGATGTCAATTGAGTTAGATAGGATAATAAATAAAACTCAGTTAATAATGAAATAAATTGTTTTGAAAGAATTAATAAATTTGTTTTGAAGGTTAATTAATAAATTGAAATTAGATCAACTTATAGAAATACCTTGAAATTGAAATCAATTAATGAATATAAATTAATTTAAATTTAAATGGTTTAAATTAATTTATATGGTTTAAATATATGTAATAAGATATATTAAGTGAAATAAATTTAACAATAATTTGGAATAAAGAAGAATTTAAATTGTTGAAAATAAAATATGATTATAATAAAAGACTATTCAAATTTATGGTTTTAGAAATTGAAAATTGAAGATAATTGGATAATAAGATAATGAATCTAGAAATAGTTGAGATTGATTTTAGTGAAACCAAATGGATTAAATCAATTATTTAATATCAATTAATTTTAATTTTAATTTATATGGTTTAAATTAATTGTTATTTTGTATTTCAAATCTATTTTCTTCCTGATTGTTTCTATTCTCCTACCTCGTTCCTTTTCGGGGACGAAAAGTTTTGAGTGGGGGAGAGTGTAACGACCCGTAAATTTCAACGGTTTTTAATAACGTAATTAGTTGAAATTTTACGAAATTTTAAACGATAAAATTTTGAAATAAAAATTTGATATTTGGAATGCGTCTAGTTAAACATAGCAACTGGTAAATTTTCGTCCGAAAATACGAAAGTTTATTTCGCGCGTAAATTTACTTCAATTTAATCAGTTAAAAAGCGTTGAAAATAAACGTTTTCAAAACCAAAATATTTTTACATAGAAAAATTCTAAACCATCTTCTGAGCAAGTTGTCAGTTTGTCGTTTTTCCAAATTCGGACATCTTTGGCTCCGTCGATCTTATTCTTCAGCGTTTTTCTTGCATTTTCCGCCGGTAGGAAAATTCGAATTTTTATAATTCAATCGTACCACTGATATCTGCATACCGTTTTGATCGTCTCGTCGTACAGATCTCCGCAGTATATTTGTTCCTGTGTTTTGAAGTCGGTTCAGAGCGGAATCCGTGAAACGGATGACCGTATCGGTTCCGAAATCAGACTTTTAAACTTCTGATGACTATTCATTTCTTGGCGTGTTTAACTCAATAGACACCTACAACTAATAATTCTGAATGGGAATCGTTTCAGTCGATTGCTTGGCTACCGTTCAAAAGAAAAATTTATTGATGTATATTTGTTTTCTCGGTTTTCAAACCTCTGTCTCCTTCATTTGTAAGAGAATTGACTCAAGTTAAACGTATTCCCTTTCATTTGCAAACTTCTCCTTCTTTTCAAAAATTTTTTTGCCTCCGACCCTAACCTTTTCCGCCTCCGCTGTTTTGCGCTGGCTCCTTCGCTCCGCTCCTTCGCCCTGTCGCTCCGCTTCTTCGCTGCTATCTCCCTCAGCGCCGCTCGTCGCCCCGCTTGTAGCTCCGTGTTTTCCATTGCCGATCAGGTAAATTTTGTTTGATTCTAGTTTAGATACCGAAAATAATTAAATGAGTGATTAGAGCGTATACCTCTGCTGTTCAAACTATTGTTTGAAGAGAGATTTTTGTTTGTTTGTTTAGGTTGTGGTTTTTTTTAATTTTTGCATTGACTGGAAAATCATTATTAATATGACTTATGCAAGCTTTCAGTGTTCATAAAAGTTGGACAAACTAGAAATTTCATAACAGGCTTTTGGTCGAGTCTGTTTAGGATACATTTAAAACATTTCATACACAGAGATTTACGTTATACTAAATTGTGTTGAGTTTGTATGCTAACTTGTAAAAGTGTTCAAAATTTGTACGATTAATTAATGAGTAACAATCAGTTTTCAAGATTTTCTTTTACCTTTGCAAAGCAGATAAAATTGCATTGGTGCAGGATTCTCCAGGCTAGTAGAAATAGAACACAGTTCTTATTTTTTTTTTAAAGCAAGTCTAAATCAAAGTTGGTTAGCTTAAAGGAGTGATATTATATGTACCAGTGATTAGAGAATTAAATTTTATGTGTCGGCTGATTTAATATTCATTTCTTGTTTATAGTCAGTGGGAAATTATCAACAGTGAACAAATTAAATAACACACCCACAATCTGTCTACAGAAGATCTAAAGTGATGGTTGTTAAACCGAAGCACTTTTACTCGGTTTCGTTTAATGCGGAGCCAAATGTTTTATTTGATTTCTTTAACAGCGATGCTTCTTAAAGCTAAAATAGATGATTATTTTCTTCTCTCCATGGGATGTTTAATTAAATTATGAAACCGTAATTTAAATCATTGGTCATAATAACATATCACATTATTTTCTTATTCTTTCAAGTTTTGCGTTTATATTATTTTATATATATGTCAATTTCATACGTATACAGTAGTACTTTTTAAAACTAGTTATGTGAATAGATCTAAATATATTGTTTACATGTAGAAGGCGCATATTTTCTTTTGGTGAAACAGTTGTGCATTTTATTTTTACAAGTGTAGTACATATATCCATAATTTTAGTACTTGAGGTTTTAGAAAAATGAATTTGAAGTTTTATACTATTAAATATTTGTCTAAATCTAAAATATGGGGAAACTATATATAATATAATAATAAGGTTTATATATTTAGTTTACATCAAAACTGATTTTGCACTTGTTTGCATGTTTATTTTTTTTTTTCTTTTCTGAACAACTGTTAGACTTCATGTTCACGATATCATATCTCACTCATGTTTTATCGGAATGGGTTGATTCTATTTTTAAAAAGGAGTCGAAGTTACCTAGTTTATGCATGTCAATTTCCAGCAAAATCCGACATTGTTTGATTAGTGGTCGAGGATCTGGAAGTTAGACCCAGGCAGCTGTTCTTTTGTACTTGAAATTATTTTACACTGCTGCAAACATGGCATGAGTCTCTGTTCATGACATCGTAACTTTTCTCGTCTCTTGTCCAAATCAAGTGATTCTTTTGCAGTTTGAAATATAAGTTTTGATCTTTATTCATACCAAATTTCAGACCATTTCGATCTCGGTAGCACATAGAATTATATTGTTAAACTTTGACGTAGGACATGTTTTTATTTGTTGCTATGTTGAATGTTTTGATTTGATTTCATCGATTTCTGTTATCAGCTTCGATCGTTGAATTCGTGCCGATTTGTTTTGCTTGGATTCGTAACTCAATCTCTATGTCCATATCAGTGTGCGTATCCGGGTCATCTTCTCGTGCATCTCTAGCCTCGAAAGGTGAGCAATCTCTCACGATTAACGTTCTTTTATTTATTAAATTTGATTTCAATTGAAACGACAATTGAAATATGTTGCAGTTAGTTATTTACACTATTTATATGCTATTACCCGTATCTGTTCACCTATGACATCTGACACCATTATCTGTTAATTATTTATGCAAGGATAATACAGTTTGATTGATAATTGATTGATTGATTGATGTTTATATTGGATGTAAATTTTAATGTAGAAAGTGATAAATATTATGCAACTGAATTTGACGAAGAATAGTTAAAAATTTTGAATTGACATATGTGTAGAATTTGGTTAGTTAAATTTGTTAAATCTGACCCCTTAAATGTTTAATCATTTGACCCGTAGAATAATAGTGTTAACTACACCTTGAACCATCAAATTGTATGTTGTTTAAACTGATGATGTATGAAATTGTAAATAGATGACAAGTGAAGAACCGTTTAAATATTAATGTAATAATCTTTAATCTACATGAAATGATAGTGTGGATTCTAGAAATAATTATATTAATTCGTACAAATAACAATGCGAATTAATACGGTTATTTCGGGATTATTTGAATTGATTATTGGATTGATATTGATTGTTGTTATTGCTTGTTTATTTACTTGGACACCATCCTAGTTATCACACTTCAAGTTCCCTTTGTTATGCTTTGATTTTGAATTAAATTGGAATCGGGTTGAAATGATAAATACCCAAAATTGAACTTTGACCTAGGAAAGAAAATTAAATAAAACCCGATTGGTCAAATAATTTGATTTAAAAAAAAAATGAAGATTTTATTTGAATAAATAATATGGTTTTGAAATGAAGTTGAAATTTGAATTTAACGAAAGGAAAATGTTAATATTTAAAAATATGAAATAAAATGTTAACAATGTAATTGATGTAAGAATGTTGTTTAATTTGAGAAATTATTGAATTAAGCTTGAAATTATTAAACTTTGAAATGATTTAATAATCAAGTTTGAAATTATAATTAAGTTTGAAATTATTAAACTTTGAAATTATTAAGTTTTGAATTATTTAATAATTAATAAGATTGAATTATTTAATGATTAAATTGAATTGAAATTCTTTAATAAGAAAAATTGAACTTTTGAATAAGTGAAGTTTATTTCGTAAATAATTGAAATTGAATTTCTTTATTAAGTAAGTTTTGGAAAAATTATTTAAGAAAGTAAATAAGTGAAATTGAATTTCTTTAACAAGAAATAAAAATGCAATTTATTGAAATTAATGTAAGACTTGATTTAAAGAAATTGAGTTGATGAATTTAATTTAATTCAAATTGTAAGTTTTGAAATAAGGAAGTTGAATTTAAAGAATTGATTTAATGAATTGGAAATTTAATAGAAATTGTTTGAATGGAAAATTTACTTAACGAATATTGAATGAAATCGATAAATGAAGTTAAATTGATTTAAATGATAAATAAAATTTATTTAAATGATTTCGGAATGAAACTTATATACGAACTTGAATCAATACTTGAATTGTTTTGAATAAAATTTGAAATTGAATTATAAGATTTTGAAATTATGATTGGAAGTTTTGAAACGTAATTTTGGAAATTGGTTTAGAAAGACAAATGAAATGTTGATTTGCGAATTGAAATTGAAATTGAATTGATTTGGTTTTGAAATAAATAAACGACCAATCGGTGAAATAATTACGGAAGTTATTAAAGAGACCGGAATTCGGTTATGGATATACTCTCTATCTAAACCGAAAACCACTTTAATAACTATACGCGGAGTGATGATCCAGAATGAAGTGGTTGGAATGATGTACGTGTTGACTGAAGAAAGAGAACGATAATGGATAGCCTTGACACTTGTGTCAAATTGGAAATGACTAAAACAGGAGCTGTGCCGGGCCAATGGAGGATTGATACCTCAAGTGGACACACTTCTTCGAACTACTTATACTTATTGTCGATTGGTGCACCCTTGATTTTGGGAGTGTTGTCTCACGGTGTTGCGGGCGCTGCGGCGTTGCGTTCTCACCAGCCCGGATCAGGCGAACGGTAGTATCACTATCTTGGGTATAGCCTCATGTGCCTTGTCATACTTGTATTCCATTTATGCGCGACCACTACGATTTTGATTTGTACCTTGAGTATATGGATTGCCCTCTGGTGACTTCCGGTTTTGGGGAAACTACGGTCTTGTATATGCTTGTGGGAATAAAAATGTGTTAAGGGTGGAATGGGCCATGACTTAACGCTATTTTGATATCTTTATATTACTGATAGACATTATCTACTTAGCGTACATTACTACCTAGTAGATAGTTTAACGGATCCTTGAAGGATGGTTATTCCAAACATCCTTTGAGTTACTTGTATTTCAATTGTTATTTCACTTGAGTTGGATTTATTAATATAAGAATGTTAATCCTGACTCGAGTGTCTTGTGTTTTTGCTTTACGCTCGGGTCAGACTGAGTGGTTCAGCTTTCGAGACTCACCTTTGGAGTTGGAGCTTCGCTTGGAGATCCAGCTATCTATCCAGCTTTCAGATATTCGATGATTTCAGTGATGTATTCTGCTTTGTATCTGATGTATCATATTACTCTTCCGTTGTATCTGGTTTAACTCTGATGTAACTTATATATTTATATAGTAGCTTCATGAACTACTATCTCTTTTATTTCCGCTGCACTTATTACTCTGTGTCTGTGATCTGTGATATTTTATTTACTGTATATGTTCAGTTTTGCCAAATTTAAATTAACAACGCGGTATTTTGAGCAATTCAACTCCGGCATGAGTGTCTACCTATACACTTATAATGGATGAGAATGGTCCAAAAATACTGGGTCGTTACATATTGAACCTACATGCATGCTTTTTATTTCACCTTCTTTTAAGGTGACTCAGGTTCTTTCGTATCAAAAAGTTATCAATTGTACATTTACTATGTTGATTTCAAAAAAGAATATATAACTCTTAATTATATTTTATGCACTGCTCAAAAGGATACATCTATCCGTATTACATTAGTCTCCTATTAAAGTTTTAGTTGGTAGATGTATGGGTAGATGTTCCATGAAGTTGAATACTCCATAAGGAGATATTTTCTCTAATTTACAAAATAATTTGGGTATATCCATTTCCATTTTTTTTTCAAATTACTTGCATTAAGTGTGGTTGAGGACAATCTTTATATAACAAACTAAGGTTAGCAATAGGCATCCACGCCTTCGATGACAAAAGCTCCTTAAATAATATCAAAAAAAGGATCTCTAAAAATACATGACAACTGTGACTCTTCAAACCCAACAGTTGAAGATCCTTTATATTAACACATCTTCTCATGTTAGAAGCAATTCCATTTAGAAACCTCAAATTTTGAACCTACTCTAATAGCTTTGTCGATGCTTAGTTTCCAACTCTTAACAAGCAAGACATTTGAAATTTAGTCGCTCGCTATCAATTTTAAGATTAGGATGATTAAATTATAATGTGATACCCTTTCTTGACTTCAAATCATCTTTTGTTTTTCCTTTCATGTTCATTACCATGTTAAAGAATTTCTCAAACACATTTTTCTCACTATGCATTACGTTTATATTTGTGTTGTAGTTTATGATTATTCCAATATGGTAACTCCCAAATTATACTTTGTTTACACCAATCATGATACTTTCCTTTACCAGAAATTTTGATCTCTTTTCCTATCTCGTGTATTTTAGTATATTCCTGCACAACCTGTACACTTCTTTGCTACTCAGAATGGAAGGTAGCTCCAAAGTAATAGTTGCATTTCGTTTGAAGTTTTTATATCAAATCTAAAGAGATACTTTACGTGTAAAAAAATGACGATGTTGATCCAACCAACACTATTTTCCACCATGTGTAAGTTTAAATGATTTTGTCCAATCCATGCAAATAGGATAGGAAATCTGCCAATAGTACTCCATCTAGAAAATACCCCATACGCAGGAAAATCACTTATCATCCACAACAAAGAAGTAAACATTCTAGAGTTCTTTCTATTTGAACATCGTATGTAATAATACCCTCTGTCGATAGCTTTTTCAACTCATTAACCAAAGGCTGCAAGTACACGTCTATTCGTTTTTTGGATTTTTAGGTTTAGGAATAACTACAGTTAGAAACATGTATTGATTCTTCATACACATCTAAGGAGAGATATTGTAAGATGTTAGAACAACTGGCCATGTTGAGTAAGGCTTACTGAACGAAGAAAATGAGGAAGAATCGTCCATACACAAACCATGTTTAATGTTACGTAATTCTTTCCAAAATCAGGATATGTCCTATTGAAATGTTTCCAAGCTTCACCGTCTAAAGAATGACATAAAATACCTTCATTGTTGTCATTCAGTATGTCGTCACGTATGTTTGCTGTAGTAGCAGATCATGTGTATAACCTTTGCAATCTTGGTGTAATCAGAAAAGAATTCATTCTAGTGAAAGGGATGCCTTTAACACTGGTTTATATCAACTTATTTCTAGGGTGTTTACATAATTTATACAACGTCCCTCCCATCCAATAAATCATGCATTCACCTGGACACGTGTCAATTTTTTCATAAGGCATCCAAAGGCAGAGACCTCTCTTTTAAGGAACTACCAGTTCTCCGCCAACATTATCAGGTGGAAGCATTTCTTTACAAAAGCTAAGAATTGCATTCATTAGGTTTTCTAATGCATTGAATTCAAATTTTTTAGCGATTAACCAAGATGTCGTTGATAATTATGTCATTTTATAGCCTTTATAGAGTGGTCGTTTCGATGCTTCTAAAAAGTTGAAATACTTTTTCCCTCCTAGTAAAGATCTTCCTCCAAATCTAGTTCAATGTACCACATACTCGGACCAGTAGCATCTTGAACCATTTTAGTAATTTTATTTTCTAGGTCTACATTTTCTTCAATAAGTGATTCATCGCAAATCCACATCCATATTTACTATCTCCTCTTGTACAACGTGATAGTCTTCTCCATGATATATTCGCATAAGATAGTCAGATATAAAGTCATATTGTTGTAAATGTAATATCACAGTATAATACTTTATAAGTTTCAGACAATGATATCTTGAACAAATATATTGGACTTCTTTCATATTTGTTTTGCTACAAGATGCCACTTTCATGAATGCATCCACTCCATTTCTAAAGTGCAATTGAATTGTTCTTCTAATATTACCTTTCATATATATCCAACTTTGATCTGTCAAATAATCTATCTTCTATACACTAGACGTAAACAAAAATTACGTTATTTTTCACATAATAGTACAACTAATTCAAATAACATTGTTAATTTTATTATTAATTTAAATAACATTATTAATTTTATTGTTAATTTAAATATCATTTTTAATTTTATTATTAATTTAAATAGCATTATTAATTTTATTATTAATTTAAATCACATGATTAATTTTAGTATTACGTATTTTCAATAATATTATTAATTTTATTATTAATTTAAATAAGATTATTAATTTCATTAACACATTCAATAACATTATTAATTTTATTATTAATTTCAATAACATATCAATTTATAAAATAATGGAACTCAAAGGTAATTTCAAAGGTGCATATATAACCTAGGGATTTCTACACTCCTTTTTAAATGGTTGGTCATCCTACTTTCATTACAAATACAATTATATCTATGTTTCATAATTATTCTCAAATCGAACGGTTAACAAAATTTCAACAACGGTCCCTTTATTCCCTGTATCATACGCAAAAGAGCGAACATGAGGAACAAGAAGGAAGTGCCATCGAAATTATGTTTACCATTTGTCACATACCAAAATTTTCGACTTTCGAAAATTCGACATCGATACTCACTTGATCGACTGCTGAGCAATCGAGCGCCGGAAACTCCAATAGTGAGGGTTTTAAGAAAAAGAGAAAGTCAGAAGAAGAAGAAGATAGAAGAAAAAGAGAAGAAAGAAAGAAGAAGAACAACAGAAAACACATCAGAACAGAAAACAATATCAGAATCTTACACATCGCAGCGGAACAATATATAATAGATAAATGAATAATCTTTAAATAAAGAACTGTATCATTTTATAACATACATCAATCATCAGAGTCACTATACAACTCAGTACAACAATGGACAGTTATATAAACTTGTCCTCATACAGAATACACAGCGGAATAAATACTATCAGATACAAATACTACGTCTCGCCATCCAGCTTATCTCCAAAGCTCCAGAATATCCAGAATATCCTGATAACATATCTCTAGGCTGCCCGTGTGGAAATTGGTGGGCACCCAGAGTTTAGAAGGGAAACAATAAACTCCGAGTCAGTCATGGTGACTGGTGTGAGATCGTAAAACAGTTATTCTTTAAAAATAAACAGCAGAAAATTTTAAAGTCAATTCGCAATGCTTTTGGAAAATGAAACTACCATAAGACCTCCCACCACACACACAATGCAAACGCAGAATTGGAGGAGATTTCTTCTTATGATAGTCAAAGATGCTTACTACGCAAAATCAAATTCTTTTTGATATTATTATTAGTGCATAGTGTAGAAAACATTTCGAAAGTATAATATTAATCTTAGCCAACATACGACCAGTATCGTATGCCTACTATAGCTACTATGTTCAATAGCAGGTTACCGCCACATTCCATAGCAGGTAATACAACTAAAACCGTACACGTCGCGTATTGTTTCTTTGGATTTCCAACAAATGGTCAGGCTAAGGAACTTCCTTTTCCACGATGGGTACGTCCCTGGAATAGACGACCCGAGAACCTAACCGGATCTCTGCCAACACAAGGCCGGGTTACCTCTGCAAAAATAGGTAACTACTGACACGCGTATATCATCCCCCGATCGTAACCGATCTTCCCGAGGATCCCCGATTTCCAACAAACCACATAGATAATAATGCAGCAACCACATAGGTTAACTATCTGGGCTCCATACCATGATACCACCTCTATCCAGAAGGAATGACATACACTAAGGGGCGCTACTCCCTAGAACCTTGCCGCATTCTTCCTGTTTCGACCATTTCCGGGGTGTGAGGCTCGATGAAGTCTCGTCCACAAAGCTACGCTTTCTCAAAAAGCCCTGCTTCGGGTCAAACAAAATGATCAAACACTGATCATTTCACGGCAACACTCAGTATGCCACGTTACCAAATTGGGAATATATCGCTGATAACTTCAACTACATAACCTCTGAGCTCGTACGTCTCAGAGAAGGGTGTTAAGCTAAGAGAATAAATTCTCCGCCACCAACAGAAATGTATTTGAAAGAAATCAGCTTTATATCTCAAATTGTAACGTCAGACACACAATCCATACAAGTCTGTTCCCGGATCGAACAGAACCGAAGGCACTTCTCACGAAGCCCTTGCAATTCCGGATAATTTTCAATCACGTCAGGACTTCCCGTCACTAAGGGTGATAAAACCTCTAAATCGAAGATCAGTCGATGTAGAGTAACTCGACGGTAATCCTTCCGTTTTCAAAAATATCCGGTCTTCAACACCGGTCTTCAAATGCAATTCATAACAACGTATCACATATTCGGAATGGGTTATACGACCCCATGGTCCTTTCCCGGCTAACCCGAATAGTGAGCGATTATTCAAAAATAGGTGTGGCATTCAAATTCATCCAATTCACAACAAATACCATTCAAGGTAATTATTGATAGTCGGTTATTTAACTATCAATAAAGATGCGCAACATCATCAGATTCCAAATAATTTTCCCAAATTATTTATTTTCAAAAATATCTTTTACTAGATATAAAATTTCCACACCCCAAAAATAAATCGATATGTATTTTTAAACAACTTCCCTTTCTTTTATAAATTCCATAGTGAATTTATATTTCAAAATATCTACTGATATACGATTTTCAAATCGATTCCCATATTCATTTTCAATTTATCTTTAAGAAGATAAAATCTCAAAACAGTTCATTTCATATTGGAAAAACATTTCCATACTTATTTAGAAAATAAGTATTTCACAAATCTATTTATTTTCAACATTTGAAAATATCCAATATACTTAAATCAAATTAAGTATATATTTCATTCTTTTAAGGAAACCATTTACTATAACATTTATTTGAGTCAAAACGAATGTTACGTAAAACATCGTTACGACGACTCAAAATCTCTAGTATAGGGATTCGAAATTTAAGATATATAAATCCCAATACTACATCAAAACATTTCCTTTCGGAAATCATTTACTATAACAACAGTGTTATAGTCCATCATTTCCTTATATTTTCGAAAACGCCTATTTCAACAATGAACGTTGAAATCTATGCTTTCGATTCATAATACGTTTTAAAACATCTTTAAAATGTTTAACTTCATTTTTAATATCACTTCTTCAAAAACGTATCCATTTTACTTAACAATATATTCACTGTCCAAAATCGTGAATATAATTCACTAAACCCAATTTTCAATCATTTCTACACATTTTTATTTCAATAGAAATTCGCTATCCAAAATCGCGAATATATCTTCTTTAATAATCTTCTATATTAAATTCATCAAATTCAATTGATTTCCGAATTTATAAAACAACGTTTATAAATTCAAATTTTATTTTCTAACGACTTCAATTTAACAAATCTCCTTTATTAATAATTCGATAAATATTCCATTTAAAGGCAAAAATCCCCTTTATAAGTTAATCTCTTATAAACCTTTTATTCTACAGTTTCATCCATTTTATAACTTCACAATTCATAAATCTATAAATTTCATTCATTTTAACTTCACAATTTATAAATTTATAAATTTCATATCGATTTTCCAATTTCGTTTCAATTTGCCAATTAAATTTCAAATTGGACTTCTCACTTATTTCTTTTTAAATAAACCCCTTTTTTTAAAGAAAATAAATTTCTTTGTCTCTTTCAATCTATTTAAAAATCCAGATTTTAAATTAATTTCCTCAATTTAAAATCACTATTATACGAAATTCATTTATTTAACATTTTCACTTTATTCTGGAAATAAATTCGATAAGATTATAAAAATTAACTTTTTATACTTTAAAATTCCTTTCTTCAAAATTTCTTCAATTTCAAAAATTGATTCACTTAGAAGTTTTCTACTTGAATTTCAAAAATTCAATTTCGTTTATATTTGGAATCCAATGATGTCAAAACATCCATTCAGCTAAATTTTAGCATTCAAATAATTTCCAGATATCAATATGATTAATAGCATCACTATAATCATTCACAGATTCATATCACAATAGAAATCAATTCAATCAATGTGAGGGGTCCAGTTGGATCCCTCCAACCTGTTTCCCTGCATCCAAAGATGTTAGCACAATACCAATTCCGCTCCAGTACGGAATTATCGCGGTATATGGGTTTTATAAAAATCCGCTTACTAACGGCGCAATAGGGTCTCATCCGCTATACGAGGCGGGAAATCATCAATCCAATATATACATATGCCAATATGTATATATTGCTATATATATAGATATATCCTACTATATCTAATATCACATCCACATAGCAATCATATCAAATAATCAATAACTGCAATCAATTTTTTTAAATCTGAGTGAGAAGATCTCACCTTAGATTTTAATTTTGCCATCCATTTCAAATCCAGATTCATTTTTCTTCGTTGTATTCGACCTTGTATAAACAATTATGATTTTTATTAATATTTGAAATCAATCGAAAAGTCAGTTACCATTTAATAGTTTAGTTTACTAATGATTTAATTAAACTAATTTCCCATATCTATTGACACATGTGAGTTTATATATATATATATATTTTTATTTTAAACAAGTCGTTTTCCTTTCCTGCAAATAGCAACAGAATTTACTTCACTGTAAATTAAAACCCTTTTCTTTTGAAATCATATTATATATAAATCTCAAAATCTTCCTGTTATATAATTAAATTAGGATAGGGCCGTGAACATGTTTATACTCATATTATACTTCTATTTACTGTGTACATATAAACATATATATAAATCCTTTCAAAAAAAAGAAAATTGTTTTCTAACTCACTGCAATTAAAAATTATCTATCTGTATATTTATTAAATTCAATTAAACGAAACTGCAAATACCTCACAGCCAAATTCCCTCGCGTGCTCGACTGCCTTCCAAACCATCACCATCGGCCCCTGCCACGACCTCCACCCTTCGTCACGAGCTCCCAAACGACATCGCCGCGCCTCACATCAACGCGGTTCAATCGCGTCGCCTCCTCCCAGATCCAATTCGAGATGCCGCCAATACCTACATCGTCCCTCGCCTACTCGCGTAGCCGCGATGCTCGCGACTCCTACCCTTTCGCGATGTCGACATGCTCGAGCTTGAGCCACGCTCCGTGGTATCATCGCGATTTGAGGAATTTCGAACGAAGGGATTTCGTTCATTTATTAAGAGGAACGAGCAGTGAATGAATTCGAGATTTTATTCATCTGGTTTTTTTCTTTTCCTTTCGATTTGAATTTAACGTGAAAAGAAGGGGAGGCACTCGAGATTTAACAGAAAGAAAACTATCGAGTGTTGAAGAAAGAGGCTACAGGATGTCGGCTAAGCGTACATAGGAAGCTAGGTCAGCCGATTAATGATAAAGTTAGCATTGATTTGATTTGTTACTTATCTATTTAAAATATCTTGGTTTCATATCTTAGGGTTTTGAAGCACTATTTAAGCATACTGTCTAGCATTCATAATGTTATACCCCATTTCGAAAACAACAGGAAAAGGTTCTGAGCCCTAACTCGATTGTATGGAGAAAATAGCCCTTTTAAATTGACTGTTTGAATTTAAATTTTTTATAAAAAAAAAATATTTCGATAAAATTCCAGCGCATTTACTTATCGTACGATCATACAACAACTCCGATCACTACGAAAATTGAAATCCGATAATAATACAACATTCCGGACCCAATGGAACTGGTTTCGTCGAATTCCGAGACTGTTTGAAAATTGACTATTTTATAAATATCGGTTCGAGTGATTATTTTCAAAACTGAACAAAACAGTTCGAAATTAAATTCTGAAGCTTCTATCATCTTCAGTATTATCAATACGAATTTTAAAAGCTTTCGAAATATTTTTCTTCAGCTTTAAATTGAATATTCAAATTTTTATTCAGCATCCACTAGATTAAATTTTTATAATTTAACCGCCAAATTCAAATTTAAATCCGGGATTCAAATTAAATCATCGTTCAAATATTTAAAATTAATTAAATATTTTCAATTTAATTTGGTCGAAATTCTGGGTCGTTACAGACTTCCCCCCTTAAAAGAATTTCGTCCTCGAAATTACAAGTCAGGAAGAAAAAGTCCTTAACTCGTCTACTATTTTTCACAATTCAATAGTTTTATCAATTCATCAAAATAAATCTTTCTACTAAAGATTCATTATTACTCAACTAAATTTCCAACTTCAATTCTAAGTTTCAGACAACATTGTTTACTTAACAATTCAAATTTAAGTTTAAATTCAAATTTTAAACTCAAACTTTCAAAATTTTCTCAAAATTTTTCTAACACTCGAAATTTTCGAAAAATTTCGCCAGCGTCTCCTTTGCGTGGCTAATACGGTACGACTACAAAACGTCCCTACGGACTCTCAGATTTCCAAAAGAAAAAGAAAAAGCCAAGCGGCTAGAGAAATAAGTCATCAAATCTCATATTCAAATTTAAATACATACCTTTTTGTCGAGCAATTCAAATTATCTTTGAAATCAAATCCAATTCCTTTACACCTGTATATCCTACTAGCCATAATATCTAGTTACGATATTTAAATCATTTTGCAAATTCAATTACAAAATTTTCAATATATGCTTCTTACATCATTTTTAGCTTACTATTGAAGTTGCATATCTATTTCATTCAATTTTACATTTAAATTTCTCATTTGAATTTAGTTTACCATTTCAACTAAATTTGGATTCAATTTACTTTCAATTCTGAAATATTGAATTTTATCAATTATCTGTCATTTACAACTGCACTATCTTAAATTAGTTCCAATTACTAATTCAAATTGATATCAATTCAATTTATTTTAATTCTACCTCGATTAAATCTACTTACATTTAAACTGGATTTCAAATTCCATACGAATTTTAATTCATCTTTCATTCACAATTATTCAATTCAATTCATTGGCTTACGAATTCGGAATGAATTTCAACTTTCAATTTCATTTTCATTTAATTGATTCACTTATAGTTGCTTTGATTTAACTTCATTCTTTTAAGTTAAATTTATTCTACCAAAATTCAATTGGTATAAGTTATCAACTTGGTAATGTTTCATAAATATCTTTATATAGCATTCCAGAGTTTACCAACATTTCAAAGCCATTTTGAAAACAATTCAAATTCCATTTGAATTTCCAAAACAAAACCCCAAATTTTCCAAACAATTTCCATTTAAAACAACTTAGCAGCAATTTCTCTTTTGGAAACCCGAAAATGAACACCAACGATGCCGCGGTCATCATCGAAGTTATTTTCCAGCGACCGAAAAGAGTTTAGAGCTTTTAACTCTCCAAAATACTTTTCAAACTTTTGAAATTCATTTCCAACTCCAAAAATAATTTAAACTTTCTGAATCTCCAAATTTTTCAAATTCTTTTTCAAAACATTTCCAAAAACTTCCCTGGAATTCCGTTTCAAATTACAAATCACATTTATAATTTACATTCTTAAATTTCATTTATATGTGAATTTTATTTCTTAACTTTGGAGTTACGATTTCAATTTCTCCTTTAATTTCAATGATAATAGATTAATATTATCACTTCTAACATCCATGCAACCATATACTATAATAATTCATAGAAAATGATTTCTTTTCTATACAAAAATAGTTTTGGGTAAAATTATTTCATTTACCCTATTTAAAATCAATACTGTGTCAGTTTATCTTGTTTAGAGTTTAGAAACCCCTATCGATTACAGTTAGCTAGACTGCACCGACCAGAATTCATAAACAATCAACCGATAAGTCAACACAATACAAAACAATTTCATATTCACTAACAAATACGCGCTCATATCTATTATTACACTCAAACTCATTCTAGAGTACTGCTGACTCTATCTCTAATGAGTAACACCCAACAGAGCAGGGTTGTCGCTTAACCATATGCTCTGATACCACTTTGTCACATACCAAAATTTTCGACTTTCGAAAATTCGACATCGATACTCACTTGATCGATTGCCGAGCAATCGAGCACCGGAAACTCCAATAGTGAGGGTTTTAAGAAAAAGAGAAAGTCAGAAGAAGAAGAAGATAGAAGAAAAAGAGAAGAAAGAAAGAAGAAGAACAACAGAAAACACATCAGAACAGAAAACAATATCAGAATCTTACACATCGCAGCGGAACAATATATAATAGATAAATGAATAATCTTTAAACAAAGAACTATATCATTTTATAACATACATCAATCATCAGAGTCACTATACAACTCAGTACAACAATGGACAGTTATATAAACTTGTCCTCATACAGAATACACAGCGGAATAAATACTATCAGATACAAATACTACGTCTCGCCATCCAGCTTATCTCCAAAGCTCCAGAATATCCAGAATATCCTGATAACATATCTCTAGGCTGCCCGTGTGGAAATTGGTGGGCACCCAGAGTTTAGAAGGGAAACAATAAACTCCGAGTCAGTCATGGTGACTGGTGTGAGATCGTAAAACAGTTATTCTTTAAAAATAAACAGCAGAAAATTTTAAAGTCAATTCGCAATGCTTTTGGAAAATGAAACTACCATAAGACCTCCCACCACACACACAATGCAAACGCAGAATTGGAGGAGATTTCTTCTTATGATAGTCAAAGATGCTTACTACGCAAAATCAAATTCTTTTTGATATTATTATTAGTGCATAGTGTAGAAAACATTTCGAAAGTATAATATTAATCTTAGCCAACATACGACCAGTATCGTATGCCTACTATAGCTACTATGTTCAATAGCAGGTTACCGCCACATTCCATAGCAGGTAATACAACTAAAACCGTACACGTCGCGTATTGTTTCTTTGGATTTCCAACAAATGGTCAGGCTAAGGAACTTCCTTTTCCACGATGGGTACGTCCCTGGAATAGACGACCCGAGAACCTAACCGGATCTCTGCCAACACAAGGCCGGGTTACCTCTGCAAAAATAGGTAACTACTGACACGCGTATATCATCCCCCGATCGTAACCGATCTTCCCGAGGATCCCCGATTTCCAACAAACCACATAGATAATAATGCAGCAACCACATAGGTTAAGTATCTGGGCTCCATACCATGATACCACCTCTATCCAAAAGGAATGACATACACTAAGGGGCTCTACTCCCTAGAACCTTGCCGCATTCTTCCTGTTTCGACCATTTCCGGGGTGTGAGGCTCGATGAAGTCTCGTCCACAAAGCTACGCTTTCTCAAAAAGCCCTGCTTCAGGTCAAACAAAATGATCAAACACTGATCATTTCACAGCAACACTCAGTATGCCACGTTACCAAATTGGGATATATCGCTGATAAATTTCAACTACATAACCTCTGAGCTCGTACGTCTTAGAGAAGGGTGTTAAGCTAAGAGAATAAATTCTCCGCCACCAACAGAAATGTATTTGAAAGAAATCAGCTTTATATCTCAAATTGTAACGTCAGACACACAATCCATACAAGTCTGTTCCGGGATCGAACAGAACCGAAGGCACTTCTCACGAAGCCCTTGCAATTCCGGATAATTTTCAATCACGTCAGGACTTCCCGTCACTAAGGGTGATAAAACCTCTAAATCGAAGATCAGTCGATGTAGAGTAACTCGACGGTAATCCTTCCGTTTTCAAAAATATCCGGTCTTCAACACCGGTCTTCAAATGCAATTCATAACAACGTATCACATATTCGGAATGGGTTATACGACCCCATGGTCCTTTCCCGGCTAACCCGAATAGTGAGCGATTATTCAAAAATAAGTGTGGCATTCAAATTCATCCAATTCACAACAAATACCATTCAAGGTAATTATTGATAGTCGGTTATTTAACTATCAATAAAGATGCGCAACATCATCAGATTCCAAATAATTTTCCCAAATTATTTATTTTCAAAAATATCTTTTACTAGATATAAAATTTCCACACCCCAAAAATAAATCGATATGTATTTTTAAACAACTTCCCTTTCTTTTATAAATTCCATAGTGAATTTATATTTCAAAATATCTACTGATATACGATTTTCAAATCGATTCCCATATTCATTTTCAATTTATCTTTAAGAAGATAAAATCTCAAAACAGTTCATTTCATATTGGAAAAACATTTCCATACTTATTTAGAAAATAAGTATTTCACAAATCTATTTATTTTCAACATTTAAAAATATCCAATATACTTAAATCAAATTAAGTATATATTTCATTCTTTTAAGGAAACCATTTACTATAACATTTATTTGAGTCAAAACGAATGTTACGTAAAACATCGTTACGACGACTCAAAATCTCTAGTATAGGGATTCGAAATTTAAGATATATAAATCCCAATACTACATCAAAACATTTCCTTTCGGAAATCATTTACTATAACAACAGTGTTATAGTCCATCATTTCCTTATATTTTCGAAAACGCCTATTTCAACAATGAACGTTGAAATCTATGCTTTCGATTCATAATACGTTTTAAAACATCTTTAAAATGTTTAACTTCATTTTTAATATCACTTCTTCAAAAACGTATCCATTTTACTTAACAATATATTCACTGTCCAAAATCGTGAATATAATTCACTAAACCCAATTTTCAATCATTTCTACACATTTTTATTTCAATAGAAATTCGCTATCCAAAATCGCGAATATATCTTCTTTAATAATCTTCTATATTAAATTCATCAAATTCAATTGATTTCCGAATTTATAAAACAACGTTTATAAATTCAAATTTTTTTTTTCTAACGACTTCAATTTAACAAATCTCCTTTATTAATAATTCGATAAATATTCCATTTAAAGGCAAAAATCCCCTTTATAAGTTAATCTCTTATAAACCTTTTATTCTACAGTTTCATCCATTTTATAACTTCACAATTCATGAATCTATAAATTTCATTCATTTTAACTTCACAATTTATAAATTTATAAATTTCATATCGATTTTCCAATTTCGTTTCAATTTGCCAATTAAATTTCAAATTGGACTTCTCACTTATTTCTTTTTAAATAAACCCCTTTTTTTAAAGAAAATAAATTTCTTTGTCTCTTTCAATCTATTTAAAAATCCAGATTTTAAATTAATTTCCTCAATTTAAAATCACTATTATACGAAATTCATTTATTTAACATTTTCACTTTATTCTGGAAATAAATTCGATAAGATTATAAAAATTAACTTTTTATACTTTAAAATTCCTTTCTTCAAAATTTCTTCAATTTCAAAAATTGATTCACTTAGAAGTTTTCTACTTGAATTTCAAAAATTCAATTTCGTTTATATTTGGAATCCAATGATGTCAAAACATCCATTCAGCTAAATTTTAGCATTCAAATAATTTCCAGATATCAATATGATTAATAGTATCACTATAATCATTCACAGATTCATATCACAATAGAAATCAATTCAATCAATGTGAGGGGTCCAGTTGGATCCCTCCAACCTGTTTCCCTGCATCCAAAGATGTTAGCACAATACCAATTCCGCTCCAGTACGGAATTATCGCGGTATATGGGTTTTATAAAAATCCGCTTACTAACGGCGCAATAGGGTCTCATCCGCTATACGAGGCGGGAAATCATCAATCCAATATATACATATGCCAATATGTATATATTGCTATATATATAGATATATCCTACTATATCTAATATCACATCCACATAGCAATCATATCAAATAATCAATAACTGCAATCAATTTTTTTAAATCTGAGTGAGAAGATCTCACCTTAGATTTTAATTTTGCCATCCATTCCAAATCCAGATTCATTTTTCTTCGTTGTATTCGACCTTGTATAAACAATTATGATTTTTATTAATATTTGAAATCAATCGAAAAGTCAGTTACCATTTAATAGTTTAGTTTACTAATGATTTAATTAAACTAATTTCCCATATCTATTGACACATGTGAGTTTATATATATATATATATATATATATATATATATTTTTATTTTAAACAAGTCGTTTTCCTTTCCTGCAAATAGCAACAGAATTTACTTCACTATAAATTAAAACCCTTTTCTTTTGAAATCATATTATATATAAATCTCAAAATCTTCCTGTTATATAATTAAATTAGGATAGGGCCGTGAACATGTTTATACTCATATTATACTTCTATTTACTGTGTACATATAAACATATATATAAATCCTTTCAAAAAAAAGAAAATTGTTTTCTAACTCACTGCAATTAAAAATTATCTATCTGTATATTTATTAAATTCAATTAAACGAAACTGCAAATACCTCACAGCCAAATTCCCTCGCGTGCTCGACTGCCTTCCAAACCATCACCATCGGCCCCTGCCACGACCTCCACCCTTCGTCACGAGCTCCCAAACGACATCGCCGCGCCTCACATCAACGCGGTTCAATCGCGTCGCCTCCTCCCAGATCCAATTCGAGATGCCGCCAATACCTACATCGTCCCTCGCCTACTCGCGTAGCCGCGATGCTCGCGACTCCTACCCTTTCGCGATGTCGACATGCTCGAGCTTGAGCCACGCTCCGTGGTATCATCGCGATTTGAGGAATTTCGAACGAAGGGATTTCGTTCATTTATTAAGAGGAACGAGCAGTGAATGAATTCGAGATTTTATTCATCTGGTTTTTTTTTCTTTTCCTTTCGATTTGAATTTAACGTGAAAAGAAGGGGAGGCACTCGAGATTTAACAGAAAGAAAACTGTCGAGTGTTGAAGAAAGAGGCTACAGGATGTCGGCTAAGCGTACATAGGAAGCTAGGTCAGCCGATTAATGATAAAGTTAGCATTGATTTGATTTGTTACTTATCTATTTAAAATATCTTGGTTTCATATCTTAGGGTTTTGAAGCACTATTTAAGCATACTGTCTAGCATTCATAATGTTATACCCCATTTCGAAAACAACGGGAAAAGGTTCTGAGCCCTAACTCGATTGTATGGAGAAAATAGCCCTTTTAAATTGACTGTTTGAATTTAAATTTTTTATAAAAAAAAAATTTCGATAAAATTCCAGCGCATTTACTTATCGTACGATCACACAACAACTCCGATCACTACGAAAATTGAAATCCGATAATAATACAACATTCCGGACCCAATGGAACTGGTTTCGTCGAATTCCGAGACTGTTTGAAAATTGACTATTTTATAAATATCGGTTCGAGTGATTATTTTCAAAACTGAACAAAACAGTTCGAAATTAAATTCTGAAGCTTCTATCATCTTCAGTATTATCAATACGAATTTTAAAAGCTTTCGAAATATTTTTCTTCAGCTTTAAATTGAATATTCAAATTTTTATTCAGCATCCACTAGATTAAATTTTTATAATTTAACCGCCAAATTCAAATTTAAATCCGGGATTCAAATTAAATCATCGTTCAAATATTTAAAATTAATTAAATATTTTCAATTTAATTTGGTCGAAATTCTGGGTCGTTACAGACTTCCCCCCTTAAAAGAATTTCGTCCTCGAAATTACAAGTCAGGAAGAAAAAGTCCTTAACTCGTCTACTATTTTTCACAATTCAATAGTTTTATCAATTCATCAAAATAAATCTTTCTACTAAAGATTCATTATTACTCAACTAAATTTCGAACTTTAATTCTAAGTTTCAGACAACATTGTTTACTTAACAATTCAAATTTAAGTTTAAATTCAAATTTTAAACTCAAACTTTCAAAATTTTCTCAAAATTTTTCTAACACTCGAAATTTTCGAAAAATTTCGCCAGCGTCTCCTTTGCGCGGCTAATACGGTACGACTACAAAACGTCCCTACGGACTCTCAGATTTCCAAAAGAAAAAGAAAAAGCCAAGCGGCTAGAGAAATAAGTCATCAAATCTCATATTCAAATTTAAATACATACCTTTTTGTCGAGCAATTCAAATTATCTTTGAAATCAAATCCAATTCCTTTACACCTGTATATCCTACTAGCCATAATATCTAGTTACGATATTTAAATCATTTTGCAAATTCAATTACAAAATTTTCAATATATGCTTCTTACATCATTTTTAGCTTACTATTGAAGTTGCATATCTATTTCATTCAATTTTACATTTAAATTTCTCATTTGAATTTAGTTTACCATTTCAACTAAATTTGGATTCAATTTACTTTCAATTCTGAAATATTGAATTTTATCAATTATCTGTCATTTACAACTGCACTATCTTAAATTAGTTCCAATTACTAATTCAAATTGATATCAATTCAATTTATTTTAATTCTACCTCGATTAAATCTACTTACATTTAAACTGGATTTCAAATTCCATACGAATTTTAATTCATCTTTCATTCACAATTATTCAATTCAATTCATTGGCTTACGAATTCGGAATGAATTTCAACTTTCAATTTCATTTTCATTTAATTGATTCACTTATACTTGCTTTGATTTAACTTCATTCTTTTAAGTTAAATTTATTCTACCAAAATTCAATTGGTATAAGTTATCAACTTGGTAATGTTTCATAAATATCTTTATATAGCATTCCAGAGTTTACCAACATTTCAAAGCCATTTTGAAAACAATTCAAATTCCATTTGAATTTCCAAAACAAAACCCCAAATTTTCCAAACAATTTCCATTTAAAACAACTTGGCAGCAATTTCTCTTTTGGAAACCCGAAAATGAACACCAACGATGCCGCGGTCATCATCGAAGTTATTTTCCAGCGACCGAAAAGAGTTTAGAGCTTTTAACTCTCCAAAATACTTTTCAAACTTTTGAAATTCATTTCCAACTCCAAAAATAATTTAAACTTTCTGAATCTCCAAAATTTTCAAATTCTTTTTCAAAACATTTCCAAAAACTTCCCTGGAATTCCGTTTCAAATTACAAATCACATTTATAATTTACATTCTTAAATTTCATTTATATGTGAATTTTATTTCTTAACTTTGGAGTTACGATTTCAATTTCTCCTTTAATTTCAATGATAATAGATTAATATTATCACTTCTAACATCTATGCAACCATATACTATAATAATTCATAGAAAATGATTTCTTTTCTATACAAAAATAGTTTTGGGTAAAATTATTTCATTTACCCTATTTAAAATCAATACTGTGTCAGTTTATCTTGTTTAGAGTTTAGAAACCCCTATCGATTACAGTTAGCTAGACTGCACCGACCAGAATTCATAAACAATCAACCGATAAGTCAACACAATACAAAACAATTTCATATTCACTAACAAATACGCGCTCATATCTATTATTACACTCAAACTCATTCTAGAGTACTGCTGACTCTATCTCTAATGAGTAACACCCAACAGAGCAGGGTTGTCGCTTAACCATATGCTCTGATACCACTTTGTCACATACCAAAATTTTCGACTTTCGAAAATTCGACATCGATACTCACTTGATCGATTGCCGAGCAATCGAGCGCCGGAAACTCCAATAGTGAGGGTTTTAAGAAAAAGAGAAAGTCAGAAGAAGAAGAAGATAGAAGAAAAAGAGAAGAAAGAAAGAAGAAGAACAACAGAAAACACATCAGAACAGAAAACAATATCAGAATCTTACACATCGCAGCGGAACAATATATAATAGATAAACGAATAATCTTTAAACAAAGAACTATATCATTTTATAACATACATCAATCATCAGAGTCACTATACAACTCAGTACAACAATGGACAGTTATATAAACTTGTCCTCATACAGAATACACAGCGGAATAAATACTATCAGATACAAATACTACGTCTCGCCATCCAGCTTATCTCCAAAGCTCCAGAATATCCAGAATATCCTGATAACATATCTCTAGGCTGCCCGTGTGGAAATTGGTGGGCACCCAGAGTTTAGAAGGGAAACAATAAACTCCGAGTCAGTCATGGTGACTGGTGTGAGATCGTAAAACAGTTATTCTTTAAAAATAAACAGCAGAAAATTTTAAAGTCAATTCGCAATGCTTTTGGAAAATGAAACTACCATAAGACCTCCCACCACACACACAATGCAAACGCAAAATTGGAGGAGATTTCTTCTTATGATAGTCAAAGATGCTTACTACGCAAAATCAAATTCTTTTTGATATTATTATTAGTGCATAGTGTAGAAAACATTTCGAAAGTATAATATTAATCTTAGCCAACATACTACCAGTATCGTATGCCTACTATAGCTACTATGTTCAATAGCAGGTTACCGCCACATTCCATAGCAGGTAATACAACTAAAACCGTACACGTCGCGTATTGTTTCTTTGGATTTCCAACAAATGGTCAGGCTAAGGAACTTCCTTTTCCACGATGGGTACGTCCCTGGAATAGACGACCCGAGAACCTAACCGGATCTCTGCCAACACAAGGCCGGGTTACCTCTGCAAAAATAGGTAACTACTGACACGCGTATATCATCCCCCGATCGTAACCGATCTTCCCGAGGATCCCCGATTTCCAACAAACCACATAGATAATAATGCAGCAACCACATAGGTTAAGTATCTGGGCTCCATACCATGATACCACCTCTATCCAGAAGGAATGACATACACTAAGGGGCGCTACTCCCTAGAACCTTGCCGCATTCTTCCTGTTTCGACCATTTCCGGGGTGTGAGGCTCGATGAAGTCTCGTCCACAAAGCTACGCTTTCTCAAAAAGCCCTGCTTCGGGTCAAACAAAATGATCAAACACTGATCATTTCACAGCAACACTCAGTATGCCACGTTACCAAATTGGGATATATCGCTGATAAATTTCAACTACATAACCTCTGAGCTCGTACGTCTCAGAGAAGGGTGTTAAGCTAAGAGAATAAATTCTCCGCCACCAACAGAAATGTATTTGAAAGAAATCAGCTTTATATCTCAAATTGTAACGTCAGACACACAATCCATACAAGTCTGTTCCGGGATCGAACAGAACCGAAGGCACTTCTCACGAAGCCCTTGCAATTCCGGATAATTTTCAATCACGTCAGGACTTCCCGTCACTAAGGGTGATAAAACCTCTAAATCGAAGATCAGTCGATGTAGAGTAACTCGACGGTAATCCTTCCATTTTCAAAAATATCCGGTCTTCAACACCGGTCTTCAAATGCAATTCATAACAACGTATCACATATTCGGAATGGGTTATACGACCCCATGGTCCTTTCCCAGCTAACCCGAATAGTGAGCGATTATTTAAAAATAAGTGTGGCATTCAAATTCATCCAATTCACAACAAATACCATTCAAGGTAATTATTGATAGTCGGTTATTTAACTATCAATAAAGATGCGCAACATCATCAGATTCCAAATAATTTTCCCAAATTATTTATTTTCAAAAATATCTTTTACTAGATATAAAATTTCCACACCCCAAAAATAAATCGATATGTATTTTTAAACAACTTCCCTTTCTTTTATAAATTCCATAGTGAATTTATATTTCAAAATATCTACTGATATACGATTTTCAAATCGATTCCCATATTCATTTTCAATTTATCTTTAAGAAGATAAAATCTCAAAACAGTTCATTTCATATTGGAAAAACATTTCCATACTTATTTAGAAAATAAGTATTTCACAAATCTATTTATTTTCAACATTTGAAAATATCCAATATACTTAAATCAAATTAAGTATATATTTCATTCTTTTAAGGAAACCATTTACTATAACATTTATTTGAGTCAAAACGAATGTTACGTAAAACATCGTTACGACGACTCAAAATCTCTAGTATAGGGATTCGAAATTTAAGATATATAAATCCCAATACTACATCAAAACATTTCCTTTCGGAAATCATTTACTATAACAACAGTGTTATAGTCCATCATTTCCTTATATTTTCGAAAACGCCTATTTCAACAATGAACGTTGAAATCTATGCTTTCGATTCATAATACGTTTTAAAACATCTTTAAAATGTTTAACTTCATTTTTAATATCACTTCTTCAAAAACGTATCCATTTTACTTAACAATATATTCACTGTCCAAAATCGTGAATATAATTCACTAAACCCAATTTTCAATCATTTCTACACATTTTTATTTCAATAGAAATTCGCTATCCAAAATCGCGAATATATCTTCTTTAATAATCTTCTATATTAAATTCATCAAATTCAATTGATTTCCGAATTTATAAAACAACGTTTATAAATTCAAATTTTTTTTTCTAACGACTTCAATTTAACAAATCTCCTTTATTAATAATTCGATAAATATTCCATTTAAAGGCAAAAATCCCCTTTATAAGTTAATCTCTTATAAACCTTTTATTCTACAGTTTCATCCATTTTATAACTTCACAATTCATAAATCTATAAATTTCATTCATTTTAACTTCACAATTTATAAATTTATAAATTTCATATCGATTTTCCAATTTCGTTTCAATTTGCCAATTAAATTTCAAATTGGACTTCTCACTTATTTCTTTTTAAATAAACCCCTTTTTTTAAAGAAAATAAATTTCTTTGTCTCTTTCAATCTATTTAAAAATCCAGATTTTAAATTAATTTCCTCAATTTAAAATCACTATTATACGAAATTCATTTATTTAACATTTTCACTTTATTCTGGAAATAAATTCGATAAGATTATAAAAATTAACTTTTTATACTTTAAAATTCCTTTCTTCAAAATTTCTTCAATTTCAAAAATTGATTCACTTAGAAGTTTTCTACTTGAATTTCAAAAATTCAATTTCGTTTATCTTTGGAATCCAATGATGTCAAAACATCCATTCAGCTAAATTTTAGCATTCAAATAATTTCCAGATATCAATATGATTAATAGCATCACTATAATCATTCACAGATTCATATCACAATAGAAATCAATTCAATCAATGTGAGGGGTCCAGTTGGATCCCTCCAACCTGTTTCCCTGCATCCAAAGATGTTAGCACAATACCAATTCCGCTCCAGTACGGAATTATCGCGGTATATGGGTTTTATAAAAATCCGCTTACTAACGGCGCAATAGGGTCTCATCCGCTATACGAGGCGGGAAATCATCAATCCAATATATACATATGCCAATATGTATATATTGCTATATATATAGATATATCCTACTATATCTAATATCACATCCACATAGCAATCATATCAAATAATCAATAACTGCAATCAATTTTTTTAAATCTGAGTGAGAAGATCTCACCTTAGATTTTAATTTTGCCATCCATTCCAAATCCAGATTCATTTTTCTTCGTTGTATTCGACCTTGTATAAACAATTATGATTTTTATTAATATTTGAAATCAATCGAAAAGTCAGTTACCATTTAATAGTTTAGTTTACTAATGATTTAATTAAACTAATTTCCCATATCTATTGACACATGTGAGTTTATATATATATATATATATATATTTATTTATTTTAAACAAGTCGTTTTCCTTTCCTGCAAATAGCAACAGAATTTACTTCACTGTAAATTAAAACCCTTTTCTTTTGAAATCATATTATATATAAATCTCAAAATCTTCCTGTTATATAATTAAATTAGGATAGGGCCGTGAACATGTTTATACTCATATTATACTTCTATTTACTGTGTACATATAAACATATATATAAATCCTTTCAAAAAAAAGAAAATTGTTTTCTAACTCACTGCAATTAAAAATTATCTATCTGTATATTTATTAAATTCAATTAAACGAAACTGCAAATACCTCACAGCCAAATTCCCTCGCGTGCTCGACTGCCTTCCAAACCATCACCATCGGCCCCTGCCACGACCTCCACCCTTCGTCACGAGCTCCCAAACGACATCGCCGCGCCTCACATCAACGCGGTTCAATCGCGTCGCCTCCTCCCAGATCCAATTCGAGATGCCGCCAATACCTACATCGTCCCTCGCCTACTCGCGTAGCCGCGATGCTCGCGACTCCTACCCTTTCGCGATGTCGACATGCTCGAGCTTGAGCCACGCTCCGTGGTATCATCGCGATTTGAGGAATTTCGAACGAAGGGATTTCGTTCATTTATTAAGAGGAACGAGCAGTGAATGAATTCGAGATTTTATTCATCTGGTTTTTTTTTCTTTTCCTTTCGATTTGAATTTAACGTGAAAAGAAGGGGAGGCACTCGAGATTTAACAGAAAGAAAACTGTCGAGTGTTGAAGAAAGAGGCTACAGGATGTCGGCTAAGCGTACATAGGAAGCTAGGTCAGCCGATTAATGATAAAGTTAGCATTGATTTGATTTGTTACTTATCTATTTAAAATATCTTGGTTTCATATCTTAGGGTTTTGAAGCACTATTTAAGCATACTGTCTAGCATTCATAATGTTATACCCCATTTCGAAAACAACGGGAAAAGGTTCTGAGCCCTAACTCGATTGTATGGAGAAAATAGCCCTTTTAAATTGACTGTTTGAATTTAAATTTTTTATAAAAAAAAAATTTCGATAAAATTCCAGCGCATTTACTTATCGTACGATCACACAACAACTCCGATCACTACGAAAATTGAAATCCGATAATAATACAACATTCCGGACCCAATGGAACTGGTTTCGTCGAATTCCGAGACTGTTTGAAAATTGACTATTTTATAAATATCGGTTCGAGTGATTATTTTCAAAACTGAACAAAACAGTTCGAAATTAAATTCTGAAGCTTCTATCATCTTCAGTATTATCAATACGAATTTTAAAAGCTTTCGAAATATTTTTCTTCAGCTTTAAATTGAATATTCAAATTTTTATTCAGCATCCACTAGATTAAATTTTTATAATTTAACCGCCAAATTCAAATTTAAATCCGGGATTCAAATTAAATCATCGTTCAAATATTTAAAATTAATTAAATATTTTCAATTTAATTTGGTCGAAATTCTGGGTCGTTACACCATTCTATTTGAAATATTGATTTATGAAACATAGATATCTTTGCGTATGTAACTTTTTCAATATTGGGACAAATTTGACGTATAACATATCAAATGAATATTGATTTTCATTTTATTTAAAATATGAATATCTATATAATGATCATATACAATACATGTCAGATAGGGCCAAATTAAACATTTATAGGGTTTCAGTAATAATACCATATCAATGACAATGAATTACCGAATTTAAAAATAATACCAACGATATCTAAAATCATATATGGATTATCATACCCACGAACCTAAGTTAATAATCATATACCAATGATATCAACCAATGAATTTATATCATGTATAAACCCAATCCAAATCATAGCATTGAATAAAAAATGAATCAGAGCAATAAATCATACCGATGGAGGGCAGTGCTTGCGGGGACTTAGGTGGTGGTGGTTGGCTAGTTGGTTATGGCTTGAAGCCTTGCGTGGCGACTTAGAGAAGGCGTTGGGCTTAAGAGGTGGTTGCTTAGGCTTGCGGTGATGGGTTGCTGGCTGGACTTGGGAGTTGACAACTTAGGGAGAGATTGGCTTACAACGGGTGGTAAGGAGGAAGCATTGGGTTTGGGAGAGGCTTGTCATGCGGCGCTGTTGAGGGAGGAAGAGGCAGCAGGAGAGAATGTCGAAAAGTGGAATGGAGGGAGTGGCTAGTGGTTTTATATTTCGAAAGTGGTGAAGGAGAGGATGTCGGTTGGAGTAAGTATGATTATCGATGCCCCGTCGACGCCATGTTAAAGGTATTGAAAAGTCAATGATATTTTTACATAGATAGGCCCTTCCCGACCCCTTCCTGATGCCTAGCTGACGCCCTTTATTTTGGTGTTAGAATGGCACCAGTAATACCAGGTAGCTAAATATTTAATTTTCTAGTAGTGTAAATACTACGGGGAAGTGGCCGAATATAGGTATATATCTATGTTCTTTATTTTTTTCATTTTATGTTTCTACGCTTTATTTTACTTGTTTATCTATGAAATATTTTAATTACCATATTCATCCCCCCTTTATAGTACATTTACGATCCTACAAAGTCTCTACTCATGAAATGAAGAGGAGAAACGGAGGCGATTTCAGCGACCCCAAGAAGAAATCAAATTTATCTAAGGCTCTCCTCACATGTGATTCTACTTTTGTAATGCAACCCCAACTAGTGATGTTGATCTCTCCATGCAATCCTACTTCTTCCTTCCATGTGTTGATTGTGCCTATGAGGATAGGGGATGCATACCTGATTAAGTGGATTGGTCAGCTAATGATCTCCAATTACTTTCAGCCCACTCTTAGCCCTACATGCACCTTTCCTCCTACCTCATGCTTGAATGGTGAACTCTTTGACAACTTTCACTTGGGTTACTTTTAAGTAAGTACTATTGCGCATATTTCCCTTATAATCTTCACACTTCTACCTTTATTTCAGCTTTCTCCTTATTCATTTATTATTGGATCAGGTGCGTTGACAATGGAGTAAAAAGAGTGAATTTCAGAAGGAAAAAACCTTTTTATTAAATTGCACAAGAACTTATTCTTCTTTTGTTTGAATAAAGTTTATTTTTACTAAATCGAATTTGGTATATAATTAAAAAAAGTGTCTGAACAATATTTTAGTTTATTTCAATCATTTAATATATTTGTTCGTTTATTAATGTTCAAAGTAATATTAATTAAAACTTAGTAATTTAGTAATTTATTTTATATTTTAATAGTTTATGGTATTCATATTCATAATACGAACATCACAACAATATAAATATATAAACTGTCCTAAGGGTATAATTGGAAAATAGACCGTCGTGCCCTATGGTCAATAAAATGTCATGTCATGAATATTTCAATATAGTATCAATGAGGATAGTTTATATGTCATAATTATATTTTATACTTATGTAAACATGTATTAATTTTTATTTTTATTTTTAACCAATTAAAATTATGCTTAATATAAGTATACATGTAATTCGACATATATATAATACATAATAAAATTTTATACATAATTTATTTCGAAATTATGTATAGATATATTCAATTTTAAAATTTTAATTCTAAATTGAAAATTTTGAATTTTTTAGATTTGGAATATATATATATATATATTACTTATTCAAAGTAAAATATCTAATATATATATAAATATAATATTGATTTCATTAATTTTCGACCAGCAAAAGAATAGACAAAATTTTAATTATTTTTGTTTCGGTCGAATAAAATTGCACTTGAAAAATACTAAAATTGCATTTTGAACATAATAAGTATTTGAATAATACACACACACAAAAACGGTATTTTTTCAGCTTGAAAAAAAAGAGACAAAAAGAATTATAATTGATTTCCGCATGTAAATTTATGTGTATATATACATAAAAATATATTCAACTTTTTCAATCTAAAACTGAACATAAAAAATATTTACTTTCTAAATGTTAAAAACCAAAACATATATAATTATATATAATATATTATAAAGTAAAACCTACTTAATATATGTGTGTATATATGTGTATGTGTGTGTACAATAGATTAGAATCGAATACATATAGACACACATAGATATTTGAAGTAGATTTGTGTATAATTAATTATAAAATTAATTTTGAATATTTTTACTAGGATCGAAAATATAACGGATAATATAACAGTGAACAACATTATATATTAATGTAACTAATAGTTTGATTTTCAGTCAAAATGAAAAGGAAATTTGTATTTGAGAGAAAGAATATTAAAAGGTACTAAAATATTTACAAAACTATAAGTAAACAACATACTATTCTTTGTTAATGAGGTAACCATCTTAGAATTTGTTTTAGTTTGTTATTTAATTCTCGACATAAGATTTAAAAATGACAACTTTTATAATCGGTATAAAAGGATGTTAGGATTGTCCCGAATGATATACATAGTTACCATTTTAAATTTTTTAACATGGAGCACATGAGATGGACTTCTTATGCATTAGTAATTGGAAATATCATACATGTTATGCTATCTACTATATCATACTTTGCTCGTGCACTTGGTGCATTAAGCAAGTACCAAATCCAAATTAAGATCACTAAATGGTATTTGTGAGCATTATCGGCTTTTAGAAAATACTATAGAATTGTTTATGAAACAATGAACTCCGTATGAAGGAGTGCTTGGGTTCGAACTTCATATGTGATATTGAATATAGTATGTCAATCCCAAGTTTATGTTCAACCTTAGTTAAAGAGCTTTAAGTTGGAAATGTGCTAAACAAGAGTTGTGGTTGATTCAACCGAAAGGCTAAGTATATCGCTTTGAATAACTCCATAATAAAAGTAGTACACTCACACACACACACACACACACACATATATATATATATATATATATATATATATATGCACAAACTTATAGCTAAGCTGGGTGTGATTTCAAATATTGAGAATCTCATGACATTATTTTTTTTAAAATGTTGTGATAGAGATCACGAAAGAACCTAGGGCTCACCAAATAAAAAGACATACACTTTGAAAGTACCATGTTATAAAGGTAATTTCTCAATGATGGTGGGATGTTGGTTGACAGTCTAGATAGTAATACAATATAGACATCCGTTCACTAAGAGACTAGCTTGATCAGATCTGAGAAAACCTATTAGAGGAATGGACTAATATTCCATAATAGACCCTAAGAGCAAGTGTGAAACGAGAGAGTTAGTGATATGCCTTAGGGGAAATTATGTAATTTATTACATATATCTTAATCTATATACAATATTATTCTAATAAAGGCATTTGTTATCTTATACACACTTTTTATATTATGATATAATTAATTAAGTAATTAATTTAACGTATAGTAATAAGAAATCCTAAAACAAAATGTTATTTGATTATAGTTGCAAATATTTACGATCGTGGGTAATTAATCACAAGATTAAGTAACATTCTATTTTAAATATTATATGTTAAGATGTTTCAAGAAAAGATATCGATGCATTCGTTGTGACCAGAGTATGTAACGCTCTCTAAATGATGGACAATATATTAATCATGGCTACTAGGGAGTGAAAAAGGATTACATACTCATAATTAATGGATAACTATGGAATGACTTGCTCAAGAATTCCATGTTGGTTGATAACAACTAGGTCAAATAAGAAATCTCAAAGTGACGATGTTACATGGTTCTCTCGATTTGAGAATACTGCAAAACTTCAATGTGGATACTTCACTTGGTTATAATTAAATTATTGCATGACGTCCAAGACTATAGTTGGGTTTGAATTGAAGCGCTGGGAACTAAACACTATTCAATAGAGAATTCGTCCCTTTTGTTGTATTAGATCAGAATCACGGTCAACTGTAGCCAACTCAAAGTCAAAATCATTGGTCAGAGTAGAACAGTTAATAGTAAGAGCCAAGGAGTTTTTTTGTAGGCTGATTAAGTTGAATGTGGATAATATCAGTAGTTTGGCTAATACCAAATTTCATGCATCCTAAAGTTATATAGTGTTGGAAAAGAGAATGTGTGTAAATTATTGTCAGTATTGGTATCGCTTAAATTAATGCAAAATAAGATTTTACCAAAAATATCTGTAAGTGATGAAGTCGGCCAAATTGTCACACCACTAGCTAAGGCAACACATAAACATTGATATTTGAATTGTTCAATGTTAATCGTTGACTAAATGAACAACTCTGAGCCTCACAATTATATTTCTGAATTCTCTGAAAAACCATATGATTTAATTTATTTACAAATGTTATAAATTAATTAAACTAATTAATATTTAAGAAATATTAATATTATTGCATTTGATGTTTGGGGTTGTTACTAACTGGGTTAGCTCCTAGAAATATTTCGAGTGCTATTAGTAATTATTTCGATGTGTATACAAAAGTTATATATACAAATATTCATATGTTAAATAGGCTTTAAATATATTTAGTTACTTAATTAGGCTTTGGGATATTTTGGCCCATATATAATGCAATCTTGGTCGCCTATAAGGAGGAAACAAATGGTCTATATATTTGATTTAGATTTAATAGAGAATTAAAGGGAAGACTTAAAAGAGAGGAATGAGAAAGGTTTTCATTCTCTCCAGATAAAAATTCCTCCTCGTTGATTCAACTTTAATTTTTTCTTACTTTCTCCCCTCTCATTAATGGCCGTTACCTCCTTCATCCCATCCCATGGTTGAAATTAATTTTTCCTTAAAGAAACATCAAACAAAATCAAAACAACATGGTTCATTCTATTGTTACAACATCGAGTGGTGTTCCAAGAATTAGGAGTCAATTCTCAAATCGAGCTGACATAAAGGGTTAGATATATCTAAATACAATTCATATTTTTCGTTACATGATCATATATGTTGTAACAACCCGTAAATTTTAAAGGTTTTAAATAACATAATTAACTGAAATTTTATGGAATTTTAAATAATTGAGTTTTGAAATAAAAATTTGATATTTGAAATACGTCTACTTAAATATAGCAAATGGTAAATTTTCATCTGATTATATGAAAGTTTATTTTCTTGTGTAATTTTATTTAAATTAAATCAGTTAATATTTTATGATAATAAAATGTTTTCCAAACCTGGATATTTTTACAAAATAAATTTGTAAATCATCTTTTGAGTGAGATGTCATATTTCATTTCTCCAAATTTTGACTGTTATTGCTTCGTTTATCTTATTTTCAACAAATTGGCAGCATTTTCAGTACCGATTATCGACTTTTGATAGGATGATCGTACCACTGATATTTGTATACTGTTTTTATCGTCTCATCGTGCTGATCTCTATGGTATATTCATTTCTGTGTTTTGGTGTTCGGTTCGCGGCGAAACCGCGAAATGGCTAACCGTATCGGTACCCGTTTGCAATATGTTCTATGACTTTTCGCTATCCTTCGTGTAAACAGAAAGCCTTTAGCATTCCCAAAATTCACGCATCTGACCCTTGTGATTCAGTAACCTTTTATCTTTCCATTGTTTTAATAGTTGTACTATCAGTTATAGTTTGCACGTCTCTTCATTTTCAAGCATGTCCATTTTTCTTCCTCTGATAGTTTGCGTTCCTTTCTCTCTGCAAACCCATTAGCTTCCTTCCTTCCCACACTTGCATGGACTTCCACCAAGCTACGCCTTCAACTGCCGGCCAGCCTAACCACCTCTTCATGCAAGCTTTAACCCACTACTCACCGACTGGAAGCAACAGACGCGTCCAAGCCACTCCACCTTCACCTTTATTTTTCCTCTGTTACTCGCACCTCTACATCATCACCCACGCAGCTGCAAACTTCCGCCACGTCAGGAGCCTCCACCTCACATCCAGCAGCCATCACCCAAGCTCCATCCCACTCATGCCTCAACCGATCCCACACGCATGCAACCTCCCTGACCCTGCCTTGTCCCGCTCGCATGTGCCTCTTCACCATGGCCGAACGCAAAGCTCCGGCTCCCCTCTCACTGTGCACCGTTTCCAACCTCAGCCACTGTAGAGCCTTGCCTTCTTCCCATGTTCTTCTGCCTTCTTCCCTGTTGTATATCTATAAAGGTATATCATATTACTTATATTATATTATGACTTGGTGATTCTGTATATATCGATATATGAGTTATATGTTATATTATAGTTTATGGAATACATTTTTCTGCAGTTCATGTTTACAGTCAGTTAACTATATATATAGCTATATTTGTTAAAATACTAGCCTATGCTTCGTTTAAATCTATGTTAAAATTTTGAAAGGTGTTAATACGTACATACATATATATATATAAAGTAATGCATATGTATATACTTGAATTTTAATAAGTATTGTTTATACGAGTTATACATTGTGACAGATTTGACTTGAATTATATATTTACTGAACGTTGTATTTTAATAGAAGTATTATATATATATAGGTTATACTATTATATATTTATAGTAATATATAGTTTTGATGCTTTAGTTAATTTGGATAATAGTTATATATATAGCTGTTTGTTCACAACTAAGATTTTACAGCAATTGTTGGAACTAATGAGGAATTATATGCTTGATTATCATATCATAAAGTTGAACGTATGGGTTACAGTATTTGTATAATATGTTTATGTACTTTATGTTTATATAAGTAAGCTTTACATATAATATGTTTAAATTATATATATTTATATGTATTACATAAATCTACGTGTTTGCATGTATGTTATATATGTTAAATTATATACATGTATTGGTCAGTTTATATTCCGTGTATATATATATATATATGTTGTTTTAAAATATAAGGGTGATATTTTGTCTTATAAAATGTTGATTTTTAAAAATTGTTTTATGTAATATAAGTGTGTACAATGAACGGTGATACTTGTTGTACTGTCGGTTTTATAAATTTTGATTTTAATATAATAATAATGTATATATGTTGATATTAATATATGTGTTTCATTTTGAATAATAGAATTTGAAATACATATATATATATACTCAATATAAATGCGTTTGAATTTAAAAAATATGATTTATATATCTATAGTTATATTTATAGTTATATGTAAGTTCACTTATACCAATTATTTTCATCGATCAAGTACAGATTTGATTTCATCAATTCCCATTATCAACTGTGTTCGTCGAAATTCGTGCCAATTCTGCCTTGCTTTGGGATTTATAGCTTATTCTGTTGTCAAACTTCTTAGCCTCGAAAGGGGAGCAATCACTCACGATTAACGTTCTTATATTTATTAAATTTGATTTCAATTGAAACGACAATTGAAATATGCTGCTGTTAGTTATTTACATTGCTATTTATATGCTATTACCCGTATCTGTTCACCTGTGACATCTGACACCATTATCTGTTTTTATATTGATGATATATGCCTGTTATGTTATTATCATATCTATTATCACTCTGCAAGTTCCCTGTTAGTATAGAATTCCCTATGGGTTGAAATGATACATACCCGAACGATCTTGTAGAATAAGAGAAAATCGTTATGGTTTGAAATGATAAACCGAAGCGATTTTCATTGACATTGAATTTGGGATTGCAAGTTGAAAAGATATATACCCATATATATTTAAATTACGGATTGAAATGATAAATATTCGTATCACTTGACCATAGGACAGAGAAATATATACAGACACCGTTGGTCTATATATAAATATTTTGAAAATGATTTCTATGGTTTGGAAAGGAGTATATGGTTTATTAAATATTGACTTTTAAGATATTTTATATAAATGTATTGTATAAAGTTTAAAATTTTGATTTTCTAAAATCATATGTTTTGAAAATGGTATAGTTATAAGTTAATTTTGAAATTATAAATTTTAATAATTTATTTATAATTTTTCTATTTTTAAAATATATAAATAGATTTATGGTTAATATTGTTTAAGTATTTATTGAAAATTTATACTTTTAAATATAGAGTTTATAATGATTTTTAATAAATTCAGGTTGAAATTGTTTGAAATTATGTTTATTTAAGAATTATACTTAAATAAGTTTGATTTGAAATTTATTAAAATTGAAATTAAAAGATATGATTTTTTAACTTGGATTTGATTAAAAAAAGACTTAAATGAATATTTCAAATTTATATAAATTTAAATGGGATATTTTGTTTATCTAAATTTGTAAATTGAAGTTGTATTTAGATGTTATTGAAATGATTAAGTAAATATTTCAAAACTAAATAATAGTAAAGTGAATTTGATATATATATATATGAAATTATCGAATTTTGTTTTGAAAATGTTGAATATTTAAAGCTTTTAAAATATATGGAAATTGAAATGGCTTATTTTATGGTTCAAATTTGTATTTGAAATCGATAATTTGAAATGGTTTATTGAGAAACTGAATTGAGTTGAAATTTATGAATTGAGATTGAATTAAGTTGAATTTGAAATTCGAGTTGATTTGAATCGATTTGAATTTGAGGAAGCTATTTTATTATATAAAGTATTTTTAAATTATATTTAGACTATTTATATATTTTACTTTATAAATTATTTTAATATAAACTATTTTATTATAAATCATTTTCAATATAAACTATTTCAATACACTAATTATCTTAATATAATCTATTTTTGACTTGTAACTATTTTATATAAACTATTTTTATTTCATAAACTATTTTATTATATATATTATTATTAATATCTAAACGGTTTAAAAGAAGTGTTGTGGTTTTCCAAAGTATTATAATTTCAAATGTTTGGTTTCGAAAGTGTTATTACTTTGAAAGTACTATGACTTTGGAAGTGAATATTTTTGAAATGGAAATGATATCGTATTGATATAGATTTTGAAATGGAAATTATATTTTGGTTTTGAAGTATAAACTATTTTGAAATGACCGCGGTGTTATAATAACGTTTGGTTGTTAAAGAGACCGGGATCAGATATGGGCATACTCTCTGTCGATACCGAAAACCACTTTAACAACTGTGTACGCGGTGGAGATTCCAGAATGAAGTAGGATGGTGGCGACAATCCTATATGAGGTATATACGTGGACCAGACTCCCGTGAGTTGGCATAAGGTGGCTAAAACAGGAGCAATTGACGGGCCAATGAGGTAGCTCCTCTGATCGGACACACTCCATCGTATGCCATTCTATTACTTTGTGATTGATTTTGGTGCACACCTTTTGTAACGACCCCGAATTTTAATCTATTTTAAATCGATAATTAAATTTATTTTTGAATGAAAATTTGTGAAATAGATGGATAAATGGATTGTGAGTCTCCCCGAATTAAACTAAGTTTGGTATAAATCATTTTGTAACTTTAAAATATTGTATATATGTGGATATATATATGAGTAAATCTGGAATTATAAATATAAAGTAAATACATATATCTTGATAGATCAATACGATATAATACAAATAAAATAGATGCAAAAATAATAAGACGAAAGAAAGGAAAATAAAATATATACAAGTAAATTCCATAGTTTTGTAAATAATAAAACGAATGCATTTTATAATCAAACAATATGTTGGAATAACATTTCACTTACACTACATTCTTTTGTCAAACTAGTAGCATGTTTGTATAGCACATAAGAAAGGAATGCAAGCTAAGAATGAAGACTTCCCAGCCTAACAAATATCTGCATAGAAAATCATGTTCGAATATGATATGCAGGTAAACTTAAGAGCAACAATAAGATTAAAAGCAAAGTAAAAATATAAAATAGGCTTGTGGCTTGTAAAGTAAGACTCAGGCAAGAAAAAAAAAAATAGAACATTGCATTTATTACCCAATCCTCTCAGGCACACCCTATGTATTTTCTCAGCCGAAAACAAAGTATGACAATATATACAAGATAAAGGAAATAGTATTGAAAACTTGATAAAGTACCTTAGCATTAAATGATATTATCTCTAGTACTCAAGACATATCATTTCAGCCTCCAACACTTAAAAATCTCTGCGTGTGTTTGTACTGGAAGAAAATATTACTTGTACAAAGTAATTATCACCTGTACAATATTTTTACTTGTAAACTTAATTGTATATCAATTCTTCTCACTTCATTTCTAGTTCGTTCCATTTTAACTGAGAAAATATGAAGTAAACATCATCTTCAAAATTTAAATAAACTTAATCAACAACTAGAAGATTGAAGAAATGATTTTAAAGCAAGCAAGGAGATTCAAGAGAATCAGGCTTATGGCTTTTCAAAAAGACATGCTCTGTTCTTCCTCTTTTTAAAATTGGTGAGTAACAATTTTCTTTAAAAATTAAAATGTTAAATCTGTGCAAGTATATCTGGATATGTGTGTGGTTGTGCATATATATAGTTATTTGTATACATATGGAAGCTGGAAGTATGTTATTCATGTTGTTGTTTAAAACTTTCTCTGTTATTAGTTTATAAATACAAAACTGTGATTTCAAAAATCAATTCCTCTCTTCCTAGTTGATGGTTGAGCTTGAGATTCAAACAAAAGATGTTTGCATCATTATAAACTAGGTATAGGAATTCATTTAAGATTTAAACACTCAAGAATCTTCTCTGGAAACCCAAATGGTTGATCAAACTTATAATTAGCTAAATCTCGAATGGCACCGATCATTGATTTAGGCATCTAGTTGGAATCCATATTAAAAACGATGATTTTTAAGGTGGGTTTTATGATTTTTAGTGGGGTGGTTTGGTAGCAGTTCGAGGTTGAACGGAGTGGGTTTTTCGACTAATTTCCGGTGATGTGGTGATCTATGGAGGTCGAGTTTCCTCATGGAGATAGAGGAGCCTAGGGTGGTCACGGGAAAAATGCATTGATGGTCGAACGTTAACCATGGTGGCGGCAGAAGGCAATCGAAGTCTGGTGACCTAATTTTTGGATGGCCGGAGTTTTGATTCGCGCGATGTAAAGACCCGCAAATCCGTCTTCCGAAAACTCGACACCGATACGTCCACTGTACCAAATGTCGAAAAATCGAATGGCGAAAACGCGAAACTTTAGGGTTAAAAGAAGAGGTAGAAGAAAAGATAGAAGAAAAAGAGAGAAGAATAACACAGAAAACACAGAACAGGAACAATATCAGAATCTCACATATCGCAGCGGAACAATATATCATAGATAAATCAATAATCTTTAAAACAAAAGACTATATCAGTTTATACATACATCAATCATCAGAGTTTACAACAATGGACAGTCATATAACTTGTCCCATACAGAATACACAGCGGAATAAATAACAAGTACGATAGTACGCTTCGCCATCCAACTCATCTCCAAAGCTCCAGAATATCCAGAATCCTGATAAAATAACTCTAGGCTGCCCGTGTGGAAAATTATGGGCACCCAGAGTTTAGAAAGGGAACAATAAACTCCAGGTCAGTCATGGTGACTGGTGTGAGATCGTAAAACAGTTATTTTCGCAAAGAAAATAAAACAACTTCGCAATGCTTTTGGAAAATGAAACTACCATAAGGCCTCCCGCCACACACACAATGCAAACGCAGAATTGGAGGAGATTTCTCCTTATGATAGTCAAAAATGCTTACTACGCAAAATCAATTGATATTATTATTAATGTCTAGTGCGGGAAACATTTCGAAAGTATAATATCAATCTTAGCCAACATACAACAATTGTTGTATGTCTACTATAGCTACTACGTTCAATAGCAGGTTACCGCCACATTCCATAGCAGGTAATACAATTAAAAACCGTACGGGGTTCGTATTGTTTCTTTGGATTTCCAACAAATGATCAGGTTAAGGAACTTCCTTATCGAAATAGAAACGCCTCTGGAAAGACGCCCCGGATCCTAACCGGATCTCTGCAAACAAAAGGCCGACGCTACCTCACGCTCTAACCGAGCTGTAACTAGGTAACTAACACACGAGCTATGCCATCCCCCGGTCGTTACCGACCTTTATCCGAGGATCCTCAATCGAAAGCGACAGCCGCAAAATATAATCCACATAGGTAAAATATCTGGGCTCCATACCATGATATCACCTTTTATCCATAAGGAAATGGCATTCCCTAGGGGCGCTACCCCTACAAACCTTTGCCGCACATTCCTGTTTCGACCATTACCGGGTTGTGAGGCTCGACGAAGTCTCGTCCACATACATTACGCTTTTTCACAAAGCCACGCTTTTTCACAAAGCCACGCTTTTGATCAACCAATGATCATCAGCACTTCGTATGCCACATTACCAAATTGGGAATGTATCACTAGTAACCATCAACTACATAACCTCTGAGCTCGTACGTCTCAGAGAAGGGTGTTAAGCTAAGAGAATAAATTCTCCGCCACCAACAGAAAGGTATTTGATAGAAACCAGCTTTACATCTCAAAGTGTAACGTCAGACACACATCCATACAAGTCCGTTCCGGGATCGAACGGAACCGAAGGCACTTCCAAAGAAGCCCTTGCAATCCGGATATTCACTAATCACGTCCGGACTTCCCATCACAAAAAGAGTGATATAAATCTCTATACCGGAGCAACTCGGTGCAGAGACATTCGACAGGTTGTCCTTTCATTTTCACAAATATCCGGTCTTCACACCGGTCTTCAAATGCAATCCATTCACGACGTATCACTATTCGGAATGGGTTATATGACACAAAGGTCCTCTCCCGGCTTAACCGAATAATGAGCGTTTGTTTTAAAAACAAATCAAGTGTCATTTCAAAGACAAATATTGATAGTCGGTTATTTAACTATCAATAACATTCACAACAAGCATCCAATTCAAATAATTTTTCCCAAATTATTTATTAAATTTCAAATCTTTTCACAAGATATATATTCTTCCACACTTCACATTTGAAAATCAATTTCAAATCATATTTCATACTTCACGTTTGAAAATCAATTTCAAATCATATTATGGTCCATTTAAACCAATTAGATAAATCCTTATCGATTTATTTCAAATTTACATTTCAAATTTGTAAATTTATTTCCACACTTCATCACTTTGAAAATCCGATTTCAAACCATATTTTCCACACTTCTAAAAATAAATCAATATTTATTTTTAAAACAAATTTCCCTTTCCTTTACAACTTCTATTCGGAATTTACATTCCTAAAAATCCACTTTTACACGATTTTCAAATCGTTTTCCAAATATTCATTTTCAACCCCGAATCAACTTTAAAAATTGATTTCTCCATTTTATTTCAAATCCCAAATCGAATTTCAAATTGATTTCTGAATTTACTTCAACACCGAATCATATTTCAAATTGATTTTAACTTTATTTCCAAAGACTAAATCGTTTTCACAAATCGATTTCCAAATTTATTTTTCAACACAAAAATCAATTTTTTTTCATTCGACATTAAATAAGTTTTCATATCGATTCCTCAAAGATTTATTTTAAATACCCAATCAATTATCAATTTGATTTCAAATAAATTTATCTCCTTTAAAATAAATTCTTTTATTCTTCCAAACCATCTAAAATTCAATTTTTAATTCCAGAAATCCAATTTCATTTATTTCTGGTATCCAACGATACCAAAAACACATTCGGCTAAATTATATCTCTCAACAAATTCAATCATGGATATAATCATACACAGATTATAAATAATCAATCAAACAACATATGAAATCAATTCAAATGTTTTGAGGAATCCTGTTGGATCCCTCCAACCTGTTTCCCTGAATCCACAGATGTTAGCACAATACCAATTCCACTTCGAGGTGGAATATCGCGGTATATGGGTTTTATAAAATATCCGCTTACTAACGGCGCAATAGGGTCTCATCCGCTATACGAGGCGGGAAATCAATCAATCCAATATATACATATGCCAATATGTATATATTGCTATATATATATAGATATATCCTACTATATCTAATACACATCCAAACAGTCAATCAAATCAATAACTGAAAATTTCCACTTTTCAATTTGAGTGAGAAGATCTCACCTTGGCTTTTAATTTTGCAATCCATTTTCCAATCCAGATTTTTTTTTCTTCGTTGTATTAGATCTTATATAAATAATTACACAAATCATTAAAATTCGAAATAATTATCATGTACTAATTTTAATTAAACTATAAATTTCCCTTTAAAACTACATATTCCCTAATAAAATAAATTATAAATTTTCAAAAATCAATTTCTAACTATAAATATCCTCCTTTTGTCTATGTACATTTTAAAAACAACATAGTAAGTTCCGGTATCTATATACTTACATATATCTCAAATTCGTGAATATATATTTTTATTAAATCTGGTTTTAAAGTTCCCATATACTTGTATTTTTTTCTTTCAATCTGCATATACATTTTTCATTAAACCAAGTTAAATCAATAAACCAATTCGAATACCTCACTGCGAATGTCGCCTCCCTGTCGATCGACGCCCAACAGCACATCGCGAATCCAAACACTGTTTCCCCTTTGCCCAAAATCGAAGACATCCTGCCCACGCACGCGAAGCAATTTGTCGCCTACTCGATCGTCACACCCTCCAATATGCTCGAGCTCGAGCCTGACAGCCTTGACCTCAAAAATCTGCTCGCAACATGGTCGATCCCCCAAACCACCACCGCGAGACATCACAGTCCCCAAAATCGCAACTCCATCCCTCTCCGGCCTCCACGCGAACAACTCGCGATGCGACCCCATACTTCACCTGCTTCCACGAACACGCCGCCTCCTCCGATCGCGAGTCGCCATCAATCGTTGTTCGAGACGTACGCGAACGCTACTTCTCTCGCGCGTGCACTCCCCTCTAGTGCATCGCGATGACCCCCTGTCGATCGAAGACAACTCGAATAGGGCTTCGATTTTTCTTTCTTTTCGATTCCATTCGTTTCGATGTTTGGAAGAGGGGAAACGAACTCGGCTACTTAAAAGATGTAGAGGGAGATTGATTTTTTTTTTGTTCTGCCTTGATTTCGAAAAGGGGGAGGGATTCGATTTCTTTTATTTGAGGAGAAAGGGGCTTCGGCCATTGTTTTTATTTTGAACGAAATGATAGTGTTCTGCTGTGAAACGAAATAAAGGGGAGGAAATGATGTTGGGGTGTACGAGGGGAGACAGTGATTTGAAGGAAAAAGTATCGATGTTGAAAGATGGCATGCTGAAGAAAGAATCTCTGCTAAGTTGACTAATTCCAATTCAAATTTAAATTCATATCGTTCGATAAAGTCAACCGAAAATTTTGACTTCCAATCGAGGCGTGCCGCTAGGCGTTCGTAATGTTATACACCTATTCTGAACGCAATGGAAAAGGTTCTGAGTCCAAATTCGATCGTATGGAGAAGATAGCTTTTTTGGACCAGTTAAAATATTAAATCTTCGATTTAATTTCAGTGCGTTTGCTTATCGCACGCTCACACAACAACTCCAATTGTTACGAAAATTGAAATCCGATAATAACAAACTATTACGGATCCAATGGAACTGGTTTCGTCGAATTCCGAGACTGTGCCTCGGAACGCTATTTTTAAATATCGGTTCGAACGATTAAATTCAAAACTGAACAAAACAGTTTCAATTTCAATTCTGACGCTTTTATTATCTTCAGAACTATCCATATAAAAATTCAAAGTCTTCAGATTATTTTTAAATCAGCTTAAAACTGAAGATTCAAATTTTTACCCAGTTTCAATAATTAAATTCAATAATTTAATCGCCAAATTCATTCTAATATCTGAATTTCAAATTTAAATTATCATTCGAATATTTAAACTCACTTAAATATTCATATTTTAAATGTCAAAAATTCAGGGTCGTTACAATCTTCCCCCCTTAAAAGAATTTCGTCCCGAAATTACAAGTTAGGAAAAATGGTCCTTAACTCGTCTACTATTTTCCATAATCTAAATAGTTTTATCAATTTATCCAAACAAATCTTTCTACTAAAGATTCGTTATTAATTCAACTAAACTTCCAACTTCAATTATAAGTTTCAAACAACCTGGTTTAACTTCTCAATTCAAATTCGAGTTTAAATCCAAATTTTAAACTTCCAAAATTTCTCAAAATTTTTCTAACACTCGAAATTTTCGAAAAATTTCGCCAGCGTCTCCTTTGCGCGGCTAATACGGTACGGCTACAAAACGTCCCTACGGACTCTCAGATCTCAAAAGAAAACAAAATGCCAAGTGGCAGAATCAAAAACTCATCAAATTTCATACTGAAATTCAAATACGTACCTTTTTGTCGAGCAATTCAAATTTATTTTTGAAATCAAAATTCCAATTCCTGTATACACCTGTATATATCCTACTAGCCATAATATCTAGTTACAATATTCAAACCATTTTGCAAATTCCATTACACAATTTTCAATGTATGCTTCTTATACATTTTTACTTCACTATTGAAGTTACATATCTATTTTCATTCAATTTTTGCATTTCCAATTTCATTTGAATTTACTTTACTATTTCAATTCAATTTGAATTCATTTTATCTTCAGATTTTTCATTCAGATTTTCATTCAGCTTTTACTTGAATTCGATTCATCCTCTTATTTCGAATATTGAGCTTCATTCACTTTTATCTCAATTTCCAATTTGAAATCACTTAAAAGTCCTTTTAAAAATGGATATGGAAAGCACGTTCCCCCATGGATCACAGTTACTCGGCGGTTTCGCTACTATCCCAGTAGAATCGCTCGTAATCTGTAGATTTCTCATCTCTTAAATTTCGCCATGGTTGTTGCCATAGATCGTAGTTCACACGGCGGTTACACCACTATCCCAGTGGAATCGCTTGTAACCATGGGCATCTCGCCCCTCGAATTTCGCTGTGGCATACGTCGTGATCAATCAATATGATCCCATCACGATCAAACGGATACTCATACTGAGTTCCAACACCTTCACAATTTTTCAATGGAAGGCACTTTTTCATATCCTTAGTTTGGAAAACATATGTCATATATGTATAGTACTTCATTTCCAATTGATTCCATTCAATTTTAATCGGCATTTCATATTCACATTCACCAACTTAGAATATTTTCAATATCAAATTTACTTAAGAATTTCACACTTATTTCTTAAGTTCAATACAAGTATTTTCCATACTTTTGATATTAATTTTCAATTACCACTTATATTTAAACTGGATTACCAATTCCATATAAATCCAATCAATCTTTCATTTACAATTATTGAATTCAATTCGTTTCGAACCTTATTCATTTGGTCAATCTTCAATTAGCTTCACTTACTAATTTTAGTTTAATACATCACTTCGTTTTCCACAAATCAAATTCAATTCCAGTTCTATTTACTTACAAATTCAAAATGAATTTTAACACTCAATTTCATTTTCTTGCACTTGCAGTTGCAAATTTATTTATTCATTCACAAATTCATTCATTTTCAATTTGAATCTCATTCTAATCAGATTTCAAATATTTTATAAGTTATCAAACTTATTTACATTCCATTAATGAATTTATTTTCAAATATTTCTCTGGAATCCCATTTCAATTTGTAAATTAGATTTACGATTCACATTCCCAAATCTCATTCGTATATGGATTTTTTTATTTCATTATCTTTCAATTCATATTTATAAATTTCATCTGCCAAATGAACTTATCTTCAAATTTTTGGTTATTATTTTTAATTTCTTATTCAATTCCATATAACAATGATAATACTTCAATATTATCTCTTCCTAACAACCAAGCATCCAAATACTATGATAATTTATAGAAAATCATTTCTTTTCTATACAAAAATAGTTTTGGGCAAAATTATTTCATTTACCCCATTTAAAACAATACTGTGTCGGATTATCTTGTTTAAGAGTTTAGAAACCCCTATCGATTACAATTGGCCACCCTGCACCGACCAGAATCTATAAACAATCAACCGATAAGTCAACACAATACAAAACAAATTTTGTATTCACTAACAAATACGCGCTCATATTTATTATTACACTCACACTCATTCTAGAGTACTACTGACTCTATCTCTAATGAGTAACACCCAACAGAGCAGGGTTGTCGCTTAACCGGATGCTCTGATACCACTTGTAAAGACCCGCAAATCCGTCTTCCGAAAACTCGACACCGATACGTCCACTGTACCAAATGTCGAAAAATCGAATGGCGAAAACGCGAAACTTTAGGGTTAAAAGAAGAGGTAGAAGAAAAGATAGAAGAAAAAGAGAGAAGAATAACACAGAAAACACAGAACAGGAACAATATCAGAATCTCACATATCGCAGCGGAACAATATATCATAGATAAATCAATAATCTTTAAAACAAAAGACTATATCAGTTTATACATACATCAATCATCAGAGTTTACAACAATGGACAGTCATATAACTTGTCCCATACAGAATACACAGCGGAATAAATAACAAGTACGATAGTACGCTTTGCCATCCAACTCATCTCCAAAGCTCCAGAATATCCAGAATCCTGATAAAATAACTCTAGGCTGCCCGTGTGGAAAATTATGGGCACCCAGAGTTTAGAAAGGGAACAATAAACTCCAGGTCAGTCATGGTGACTGGTGTGAGATCGTAAAACAGTTATTTTCGCAAAGAAAATAAAACAACTTCGCAATGCTTTTGGAAAATGAAACTACCATAAGGCCTCCCGCCACACACACAATGCAAACGCAGAATTGGAGGAGATTTCTCCTTATGATAGTCAAAAATGCTTACTACGCAAAATCAATTGATATTATTATTAATGTCTAGTGCGGGAAACATTTCGAAAGTATAATATCAATCTTAGCCAACATACAACAATTGTTGTATGTCTACTATAGCTACTACGTTCAATAGCAGGTTACCGCCACATTCCATAGCAGGTAATACAATTAAAAACCGTACGGGGTTGGTATTGTTTCTTTGGATTTCCAACAAATGATCAGGCTAAGGAACTTCCTTATCGAAATAGAAACGCCTCTGGAAAGACGCCCCGGATCCTAACCGGATCTCTGCAAACAAAAGGCCGACGCTACCTCACGCTCTAACCGAGCTGTAACTAGGTAACTAACACACGAGCTATGCCATCCCCTGGTCGTTACCGACCTTTATCCGAGGATCCTCAATCGAAAGCGACAGCCGCAAAATATAATCCACATAGGTAAAATATCTGGGCTCCATACCATGATATCACCTTTTATCCAGAAGGAAATGGCATTCCCTAGGGGCGCTACCCCTACAAACCTTTGCCGCACATTCCTGTTTCGACCATTACCGGGTTGTGAGGCTCGACGAAGTCTCGTCCACATACATTACGCTTTTTCACAAAGCCACGCTTTTTCACAAAGCCACGCTTTTGATCAACCAATGATCATCAGCACTTCGTATGCCACATTACCAAATTGGGAATGTATCACTAGTAACCATCAACTACATAACCTCTGAGCTCGTACGTCTCAGAGAAGGGTGTTAAGCTAAGAGAATAAATTCTCCGCCACCAACAGAAAGGTATTTGATAGAAACCAGCTTTACATCTCAAAGTGTAACGTCAGACACACATCCATACAAGTCCGTTCCGGGATCGAACGGAACCGAAGGCACTTCCAAAGAAGCCCTTGCAATCCGGATATTCACTAATCACGTCCGGACTTCCCATCACAAAAAGAGTGATATAAATCTCTATATCGGAGCAACTCGGTGCAGAGACATTCGACAGGTTGTCCTTTCATTTTCACAAATATCCGGTCTTCACACCGGTCTTCAAATGCAATCCATTCACGACGTATCACTATTCGGAATGGGTTATATGACACAAAGGTCCTCTCCCGGCTTAACCGAATAATGAGCGTTTGTTTTAAAAACAAATCAAGTGTCATTTCAAAGACAAATATTGATAGTCGGTTATTTAACTATCAATAACATTCACAACAAGCATCCAATTCAAATAATTTTTCCCAAATTATTTATTAAATTTCAAATCTTTTCACAAGATATATATTCTTCCACACTTCACATTTGAAAATCAATTTCAAATCATATTTCATACTTCACGTTTGAAAATCAATTTCAAATCATATTATGGTCCATTTAAACCAATTAGATAAATCCTTATCGATTTATTTCAAATTTACATTTCAAATTTGTAAATTTATTTCCACACTTCATCACTTTGAAAATCCGATTTCAAACCATATTTTCCACACTTCTAAAAATAAATCAATATTTATTTTTAAAACAAATTTCCCTTTCCTTTACAACTTCTATTCGGAATTTACATTCCTAAAAATCCACTTTTACACGATTTTCAAATCGTTTTCCAAATATTCATTTTCAACCCCGAATCAACTTTAAAAATTGATTTCTCCATTTTATTTCAAATCCCAAATCGAATTTCAAATTGATTTCTGAATTTACTTCAACACCGAATCATATTTCAAATTGATTTTAACTTTAATTCCAAAGACTAAATCGTTTTCACAAATCGATTTCCAAATTTATTTTTCAACACAAAAATCAATTTTTTTTCATTCGACATTAAATAAGTTTTCATATCGATTCCTCAAAGATTTATTTTAAATACCCAATCAATTATCAATTTGATTTCAAATAAATTTATCTCCTTTAAAATAAATTCTTTTATTCTTCCAAACCATCTAAAATTCAATTTTTAATTTCAGAAATCCAATTTCATTTATTTCTGGTATCCAACGATACCAAAAACACATTCGGCTAAATTATAGCTCTCAACAAATTCAATCACGGATATAATCATACACAGATTATAAATAATCAATCAAACAACATATGAAATCAATTCAAATGTTTTGAGGAATCCTGTTGGATCCCTCCAACCTGTTTCCCTGCATCCACAGATGTTAGCACAATACCAATTCCACTTCGAGGTGGAATATCGCGGTATATGGGTTTTATAAAATATCCGCTTACTAACGGCGCAATAGGGTCTCATCCGCTATACGAGGCGGGAAATCAATCAATCCAATATATACATATGCCAATATGTATATATTGCTATATATATATAGATATATCCTACTATATCTAATACACATCCAAACAGTCAATCAAATCAATAACTGAAAATTTCCACTTTTCAATTTGAGTGAGAAGATCTCACCTTGGCTTTTAATTTTGCAATCCATTTTCCAATCCAGATTTTTTTTTCTTCGTTGTATTAGACCTTATATAAATAATTACACAAATCATTAAAATTCGAAATAATTATCATGTACTAATTTTAATTAAACTATAAATTTCCCTTTAAAACTACATATTCCCTAATAAAATAAATTATAAATTTTCAAAAATCAATTTCTAACTATAAATATCCTCCTTTTGTCTATGTACATTTTAAAAACAACACAGTAAGTTCCGGTATCTATATACTTACATATATCTCAAATTCGTGAATATATATTTTTATTAAATCTGGTTTTAAAGTTCCCATATACTTGTATTTTTTTCTTTCAATCTGCATATACATTTTTCATTAAACCAAGTTAAATCAATAAACCAATTCGAATACCTCACTGCGAATGTCGCCTCCCTGTCGATCGACGCCCAACAGCACATCGCGAATCCAAACACTGCTTCCCCTTTGCCCAAAATCGAAGACATCCTGCCCACGCACGCGAAGCAATTTGTCGCCTACTCGATCGTCACGCCCTCCAATATGCTCGAGCTCGAGCCTGACAGCCTTGACCTCAAAAATCTGCTCGCAACATGGTCGATCCCCCAAACCACCACCGCGAGACATCACAGTCCCCAAAATCGCGACTCCATCCCTCTCCGGCCTCCACGCGAACAACTCGCGATGCGACCCCATACTTCACCTGCTTCCACGAACACGCCGCCTCCTCCGATCGCGAGTCGCCATCAATCGCTGTTCGAGACGTACGCGAACGCTACTTCTCTCGCGCGTGCACTCCCCTCTAGTGCATCGCGATGACCCCCTGTCGATCGAAGACAACTCGAATAGGGCTTCGATTTTTCTTTCTTTTCGATTCCATTCGTTTCGATGTTTGGAAGAGGGGAAACGAACTCGGCTACTTAAAAGATGTAGAGGGAGATTGATTTTTTTTTTGTTCTGCCTTGATTTCGAAAAGGGGGAGGGATTCGATTTCTTTTATTTGAGGAGAAAGGGGCTTCGGCCATTGTTTTTATTTTGAACGAAATGATAGTGTTCTGCTGTGAAACGAAATAAAGGGGAGGAAATGATGTTGGGGTGTATGAGGGGAGACAGTGATTTGAAGGAAAAAGTATCGATGTTGAAAGATGGCAGGCTGAAGAAAGAATCTCTGCTAAGTTGACTAATTCCAATTCAAATTTAAATTCATATCGTTCGATAAAGTCAACCGAAAATTTTGACTTCCAATCGAGGCATGCCGCTAGGCGTTCGTAATGTTATACACCTATTCCGAACGCAATGGAAAAGGTTCTGAGTCCAAATTCGATCGTATGGAGAAGATAGCTTTTTTGGACCAGTTAAAATATTAAATCTTCGATTTAATTTCAGTGCGTTTGCTTATCGCACGCTCACACAACAACTCCAATTGTTACGAAAATTGAAATTCGATAATAACAAACTATTACGGATCCAATGGAACTGGTTTCGTCGAATTCCGAGACTGTGCCTCGGAACGCTATTTTTAAATATCGGTTCGAACGATTAAATTCAAAACTGAACAAAACAGTTTCAATTTCAATTCTGACGCTTTTATTATCTTCAGAACTATCCATATAAAAATTCAAAGTCTTCAGATTATTTTTAAATCAGCTTAAAACTGAAGATTCAAATTTTTACCCAGTTTCAATAATTAAATTCAATAATTTAATCGCCAAATTCATTCTAATATCTGAATTTCAAATTTAAATTATCATTCGAATATTTAAACTCACTTAAATATTCATATTTTAAATGTCAAAAATTCAGGGTCGTTACACGCGACGTCGACAGTGCATCGAGTTCGACGTGGTTTTGTGGGAAGGTAGAGGGAAGAGTGACGAAGCTGAGTCCAGAGTTTGACAGCGAATGGTGGTCGGAGCGGCGAGCAGTCGGCGTTGACAGGTTTGGTCATGGCGATGTATATTCTGTTCCAGGCTTGTAGTTCTCGAATTCGAGATCGATGGCGAACTGACCGGAGTTGGGTGGCTGGAAGCGAAGCTGGAATGACGTTCGACCTGCTCGAAGTATTGGCGACGACCAGAGTTGGCCAACGACCATGTACACGTGCACGAGCACGATGTGTTGGTCAGAATTTTGCTTGGGGTAGAGCAGGGAAGTGCTAAGGGTTATCTCGAGTTTTACTCGAAGCGAATAGGGGATGGACTTGAAGTAAATCTGGGAAGGCTCGAGTATTTCGTTCTAGTGTTGTTAGTGAACCTGTACTGTTATTTTTACAAACCTGTTCCTTTATTTTTGAATGTGAATGGTTTTATAACCAATGTGAACTAAGTTATGAAATAAGTTTAAAAATGAACTCGAGTGAAATTTAAAACTGATTTGTGAATAAAGTTTAAAATTTATGTTAATGTAAATAAATGGTAAAGTATTTAAAGGTGTTTTAACGTGTAAGTTTTTAAGGGGTTTTGGGAAATTGTTTTAAACTTTATATTAGGATAGATGGGAAATTAATCAAGAAGTATGCTTTGAAATAATTACTTATTAAGGATAATTAGTGGAAGTAATTTAAATGAATAATCATTTAATGTTATAATTTGGAATTGATTAATTTGATTGTTTTAAGATTTTAAGTAATTAATTAATTAATGGAATTAAAGATTTATTAATAATGGAATTAATTATTGGTTAAGTAATTAATTAAGAAAGAATCAAGATTTATAAGTAATATGAATTACTTATTAAATTTATGGAGTTAATCGAATTGTTCAAATTAAATTTCTTAAGTTAATTTATTCAGAATAATTAATTGATAATTTGTAATTATAAGTTTAAATGGATTAACTAAGGTTTAAATTAATAATCACTTGACGATTTGGAAAATAAAAAAATTACTTAGAGAAGTAATGAATAAATAATTACTGAATGTAATTAATTAAATGATAATTTAAAATGTGAATTAATTATTTGTTAATAAATCAAAGGATTAATTAATAATGGCAATTAATTAAGATTAATTTAATAATTAAAGATTCATTGATTCATTGATTTAAGAATGCTTAGTTAATAATTAAGGGTTAACCAATAAATTTGAAAGAAAGATTTTCAAATAATTTGTAATTAAATTACGATAATTAACCCGGATTATTAAATTGATACATCTGATTTAAATTAATCAGTTGATTAATAAATTCACTGGTGAATGTTTAGATTCCATTGAATGTTGAATTGTTTGATATTCCGATATATGATGCTTTGTGATACATCCTGATTTATGATGTGATCTGTAATTTACTTATCTGCGATACATATCTGTTTCTGTGATATATTACTATGTGAATATGAAACCCTTGACCCGTAAACGACATTTGAATTTCGATGCGACAGGGAGTCGGATTCCAGTTGGTTATCCGAAACCCACATCGAATTATAATTGTGAATCTTTGTGACTGATAAATTTATTTTATCTATGAATCTGTGAATGAAGATAAGCGTTATCGATTTTACCGCTTATCGATATATCTGTGATGATTGATGTTGCACTATTGTGTGAAACCCCTGGACCACACTTTTACACACACAAATATGGATTTCACGTGGAAATCGGTTAAGTCACAGATAATTTAAATTTGATGTTTTTGAAATTGAAATTTTAATTTCAATTGATTTTGAAATCGAAAATTTGGGTTTAAAATAAAAAGCTTTTGAAATGGAATTTCAAAGATAAAAGTTATTTTGAATAACTTAATCGAGTTTTGAAAATTTAAATAATTAGATTTAAATTTGAATTCAAAATTGAAATTGAATCCTATGTTTGAAACTAGGGACTAAAGAAGACATAAAATGTGTTTATATGAATTTAAACCATTTTAAAAGTATAAGTTGAGAATTTGGATATTTAACCCAAAGAACCTTAACTCGTATAAATGAATCAGATTTCCAGAATGAAAACCGTTTGTTTTCAAAGAATAAAAGCTTTTAGATAAGAAATGAAATTCCAGTTTAATTAAAGGAATTTCAAGTGAATTGAAAAATGGATTTTCCAAGTTATGAATGAATCTTTTTGAAAGCTATGAATTGAATCTGTTTATTTATAACAGATTTAAAATGATGTTTTGTTAAACCATTCGAAATGAAATTGTTTTGAAAGCTATTTGTTAAATCTTTGATTTAAAGATTCAACGAATTTATTAAACTGAAATGGAAATCGATTTGGAAAATCTGTAAATGAATCTTTGTGAAATTAAGTGAACTTTGTGAATTAAATCTTTTTGTTTAAAAAAGATTAAAATGGAAATTTGTTTAACCATTTGAAAGAGAAAGTTTGGGTTTAACTTGTGACTTAATTGAAATCCCATTATCCATTTGTTTTTGAATATTGCGCTCACTATTCGGGTTAGCCGGGAAAAGACATCTGTGTCATATAACCCATTCCGAATAGTGATACGTCGTATATGGATTGCATTTGAAGATCGGTGTTGAAGACCGGATATTTTCGAAAATGAAAGGACAACCTGTCGAATGTCTCTGCACTGGGTAGCTCCCGGTATAGAGATTTATATCACTCTTTTTGTGATGGGAAGTCTGGACGTGATTTGAAAATTATCCGGATTTGCAAGGGCTTCGTGAGAAGTGCCTTCGGTTCTGTTCGATCCCGGAACAGACTTGTATGGATACATGTCTGACATTACACTTTGAGATATAAAGCCGATTTCTTTCAAATACATTTCTGTTGGTGGCGGAGAATTTATTCTCTTAGCTTAACACCCTTCTCTGAGACGTACGAGCTCAGAGGTTATGTAGTTGAAATTTATCAGCGATATATTCCCAATTTGGTAATGTGGCATGCTGAGTGTTGCTGTGTGATGATCAGTGTTTGATCATTTGCGATATGATCATTTATTTGATCTTATATCTTGTGATCATAGGTTGATCATTTGTTTGACCCGAAGCATGGCTTTGTGACAAAGCGTAGCTTTGTGGACGAGACTTCGTCGAGCCTCACACCCCGGAAATGGTCAAAATAGGAAGGATGCGGCAAGGTTCTAGGGAGTAGCGCCCCTTAGTGTATGTCATTCCTTCTGGATAAAGGTGGTATCATGGTATGGAGCCCAGATACTTAACCTCTGTGGTTGCTGCAAATTTATTACTTTGTGGTTGTTGCGAATCGAGGATCCTCGGGAAGATCGGTGACGATCGGGGGATGGCATACGCGTGTCAGTAGTTACCTATTTTTGCAGAGGTAACCCGGCCTTGTGTTGGCAGAGATCCGGTTAGGTTCTCGGGTCGTCTATTCCAGGGACGTACCCATCGTGGAAAAGGAAGTTCCTTAGCCTGACCATTTGTTGGAAATCCAAAGAAACAATACGAGCCTTGTACGGTTTTAGTTGTATTACCTGCCATGGAATGTGGCGGTAACCTGCTGTTGAACATGGTAGCTATAGTAGGCATACGATACTGGTCGTATGTTGGCTAAGATTAATACTATACTTTCGAAATGTTTTCTGCACTATGCACTAATAATAATATCAAAATAGTTTTCTTTTGCGTAGTAAGCATCTTTGACTATCATAAGAAGAAATCTCCTCCAATTCTGCGTTTGCATTGTGTGTGTGGTGGGAGGTCTTATGGTAGTTTCATTTTCCAAAAACATTGCGGTTTTCAATGTTTAAATTCTTTTGTGTTGTTTAAAGATAAACTATTTTTGTTGCTCACACCAGTCCCATGACTGATCCGGAGTTTATTGTTTATTTCCTAAACTCTGGATGCTCATAATTTTCTACACGAGCAGTCTAGAGTTGGGTTTTTCAGATTGTCAGGTTCAATAGATTTTCTGGAGCTAGTTCAGTCTTTGGATCGGACTGCACTTGCTTATTCTTGGTGTATCGTTATTGGGAGTTCGAGCTACTGCTGGAGTTCTCTCTTGAAGACTATCTTAGTGTTATTTGTTCCGCTGCTGATGTTAGTTATCTATTTTTCTTTCCGCTGCTATTTGTTGTATCATATCTCTGATGTATATAGATATTCATTGTATCATCATTGTATCTGGATATTGTATCAGATGTTGTATATCTATATTCTTTTTCTTTTATTCCGCTGTGTTATTTACTTAACTGTGTTATAAGCTCCGGAGAACCAGATTTGGCATTTGAATCTACGGCATTCGAGTACGATGTAAAGTACGGGTGCCGATTTTCGAAGGCCAACTTTTGGGTCTTTACATGTGGTATCAGAGCTAAGGTTGAACTTTAGCTCAGGAGTATAACACGTTAAGTAGCTCATTAGAGATAGAGTGAAGTAAACTCTAGAATGAGTAATCTCTAAGATATCCGTCTGAATACCTCAATAAATTCTCTTGCTATTCACTGATAGTAAGTATGAGTGCAAGAAGAGGATGAGATAGGGGACAGGGGAAATACGACTGTAAATGGTCAATACTCTGTAACAACAAGGAAGTAATCTTTTCTCTATTAATCTCTTTTGTTCGTCATCTTTTCTGAATCCTTCGATAGTTCCTGGTAGATCCAGGAAGGAGATTCGATATATTAATATGGAACATAAACTCCAGATAGGCCAGACTTGTTTGTTTGGATGAATTGTTTGCTTTGATTGCTATGGTTGATAGGTATAATTTAGTTTTTAAACTAAAATTTTTGAAATTGTATCCATATATCTATCTATTCTTTGGATCCCAATATATTCTACGAATGGTTAGTTATTCCTTCGAACTAACCAATACCATTGCATATTTCGTAGATCTGGATAACCCGAGTATCTTGTGAGTGTTAAACAGATTCGTTCTTGTATCTGTTACTGATATTCTGATTTGGTAAGCCAAATGCAGAATAGATATTCAGTTTGATTCAATGAAATATTCTTCATCTATCTTTGTGTCTCCTTGGTAATTTCGAGGACGAAATTCTTTTAAGGGGGGAAGTCTGTAACGACCCCGAATTTTAATCTATTTTAAATCGATAATTAAATTTATTTTTGAATGAAAATTTGTGAAATAGATGGATAAATGGATTGCGAGTCTCCCCGAATTAAACTAAGTTTGGTATAAATAATTTTGTAACTTTAAAATATTGTATATATGTGGATATATATATGAGTAAATCTGGAATTATAAATATAAAGTAAATACATATATCTTGATAGATCAATACGATATAATACAAATAAAATAGATGCAAAAATAATAAGACGAAAGAAAGGAAAATAAAATATATACAAGTAAATTCCATAGTTTTGTAAATAATAAAACGAATGCATTTTATAATCAAACAATATGTTGGAATAACATTTCACTTACACTACATTCTTTTGTCAAACTAGTAGCATGTTTGTATAGCACATAAGAAAGGAATGCAAGCTAAGAATGAAGACTTCCCAGCCTAACAAATATCTGCATAGAAAATCATGTTCGAATATGATATGCAGGTAAACTTAAGAGCAACAATAAGATTAAAAGCAAAGTAAAAATATAAAATAGGCTTGTGGCTTGTAAAGTAAGACTCAGGCAAGAAAAAAAAAATAGAACATTGCATTTATTACCCAATCCTCTCAGGCACACCCTATGTATTTTCTCAGCCGAAAACAAAGTATGACAATATATACAAGATAAAGGAAATAGTATTGAAAACTTGATAAAGTACCTTAGCATTAAATGATATTATCTCTAGTACTCAAGACATATCATTTCAGCCTCCAACACTTAAAAATCTCTGCGTGTGTTTGTACTGGAAGAAAATATTACTTGTACAAAGTAATTATCACCTGTACAATATTTTTACTTGTAAACTTAATTGTATATCAGTTCTTCTCACTTCATTTCTAGTTCGTTCCATTTTAACTGAGAAAATATGAAGTAAACATCATCTTCAAAATTTAAATAAACTTAATCAACAACTAGAAGATTGAAGAAATGATTTTAAAGCAAGCAAGGAGATTCAAGAGAATCAGGCTTATGGCTTTTCAAAAAGACATGCTCTGTTCTTCCTCTTTTTAAAATTGGTGAGTAACAATTTTCTTTAAAAATTAAAATGTTAAATCTGTGCAAGTATATCTGGATATGTGTGTGGTTGTGCATATATATAGTTATCTGTATACATATGGAAGCTGGAAGTATGTTATTCATGTTGTTGTTTAAAACTTTCTCTGTTATTAGTTTATAAATACAAAACTGTGATTTCAAAAATCAATTCCTCTCTTCCTAGTTGATGGTTGAGCTTGAGATTCAAACAAAAGATGTTTGCATCATTATAAACTAGGTATAGGAATTCATTTAAGATTTAAACACTCAAGAATCTTCTCTGGAAACCCAAATGGTTGATCAAACTTATAATTAGCTAAATCTCGAATGGCACCGATCATTGATTTAGGCATCTAGTTGGAATCCATATTAAAAACGATGATTTTTAAGGTGGGTTTTATGATTTTTAGTGGGGTGGTTTGGTAGCAGTTCGAGGTTGAACGGAGTGGGTTTTTCGACTAATTTCCGGTGATGTGGTGATCTATGGAGGTCGAGTTTCCTCGTGGAGATAGAGGAGCCTAGGGTGGTCACGGGAAAAATGCATTGATGGTCGAACGTTGACCATGGTGGCGGCAGAAGGCAATCGAAGTCTGGTGACCTAATTTTTGGATGGCCGGAGTTTTGATTCGCGCGACGTCGACAGTGCATCGAGTTCGACGTGGTTTTGTGGGAAGGTAGAGGGAAGAGTGACGAAGCTGAGTCCGGAGTTTGACAGCGAATGGTGGTCGGAGCGGCGAGCAGTCGGCGTTGACAGGTTTGGTCATGGCGATGTATATTCTGTTCCAGGCTTGTAGTTCTCGAATTCGAGATCGATGGCGAACTGACCGGAGTTGGGTGGCTGGAAGCGAAGCTGGAATGACGTTCGACCTGCTCGAAGTATTGGCGGCGACCAGAGTTGGCCAACGACCATGTACACGTGCACGAGCACGATGTGTTGGTCAGAATTTTGCTTGGGGTAGAGCAGGGAAGTGCTAAGGGTTATCTCGAGTTTTACTCGAAGCGAATAGGGGATGGACTCGAAGTAAATCTGGGAAGGCTCGAGTATTTCGTTCTAGTGTTGTTAGTGAACCTGTACTGTTATTTTTACAAACCCGTTCCTTTATTTTTGAATGTGAATGGTTTTATAACCAATGTGAACTAAGTTATGAAATAAGTTTAAAAATGAACTCGAGTGAAATTTAAAACTGATTTGTGAATAAAGTTTAAAATTTATGTTAATGTAAATAAATGGTAAAGTATTTAAAGGTGTTTTAACGTGTAAGTTTTTAAGGGGTTTTGGGAAATTGTTTTAAACTTTATATTAGGATAGATGGGAAATTAATCAAGAAGTATGCTTTGAAATAATTACTTATTAAGGATAATTAGTGGAAGTAATTTAAATGAATAATCATTTAATGTTATAATTTGGAATTGATTAATTTGATTGTTTTAAGATTTTAAGTAATTAATTAATTAATGGAATTAAAGATTTATTAATAATGGAATTAATTATTGGTTAAGTAATTAATTAAGAAAGAATCAAGATTTATAAGTAATATGAATTACTTATTAAATTTATGGAGTTAATCGAATTGTTCAAATTAAATTTCTTAAGTTAATTTATTCAGAATAATTAATTGATAATTTGTAATTATAAGTTTAAATGGATTAACTAAGGTTTAAATTAATAATCACTTGACGATTTGGAAAATAAAAAAATTACTTGGAGAAGTAATGAATAAATAATTACTGAATGTAATTAATTAAATGATAATTTAAAATGTGAATTAATTATTTGTTAATAAATCAAAGGATTAATTAATAATGGCAATTAATTAAGATTAATTTAATAATTAAAGATTCATTGATTCATTGATTTAAGAATGCTTAGTTAATAATTAAGGGTTAACCAATAAATTTGAAAGAAAGATTTTCAAATAATTTGTAATTAAATTACGATAATTAACCCGGATTATTAAATTGATACATCTGATTTAAATTAATCAGTTGATTAATAAATTCACTTGTGAATGTTTAGATTCCATTGAATGTTGAATTGTTTGATATTCCGATATATGATGCTTTGTGATACATCCTGATTTATGATGTGATCTGTAATTTACTTATCTGCGATACATATCTGTTTCTGTGATATATTACTATGTGAATATGAAACCCTTGACCCGTAAACGACATTTGAATTTCGATGCGACAGGGAGTCGGATTCCAGTTGGTTATCCGAAACCCACATCGAATTATAATTGTGAATCTTTGTGACTGATAAATTTATTTTATCTATGAATCTGTGAATGAAGATAAGCGTTATCGATTTTACCGCTTATCGATATATCTGTGATGATTGATGTTGCACTATTGTGTGAAACCCCTGGACCACACTTTTACACACACAAATATGGATTTCACGTGGAAATCGGTTAAGTCACAGATAATTTAAATTTGATGTTTTTGAAATTGAAATTTTAATTTCAATTGATTTTGAAATCGAAAATTTGGGTTTAAAATAAAAAGCTTTTGAAATGGAATTTCAAAGATAAAAGTTATTTTGAATAACTTAATCGAGTTTTGAAAATTTAAATAATTAGATTTAAATTTGAATTCAAAATTGAAATTGAATCCTATGTTTGAAACTAGGGACTAAAGAAGACATAAAATGTGTTTATATGAATTTAAACCATTTTAAAAGTATAAGTTGAGAATTTGGATATTTAACCCAAAGAACCTTAACTCGTATAAATGAATCAGATTTCCAGAATGAAAACCGTTTGTTTTCAAAGAATAAAAGCTTTTAGATAAGAAATGAAATTCCAGTTTAATTAAAGGAATTTCAAGTGAATTGAAAAATGGATTTTCCAAGTTATGAATGAATCTTTTTGAAAGCTATGAATTGAATCTGTTTATTTATAACAGATTTAAAATGATGTTTTGTTAAACCATTCGAAATGAAATTGTTTTGAAAGCTATTTGTTAAATCTTTGATTTAAAGATTCAACGAATTTATTAATCTGAAATGGAAATCGATTTGGAAAATCTGTAAATGAATCTTTGTGAAATTAAGTGAACTTTGTGAATTAAATCTTTTTGTTTAAAAATGATTAAAATGGAAATTTGTTTAACCATTTGAAAGAGAAAGTTTGGGTTTAACTTGTGACTTAATTGAAATCCCATTATCCATTTGTTTTTGAATATTGCGCTCACTATTCGGGTTAGCTGGGAAAAGACATCTGTGTCATATAACCCATTCCGAATAGTGATACGTCGTATATGGATTGCATTTGAAGATCGGTGTTGAAGACCGGATATTTTCGAAAATGAAAGGACAACCTGTCGAATGTCTCTGCACTGGGTAGCTCCCGGTATAGAGATTTATATCACTCTTTTTGTGATGGGAAGTCTGGACGTGATTTGAAAATTATCCGGATTTGCAAGGGCTTCGTGAGAAGTGCCTTCGGTTCTGTTCGATCCCGGAACAGACTTGTATGGATACATGTCTGACATTACACTTTGAGATATAAAGCCGATTTCTTTCAAATACATTTCTGTTGGTGGCGGAGAATTTATTCTCTTAGCTTAACACCCTTCTCTGAGACGTACGAGCTCAGAGGTTATGTAGTTGAAATTTATCAGCGATATATTCCCAATTTGGTAATGTGGCATGCTGAGTGTTGCTGTGTGATGATCAGTGTTTGATCATTTGCGATATGATCATTTATTTGATCTTATATCTTGTGATCATAGGTTGATCATTTGTTTGACCCGAAGCATGGCTTTGTGACAAAGCGTAGCTTTGTGGACGAGACTTCGTCGAGCCTCACACCCCGGAAATGGTCAAAACAGGAAGGATGCGGCAAGGTTCTAGGGAGTAGCGCCCCTTAGTGTATGTCATTCCTTCTGGATAAAGGTGGTATCATGGTATGGAGCCCAGATACTTAACCTCTGTGGTTGCTGCAAATTTATTACTTTGTGGTTGTTGCGAATCGAGGATCCTCGGGAAGATCGGTGACGATCGGGGGATGGCATACGCGTGTCAGTAGTTACCTATTTTTGCAGAGGTAACCCGGCCTTGTGTTGGCAGAGATCCGGTTAGGTTCTCGGGTCGTCTATTCCAGGGACGTACCCATCGTGGAAAAGGAAGTTCCTTAGCCTGACCATTTGTTGGAAATCCAAAGAAACAATACGAGCCTTGTACGGTTTTAGTTGTATTACCTGCCATGGAATGTGGCGGTAACCTGCTGTTGAACATGGTAGCTATAGTAGGCATACGATACTGGTCGTATGTTGGCTAAGATTAATACTATACTTTCAAAATGTTTTCTGCACTATGCACTAATAATAATATCAAAAGAGTTTTCTTTTGCGTAGTAAGCATCTTTGACTATCATAAGAAGAAATCTCCTCCAATTCTGCGTTTGCATTGTGTGTGTGGTGGGAGGTCTTATGGTAGTTTCATTTTCCAAAAACATTGCAGTTTTCAATGTTTAAATTCTTTTGTGTTGTTTAAAGATAAACTATTTTTATTGCTCACACCAGTCCCATGACTGATCCGGAGTTTATTGTTTATTTCCTAAACTCTGGATGCTCATAATTTTCTACACGAGCAGTCTAGAGTTGGGTTTTTCAGATAGTCAGGTTCAATAGATTTTCTGGAGCTAGTTCAGTCTTTGGATCGGACTGCACTTGCTTATTCTTGGTGTATCGTTATTGGGAGTTCGAGATACTGCTGGAGTTCTCTCTTGAAGACTATCTTAGTGTTATTTGTTCCGCTGCTGATGTTAGTTATCTATTTTTCTTTCTGCTGCTATTTGTTGTATCATATCTCTGATGTATATAGATATTCATTGTATCATCATTGTATCTGGATATTGTATCAGATGTTGTATATCTATATTCTTTTTCTTTTATTCCGCTGTGTTATTTACTTAACTGTGTTATAAGCTCCGAAGAACCAGATTTGGCATTTGAATCTACGGCATTCGAGTACGATGTAAAGTACGGGTGCCGATTTTCGAAGGCCAACTTTTGGGTCTTTACACCTTTGATTCGGGAGTCTGGCTCGAGGTGGGCGATTGATGCGGCTCTGCGTTACCACCAGCCCGGAAGTGTGATTGGTATATCTACCCTGGCATTGCCTAGTTGTGTCGTGTCACCTACCCTAGCGTGCCTTTTACGAGTTTGATTTGTGTCGTACCTATGGAGTATCCTCTGGTAGCTCCAGTTTACGGGGTATTACGGTACTGTATAGACTATTGGCAATATAAAATGTGTTAAGGTGGAAAATGTAAAGCCTTAACGCTATTTTTAAATAGTTTATTTTACTTTAGACATTATTATAATACCGTATATTACTACATAGTAGATAGTTTAACGGATTCTTAGAGGATGGTTATCCCAAACATCCTTTAAGTTACTTGTATTTCAGTTGATATTTCACTTGAGTTGGATTTATTGATATCAGAATGTTAATCCTGACTCGAGTGTTTTGTGTTTTGCTTTACGCTCAGGTTAGACTGAGTGATACAACATTTGAGACTCGCCTTTGGAGTTGGAGCTTCGCTTGGAGATCCAGCTATCTATCCAGTTTTCTGTTATTCAGTTGATTCCAGTGATGTATTCTGATCTTGTATTTGACTATTGTACTAAGACTTCTATGTATTCCAGACCTTTGTTGTATCTTGTTAACTCTGTTATATATATATATAGTAGCTTCATGAACTACTATTCTTTTGTTTCCACTGCTTATTGATATATTACTTTGTGTCTATGATTCTGTGATTATTTTATTTACTGTATATGCTGAGTTTTGCCAAATTTAAATTAACAATCTGATATTTTAAGCAATTCAAATTCGACATGTATAGATGCGAATGGTTGAAAATTTCAGGATGTTACATGTGGTATCAGAGCTCTGGTTTTAGGCAAAACTTAGCATATGTAGTAAATTTGATTATAGAATCACTTTCGTTCGAATTGAACCTCTTCCTCTTCGACTCGATTTCCTTTGAATTTTGGAACTCTCCCTATTCGTTCTGAAATCCACTCTTGTCTTCCTGTATCCAAATTCTTCTTGATCATGGAGTATCCCATAGCTCCACTGTATGATTTGTAAAGGGGTGAAACTCCTTTACAATGAGCATTGATTTACCGGAGATGTTTGTATCTCCGGTTTAGATGCTGTTATCTCTTGCTTAGCCCGAACTCTATTTCTTTTGTGATCCGATGCCGATTTATCTCAGAATTCTGCATCGATCTTATTCTTGAAGTTACGGTTGACCCGGTTAGGATCACCCGCGATTAATATCAGTATATCCATCTTTCTACCTTGTTATTTAATCATCTTATCTCCCATTCAAGCCTATCTCCTTAGTAAAATTCTGTTTGATTAGAGTTCATCTAATTTGAATCCTTATCTTTGTTTTAAATCCATTCTGGAATCATCGAGTGAGGGAGTGTATTTGTATATATATTAAAATGTTTTATAGTGTGTTGTTTGAGTTGTTGATGTTGATTTGGGTTTTCGATTGATTCATTTGATCAACCCTATCGATAGGAATTCCAAAACACTTGAACAGAGCAAACTGACACAATATTATTTTCAAATTTGATAAATGAAATAAATTTGAATGATTATATTATAAATGTATAAGTAAAATTTTCTGGAATTTTATAAGTTAATTAAATTGGTTATTTGAAATAATAATATTTGGTTATCATTTATTGTTCTATAAATGAATTTATAAACATTGTTTATAAATTGATTTAGAATTGAAATGAATTTAAATCAGGAATTTGAGAATTTAATTTCCGGTGATTTCAAACTTTGGTTTTAAAGTTTTAAAATATATATTATTGAAAGTATTTTCGAATAGAAATCATTTCCAAGGAACTTTTAAATGTTTAAATCAGTGCTCTCCTCTTTTGTCGCTGGAAAATAATTTCAGTGATGGCGGCCGCATCATCGACATTCATTTTCGAGTTTCGAAGTGGAGAGACCATTCAGTAGCTTTGCTACATTTTTGTTTTAGAAATTAATTTTGTTTTGAATTTCTTAAGTATGACTTAATATATATATGTATGATTTAATTTAATATATATAGTGTGTATATATATATATTTATCTATAAAATGGTTTGAAGTTAATCGGAAATCAAATTCTTAAATTTATGTTAAAGGTGATTTTAATTATAAAATGAAGCCAAAATTTTGAATAAATATTTAAATTTGAAATAATTTAGTTGGGAAAGGTTTACTTGTATAGTACCCAATTTCATTCTAATACAACTTACCTAAATCATTCCGAAGTTGAATATGTAATTGGATAATATACAATATAAAATGTCTTTATAAATAAAATTTGAGTGGTTATAATAAATGTTATGCACTTAAATTTTAATTATAAAAATGTTAATTAAGATAAATAGGATAATAAGTTAATTAAAAAATAAATGAGATAAATAAAAAAAAGTTTATTTTGAGGGAATTAATAAATTGAAATTAAATCAACTTAATGAAATACCTTGAATTTAAAATCAATTATCGAATTTTAATTAATTTAGGTTGAAAACTACGTGGTTTTAAATTAATTGTTTTATTTTGTTTTTCAATCTATTTTCTTCTGGTTGTTTTTTGTAACGACCCGATATTTTCAACCATTCGCATCCGCACATGTCGGACTTGAATTGCTCAAAATACCGAATTGTTAATTTATATTTGGCAAAACTCAGAATATACAGTAAATAAATAATCACAGATCACAGACACAGAGTAATATAATGAAGCGGAAACAAAGAAATAGTAGTTCATGAAGCTACTATATAAATACATCAGATTTAAGTAAGATACAATAGGAATACCAAGATACAACAGGAGTAACAGTATGATAATCAGGTACAACTCCGAATACAACTGGAATCAACTGGATAACAAAATGAATAGATATCTGGATCTTCAAAGCAAAACTCCAGCTTCAAAGGTGAGTCTCTAATGATGTATCACTCAGTCTGACCCGAGCGTAAATCAAAACACAAAACACTCGAGTTAGGACATACATACTTATACAATGTAAACCAACTCAAGTGAACTGTAATAAAGGTACAAGTAACTTAAAGAATGCTTGGGATCGCCCATTCTTTAAGGATCCGTTAAACTATCTACTATGTAGTAATATTCGCTATTATAATAATGTCTAATATAAAATAAACATACTTTTTAATAGTGTCAAGGGGTTACCCATATAGCCCTTAACACGTACTAGTCCCAGTAGTCTATCTAGTATTAGCATACTCCCAAAATGGGGGCTACCCTCGATACTCCACAGGCTACGGGAGAAATCACAACTCGTAGTAAAGCTCGATATGGTAGGTGACATGGCACACAAGGCAATGCCAGGGTAGATATACCAATTACGCACACGGACTGATGGATACGCATAGCAGCCACTACCGCTCCATCTCTGACAACACTCCCAAATCAAGGGGTGCACCCAAACAATCACAAAGTAATAAAATGGTATCGAAGAAGTGCGTCTGATAAGAGGTGCTACCTCACTGGCCCAAGATCGCTCCTGTTTTAGCCACCTTATGCCAACTCATGGGAGTTGGGTCCACGTATATACCTTAGGATCGTCGCCACCATCCTACTTCATTCTGGAAACTCCACCGCATACACAGTTGTCAAAGTGGTTTTCGGTATCGACAGAGAGTATGTCCATATCTGATCCCGGTCTCTTTAACAACCAATCGTTATTATAACCCGTGGTTATAAATTTAAAACAGTTTATACTTCAAAATAGAATATCATTTCAAATCCAAATTTTTATCAAAATAAAGATTAAATCAATTCCAAACCATTTCAATATATTTAAAATATCATATCATTTAAAAACTTCATTTCAAATCATTTCAATATATCAAAATATCATATCTTTCCAAAACTTCATTTCAAATCATTTTAATATATCAAAACATCATAACTTTCCAAAACTTCATTTCAAATCATTTTAATATATCAAAACATCATATCTTTCAAAAACTTCATTATCAAATCATCATTTGAGTTCAAATCCAAATATTCAACTTTAAATACCTTTTAAATTCAAAGATATCATTCATTTATTATCATTTCAAGTCACCTTTTAAATAATTTATATTTCAATCAAAATAATTCGTCTAAACCATTTAAAAGTGTAATTATTATACTTTCAAATCAAGTATTCAATTTCCAAAGTTTTAAACTATTCTGAGTTCATTTACCAAGTTAAAAACCATAAACATTGAAAATTTCAGCCTTTCACGGCATTCAGTAAAAGCTGTTATAAGTTATTCTTGAAAACATTTCAATTCAGCAAAGACAGCATTTTAAAACTGCTGTTAAATCTCAGTTTAGTTGAAATTTAGTTTAAAACAGCAAAGACAGCATTTTCAGAAATGCTGTAATAGCTCAGGTCTCAAATTAAAGGGTTTCATTAAATTCAGCAAAGACAGCAGACCACTACAGCAGTTACAGAACTGCTGTAATAGACCTGAGTCAAGTTTAGTCTATTTAGTTCAACTACAACAACTACAGCATTTCAGAAATGTTGTAATAGCTCTTTTATTCAATTTTAGTTCAAATCAGAAATCATAGCATTTCTGAATGCTATTAAAAGGAATTTCCAGATTTTAGTGTATTTCCAGCAAATAATAAAATTCATTTTAAACCCTTTTTACATTATAAAAATCATGTTTTTAAAATTCAAAAATGTTCATTAAAATACCTTTTTACATATGATTTTATAAAGTAAACTTTACAATAAAATCCAATTTTTCAATAGTTTTACTTAACACTTCAAATATACAATTTTCCCATTTTACCTTTTACAATTTATTAACACTTACATTTTCAAATTACCATTTCACAAATTAAACTAAATTTCCAATTTATTTAATTAATTTAAACCTTTAATTAAAACCAAATTTCCCATTTCCAAGTCAAGTTATATTTCAAAATTTCACATTTAAGCATTCATTCATTTAACCATTTTAATTCATAGAAAAATCAATAATACTTTATTAAATCATTTAAATTCAAATTTAAAACAAATTATCATATTTTCCATTTCCAAATATAATTAAATTTCATTTTATTCATAACTTAAATATCATTTAAACCAAAATCCAAATTTCCAAACTTAGTTATATTTCAAAATTCAATTTAAATCATTCATTTATTCAACATTTTTAACTTATAGAAATATCATAAATTCTTTATTCAAACCATTTAAAATCTATTTAAATCAAATTTTCATAAATTTACATTTTAAAATACTTGAAAATAATCAAAAACACTTTATACAATAACCACGGGCCTATATATAGTTTTCTAACCTAGGTCAAGTGATACGGATATGTATCATTTTAATCCGCGGTTTACAAAGAAAAACCCGGGTTCTATCATTTCAAACCCGCAATCCCAAGTCAAAATAAATTAAATAAAAACCGTTCAGGCCTATCATTTCAGCCCATAACGATTTTTCCCTATTCTAAAGTCCATTCAGGTATGTATCATTTCAACCCATAGTGATTTCTATACTAACAGGGAACTTGCAGTGTGATAAACAGATATAAATGAACAATTAACAACATATATCAGTAACAGATGATATGATAGATAAATAAACAGGTTTAACATCATATAATATATAACATAATATTCTACACATTCAATTGTTGTCAATTCACATTTGCATAAGTATAAAATGTCGTGTGAGATTTACTCACCTTTTTATGCTGGAGTTTTCAAATCAAATGACACAAACGGATACCAGAAAGCACGATGACACAATGATGGATTCAAATGGATGAGAACCAAGCTAATGAACATGTGTTACAACCTAAAACAAAACCAAGATAAATCAAAATTCAATACAACATTGAATTTGAATAACTTTGAAATGAAAAGCAAATCGAACACACAAAAACTTTTGCCTTGTTTTCTACATATGCTTGCACGGACTAGGTGATGTTTTGGTTCAAGTTTGGACATGCTTTGGTTCAGGTTTGATCATGGTTTGGGTCTGGTTTGGACTAAGGGATGCACGGCTACAAGCTAGAGATGATGGGGAAGGTACAACATAGGCATGTGAAGAGTTTTATGCAATATGGTGGAGTTTTGGTTCATTTTTGGCTCGGTCTACAAGGTGTTTGGGCTCGGCTATACATGTTTCAGATCTGGACAGAGGAGATGGCTGAGAGTAATTGGTCATATCATGATGGTGGTGGAGCATGGGGAGGTGGCCAAGGTGATCTAAGGTGAAGGTGATGAAGACTAGGTGGCTAGGCATGCAATTTGGAAGGTTTTGTGCAACTTTTGAGGTGTTTGTCTTCATTTAAAGGCCATGGCCTGATCTGGTCAGAGGGGAAGAGAGGAGTTTGAAGCCATGGAAGGGGAGGAGGAAGGTGGTGGAGGCTATGGTGGAGATGGTGGAGGGTTTGGCCGAGCATACAAGCAAGAAAACAAGGCAAAACAATGTAAAAATTGAAGAAAAAGTGAAGAGAAAAGTAGAAAAATAGGAGAGGCCATTACCAAAATTTTCAGATCAAAAGCTTGGCCGAAATTTTGATGGAATGAGAAGTAAATTCATGTGAAAAACAAAATAAAACATACGGCTACAAATGAGAAAAGGAACAACCAAAAGATGAAGAGATTTGGCAAGTGAAAAGTCATTGTTTTTAACACTTGTCTCTTTAAATTTCCACTTTACATTAACCCAAAATAAACAAATAAAAACTCATTAAATAAAATAAAACAAACTGAAATAAAGTGAAAAAGAAAAATAAATAATTTATTTTAGGAAAATATGAAGGTAAATAAAGAAAATAGCTTAATATCTTGAAACTAGCTTTTAAAATTGCAAACCCAATACACTTAATTTTGGAAAAATTATAACAACACTTCTAAACAAATAAAAAGTCAAGTAAATAAAATAAATTCTGAACAAAATAAAGTGGAAATGAAAATAAAATAAGATTTTAAGAAAATAGAAAATAAATAAAGAATTTCTTTAATTAAATGAAATTGGAAATTAGAAATTATAAACATAATACAACTGACATTGGAAGATGTTTATTACACTTTGAAAAATGTTTTAAAACCAAAATATATAAATAACATGTTATTTTACCCATATAAATATAAATTAGAACATTACATGACCAAATAAAATATTATTTATATAATTTAAATAAACAATTTTTGTTAAATACAGCAAATTACACACAATATTTAAATGGGCATAACTTTCACATTATAAATCAGATTTCGACGAAACGAAAAGCAGCATTCTTGAAATTTAATCTAATTTCATAATAAAAGATAAAATTCAAAATTTCAAATATTTAAATTTTAAATTTAAAAGTCAAAGTTTGACCATATTGACAAAAATTCATAGTTCTGGAGAATACTCCATTTATTCATGTTTGGAATTATAATTTTCATACAAATCAAAATTTATATTTAAAATAACAAAAATTATCCATTTTAATACATTATGTTAAATACGATTACAGGTACAATCGCGTCTATGTATTCATCTAGAACCCAACTTTAATACATTAAGATTATATATGAAAATACAATGGTGGTCTTCTAACTTTACATATCAAATGTAATCTACAAAGTTAATGTTTAATGATCATTTCCAAACTTGTAAGATTATGGTACATGCGACACATGCGAATTTTTTTCAACCACTAAACTGATTGATCTGTTGTTAAGCATGAAATTGGTTACCTATTCAACAGTCAGACCTTATAAGTTGACTTTTCTATGTTCTTAGATTGTCGAACTAAGGTGCTTCCCCTGTTTGCTAGAATCAAGTGTGCATTTTAGAGGAAATTCCTGCAAGATTAAACATTTTTTATATCTAAATAAATGAATTATATAAATTTCATGCATTCTTATTATTCAAGTGTTTTTACAATGAGTTACCTATCATACTAAGAAAAAGATGAGAAATGCATATGTGGTAGTTTAGCGGCCTAACCCAATTTACATAGATTAAGTATGTTTATAATCTGTCATTAGGGTACATTTTTCTTACTGAAATTTGGCAGTGTCGCCCATGTTCAATAAATATGCGACATCTTTTCATGACAATTTGATATAGAAAACCATTTTTGAAATCACGACTGTCTTCCTAAGAATTTAAAATAAGAATACCCCTTTTTTAAATCAATACATATGTCAACTTGATATGGGAGTTAATTTTCTATTTTTTGCTAATAAAAGGGTTATTAAATTGTATATCAAAATGGTGGATTAATGGTTAACACAGCAACAATGATATACCTCTAATGATATTGAAATATTATGGTGTAAAAATAAAATAAAATTAACAAATTATTGTGTCACAAACAGTGTACAGTTGATTTTTTTTTGGTTTTCAAATATTTGCAAATGTCAATTTATAAGCATGTATGCAGTTAATTAGCATTTTCAAATATTTTTTGGTTCAAATCAGCAGTACCATCGTCCAAGTAATGATCAAATAGTAAGCTACAGGCTACATCTTATCAATACATGAAATCAAGTACAAACAGTGACCACAAACTCAGAATGAAATTGGAACTTAATGAAGTAAAAAAACAAAATCAAATATGTTGATAATATGTTAAGAAACCTGATCAATAACATGCTGCCTCACAAATTCATGGTGATCGGTCGTCTGATAAAATTGGTCTGATAGTGGTGATCGGTAGTTTTGGATTACCATGGGGCATTTTCACGGTGAATATGCTACACTGGTGAATCGTGTGCTGCGATAGGAGGATCATGGCGATGATATTTCAGGCTGATTTCGATAGTAGAGGATCCAAGTAGCTATGGATTCGATCTATGATGTTAGAAAGAATGTGAGGAGGAGAGAGAGTAGAGGGATGACAAAGAAGTTCGGATCTGATAACAAAATAGTTTTTGATTTAGGGTTTCATGACAACCGACGAAGAGTAATTTGGATCGAAGGGTAATTTTGGTAACTCAAAAAGACACGGTTGAAATTAGTTCACGGAATTCTCATTATTAATAGTAAAGATAAAGATGTTACTCAAACATTGTTACTATAAACCCTTTTCTTTTATAAGTTCTACTTTTAATTTTTTCTATCTTTTTATAAAAGATTTCATACTTGTTATTATTTTTAAAATTCCATTATTGAAGATCTAAGTATATTCATAATCATTTAACAATATTTTTCCACTCTAAAATGTAATTCGAGGGTTTAAAAACAAATGTTACTAAATCATTATTTATGAAAAACCCAAAACATTCCATACTTTAAACATTATCTTTAAAACTTTCTTTTTAAAGATTTTATTATACTTATAAGGGTTTAAAACAAATGTTACTTAAACATTGTTTGCTACAACCCAAAACCATTTGCGTATATTTTTGTTTAAAATATTCATAATTAAATATCTAATTATATTCCAAGGTATAATTAATAAGGGTTAAGAACAATTGTTACTAAAACATTGTTTACTACAACCCAAAACCATTCTTATACTTATTGTTAACTTTAAGACATTCATTAAAGTTCAAAGCACATCCACCCTTATTAACTAAGATAGTACACTTTTAATTGGACTTCTCAGAATAATTTATTTTAACTTAAGTGTTAAAATTCAAACTTCATTTACAACATTTATAAATACTTGACTTACTTTTTAAAACTTATGTAAAACCTTTTTAAAATGATATATATATATATATGTATGTATGTATGTATGTATACTAACTTTTTATAAGATAAAATATTTAATAATAAAAACACTTTAGAAAGATACTATATTACATAAGCTTCTATTGATTTTAATAAGATATTTAACTAAATTTCTTAAAACTATATATATAACTAAAAATACTTTAAAAATATTTATGTTACAGTTTAAAATATTTATATTAAATATTACTTAAAATTACTTATTTTATAATTTATTTAAAAACCATAAAAAACATGTTTTATAATTTAAAACCCTTTACTTTAAAAATTCATAAATAATTATAAAAATATATTTGATATTTTTCTAGTAATAAGTACACTTACAGTGCTTATTAAAAATATGAAGAAGCCCCTAGGATGTCTTTCAAAGTTGACTTTAAAAATCATTGAATGCAAGGCATTTTCAAAGTACCGCCATAGCGACCAATTCCCTTATGTCAAACACACCAAAACATGTGTGAAGAACAACCAAATATATTTTTTCACAATATAATCAAATTTTAACCAATTTAACATATTTTAGATACAAAGGATTTCAAAGTGCATTTATGGCGACTTTTTCGCTCAACCATTCACAACACTCTATCAAACATGTAAACAACAAGTCTTGTCCATGATACATGTTTCAGAGGGTTATAAGAGATATTATACTATATATGATATTGTCACTTACTTTCCAAAGGAAGGAGGGGTCCAAAAGTAATTACTTTCATTATTATCTATTTTAATTTATATTTTAACAACAAAAAATACACACATAACATATATGAATTAAATGGTGAATTAACTTACCCAAGTCCAAGCCAAACCAAGACGTAGTAAATCTCTCTATAAGTGCAACGGTAAAGACGGTGTCTCGATTGGACTTCGTATGCAAAAGATATGAATTTTATAAGACTTCGAATTAAAATAGTAATTAATTAACTTAATTAATAAATAATTTACCTAATCCTTTCTTCCCCTATCTCCAAATCCATTTCCTGTGCAAGTCGTGCATGTACAAACCTAAAACTATGAATCCACTCTCCCCAATTTCTTCTCCTCTACTCGACAAAATCGTGAATCTTCGATTGCATCGCAATCCACTTTGCGTTCTCTCCGCATTCCACCCCACTATAAAGAGCTTGACTCCCCTCCTGAGAGGCAACCAACTACCGACCCCTCATCCCCACATGTCGCATTTTGCCACAGTCCATCGAAGCTCTCCGACCAACACCAATTGACTTTTTTTCACGTGCCAGTTCTATCTGTACCACCTTCGGCCTCCTCTTTCTAGTCACGACCCTTGTAGCCCTAATCAGCAACCAAACTATCGCGATTTTCTACCTACAACAGGAGCTTGCCTAACTACTTCCATTCGTCTTCTTTTCGAACCAATTTTTCAAGGCAGCCTCCGTTCGTCAAACCATAGCCTCAGGCTGCTTTACCTCCATCAACCATTCATGGCAACAAAAAATGACACTTGGCCAAGCATTGCCGCACCCTTCGATGTTCACATAGATTCGAAGCCCTCGCTTCCCCGAGTCTAACAAATCAAAGCTAAGGTCTATCGTTGTTTGTAGCTCTCGAAATAATTAAATGAATGTGGTGGCAGTGTTACTTTGTTTATAGGAGAAGAGGGAGAGAGTGAAAAAGTGAGGAGAGTAGAGTGAAGGTGTGGGGTTATTAATAATAAAATGTATATTATATTTGATTTCTCAAATTAATCGACACACGTTACGAGCACATAGTACATCTGATTACCATGAAACTCATCGATGCAAGTCACCACATTATTCTGGTTACGATGACACTAGTTATATCACAATTCGAGATGGTCCTTCGGGGTGATAATTTCACGCATTTCGTTATCGTTTATCGATAAAATGATTTTCGGTCACATTATCGATTTTTCTTTGAACCGTTTTTTTGTAAACATTTTTCTAAAAAAATTTACCATCATTAGTTATTAATTAAAAGAGGTTAACAAGGTTATTGAATTAATTTTATCACATTAAATTCAAGATTCAAATATTTAAATAATTCAGATATTTAAATAAAAAGTGTTCGAAATTCCGAGTCGTTACATATCATAAGGAGGAGTGACTTTTGAGGTTGAATCTTATTCGTTTTTAGGTACATTTGAATAATCGAATCTTTTTTGCATGTCATGTTATTTACTTCTGTTTTATATTATGTGAACTTATCATAGACAACTACCTGTATGCCAAATACACATGTTCATGTCTGTAATAATTCATCGATGAATTTCAACGAAGTATATGGAACCGTTTTGGTATCATTAGATCTATAATGGCATATATCTATATGAATCAATATGAAGCCAACTCATTTGTTGCTCCCATCAAATGAATCATTCTAAAGAGTTCACCAACCTTTTTGTTGCTCCCACTAAATGGGTGCTTAACACTTATTCTTTGAGGTACAATTCACTAGTATCATATGATAAAGATTTATTCTCCTATATATATCATAGTCCATAATCCCAAAAATAATTGCTAAAATTTTAGATACTTCTGTGTTATATAGCTAGTGCAGCAAATACCGTTATTTTAATAGGTTTATTTCATAATGAATATTCAAAATATTCATAACAAAATTCATTTTCAGTCAATATTGAAAACAATTATTATTTCATAAATAAAATTCGATATATTTATGTAAACAAGTTTTTGTATCTTGATGCATCCACTGATAAATATTATATGACATGCTCCTATAATTCCGCCATTACTAAAATAGCGTATGAAATACAAAGCTCAATTCGACCACTTATTATGCACTATTTTTTCCAATGCAACTAGTTTACAATCGAGAGTATTCGACTAGATTTCTTGAACATGTAGAAATGACCTTTATAGAAAACACTTTTCTATATAAAAAACACAATTGGAGTAAAAATACATTTATTATTCTATATTGAGTATCTACAAGTATTTTATACAATTTTGTTTCTAATGTCTCTTTGTGAAGTAGAGGTAACCATTCATGCTATTCATAATGACTATGCCTAAGTTTCATCCACTCTCGTATATTTGCCTTCCTTTCAAATGGTCAAACAATTCAAAAGAAATACTTAATACAAGACCATAGTGAATTCTTTACAAAAATGCATTCGGTCATCCTTTACATTTAAGGATGTCAAGTAAGTAGCATTTTACATAAACTGACCAAACCAACGTTTCGGCCATCGAGTTCCTAGGTACATCTTGTAGCTCTTTGTCCGCATTACTTCTAATACAACAACATTCTTATTGTATCCAATCGCATTAAACACATTACCTTGAATTATGGTTTACTAGCTCATTTCAAATGAAACAATTTCATCGAGATTTCGTACACTTGAATATAATTATTTACTATACAACATTTCTATATTATATAATATGGATCAAATATCCACATTTTGTATTTCTTTAGAGTTCAAAACTCATAAACAATAAATAGTCTTAGGAAAATAAACATTTAAGTGACTAAGTTATGAATGTACTTAGTAGTGTATAGTTAGGCTCTTGCATGGATCTTAAAACGACAACATGCCAAAGGATTTAGGGAAAGTAAATTTTATATTTCTTTTTCAAATCTTTAATCTAGTTCATTTATATATCTTAACTGATAATCATTTCATCAATTTTGTTAATTGCATAAATTTATCGATGTTGATTTAACTTTATACAATAAATGTTCTTACTGTAGTAGAAATGATAGATGGTTACAAACAATGAAGAGCATGTGATAGTAGTTGTGTTGTAGATGGGCTCACTATATTAAAAGAAAATTTCGACACGACTATGGTGCGATTAATAATTATCATCTACTCCTCAAAGTTAACATGATAGCCCTTCAAACTTTTGCATTATGAAGGATTTGAGGATTCACATAAGTCATTACCCGGAGTTTTAAGTATATATGGAAGACAATATTATTTCGAAGGAATTTATGTAGAGAAAAAGGTGAAAAAGATGAATTTCGTTTACTATATTCTTACATTCTTTTTGAAAGAAGAAAGAGAAAGGAGAAGGAATGAAAATGATGTAGATTTTCCTGTTTCTCTTAAACAAATCAATGCAAATAAATATATATTTCAAAAATGACAACGGTTGCTTATTATAATAATTTATAGAATACAAAAGATCAAGAAATGAAAAGACTTTGAGTTGTATGTAGTTATCCAACAATGTAGTATCATGTATGTGAGTAACAAACATCCAAACGTAGGCATAATTTGGTAATGTTTACCTGTTAATACTCGCTCTGTAATGCTACTGTTTGTACCAAAAGTTGGGCAAACACTCAAACAGATTGAAGCATAGAATGAAACAAAAAAACTAAACGAAAAATAAGATAAAACAACACACAACAATTTATAGTGGTTTGGCCAAACTCTGGCATATGACCACTTGAACTTGTAATGGTTTTTAGAGATTTTACAAACTGTGTTCTTACAGTTCAGTACTCATAACTTGGTGAGAATCTAGTAGAGTGACAAAGTAAATTGGAAAGTTCAAAAAATAGAAAAAGGTCCTCAAAATAGTGCCCCTCTCCTCCTATTTACAGATGTTGATCAGCGAAATAGGAACCAATATTTTCTACCCATGCTCTCCTCGTTCAGGAGGATGATCGAGAAGAAGATCATGGCCACGTTCATAAGTCGTGAGTCAACTCGGTACCGAGTTGGGCTCCACAACTCGATGTCGAGTTGTCACTTAGACAATTTTGGTCTTCAGTCTTCGTACTTCTTGTCTTCTTCGAGTGGAAAGCTGGTGACCAATCTCCTTTAGCCTCATGTGGTTTTCTAACTATGACTCGTGCTTTGACCACCTTGAAGTTGTATGCTGAGTTCGCAGGTAGGGATCGGTACCGAGTTGGTGGGGTTAACTCGGTACTAAGTTGTAACTCTATATATTTTTTGCTAACTTTCTTTTATGCCACTTGGTTCTTCTAGAAAATAGGCAGTTCCCTTCGAGTTGTAAGAAAGGTTCCACATTAAACTCTTTACTATGGTTGAATTTTGGCCTTTCGATTATAATCATGGATTTCTGGTTTACTATCCGATCATTCAATGGTTATGATTCGTCTAGATATAGCCTGACTCAAAGGCAAGATAACACTTGCCCCCCTAAAGTATACCTTGTCAACAAGGTACGCTTTGGATTAAGACAAGCTACTGATTTAATGCTTTGCTTTAAATAGATTTCTTTATTCTTTGAACTGTCTTCACAAATCAGTGAGTCTTTTGTGGGTCGTTGCATCATGAATAGTTTTTTGGATTCACATCTCTTGGGTAATATAATAGTTGAAGCCTACGGTTCAAGTCTGTTATCAGAGCTTTGGAAGTTCTGAAGGTACTTTCCTCTAACTGGTCTGGTAGAGCTTTGACATCTAGAGTTTGCATTTCCTTTGCGTCATGAACCTCACTTTCTATTTTCCTTCTCTATTTATTTTTTTCTTTTCTCCTTTATATATGTGTGTGTGTGTGTGCGCGTGCGTGTGTGTACTGATCTGTGACCCTTGGGTTGGCACTCCATATTTAGCATATTTTCTTAGGCGATCCCATACTTAAGCGAACCCGCCACTTTTCCTCTCTTCATCCGCTCATTGTATTTGCTTAAGCATTTCTAGGTTCACCACTTTCTATAGGCGAACCTTCACTTATCACTACCACCACTCTCCTCCTACAGATTTGATACACATGAACCAAACCATCAATTAGATTTGATTTTCAAGCTGAGCATAGAGTTACGTGAACTTTTACTCCAATTTGACTTAGATATGTGGTGGTGTTGCTTTGGGTTCACTGGCATTCGCCATGGACTGTCACCTTCGACTCAATTGCGGCTTGAACTCCGTATTCCCCTTCCTTAGATCAGTGGCAGATCCTATACTTAGAAATTTTGTTAATTTTTCAATAGAACATAAGTGACTTGCTTTATACTTGATGGACCTTGGATGAACTCGAAGTAACCATAGGGATTTTCAGAGGATGGCTCGGGCCTTGATTCGAGTATTTCTGTGCATGACCTTCCCTAGGTCGGCTTCAAGTCGTACCTGGGCTTGGCCCAATTTTTTTAATTAACAAAGGGTTTTTAATGCATTTTCAATAAAAAGTGTTATAAATGAAGAAGGAAGCGAAACATGGAGTTCCAAGATGACTTCGGTCGAGTGGTGATTGATAACTGTGAATCAATGGGACAGTTTCAAATAACGGTCACATTGAACGTGCTCCGACATTCGAATGGACTTTCTACCACTACTCTGATTTGACTCTTCCCTCCGGTGTCACTAAAAAGAGAAATCTCATGTCACTCCAAACAATGGTTCTTTTATCGTAAATCGTACGACAATAGGTAAAATCAAATGCATGATTCCATTATACGACGGTGCTCGTTTGTCAACACAAGCTAGCTATCTACATAGAGTGTTTTCATTTATAGTGCTTTAGACACCGGACACACACCACAAAGATCAGACTGTGCATTATTTCCCCCTTTTAATGCATAAAACCCAGTCGGTCAAAACAAGTCGACATCCGTTGGTTCTTACACATTAGTTGCATAGGGTTTCATTTCAGCATGGGAATTACAAATAAATTCTATATAACCTTGTTCATTTATGAATTTTTTAATAGCCAAGGATCGTAGATGCTCCTCGAGTATCTCAACGATGGCTGCGGGTCCTTCTACGTCAAACGTAGTTCACTCAACGACAGAATCGGATTCAGATTTTGCCTTAACATCTTCATTACAATCTACTTCATCGTCCTTTCAGCCTCAACCACCTCGTCGCCCAGTGAGGCAATCTCTGAAGATTTTTCCTTTTATAACAGTGGGCGAAAAGTTTGTTGGAATTACCTTTGATTTGATATCGGGGATGCCATCATTCTTGATAACCCACTGGACTCCCCGACGTTTAGACTCGATAGAGCGGTCTTCTTTAGGGTTTGTGATAGGCACGACATTCCCATTGAAGATATTCTTGTTATAGTACCTTATCAATTGGCTTACAATCTTCCTAAAGATTGTACCACATGCAACCGATATATGTGCTTATCTGGATGTGTCCCACCATTCAATCACTTCATCTGGATCATGCTCCGTTATATGAGGCTTGCCCCTGTTCAACTCCATCCAAACGATTATCCTTTGTTGAACAGTAAATAAATCGTTTTCCTAGAGGAGATCTGGTACTTGTATGCTTTCAAGGGATGAAAGGGAAGTCTCTCTCTATTCTATTTGGAGCCACCTACGGGTTGTCGAGTCATCCGGTACCTTTTCAATAAACATAGCTACTTCAATGGGGAATATTTCTTTGTGCGATGTTCTCCTAGATTTTCCTAGAAATTGCTATCTGGAGGTAATGTTTTACCATCACGTTTTATTAATCTCTTTAGTTTTAATGGATTTTCAAATATCCCAATAAGGCCCGGCAGCTTAGCCTTGGCTAGTATCCTTCGTTGCTTGCTTGCTATCCAAAAGAAGAACGGGAGATAAGGTATCTACTGAATGATGAGAGAATGTTCCAGTTTAACCATTTGGATCCTAATCGTAGCTTGGGCATCGCACCCACTATTCATGAGAGGGTCCAGTATGTTGCCGGGGTTGAAGAAAATGCAGGTGTTTCCTGGTCTAAGATGCCTAAGTAAATCTAAAAGAAAATATGATGGAGATAGAGATGTGGATATCACCGTTGAAGGTGGTGATGGTAATGATGATGATGATAACAATGGAGGTAGATCTTGGCCATGAATCAGCTGTGATAAAGGTGGCAATGATTAGGTGCCACTCACTCCTCAACAGCCAAAACTAAAGATAATTTCATCTTACTCGGGTTCACAGCCATCACCAGCTTAATTTCGTGGTAAAATAGATACTATCCCTCCATTTGGAGATGTATATGAATGTCTTTATTAGAATATTTTTGCTTCTCACTTTGGACAGTTAGCAATAATTTTTCTATAATTTTTTTTAGTTTGATTTCTGTCAGAGGGCAATATGAATGTTATACCATGTTCCATTAAAACCTAAGAGTGATGTCTTCTTTTGTGACTTCTACCTTTCATGTGAAATGGCTAGTCTTGTTGGTGCTGACCTAATGCAAATTATGTTCTTTCAATGGCCAACTGGGAGCCCTCAAAGCCCAGGCACAATGATGCAATTATCAGGGGTGTGCTCTACCACCGAGCTAATAGCCCTTCGTGTGGGCCTCCTGGTGGAAGGCCTTGTTAAAATACTCCTACAAGAGAGTTTTATTGAAAATGTTTGGAAACATCAGGAAAGTAATAAAAATTTCTTGGTTTCAACCTTGCAACTTGGTAAAATGAAATGGTTGAATAATTGAAAAATGAGATTATTCAGGAATACACATTAATAAGACAACGTTTCTTGAGCTTCAAGGATGTTCTTAAATCACTATATAAGATAACGTTTGTCTCTTCTGGCAAAAGAGAATCAATTGATTCGCAGTTTACATACCAAACCTTTTTATGCACTCATCTGCCTAGCTCTTTTGTGATAATTCAAATATCACCCCGTGAGTAATAACGGTGTATTTAAATCCCTAATACAAAAGATTAACTCATAAGTGAGTTTCTTTAGTTGTTTCATCAATGTCTCCATTGAGAAACATGACTTTAATATCCTTTTGATATTGCTCAAAATTATAATCTGCAACAAGTTCTAAAATAATTCTAAAGAGTCTTTCAGTAAAACTAAAGAAAAAGTCTCTTTAAAAAAACATCGTTTTCCTTTTGAGTATAGCCTTTTCTATAACGAGCCTTATACCTTTCCACATTACCCACTTAATCCCTTTTGGTTTTGAATAGTTATTCATAACCAATGTTCTTATTACCTTAAGGTGCAGGGAAAGATTTCAAACTTTATTGTCCTTTATAGGTTTACACTATATATTCATATCTTAAATCCATGGTTCAAATCAGTATATTATATTGATTGATGTAAGTCCATAAAATCATCTTACCAATCCATTATTTATCTTTATGGAAAAATACTATATAGTCATCTGGAATAGTATTTCCTCCTTTTTTAAGTGGATTTCCTTTGTGCCCTTGCACCTTGAGGTTGTTGAGTTTGTTTTCTTGAGACCTTAACTTAACTTGAAGAGAATTTTGTTTAACATTGTTTTATTATGGTTCCTAATTTACTTCTTATCAATGAAAGGAAACAAATCATATACATTATTCGAAGAAGTAATTGTAGTTGAATCAAATACAATGATTCTCTTTAAAGACAATGATCCATACTTTATTTCTCCCTCCAAACTCGACATATTTAAAAAACTGTTGCATTTTATGACTTAAAATTTTTTGTTGTGGGTTTATAAAACTTATAATTTTTAAGTCGCTTGCAATATCAATAAAGTATTTGCTATCTTTAGTGTCTCAATCTAGAATCTATTACTTATAAAGGAAAAGAAAAACCAGATCGCTTATTTGATGACATGTGTCCTCTTTCAGTTAGGGTATTTTCGGAAGCATAACATTATCAGTCGGTAAACGATGTGTTTTCTCCTAAATCCACTGCTTTTAATTCCAGTCGGCACGATGTGTTTTTTCCTAAAACCGTTACTATGAATTCCAAAACCATATTCGTTTTTGTCCTCCTCACTTCTTTATCCACGCTCTACAAACCCTACTCCTTTCTTTCTTTTTTCTATCGACTAATCTTACCCCAAAACAATCAACATTAGAGATGTTATACTGCTGGTGAAATCGCGAAGTCGAATTGGGGATTTACTTGAATTAGGTCAGTTATTTGTTGATTTTTATTGCTCGAATTACGGATTTTATACAGTTGAACACATATTTGGTAGGATTTACAATAATACTTTATCTGATTATTTATTACTCCAAATTTGTGCTACATCCCTTATATCTATTTCAAATAAAAGGCTTTCATGTAACTAATTTGTTAATCCTTTTCGATGAAGTTGGGTATTATGCATATAACTGACCACACAGTCCGTGGGTTAGGTCATAAAACTTGATTTCATGATATTTGTTCTACTATATGGTACATATATCCTTTTCTCTACATACCCTTTTTAACAAAATTTGATAAAGGTGGATAAATCTTACAATTTAGCAGTAACTGTTTCTTTGGCTAGAATTTTATTCAGTATGTAATTTGGTAAATGCATGTAGTTCTTTTAAAAAAAACTGGTTGTTTCAACCTACATTCATTGTTGTTTTATTCCTTAACTCTCAACATGTATTTGCATATGCTCGCTGAAGATTTCTCACCATCACGTATTTCTATGTTCTTTTAAATCACAGTTAGAGGTGCACCTTATTATGTTTTTTTTGTAACCTTTCCCAAATCAATCGAACTAAATTCACACTAATTGTATTACACATGTTTAGGGAGATGCTATCATGCTGGACAGGCATTATTTGTTAACCGTGTTGGAAAAAAAATTAATTCATCTCTAACTAATTACCAGTTTGTTAATTCTGATATTGAGCATTTGAATTTTAATTATTTTTACATGTTTTGTTGGTAGATATAATTCGATTATCTGTTGTACCTACTGTCTCCTACATGACATTTTTTTCTCAATCTCAGAATTGGTGATAAATATGAAACTTTACATATTATAATAATTTCTGACTACCTTGCATTTTCAACAGTAGTTAGGAAATGGTTGGTCCACCTTTTACAAGTCTGAAGAGTCTAATTTCAAGGAAAGATAAGAGAAACTTTGCTTTATTGGGTATAGTCCATTCCACTTGAAATAATAAAATCTTTATAATGTGTTTGCTAAAAAATGAAACTCGTTTATCTTTTTTGAAATTAGTTTCATTTTTCTTTATTTTAGGGAGCAATGTGGTATGCATAGTTAGCTGATAGAGAAGACAACCATTTGAAGAATGGCAAGTATAGTTTGATGTTCCTGCATTTACTCACATTTAACCAATAAAGATGCAACTTAATAATTTCTTTGGTAATCAATATCTCAAGTGCATTTCACTGTCATAAGCCGAAGAAGAGAATTCCTTTGATGGATATGAACCCAACTCCTTTAAATCACATGAAACTGGTAAGGCTACAAGAGGTTTATGTAGTGCTAAGTATTATGGAAAACATGGTAGAATATGTCAAAAGCATACAACATAGTATAATAGATATACTGAGTATGAACATGAGTGTCCAAGTATACGTTTTTGTCATAATAGTATTATTATCAAGTTAAGAATGAGTATGAATACAAGTGTCCAAAGCATACAACATAGTACATGAACTTGATTGAAACCTTAATCATGGATATATTTGCATGATAGAACAAGTTAATTTGTTTACAGAATTTATATGTTTATTTCCATTGTAATAATATTTTTTACTCTGAATTTACTTAATCATTTGATTGAATTAGTTTTGTCTTTTACTTATTTCCTATTGTAAAATATCATATTATTTTATTTGATACGTTAATTTATTTGGTATATGGAACCTGAATTTGTAATACTATTATCCTTCTAAGCAAACTATAATACAAGTTCAGCACAATAGTTTGTTTTAAGCAAACTATATTACAACTTTAGCACAATTATATGAGTTGACAACTTCAGCCTACATTTTTGCAGTAAAGTAGAAATAGTGAGGAAGAGCAGTGCACATCATGGCCTGGTAGTTCTGTAGAAAAGCCTTGCCATGTGTTTAAGCTGAAGAGAGATCGTGGGCTTTGTCAAGAAGGGAAGGTTTTGAGTGTTGTTGATGAGATTCGGTTGGTTCAGCCAGAGAATTATGAGCTAAAGCTTGCGACTAGTCCATGAAGAGAGCTAAAGCCAATGAGAAAATCTTCTGACTTGGGGCAATTGATGCATGAGTTTTGAGCTGTAGCTTGCGTTTGATACAAGTCAGAAACAAAGTATATGGATGTTCAAGCCTAGAGGGCAGCAATACACTACAGTAGCAGCAGGAGCGATGGTGTTCTGATGGAACTCTAAAGTTGCGTATTGAAGGTTGTTGCAAGTCAGGTTCGATACGCTGAAGATGCGTGTTGATGGATCACTAGAGTTGAAAGTGTCAGGCTCTGCTGTGTGCATACTGGAACAGAGGTAGGGAGGATTGAAGGTGCAAGCCAATCAAGGATAAGATTTAGTGAGCCTATTCTGTGGAGTAAGCTAGATGAGGTTGCTAATAATCAGGTGCTGGTGAACCGATGATGACGGACTGATGTGGGATATTGGCAAAACTGGGGTGCATTGCTGGCCAATCTGAGGTGCCTACAGTGTGAAAAAACACTATTGCGAGTGTATTTATATGTATATACGTCTATATACATATAACTGGAGGTGTGACACAATTGGTTATGAGTTATATTAATTTTATGGCAGCTTATGAGTTAGGAAAATGTAAGCAAATGTATATATGCATGATTAGATTCATTGATTATGTGATATTTTATTTATGTACATAATGGGTTCTAATTTTTTTTATAGAATTGTATAAAACTTTAGTTTATAATTCAGCATTTGAGTGTTTCCAATGTATATTTCAGCACCAAATACCTACATGATGCGATAAGTACCATAATATTATCCATGTATTTCTAATTCATTAATGCAACGTTATGACTATCATTTACCACTTGAGTATACAATGTTCATGTTATTGTGCAATTCAAATATTCACAAAGTAAGAAAAAAATTAATTACTATGTGCAGTACACATATCTTTAAGAGAATGACATACGTAACTAAAAATAATTTTGCAATGATGTTAACTATGTTTACTTTTATCCGACATATATTTCAAAATTTATATTCCTGGAAACATATTTTATCAATATAGTTACCAACATTGCCCGTGTGCGTAGCCCGTGTACATAACATATATATATATATATATATAATTTATATTCCTAGAAACTTATTATATCAATATAGTTACCAACATTGCCCGTGTGCGTAGCCCGTGTACATAACATATATATATATATAGAATTCCACCCTATACATATAAATATGATAAATAACAATATAATCGTACAATAAGCACCCACAATTATCAACTTCACAACCGTCCGTGTGCGTAGAACGGGCCATTCACTATGATTGAAATATTCTATCTACAGCGGCTTTGGGCCAATCTCATCAATGTGAATTCATCATTAAAAAAGTAACCATTATAGTATGATGTTAACGTACGGAGCTTTACTATTTATGTTGCATATATATAACCAACCCACAAATTATATTTTCAAAACTAATATGTCTCATTTTATTTTCAACGATGGTTGTCAAGTAACATACATGTTTTCCTTTCGATAAAGCCAAAGAAGAAACAATTCTAATATTACTTTAGGATTGAAATTTTGCCAAAGATATATACAACTGTGCATGAATTTATAAACATTTTACAATCATATTATACCCTGCCTTAACAGTAATAACCATTTCAAAGAAGAACAAACCTCTAACACAATCCTCTGAAATTGAAGTCATAATATACATAAATAATATATGTAGTTGTACTTAATAGAAATAGTCAATACAAGGAATGAAGAAAAAGATTCACTATACTACACATGCTCCTGAACTCCTGTCTAACTGATTTTATCCTACACTACCATTTATATTAGCAATTATGTATTTTGTCTCCATGTGGCTCGGTACAACAACTTTGTATCTACGCCTTTTTGTTAATGTTACAATTTTTTAAGCTGGAAAATTAGATTTATTATTAACAACTGTGTGTTCGGTCTCTTTGTGGTTTACTATAGCTACTCTATATCATCCATGTTTACAATTAATGTAAAAATAATTTCTGCTTTACTGTTGATTTAGCAATTCAGATATACACTGCTTTAAGTATGACCATTTACAGATAAACAGAAAGGTTATTTTCAGCCAGCTTACAACCTAAATTAAAGAATTTCCAGTAACATCAACTGTTTTTCTATCACTCATGAAACTAAAATAATGGTTCTGTTTTACTACATTGACTGAAATATATGTAGCCTCAGTACATTTCAGTGTCCCATCCTTCAATTTTTTGATCCCTCTAAGTTAAATGTTCCATATTACACAACAATATGCATTTGGATCCCACATTTGTGCAGCATAAGATAAAAAAGTTCTGGAAGCAAATGAACCTGCATTTTATTCTGGTATACAAAGGCGACGAAGCAGATAAAAGTTGTTTGGATAACAATTTGACTTAAAGAATCCTGTCCACCGTGCATACAAAAAAATCCACAACTAAATAGAAACGAGAGTAATAAACTCCTAAGATCCAACCTTATGACTCATAAACATTATACTCCATACATTAGCATACCTTAACTAATTTAATTTACATAAACCAGAAACATTACCATTTTTCTACTTTAGCTCGAATGTATATAGGATTCTAATACAAGTATCCTCGCTTTTATCATAGTTAAAAGAAGAAAGAATTAAATATACGAACTCAAAAAATTATAAAAATTACTAATGTCCAACAGAATTAGCAAACAGATTGGCTATGGAAGTTACCTAACTAGAAACTTAGTACAACAACATTATCTCCTGGTGTTACATAAGTCACAGATAAACAAATACAATGTGAGTATCAAATTCCAAATAGTATATCACATAAAATATAGACATGCAAGCAATAACAAATAACTAAAAAACTACGTTATTTATTCTTACTTATCTACCCGTGTGCGTAGCAAACGGTTGTAATTTTTTAAATCGTATCTTTGTAATTGTACTTATTCAACTAATCTGAAAGCCAATAATGAAAATACAAAGGATACTTGCTATATATTAGATTTCTTTGTAATTTTTCATTGGTTGTGCATATTCAGTTAATTAAACTATATCTGAAAGCCAATAATGAAAATACAAAGTATACTTGCTATATATTGGATTTCTCGAACAGTGTTCATGGTATGGCCTTTTGTTCATGTTACTAACATAGACAGATTATATTCTCATATTTAAAATTTAAATAGTATTTAAATCATATACTGATAAAATTGTAAATGTCAAGCCAAAATTCTACTTTATTTCCCAAATTGTTTTCATTGAAGATTGTATAAGGTTATTTCAACTTGATAGAGAAGTGTGCTCACAACATAATGATTATGCAGCTTGATAAAGGTAACCAAATGGATGATATGATAATAGACTTAACGAAGCAACAGTGAGCCATGCATTAAAGAGAAACATGAGAAGCTCATCCAAATACGACTTAGGGAGAAACAATAAGGAAGACAGAGCTACGAAGACAAAGTATATGGTGATGCGCGGCTTACTTCAACCAACCTCCAACCCTTACAGTATATATTCTATAATTTTGTACAGTCTATAATTTTATGTCAGTATGGTTCTCCCCTTTTGTACTGTCTGTCCTATTTGTGTTTCATAATGGTTTGTAAATTTATTTCAGTTTGGTTGACATTACTATAAAAAAAACAACTATAACATACTTTCTTATTTCCATTTTACTTTTAGTTTGTTCAACGTACATTTGAACATGACCTGTACGGCATACATTATTTCCTGCACAACCGAACCTATTACTCTATATTTCTATTGAAGGTTGTCTTATATGTCAAAATTCAATTCTCCTTTAGCAAGCTTTATCGGTACTTTTCTAATATTCATATTTTCTTATTTTGCATATTTCCTTGCAATTACTATTACATCCAGTAACATATCTGTCTTTATACCACACCGAATTGAGATGACTACCATACTCAATTAGGTTGTTTTCTAGGAAGAAATATTTACTGCCTTACAAATATTTAGTAACCAATCACTTTTCTTTCAATGAATGATTCAATCGGTAGTCTGGTTCATTATGTGCATGTATGTCAATTGCTTGCTCATTTCAGTCTAAAATCTATTTTTGCCACCTTTGTGCTTTTGCAAAAATTATGTGCATATCAGCCATTTGAATTAAATATTATACAATAGTAATCATCGCATTTTTTAAAAATAATCTTTTTTATTATTCCCGGTATATACCTAGCCTTAAAGCTTAATGTCTTCCAAAATAACTTTTGACACGTTTACTGGTACAAACTTGCTAACTTGCTTTGATTACACAAAATGAAAAATCCTACAATACCTTGAGCAAATATAACTCAACAAAAATAACAATAATAATATTTACATATAAGTCTCATTGATGTAAGAATGAGATACATTAAACATGAACAAAAACTTCAAACTTTCGCATCTACCCGTGTGCGTAGCACGGGCCACACACTAATGACAAAAGTCGACGTATTTATTAATGATAACATTCAGCTCTTTACTTTAATTACAATTGAAAAACAACGGTCATCATATTCTCCACTGCCTTTGTTTGACGGTGCGTCTTCCCTGGGTTTCAACACACCAATAACTGTTAACAATTCATTTTCAACTTCTTCAACGCCTTCTCTGATTTTCACTGTCATTTACACAATGTATATTTATCCATCTTCACTCGGTTACAAAATGTAAACTTAGTTATTTTCAAAACCAACCACTTTTCTCACCACTTTGTGTTTACCAAACATTTTAATTTCCACAAACTTGAGACTAATATATTTTTTCAAAAACCAAACACTAAACAACTAAAGGCCCAACTTATTCGTACATATTTTTTCACTTTTCCAACATCAACTTTCAAAACAAATAGCATGGTATACCAAAGTGGCACGGTGGGAATAAAGGAAAGATAAGAGGACGAATAACGAGTTTCCAAAAACAAAATTTTATTAATCCCCACTTTTTCAGGACTTAAAAAATCTCTCTCTAACGCATTCCACGTTCCTTACTCTCCAACCACTCTTCCACACCTAACTACAAAACATAAACTAATAACTTAATTACCAACAAAACGGGCCATAACAAATTATACCTTCACCACTTAACAACTACACATAAACGGATTTAGACTAAATAAATTTAATTCAAAGAAGATAGGTTGATTTTCCAAAACAAGGTTTTCCCTTTTTTATTACAATACTCTGTGTGTGCAAATGAATAACTGGAGATACACTATTCTGCACTCTGGTTATGTCCCCACTTCAAATTTTTAACATTATTTTATTTTCTCACAACATTTTCCAACTACCTCAACACTGAACATAAAGCTGAAGGGGTTAAGAACCATCACCGCACATGACATCTACATACTGCTTTAACATACAATCGGACTACATTCAATTGGACCTACAATTACAGGGAATTACCAGCACTGCCCGTGTGCGTAGCACGGGCCACGCAATAGTTATTTAGTAAGGTAGAATAAATAATTGCATTAATCACCATATTCAAATTCAAGGCATTATTATAAGAGGTATTTATCATGAATTTCAAGATATTCAATTCCAATAATGTATGAATTTATTGATAAATTAATCTTATTATTTCCGAAGGAACAATAATAACCAAATTTGTTCATATCAAAATTAGAAACCAAAATCTGTCTAAGTGACAGTATAACAAAAATATCAAACAAATCTAAACGAAATGTATATCTTTTTAGACACGACATGTGTGATATCTAGTAAAATTTATTTTATATGTCCATAGATTTCATTAAAGAAACAACTATAAATATATTTGAATGTTATTTCTTTTGTTTAGATCATTAGCGACTTCTTTATCCATATTTATACATTTATTTACAATGTACGTTAAATGGGTACTTCCTATCTTATCATGCTTTAATCTCTCTTCTTCTTCCTACAATGCGCAATGAGCTCAATAAGAGGTCATTTTATTTTTAAAAATAACAATTAATAATAATCTTAAAATGGTTATACTGTGAAGAAAGAGAGCATCAATAAAACTAATAATAACTTGAGTGCCTTTAACTTTTGAAGTAACAATTTCCATATAGTACTCATTCATGTTTTCCCTTACTTTGACTTTATGGAATCAAGCATTATAAAGCATGCTTATTCCCCTTAACGTTTTCGAAAGACGGTTTTCAGTTTGTAAAGAACTCATTTAAATTGATCATCCCTATGTATACCACACCCTTGAAGGCTTTTGAAATATTATACCTTATGATTATGTGGCTCTTGCAATTTGAATTATCCCACCTCTTAATGTTCTTCATAACATTATAAGAACATTCAACTATAATAGGGGTGGTTGTGATCCTCCTACGTGCAAGAGCTAGATCCATGAAGTCAAGAAAAAACAACATGTTCTCTTACTAATCCTTAGAGTTAGTCCAAAACAAGATGAGAACATTATTAAAATTCGCGGACACTTTAGTCAAATTAGTTGAAAATTGAACAAAAAATAAAAATTGACTGTATATACTCATATCCAAATATCAGCCATAGTAAATTCAAATAATTGGTAAGTCTCTTTCCAAGATATCTAGCACAATATTAATATCAAGTCTTTCGATAGTAATATTAACTATAAGTGGTACTCTTGTTGTAATAATCAAACATCGACAATAAATTCAAGTCAAATAACAATCTTCCTTTAGACCGATTAGTTATTCACTTGTAAAACCTTATATTTGTCGCATATTTATCATCACATATGTCTAAGTGATTCGGCCAAATATTAGTCTTCCTTTGGGCCTGTGACACCCCACCTCTATATCCATACCATTCAAGAGTATTGTAGAGTAATACTGACAAATAATATGAATGAGGTTAAATGGGGTACACACGTGAATTTTCCCTTGGACTAACACTGGTACGTATTAATACATCAAATTAATAACACCTCTATATGTACACAATATATTGTAACAACCCGGGATTTTGTATTGATTTGAAATCGTCTTTAAACGATTAAAGTGTTGGCTAATTGCAATGGGAAGTTTTAGTCGGGATGAAATTCTTTAGAAATTCGTTAAAGAATTATGTGGGCTTCATTATCAAATTTTGATCTTGTTTCCTTTGTTTTATTTTGGGCCGTGAAAATTATCATTTGCCATTCCCTTTTATTCGTTCACTCGTGAAAACCCGTCCCCTTTACCCTTTATTCTTTTTTGGTTCGGAATCTAAACAAAGGAAAAACCCTAGACAGACATACGAAAAAAATGGTGGCTCGACTTTCTCCCTCTTTCATTCAAAAATTAGGGCTCGTGAAAATCAGGGGCTCCGACTTTAGTTAGAGCATTCGAGTGATGATTTTAGGTCACTTGCTCCTTCGATCATCGCGTGCTTCGCTTCGGCAAAGATTTTCGTTCGTCTTCGTATCGATGAAAGGTGAGTAAAATCTCACATCTAATTCATGCTCTGTAATTGTGTGTGTGATTTCCCCGGTTTCGATTTGGTTGATTTTGGTTACTGGAGTGATTAAGTTGACTTCGAGAAAATGTTTAGAGGATTTGAGCGGTTCGTTTTGTGGTGATCATTGCTTTGATTTTGGTTTGATGTTGAAACCATTGGTTCCAATTTTGTTTACTGGACTTGGTTTGAATTCACTTATTTTCGTGATAAGGGTTTCTCAGTTTGGAAATTTTGAATTCTCTGTGGACTTCGGCATTGCCTTATATTTGACTTCGGTCACTCTGATTTTGTGGTGGGAATTTTTGGGTTTTTGGTTCTGCAGCAGTCTTGACATGGGTTGGTTGTTTTTATCATATTATTTATTGTCTTTGACATTTCATTTCTTAAATGGGAAACCTTTGTTCAAGCGTATTCCCAGTGGCATATATTTCTTGTGATGTACTCTGGTACATGTCTGCGTTTACTTCTGTCCATGGTACTTCGAGTGTGTTGCATTCATTCGTCACTAGGATGTTTGGTGTTTGAGATTTCCGTGTACAGTTGCATTCGTGATTGCATTGAGGTTAACTATACTCGTATCCTGCCATTGTTAGCTGCTGAACACATTGGTGTATTCCTCTTTGTTTCATTTGATATAGACATGTATGTGTATGCATATATATATATATATATATATATATATATATGCATACATGTATAATTGTATTTGATCGGCTTTGGAATTATTCGACTACCACAGTTTTGATTTTGTGATGACTTTCTCGGCTCTGAGCTTGATCTCTGTTGTACACATTTTGTCTTGTTCATATTGAATCATACATGTTGCAGTTGGTTCACGGTATATCGTGTTCATTTGATTACTGTCTTTTCAATTTAATTGAATAACACGATTTGGATTTCTGACTTTGGTTGGAAATCTGCAAACTTAATTTTGTGATAATAATTTGGTTGAGAATTTGCAATTGCTTCCAGAGTTAATTTCGACTGTTATTTTGATTTGAAACTGTGGAACCATGATTTGTTGGATTAGCTTGTCTTTTTGATTCAACTTGAATCTGTACATTCATGTTGTATTTGCCTTGAGTATTCTCGGCTATTTTAGTTGGCTTGCGATGTCTTTAACTTCGATTTCTAACTTATTCGACTTTGGAGAAACTGGGGGTTTTGTGAAATTGCTGATTTACTGATTTCCAAGACTCTGACTTTGTTTGCTCGTTGTATTTTTGACGGTAATGTTGATTTCGTTTTGTGCTCAACTGTGGCATTGGTTTTGTGGTCGTTGTACATATGAACTTGTAAGTTGTACACTTGAGTTTCTACTTGTGATATCCATCTGGAGTTTGCTGCCTGTACATATATGTGCAGCATGTATATACCAGTATGGATTAATATGTATGCCTATATACCCTTCTATGTGTGTATGCATGCGTAGTTAGATCCATACTTAGATTCTATCTGCTATATTGACTTGAACATTGTATTTTCATGTGGTTTGGTGCCTTTTTCTTCTGCACTTTGTCTTTCCCTCTGTGCAACTATGCTTGACATTTACTTCGAGATAGTTCTGGTTGCATTGTTATCTTGTGGTGGTTGTAGTTTTTAGTTGCAGTTACCCTTGTATCCTTGTGTCTTTCATTTCACTGTCCACTGAACTTTAAGTCATGTTTAAATGCTCCTCTGGCCAGTGATTCTTGCACATTGTATCTGACCATGTTTGTGGTCATGTTTGTGAACTCGGTTGCTTGTGTCTGGTTTGACCTTCACTTGAGTCAAGTTGATTTTTGGGTTGAGACTTATTTTAGTCGCCTTGCCTATTTTTCCTATTCTTGTAACAGTAGTGTTGCAGTTTTGCTTGTGTTGGTTTGCATTTCATTGAGGCTTTGTATTCATGTGAGTTTGCACTGTATTTAGACTGAGCTGTTGGGTACTTCATCACGGTAGTGGCGAGGCAGTACACGCGTGCGTGTACTGCAGCCCTATCCGATTTGATAGCTTTGGATTGCTGTCTCAATTTGTTGAATTGTTTCGTTGGTTAATTTCAAATGGTTTGGAGTTGTATTCAGATTTGATTTGTTGATTTGTCGTCTAACATTGCTTAGTGTTATATCTGTCGTTATCCAATTCTCGTATCGAGAGTTGGATATACGTGATTTCTTTGACTGTCATCTATTTGTGATTATTATTGCTTCTATGCACTAATAACTGAGTTTGAATTAGACTGACCCGTGTATTATTTTCTTTTGAATGTAATACTCGGGTCAGACCCGAGTTATTTCAGGTTGTAGATTTCCTTCTTTGAGTTGCTGTTCGGGATATGAAGACTTTTCACATCTTCTGAAGTGTCTTTGTCATTTTGTAGTAGTCGTGTCATTGTATAGAACGATATGTATTCATGTATAATAGTCGATAATGTACTTGTATATATAACTTCTAGAGTCGACAGTTGTAGTTGTATCATATGTATCGTGTCAACTATATTGTAACTGACATCGGTTATATATATATGAGATTTTTGTTAATCTGTGTTCCGCATTTATATTATCTGTGTTATTGTTATATCTAATGTCCTAAACTATCATGAACTATCGTAGTTTGTTTTATACTGATAATTGGATATGTCGATGGGAGTAAATAAATAATAGATGAAAAATAAAAAGTATATACCACTCCTATCGAGATAACCAATATTAGTGTAAGGCCAATTACGGATGGTCGCTCCTATCCAGCCTTATTCTTCGTAATAATAGACAGTATTTCTTTTAATACTCTTTGTTATTATGAGCATAGAGGTGGGGCGTCACGGTTGGTATCAGAGCTTGGGGTTTATGGACATAATATAAAACATAACTTGGGTGGAACATATGTTACAACTATTGGTCGATGTTTTATTTGTGATTTGAGTCAAAACTAAAGTTTTGAAATTTTGATGAAAGTTTTTAAATATCATTATTTAAAAATAAAAAGTGGATTTGTGTTCTGGTGATTTGATTGATTTGAGTACTGTTTATCAAAGTGCGCAGCGGAAAAGTGAAACTGTCTTCGCTGAGTACAACTGATAATTTTTTTGATTTAAAAATCGAAATACGAAATTGATATGAATTTCATTTGTTGTTTACGTACCTGTAGTTATTTTGTTTCTTTGAGAATTTCGAATCCGAATTGAGGATTCGAAGAAATTGCAGATATGTGATTTTTGTTGAAATTTCCGCTGGCTTTCTTTTGTACTAATCATCAATTGATTAGCTTTTGCTGTTTTGAGTTGTCTTCATTGAAGATACACTCTAATGATTTCCTTGTTTATATTGTAATGTGCGTGCAAATGAATTGCACGTTACTGCATTTATTTTACGTTGAACCGATGCTAGGTTATGAAACGTATTTTGTTGCCGTTATTTTTATAACGGGATTTTTACACCAATGCTAAATTTTTGAAGCACGGTGTTTTGTAGCATTTTGATGGATGAGAATTCACTGATATTACATTTTGATGTAGATTGTTTTGATGTGATTTTGACGTTTTAAAACTACTGTCGCTTTGGCTTCAGTAACCGTCAAATTTTAAAAGTGGATTTTCAAGCGGTTTTTCCGCAATGCTGATTTGTAACCGTTTTTACGGTATTTTAAGAAGTACGATTTCCTTACCGAAATTGTTACTGATTTGGTGTTTTAATCACGTGATTGGAAAATCGTTTTAAAATGAAAATTGTTTTATAAAATTTTAGCAGTTTGCGTTTTCAAAAGAATGAGAAAGCGACTTAAACGATTCAGCAAAATCGAGGATTATGACCCCTTTCTTTTACTGTTTCGCTTAACTCCAGACTTGTTCAGTTGAGAATGTGAATTGTTATTTTTACAAAATAAATAAAAATTGTTTCCAGAAATTTTACAGTTTGCGATTTCAAAAGAATGAGAAAGCGATTTAAACGTTTCAGCAAAATCGAGGACTATGACCCCTTTCTTTTACTGTTTCGCTTAATTCCGGACTTGTCCGTTTGAGAATGTAAAGTGTATTTTTACAAAATACACAATTTTGCACTTTCAAGGAAACGATGAAGAGATTTAAACGATTTAGCAAAAGTGCGGAGTATGGAACCACACTTTTACTATTTCGGTTAATTCCGGACTTGTTAATTGAAATATCTGTTGTTTGATGATTTTGATGAAATTTGCACTTTCAAGGAAACGATGAAGAGAATCAAACGATTTAGTAAAACACGTGGTATGGGACATGTGCGTTTGCTATTTCGGTTAATTCCGGACTCGTTAATTGAAATATTTTGATGCTTTCGTGTGCTTTCGAGCCACTATGAGGACCTTCGGGTCATTTGTTGGACCTTCGGGTCAAATACCAGTACTAGACCTTCGGGTCACTCTGCGGACCTTCGGGTCATTTGTTGGACCTTCGGGTCAAATACCAATACTAGACCTTCGGGTCACTCTGCGGACCTTCGGGTCATTTGTTGGGCGCCAAAAATTATGTTGAGTACTTGGTAGGCTTCGGCCATTTGTTGATGCACGTGCGGCGAATTAAAAACTCGCCATCTGATGGGATCGATCCAAGCTTTTATGTTGATTTTTCTAGTCTTCTTAATTGATAATCGGATATTTGTTGTTTCTAATTATCGCTTGTGATAATTGGATATTTGTTGATATGAGTTCTGATTATCGTTTTTGATAATCGGATATTTGTTGTTTCTAATTATCGCTTGTGATAATTAGATATTTGTTGATATGAATTCTGATTATCGTTTTTGATAATCAGATATTTGTTGTTTCTAATTATCGCTTGTGATAATTAGATATTTGTTGATTCTGGTTATCGTTTCGATATTCGGATAATTGTTGCATTTAATTATCGCTTTAGATAATTAAAAAAATTGTTGATTTTAGATTTAATTATCGCTTGAGATAATTAAATATTTGTTGATTTTAGATTTAATTATCGCTTTAGATAATTAAATATTTGTTGATTTGAGATTTAATTATCGCTTGAGATAATTAAATATTTGTTGATTTTAGATTTAATTATCGCTTGGATAATTAAATATTTGTTGATTTTAGATTTAATTATCGCTTGAGATAATCGAATATTTGTTGAATTTGGAATTTGATTATCGCTTGTGATAATCGAATATTTGTTGAATTTGAAATTTGATTATCGTTTTTGATAATCGAATATTTGTTGAATTTGAAATTTGATTATCGTTTTTGATAATCGAATATTTTTTGAATTTGAAATTTGATTATCACTTGTGATAATCGAATATTTGTTGAATTTGAAATTTGATTATCGTTTTTGATAATCGAATATTTGTTGAATTTGAAATTTGATTATCGTTTTTGATAATCGAATATTTATTGAATTTGAAATTTGATTATCGTTTTTGATAATCGAACATTTGTTGAATTTGAAATTTGATTATCGTTTTTGATAATCGAATATTTGTTGATTTGTTTTCTGACTACCGTTAGATCATTGGATATTTGCTGATTTTTTTGATACGAGATTTTCTAGTTTCTTATTGATTCTAGATTACGTTGATTGAATTGAATTACTATTTTCTATCTATCACTGTTGATAGTTAGTATTTGATGACTATGAAGTTCGTGTTTTCTAGTTATTTGTTGGATAACTAGATATTTGCAGTCTTGCTAATTGTGAATTGTGCTTTCTAATCATCTCTGTTGATAATTAGCTTTTGTTGTTTTTCTAATTATCGTATCGATGATTAGACATTGTTGCTTTGTGATTCTCTGAATTTTAATTATCTTGTTGATAAATGAATATCGCTGATGATTGCATTTATTCAGTTTCGTTGTTTTCTGATTATCTATCTTGATAGTTAGATTTTGTTTAAAATTTGTGAATCTCTTGTATGCATTTGAAAGATTTCTTTGGTATTGGGTTCTCGATCTTCATTTTTCTAACGTAACCAGTTTATGTTAGAAGAATAATAATTCTTGACGACCTTGATTATGAAAATTGCGGGGACGCAATTTTTATAAGGAGGGGAGTCATTAGAAGCAACAAATATTTAATTATCGATACGATAATTAAATCTCATAACATCAGATATCTAATTACCTGCAGATAATTTTACAGTTTGCGATTTCAAAAGAATGAGAAAGCGATTTAAACGTTTCAGCAAAATCGAGGACTATGACCCCTTTCTTTTACTGATTCGCTTAATTCCGGACTTGTCCGTTTGAGAATGTAAAGTGTATTTTTACAAAATACACAATTTTGCACTTTCAAGGAAACGATAAAGAGATTTAAACGATTTAGCAAAAGTGCGGAGTATGGAACCACACTTTTACTATTTCGGTTAATTCCGGACTCGTTAATTGAAATATCTGTTGTTTGATGAATTTGATGAATTTTGCACTTTCAAGGAAACGATGAAGAGAATCAAACGATTTAGTAAAACACGTGGTATGGGACATGTGCGTTTGCTATTTCGGTTAATTCCGGACTCGTTAATTGAAATATTTTGATGCTTTCGTGTGCTTTCGAGCCACTATGTGGACCTTCGGGTCATTTGTTGGACCTTCGGGTCATATGATGGACCTTCGGGTCAAGTACCAGTACTAGACCTTCGGGTCACTCTGCGAACCTTCGGGTCATTTGTTGGGCGCCAAAATTATGTTGAGTACTTGGTAGGCTTCGGCCATTTGTTGATGCACGTGCGGCGAATTAAAAACTCGCCATCTGATGGGATCGATCCAAGCTTTTATGTTGATTTTCTAGTCTTCTTAATTGATTTCTAGATATTTGTTGTTTCTAATTATCTGAAGGTAATTAGATATCTGATGTTATGAGATTTAATTATCGTATCGATAATTAAATATTTGTTGTTTCTAATTATCGCTTGTGATAATTAGATATTTGTTGATATGAATTCTGATTATCATTTTTGATAATCGGATATTTGTTGTTTCTAATTATCGCTTGTGATAATTAGATATTTGTTAATTCTGGTTATCGTTTCGATATTCGGATAATTGTTGCATTTAATTATCGCTTTAGATAATTAAAAAAATTGTTTATTTTAGATTTAATTATCGCTTGAGATAATTAAATATTTGTTGATTTTAGATTTAATTATCGCTTTAGATAATTAAATATTTGTTGATTTGAGATTTAATTATCGCTTGAGATAATTAAATATTTGTTGATTTTAGATTTAATTATCGCTTGAGATAATTAAATATTTGTTGATTTTAGATTTAATTATAGCTTGAGATAATTGAATATTTGTTGAATTTGAAATTTGATTATCGCTTGTGATAATTGAATATTTGTTGAATTTGAAATTTGATTATCGTTTTTGATAATCGAATATTTGTTGAATTTGAAATTTGATTATCGTTTTTGATAATCGAATATTTGTTGAATTTGAAATTTGATTATCGCTTGTGATAATCGAATATTTGTTGAATTTGAAATTTGATTATCGCTTGTGATAATCGAATATTTGTTGAATTTGAAATTTGATTATCGTTTTTGATAATCGAATATTTGTTGAATTTGAAATTTGATTATCGATTTTGATAATCGAACATTTGTTGAATTTGAAATTTGATTATCGATTTTGATAATCGAATATTTGTTGATTTGTTTTCTGACTACCGTTAGATCATTGGATATTTGCTGATTTTGTTGATACGAGATTTTCTAGTTTCTTATTGATTCTAGATTACGTTGATTGAATTGAATTACTATTTTCTATCTATCACTGTTGATAGTTAGTATTTGATGACTATGAGGTTCGTGTTTTCTAGTTATTTGTTGGATAACTAGATATTTGCAGTCTTGCGAATTGTGAATTGTGCTTTCTAATCATCTCTGTTGATAATTAGCTTTTGTTGTTTTTCTAATTATCGTATCGATGATTAGACATTGTTGCTTTGTGATTCTCTGAATTTTAATTATCCTATTGATAAATGAATATCGCTGATGATTGCATTTATTCAGTTTCGTTGTTTTCTGATTATCTATCATGATAGTTAGATTTTGTTGAAAATTTGTGAATCTCTTGTATGCATTTGAAAGATTTCTTTGGTATTGGGTTCTCGATCTTCATTTTTCTAACGTAACCAGTTTATGTTAGAAGAATAATAATTCTTGACGACCTTGATTATGAAAATTGTGGGGACGCAATTTTTATAAGGAGGGGAGTCTGTAACAACCCGGGATTTCGTATTGATTTGAAATCGTCTTTAAACGATTAAAGTGTTGGCTAATTGCAATGGGAAGTTTTAGTCGGGATGAAATTCTTTAGAAATTCGTTAAAGAATTATGTGGGCTTCATTATCAAATTTTGATCTTGTTTCCTTTGTTTTATTTTGGGCCGTGAAAATTATCATTTGCCATTCCCTTTTATTCGTTCACTCGTGAAAACCCGTCCCCTTTACCCTTTATTCTTTTTTGGTTCGAAATCTAAAACAAAGGAAAAACCCTAGACAGACATACGAAAAAAATGGTGGCTCGACTTTCTCCCTCTTTCGTTCAAAAATTAGGGCTCGTGAAAATCAGGGGCTCCGACTTTAGTTAGAGCGTTCGAGTGATGATTTTAGGTCGCTTGCTCCTTCGATCATCGCGTGCTTCGCTTCGGCAAAGATTTTCGTTCGTCTTCGTATCGATGAAAGGTGAGTAAAATCTCACATCTAATTCATGCTCTGTAATTGTGTGTGTGATTTCCCCGGTTTCGATTTGGTTGATTTTGGTTACTGGAGTGATTAAGTTGACTTCGAGAAAATGTTTAGAGGATTTGAGCGGTTCGTTTTGTGGTGATCATTGCTTCGATTTTGGTTTGATGTTAAAACCATTGGTTCCAATTTTGTTTACTGGACTTGGTTTGAATTCACTTATTTTCGTGATAAGGGTTTCTCAGTTTGGAAATTTTGAATTCTCTGTGGACTTCGGCATTGCCTTATATTTGACTTCGGTCACTCTAATTTTGTGGTGGGAATTTTTGGGTTTTTGGTTCTGCAGCAGTCTTGACATGGGTTGGTTGTTTTTATCATATTATTTATTGTCTTTGACATTTCATTTCTTAAATTGGAAACCTTTGTTCAAGCGTATTCCCAGTGGCATATATTTCTTGTGATGTACTCTGGTACATGTCTGCGTTTACTTCTGTCCATGGTACTTCGAGTGTGTTGCATTCATTCGTCACTAGGATGTTTGGTGTCTGAGGTTTCCGTGTACAGTTGCATTCGTGATTGCATTGAGGTTAACTGTACTCGTATCCTGCCATTGTTAGCTGCTGAACACATTGGTATATTCCTCTTTGTTTCATTTGATATAGACATGTATGTGTATGCATATATATATATATATATATGCATACATGTATAATTGTATTTGATCGGCTTTGGAATTATTCGACTACCACAGTTTTGATTTTGTGATGACTTTCTCGGCTCTGAGCTTGATCTCTGTTGTACACATTTTGTCTTGTTCATATTGAATCATACATGTTGCAGTTGGTTCATGGTATATCGTGTTCATTTGATTACTGTCTTTTCAATTTAATTGAATAACACGATTTGGATTTCTGACTTTGGTTGGAAATCTGCAAACTTAATTTTGTGATAATAATTTGGTTGAGAATTTGCAATTGCTTTCAGAGTTAATTTCGATTGTTATTTTGATTTGAAACTGTGGAACCGTGATTTGTTGGATTAGCTTGTCTTTTTGATTCAACTTGAATCTGTACATTCATGTTGTATTTGCCTTGAGTATTCTTGGCTATTTTAGTTGGCTTGCGATGTCTTTAACTTCGATTTCTAACTTATTCGACTTTGGAGAAACTGGGGGTATTGTGAAATTGCTGATTTACTGATTTCCAAGACTCTGACTTTGGTTGCTCGTTGTATTTTTGACGGTAATGTTGATTTCGTTTTTGTGCTCAACTGTGGCATTGGTTTTGTGGTCGTTGTACATATGAACTTGTAAGTTGTACACCTGAGTTTGTACTTGTGATATCCATCTAGAGTTTGCTGCCTGTACATATATGTGCAGCGTGTATATACCTGTATGGATTAATATGTATGCCTATATACCCTTCTATGTGTGTATGCATGCGTAGTTAGATCCATACTTAGATTCTATCTGCTATATTGACTTGAACATTGTATTTTCATGTGGTTTGGTGCCTTTTTCTTCTGCACTTTGTCTTGCCCTCTGTGCAACTGTGCTTGACATTTACTTCGAGATAGTTCTGGTTGCATTGTTATCTTGTGGTGGCTGTAGTTTTTAGTTGCAGTTACCCTTGTATCCTTGTGGCTTTCATTTCACTGTCCACTGAACTTTAAGTCATGTTTAAATGCTCCTCTGGCCAGTGATTCTTGCACATTGTATCTGACCATGTTTGTGAACTCGGTTGCTTGTGTCTGGTTTGACCTTCACTTGAGTCAAGTTGATTTTTGGGTTGAGACTTATTTTAGTCGCCTTGCCTGTTTTTCCTATTCTTGTAACAGTAGTGTTGCAGTTTTGCTTGTGTTGGTTTGCATTTCATTGAGGCTTTGTATTCATGTGAGTTTGCTCTGTATTTAGACTGAGCTGTTGGGTACTTCATCACGGTAGTGGCAAGGCAGTACACGCGTGCGTGTAATGCAGCCCTATCCGATTTGACAGCTTTGAATTGCTGTCTCAATTTATTGAATTGTTTAGTTGGTTAATTTCAAATGGTTTGGAGTTGTATTCAGATTTGATTTGTTGATTTGTCGTCTAACATTTCTTAGTGTTATATCTGCCGTTATCCAATTCTCGTATCGAGAGTTGGATATACGTGATTTCTGTGACTGTCATCTATTTGAGATTATTATTGCTTCTATGCACTAATAACTGAGTTTGAATTAGACTGACCCGTGTATTATTTTCTTTTGAATGTAATACTCGGGTCAGACCCGAGTTATTTCAGGTTGTAGATTTCCTTCTTTGAGTTGTTGTTCGGGATATGAAGACTTTTCACATCTTCTGAAGTGTCTTTGTCATTTTATAGTAGTCGTGTCATTGTATAGAACAATATGTATTCATGTATAATAGTCGATAATGTACTTGTATATATAACTTCTAGAGTCGACAGTTGTAGTTGTATCATATGTATCGTGTCAACTATATTGTAACTGACATCGGTTATATATATATATATATGAGATTTTTATTAATCTGTGTTCCGCATTTATATTATCTGTGTTATTGTTATATCTAATGTCCTAAACTATCATGAACTATCGTAGTTTGTTTTATACTGATAATTGGATATGTCGATGGGAGTAAATAAATAATAGATGAAAAATATAAAGTATATACCACTCCTATCGAGATAACCAATATTAGTGTAAGGCCAATTACGGATGGTCGCTCCTATCCAGCCTTATTCTTCGTAATAATAGACAGTATTTCTTTTAATACTCTTTGTTATTATGAGCATAGAGGTGGGGCGTCACAGTTGGTATCGACCCGAGTATTACAGGTTGTAGATTTCCTTCTTTGAGTTGCTGTTCGGGATATGAAGACTTTTCACATCTTCTGAAGTGTCTTTGTCATTTTGTAGTAGTCGTGTCATTGTATAGAACGATATGTATTCATGTATAATAGTCGATAATGTACTTGTATATATAACTTCTAGAGTCGACAGTTGTAGTTGTATCATATGTATCGTGTCAACTATATTGTAACTGACATCGGTTATATATATATGAGATTTTTGTTAATCTGTGTTCCGCATTTATATTATCTGTGTTATTGTTATATCTAATGTCCTAAACTATCATGAACTATCGTAGTTTGTTTTATACTGATAATTGGATATGTCGATGGGAGTAAATAAATAATAGATGAAAAATAAAAAGTATATACCACTCCTATCGAGATAACCAATATTAGTGTAAGGCCAATTACGGATGATCGCTCCTATCCAGCCTTATTCTTCGTAATAATAGACAGTATTTCTTTTAATACTCTTTGTTATTATGAGCATAGAGGTGGGGCGTCACATATATAGTAAAATAATAAAGAACATATAGTCAGAATCACATCGATAACTTATAATATATAATACAATAATGTCATAGGAATACAATGTATCTCAAATGTCAACTATCTCAATATAGTAATATGAGTAATCAATATTTAGCTCAGTGATAAACATATACAGTGAATCAATGTCATATAAGTATCATATAACAATCCTAGTATAAAGCTCATCTAAGCCCAATAAAATACATGTTGGTCTAGTCATCCCTGTACCTGAAACATCTCAGACTGACCCAAGTATTATATAAATAATAAACGGCTCAGACTATATCTGAATCCAAGGTCAATAAAAATATGGACTTTGTATATATATTGGGTATAATTATAATTATAATAATAATATTATTATTATCTCAAACAATCCCAAATATCATATATATATATAGAACACCTCAAAACCCAGTATAAAATGTCATCACACATACAAAACAATTCAATAGAAATCAAGAACACCATATCCAATGGGTGAATCATCCATACAATAAAACATTATCATAGAAAAAAAGTCATCAATAATGAGATATTCTCAAGTAAAGTTAGGCAGCAACGGAGCAATGCCCACAATCTCTCTTAATCTCATTTATAAAATACCATTATTAAACCAACAAAACCAGTAAGAAATATTTAAGCCAACTCATAATGATATCCAAATATAATCAATGATAAGTAGGTCATCTGCCTACAATGAATAGGCCATCTGCCTAAGAAGGATATGGGGTTGACCATACTCTGGACACAGTCTTAGGTATAATCTCATCTATACATAGTATATGTCTATCTACCACCCACACATATATACACATACACCAGAACTAGACGGGAGACTAACAACACGTCTACTTGCTCTAAGAGCCGTGGTCCATATGACACAACTCCTATACTGATCAGTTACCATCCAATCCCCTCTCGATATCATGACAATGATCCACCATAGGCTCGACAACGCGTAGCCTCTTTGGCCATGACAACCGACATATGCCCCTATGGTAGCTGACTACTGGCCTATGCGACACAAGGGGCTACCAACTACCATTCTCATGATGCACATTGAATATAATATACAACAACGGTGTCACAATTGGGGCACAACCTCCTTGATAAGGCCGCTAGGGTAGATCCTGGCCAATCTGCTTCACTCCCAAAACATAAAGAGAGTTGGACAAAAGTAGAAGATACATAATGTACACAAAATATGCAGCTAACAAGTAACCTCCATAAATACTCACTGCAGCAAGTCACACACAACTTACCCCCATATGAGTGCCATCCACGAGCAAGGAACTGAACAAATAACACAACAACGTCCCATACCATCGCGTATTACTAGTCCATTTATTCAATGCGCACGCATCACACTCGCTCCTTCAATATTCTATATAACGTCCAAAGAATAACCGGAGAAATATTATCGAATGCCCCATCCCAAACGATATTATAACTCGGTTTATTTAGATTTCTCGTCCCATAAAATAATCATCATGAAATCCCATAGAAGTATGTCATCGCATATCATATCAAATCACCAATCAAATCTACATCAACGGTGAATCATTCACAATATCAAAATCTGTATGGGAAACGAGAAATCAGAAAACGTAGAAATCATATGTAAAATCCCAATTTTAATTTCAAAATGAAATAATAATAAACTTCAACGGAATATTTCATTAAAAAATTAAATCAAATATCATATATTTATATAAAACATTCAAAATCAATATATAAATCAAATTTCCTTTATAGAAGTCTTTCCATAATTTACTACATTCAGTTATTATTTCACCATAATTATATATATATAAACTTCAAATAAATTATTTTTATTTCTATCTATAAAATATAATTTCAAAATAAAGGTTTATATACCAAAATTTTGTTCCTAAATCTTTACTTGTATAATTTAAAACATTGAAAAACACTATATAAATCAAAACTACTAATATAAACTATTATATCATTTTCTATAACTAAGTAATACTTTTAAAAAAGATTATAAATCTCAAAGATAATTCTTTTCATTTCAAACTATAATTTATAGTTCAAAACTTTTATTTTTTATTCTAACAGTTAAAATAAATTAATTCACAACAACTTTTATATTCAAAATAATTTCTAAGAAGTCATTATTTTCCAACTAGTTTTATTTATTTATAAATATTCTTCAGTCTAATTTTAAAATACAAAAAATAATTTATCGAAGCTTTAAAGTATACTTTTAAAGCTAGAAAATCAATTGAACGTCCAAAACATGAATTATGGAGCAAAGTTCTCCAAAATCATCAACAATCGTCAAATAAATTTTATGGAGTAGCCGAGTTGAATACCATCAAATTTCGGCCATCCATACGATATACACACAAAATAAATAAATTTCACAATTTAAAATGCAAAGGACAGCATCTCCTTTGCAATTTAGACATCCAACAAATACAAAACTCCACTATCAATCACCAAAATAACATCCAAACAATTAAATTTTTATCCAATATCACACAATTCAATCCAGCATTCCAATCAAATATTTCAACCAATATATCAAGCAATAATCGGGATAATAATAATAATAATGGAATATATAAATAGTTGAGAGTAAAAACTAACCGAAACGACGCTCGATATCCAAATTAGCAAGATCTCTCAACTTAGCACATTTGCCAATCAATGTCTTCGATCTCTAGTCATTGCCAATCCCGCACCATGCTATAACCGGCCATTGCACTCCTCATTGTCGCATACAGCTTCACCTATATAACAGCTCTGCTCCAAAATCACCTACCGAAGCTGGTGCTAACTTGTCGGAGCTGCCTCCCATCTCGTCATCACTTGTCCATAACGCACATGCGCATAATTTTGTGCCAGAGCCTCGCCGTAACACATACACGAATGCACCCACTTCACCTCCTCATCGACCAATTCACGATGCCCAAAATCGCGTCGCTCGGGTCGCTTCATCTATCATGTGAACCACCAGATCGCGACTACAACGTCGCTCGTCACCAATCACTCACGTGCCTCGAAGTGGCACCATACTGCAGCCGCCATGCTTCATCGCGAGCTCCACCGCTGTTAAACCCAATTCACGACAACCATAGGACGCGATAACTCCAGCCGACCCCTCTGCCCACGTCGATCGTCGACAATAGGCATAAATCGCTTGACGCGTTGTTGTTTCATTTTTTTTATTACCCTTTTTGGTTTAAAATTTAGGGCACGGTTTAAAAATGAAGGGTTTAAGTTTTGTCTCAGAAGCAAATCAGGAGATTTTTGGAAAATAGGAGAGATGAGTAATTTTAATTGGGCTTGGGCTTTAAGTTCTAATTGAACTTAGTTTTTACCTAATTTCTTTCACTCTTAAATTTTAATTTTTATCTTTGACATGTGTTGATAAATATATTTCAATCTTGTTTGAATTAATTTACCTTTCATTGTACACGAGTACATATGCACGCCCAGGTGGGTCTGCATTTAATCACAACAACACGCATGCGTTTTTAGTTATACATGTGGAAGTAGATTTGATATTAGCATCCTCATATTTGAATACCGCCTAGGCAAAAGCCGCTATATTTTTGTTCAGACTGCAATAACTTCTTCATACTAACACGGAATCAGGCGAGACTTCAACTGATGGACTCTCATCTAAATTATAGACAATAAGGAACACTCGGATACTTCATCTAGTGAATGTATACTGCAGTTCTCCATGGTGACTAACAGTTATACTTGGAAAATAACAGACTACATCTCCATATTTGAACTCCGCGTAGGCAGAAGCCGCTATTTTTTTATTCATACTGCAATAACTTCTTCATACTAACTCGGAATCAGGTGAAACTACGACCGATGAACTCCTACCTAAATTACGGACAATATAGAACACTCGGATACTTCAGCTTATGAACGTGTACTGTAGTTCTCCATGGTGATTAACAGTTGTACTTAGAAAATAACAGGCTATGTCCTCACTTCAACGCTCATTGTAGTTCTCCATGGTGACTAATAGTTGTACTTAGAAAATAACAAACTATTTCCTCATATTTGAACTCCGCCTAGGTAGAAACCGCTATTTTTTCTTTAGACCGCAATAACTTCTTCATACTAACCGGAATCAGGAAAAACATCGAATGTTGAACTCTCACCTAAATTACAGACAATATGGTACACTCGGATACTTCATCTAGTGAACGTATACCGAGTTCTCCATGGTGACTAACAGTTGTACTTAGAAAATAACAGGCTATATCCCCACTTCAATGCTCACTGTAGTTCTCCATGGTGACTAATAGTTGTACTTAGAAAATAACATTCTACATCCTCATATTTGAACTCCGCCTAGGCAGAAGCCGCTATTTTTTCTTCAGACTGCAATAACTTCTTTATACTAACTCAGAATCAGGCAAAACTTCAACCGATGAACTCCCACCTAAATTATGGACAATATGGTACACTCGGATACTTCATCTTGTGAACACACACTATAGTTTTTCATGTTGACTAACAGTTGTACTTAGAAAATAACATGCTACATCCCCGTATCTGAACTCTACCTAGGCAAAGCTGCTATTTTATTGTTCATACTGCAATAACTTCTTTATACTAACTCAAAATTGGACGAAACTCCGACCGATGAACTCCCACCTAAATTACGGACAATATGGTACACTCGGATACTTCATCTTGTGAACACACACTGTAATTCCCCATGATGACTAACAGTTGTACTTAGAAAATAACAGGCTATATCCTTACTTTAACGCTCATTGTAGTTCTCCATGGTGACTAATAGTTGTACTTAGAAAATAACAGGCTACATCCGCATATTTGAACTCTGCCTAGGCAGAAGCCGCTATTTTTTTTCTTCAGACTGCAATAACTTCTTCATACTAACTCGGTATCTGGTAAAACTTCGACCGATGAACTCCCACCTAAATTACGGACAATATGGTACACTCGGATACTTCATCTTGTGAACGCACACTGTAGTTCTCCATAGGGACTGATAGTTTACTTAGAAATAACATGCTACCACATCCCCATATTTGAACTCCGCCTAATGTAGAAACCGCTATTTTTTTTGTTCAGACTGAAATAACTTCTTCATACTAATTCGGAATCCGGCGAGACTTTGACGGATTAACTCCCACTTAAATTACGGACAATATTGAACACTCGGATACGTCATCTTGTGAAAGCACATTGTAGTTCTCCATGATGACCGATAGTTGTACTTATAAAATAACAGGCTAGCACATCCCAATATTTGAACTCTGCCTAGTGCAGAAGCCGCTATTTTTTTGTTCAGACCGCAATACCTTCTTTATTCTAACTCGGAATTGGGCGATACTTCGACCAATGAACTCCCACCTAAATTATGGACGATATGGTACACCAGGATACTTCATCTTATGAATGCACACTGTAGTTCTCCATTGTGACTAACAGTTGTACTTAGAAAATAATAGGCTATTTCCCCACTTCAACGCTCACTGAAGTTTTCCATGGTGATTAATAGTTTTAGTTAGAAAATAACAGGCTACATCCTCGTATTTGAACTTCGCCTAGGCAGAAGCCGCTATTTTTTTCTTCGAACTGCAATAACTTCTTCATACTAACTCGGAATCAGGCAAAACTTCGATCGATGAGCTCCCACCTAAATTACGAATAATAAGGTACACTCAGATACTTCATCTTGTGAACACAAACTGTAGTTCTTATGGGGACTGACAGTTTACCTAGAAAATAACATGCTACCATATCCCCATATTTGAACTCCGCCTAGTGCAGAAGCCGCTATTTTTTTGTTCAGACCGCAATAACTTCATACTAATTTGGAATCCGGCGAGACTTCGACCGATTAACTCCCACCTAAAGTACGGACAATATGGAACACTTTGATACTTCATCTTGTGAACGCAGGCCGTAGTTCTCCATGGTGAGTAACAGTTGTACTTAGAAAATAACATGCTACCACATTCCCATATTCGAACTCCACCTAGTGCAGAAGCCGTTATTTTTTTTGTTCAAACTGCAATAACTTATTCATACTAACTCGGCATCAAGCAAAACTTCGATAGATGAACTCCCACCTAAATTACGGACAATATAGTACACTCGGATACTTCATCTTGTGAATGCACGCTGTAGTTCTCCATGGTGACTAACAGTTGTACTTAGAAAATAACAGGCTATATTCCCATATTTGAATATTATTTCTCTATGAGATGTAAAAGGGTATATTTGGAATTTCAAAAAGACACCGAGTAAATCTATTTACATTGAATTCTCTTTATTAGTAGCAAAGATAATATATTCCAATAAATGAACAATTTTATTTAGTTTGATGTCCGTTTATTTTAATTCAATCATTTATTGCATTATTACAAAATAAATTTATTTTTCAACTATTTCAATTATATAAAAATTATTTACACTTTAAAATATTTATAATTAATCAAAACATTTTATTCGATGTCAATATATTATCTGAAAAGGATTCATTAATTCAATTCAATTTATTAAAACAAAATCGCTTATTAAATTCAATTTATTAAGTAAAACTTTATTTTCAGGAATAAAATTACTAATAATAAAATTCAAATATTTTTTTAATTAAACTAATTTATTACTATGTCGTAAAAAGCAAGGTTGTTACAAGGCCGGCTAATATCCGCATTAATAAATACACACAAATATCAAATATTTTCATGAATAACCAAAATAAGAGGGGCCACTTTGGTGACATATTATTTCAATTAGCTTACTTGAAATGTAGGATATTTACAATTAGTTTGCAAAATGACACCAAAAAATATCTGAATTTATTTCTTAGTGTATGTACAATACATTTCCAATGCTATAAAACACTCCAAAAAAATGCTTTAGATCTATATGACACTTGAAAATCTCAAAACTATAACCGTGGTACAACATGTTATAATCGTAGCTATTATAATCTTTTGTTTTAAGTATATGGTTATATTCATAACATTCCCTAAATAAACATGATACAAGACATCATAAATAAATTACATGACAAATATCACAGATGAATGCCAGAATTAAATGCCACATTAAGTTATATACAAATGACATAGTAAATGCAGTACTAAATAACCTGAATGAATGTAATAGCTATGATGTATTTCTAAACCATAATATAGCTATACAGAATGCTACCGCATCACTTTATCTTTACTTTATTATTTGAATACTTAATTAAGGTCAGTAATTATGCATTTTGGAAAAATATGAAATTGCTACTCCTTTTATTTTATGATAACCGAAGCATGAAGGTGAAACATATTTTCAACAAGCATGAGTCATACATATAAATTATCTATATCTATCAAACATAAATGCATCAAATAATAAACATGCTACATCATTAAATTTATTGCAACTGACGTATTTACTGCATTTATGTTAATAAGCTAATTAATTTATTACCATAACAACCACATTTAATGCATTTATGAAAAAAAATAAATGCAACTGACTGTTATATGGTCTAAAATGTAAATTAGTGTCATATTAAAATTTATTTCAATAATAAAATAAATATAAACACCTTAAAGGAGCATACTTTATTTCTAATTAATCAAAATTTATGAAATAACCCAAATACCTTATATATATATATATCCAAATTACTTAATCAAAAGCTAAGTAAGGTAAAATAATCTTATATAGAACCGGATTTATATTTTTCTACATAAATGGTTCTAAATTATATGTGTGTGTCTCCGTGTCATTAATAAACATTAAAGAAAAAAGGCTGAACATATCAGATCCAAATTATTTCTCACACTAAAATTCGTAACTTATTTACAAAATATACAATAATAAACATATGGATGCTTTAACCAACATAAAATTTAGAAGAATTTAGATTACTTACCAAAAATTTAATGATTTCAAAATTCTATCTTATTTCATAAATAAGATATAGATCAATATTTCTACACCAAAACACCAAAACAATATCTATAATCAGTATTTCAATTTACAATATATGAAAAAAAAATTGATACTAAATTAGATCCAAAATCATTAAAGAAAGATCCTTGATACATAGATCAAACAGTTCTGAAACTTAAAGTGGAATTTAATGACTTATAAATAAAGTTTATTTCAAAACTTACTCATAATAAAAAAACATAAAAAATAATGAAATCAGTGATGAGTGGCTCTGATACCACTTGTTAGGAATTCAATATTTTTTAGGATCGATTAATTATGAAACTCTATATTTGAATAGAGGATCCATATTAATTTGATTGAGAAGAAATTAGAGGAAGTTAAATAAATTAACGAAAGTCATACATGAATCTATAATTGTTGCATACTGAAAGAGAAGAAGAATTGGTTTGATCTGCCAAATTGGCACAAACCCCATATCTGAATGAATAGAGCTTGTGTAATTTGAGGACCGTAATTCATTATTTATAATGTTGATATTTTTTAATTTGACCTTTCAACATATTAGAATTGCACCGATATATATACATTAATAATATGACAATTATATCCTTAAGCCTTTTAGCTTTAATTTAAAATTTGATTATTTTAATTAGCATTTACACTAAAATATCACAACACGTTTATTTTGCATATGTGGCCCATATGTTGAAATTTTCCAACATGAGAAACATCTTAAACAATTTTGCTGGCAAGCATCTTGATGTCAGGGAAATTAGAACCAAGGTCTCTAATGATCATCACGTATACTATAGCTATATTTATAATAGTTTATGTTCCATTTTTGGCCAATCTAGGAGTTTAAGCCGAACAGTGTACAATTTTATTGACAAATTCTGTGAGTCATCAGAGTATTTCTTCATTATATTTTATGATATAGTCGTGCTCTTTTGTGCATGTTAAGGTTTTCCATAAGTGGTTCCTTGCTAGGCTTTGATGATATCACAGCTTTTGTGGCAAAAAGTTGAACTAGTGGTACAATGAATTACTAACTCATTCTGTTGTATTCTTCTTCTTCAATTAATTCAGGTTAGACATTGAAATTCTCTTGAGAAAAATCAACCTCTTATAATCTTTTTACTGAAGTATAAAAACAAAAACTCGTTTCAAAAATTGATGTAAACAGTCTCTGAACAGTTGAACCGCAATGAATTTCTTCTTTCATCATTCCTATTTAGTAGATTTAAATTCATTATTTACTGTGTGATCATTTAACTAAGGCTATATTATTGGATTGGTTGTTCCATCAGGTCTTATTTATGGGCATAATAATTTTTATTTTTTCACAAGGTATATAGATTATACTATTGATATTTGATTCCTTTACAAAGATATGTAAGTATCAATTAAGACACCCTTGTTACGATAAATACATCATAGTAAAATAGATTATAGTAATAGATGTATATCGAACACAAATGGTAACAGTGACCTTGTTTTGTTTATAACTAAAGTCAAGAACCAAACTAAGTATGACTGGAATATCTTATTACAGAACGAGGTTTGATAAATCATTTATCAGGTTGAACTTCCAAAATCTATTCCATTTTCTATGCTAGGTGTTTTGGCATGTTAAAGAGGAACCTTCAAAACATACTAGATCATTGCATATGATAAATTCTAATGCTTTCCACTAATTGAAATTACAAGTGAGAAATATGATGTATTACGCAAATATAACCATATTGGAGAATGATATGTAGCAAGGGTCGAAGTTAAAAATTAGTGATTGAAGATCACATGCGAGAAAAGGAAGTATAGGAAGAATAATATTGTCCTTAGCCATAATACTTAACCCACCAGCTATCTTCATTTTTTTTACCACTACAAGTTCATACTTAGTTTAGTACTAGTATGTACCATAAACAATATATTTTTCATGTTCCTGATGACTTTTTCATTATTATTACTTCTCTTGGAAGTTGGAAAAGAATTGCAAACATATGCAGAATATTGTTCAATAAGCAAACAAAGCTCAAATATTTATTCAAACTCCCTGATTATTGAAGCTACAACAAAACAACATAAACAAAAAGAACAACAAACATGTTATATATTTAAACGACGAAATGCTGCATGTATTTATGCAGGACACTGATAATCAGAGGGCAAATGCTTCCCACAATCCAACAAGAGCTGGAGAGCAATAGGCAGAATCAAATTGATATTTAAAACCTTGGCTTTAATGGTAGTACACAAGCACAGCGCAGCGTCCAGGTCAGCAAGTCCGGATAATAAAGGACAGCACGTGCTCTCTGCACTTGGTCCGATACCAATGTGCACCAGGCCGCCTAACAAATCAACGCATGCGCCCAGTTTCAGTATGTCGATGGGGCACGTTTTAGGTTTGGCAGGTGCTGGAGGAGGACATGGTGGTGGTTCGACCTTGGGTGGCGATGGTGGTGGTTCGACCTTGGGCGGGGACGGTGGTGGTTCGACCTTGGGTGGCGACGGTGGTGGTTCGACCTTGGGTGGCGTTGGTGGTGGTACGACCTTGGGCGGCGATGGTGGTGGTACGACCTTTGGTGGTGGTTCGACTTTGGGTGGTGATGGTGGTGGTTTGACCTTGGGTGGCGACGGTGGTGGTTCGACCTTGGGTGGCGACGGTGGTGGTACGACCTTGGGTGGCGATGGTGGTGGTACGACCTTTGGTGGTGGTTCGACTTTTGGTGGTGATGGTGGTGGTTTGACCTTTGGTGGTGGTTTGACCTTGGGCGGCGATGGTGGTGGTTTGACCTTGGGTGGTGGTTTGACCTTGGGCGGAGATGGTGGTGGTTTGACCTTGGGTGGTGGTTTGACCTTGGGCGGTGATGGTGGTGGTTTCACTTTGGGCGGTGATGGAGGTGGTTTGACCTTGGGCGGTGATGGTGGTGGTTTGACCTTGGGCGGTGATGGAGGTGGTTTGACCTTGGGCGGCGATGGTGGTGGTTTCACCTTGGGCGGTGATGGTGGTTTGACTTTGGGTGGTGGTGATGGGTATGGATAGGGGCAATATGGGCAGGCTAAAGTGGTTATGAATGTGTCCACGTTGATGAAGAGGACTAGGAGAGTAACCACTAAAAATTTCTCCATGTTTTGAGAATATACTAGTGTTCAGATATATCTATATTACATGGAGGGTGTATAGGGCTATTTATAGCGCAAGATGAGTGGTAAATGAGTGGCCGGGTCAAAGCTAGATTAAGATATTTTCCCAATAATTTCCAGTCCACAGTATAGTGGATATTTTAGAGCTATGTGACCTCTTAGAATGAGAAATGCTACCATCGCTATTTAGTATTACTAAAGATGGTGAATGTGAATCTATGTATTATTTCTTTCTATATTTCATACTGTCCACAAGTAAAAGAGAAGATGTAACATCACCCTCTTCAATGAAGAGTGATGTGACAGTTACTTTTATAGTAAGGTTGATCTTATAACTACAATATTTTTTGATAGATGATACAAAATTGAAGATTACTTCACAATATTGTTATACTTGCAATATTAAAAAAAATGCTACATTCACTATCTACTAAAGGGACTGATATTACAAGCACATACAGTCAAAAAGTGTTTGATTTCTTATAGATCAAATAATAAAAAACCTTTAGGTTTGAATCTTGTAATAACTACCATTGTACTCACACAAATAGAATGCATGGTTAACCTAACAATATCATTTGTTTATGGCAAATTATAGTATTATTCCTTTTTATGTTTCATATTCTCCCACCAGTAAAAGAGAAGATGTAACATCATCCTCTTCAATGAAGAGTAATGTGACAGATACTTTTATAATAAGGTTGATGTAATAACAACAATATTTTTTGACAGATGATATACAAAATTCAAGATCACTTCACAATACTGTTCTACTGTGCAATATTATAGGATGAAAATGCTACATTCACTATCTACTAAAGGGACCGATATTACAAGCACATACAGTCAAAAGTGTTTGATTTCTTATAGATCAAATAATAATAAACCTTCAGGTTTGAATCTTGTAATAACTACCACATTTATATGGTTAACCTAACAATATAGTTTGCTTATACCAAGTTTCAGTCAATTATATCATATAACATGCATCTTCAGGTCTAGTACTCCTCCGGGTCAAGTAGCTTTGTTATAGTTAATACCATTAGTGAAAGAAACTGGATTTGACCTACGTACATAATTTGGGCTCTGATAAAGTATGTTAACCTTGCATCTAACACCGGAATAGTGAATACTATAGATAATCTTGACCAGTGAACTGTATTTTATTTGCCGACTACTAAATAGCTATTCAAACACCATGGCAATGTGAGTACTTTCATCAGTGGGCAAGAAGATCATGCACATTTTGTCCATAAACTGAAAATCATTGTGTTGGTGGACCTATGCAAGAGATAAGATATGAATACATATGAACCATCCATAGTAGCCTGGTTCCATTAGATTATATTCTTCTTTACCATGCCTAAACTATAATACAATGTCTCGTGACTTAGAAAAACAAAGAAGGAACAGACAAACAAAATGTCCTTCTTTTTTCCTTTATGCTATTATACCTATTTTGTTTTGTATAAACCATGGGCTCAAGTAGAGACAGGGAGTGTATACTGTACGAGTGAACAAACTTTGTTTAATCCTCTTTTATTGACATAACTGGATGACATTTTTCAATTAGCTTTCTATTTATGTTTTCTATATAGACTATGTTGAGTAGCAGTGAACCAATTAGAATATTTTTGTGCGTTTACAGCAGTTGCAATTATTCAATTTGTTTGCACTTGAACACGGACGGGATTGTTTGGGTACTTGAGGAATAGTGGGTCACTAAATCGTATATTTGATCAGAAATCCAATGCATCTTAGCTGCACCATTGTACTATGTACTATAGCAGTTTTGCCTTTGCTAAATAACACCGGATTCCAAATGGCCATTAAATTAAATATATCCTCCAATGGTGTACAATTTTCCAATTTACCTCTACTGTAAATAGTGGACGATCTATTCATGTTTTGTTAAGTACATTAATTATTGGCTGTGTGGTTCTAAAGACACCGCAAACACGGTTACCGATACCATAAAAAATAAACACAATAAAATCTGCATGTTTCATAATAACAAAGCTTTTTTACATAACAATCAACAATCGTACAAAATTATTTTGTACGGTCATCAATCATTATCTAAAACAATTTTCCACGGTCATCAAACACCGTATTCAGTGGTTCAGTATTTGATAACCATAGAAAATTGTTTTGATTGAATATTGATGGCCTTACATAAAGGTACGTAATTGATGTTTCGTTAGTACCTTGAAAAGTACGGTATTAGTAAGATTATGAAATAAAATTATGTGGTAATTTTTTATTTATGGTATTAATAAGCACTTTTGGCGGTTCCCCTAGAACCAAACTTGTTAATTTGAGATTATAATACTATATGTGTTTTATCTAATGGAAAATTCTACTTCAACTGCCAAATGCATAGATCTCAGCAGATGAAATAGAACCGTCGGATTATATTTGTCCCATCGAATATCCTCTATCCATTCCAGATTCGTATTTTCAGTTAATCTTAATCCGGTTGAAGTAGCATCTCCCTAATCCAAACCGTCCCTCTTACCGTCGCACTATCAATCACGCAGCATCGACATACCTTACTTTCCACTTGGCGCATCTCACGTCGCCACCTTCCTCTCCGTTACCGATGACGTCTTCTCCATCGTCATTGTTTCTTTTGTCGCCAACGTCTCCGACTCACAAAAACAAATCGTAGAAAACCCTAGTCGTCATCGGATCCCTATGACACAATGCTTCACCGCCTACCTCATTGAAACTCTAACCAACACCATTGTCGTACTAGACAATAAAATAATAATAATAATAATAAATGGCATATTAAACTATCATCAAATGAACATAATGCTAATTTCATTTCTATAATTCAAAAAAAGACTAAATTAAACTAGCACGGGATAAACTAAAATAACATCCATTTTCCCAGTTCAAAAACTGTTAAATTAAATAAACATTATCGGTGCATAATGCGATATTCATTTTTATAATTCAAACAATGCGAAATTAAACCAGCACTATATGAACAATAACAACATTCATTTTCATAGTTCAAGAAAATGCAAAGTTAAACTAGCATTTTACATATATAACATCATATTCACTTTTACGGTTCAAGTAAAGCTAATTCAATTTAGCATTTTTGGCCTATCACTTCACAAAGAAAAGAGCAGTCAGCGCCGTCGCCGCAACTACCTTCATCAACGTCCTACTTCCACCGGACTTCACTGACGCACAACCAACAGCTCTCCGCTGCATCTTCTGATCAAAAACACGAACTCCCTCTCAAAGATGAAAACCCTAGATCTAAACACCACCAACATGGATCATCATCGCCGCCACCACCACCACAAGCCCATGTCTGCAAATGCCGCTGCCACCTACGCTCGTCACTTTTGTCGTCTATGCTGACCTCAATTTCCCCTGTGTCCCATCTCAAATCCTTTACCGTGTTTTCGCTCTGAATATTTGTTAAAACTTTGTCCTTTAGGAGAAAATCAAAACTTCATGTCCTAAAATCCACAAAACATGTGAACTTTGGCCTTAGCCTATTTTTCATAATAATATATTCTAAATTTTAAGTAAAATGTACTGATATAATTGTCATCAACAAATCGTAACTATAATTTGAAATATAGCCACTATTGGGTTTATAGTATTTTCTAAACTCATATAAAAACAAAAAATATAAATAATTGTTTCAAACCATAGATACAACAGAAGTTATGCAACAAGTCAATAAAGTGTTGTAAAGACACGATTCATTTATGAAATTTATTTCAGAAGTTTTTGTAGAAGGTAAATGGAAACAACATTACTTGGTGCACAACAAAATTATAGTTGCTTTGGTGAATGGTGATAACGAACCAGATGTGAAGAAAGAATACGGGATAACAGCTAACAGTTCCTTTATAATAACGTTCAAAGCATTAATATTGTGTTACATGACATTGCTGAATATGCATATTTTGGTAGAAATCATAACAAATGCATTGAGTATATATGTCGTAGAAAAATATATCAGGAAGTGGATGTGTTTGGGGAATGCATATGCAGACCAGAAGAATTGGAAGGAAACATGAACCAAGGTTGCCTTCATTCAAAAAATTATATGGAAGGCCAATCTATCCATGCTCCTAAACCAATGTTTAATCAGATATATGTACGTTCATTTTGTGTTAGAGAGTGAATATTTTTACAGCCCAAGTTTATGCTTTTCTTTTGTGTTGGTGAAATTTTTTACAAAATTTTAGTGTGAGTTGTTTGTTTTTAAATAACAAGAAGGGAAAGAGAAGAGTAATGATAGAGGATTGGATTAGTCTCACGTCTTGGAATATAAAATACTATATTAATTTAAATATAGGTTTCTCAATAGAAGGTATGAGTTTTTTGGACATCTAATGCTTGTTTTTTTGTGAGTAGGAAGGTCATGCATAACCACCACACACGTTTGCCTTTGCCGCCGTCTGATTGAGTCGGGTTTGGATCTAAAATATAATTTTGGAAATGAAGAGACGCTTCTACTCAAATGATTTGAAAACAAAAATGCCTAGAAAGCGTTCCAGATTCGTTTCCTTGATTTCGAATTCACTACTAGAAAATGCTTTTATTCCGACAGCAAGAAGCGACGGCTTCCGACGGCTCTTTTTCGACGGCGTTCGACGGGCCGTTGGCGGCCGTCGGAAGCCATCGGAAATTCGCAAATACAGGGCTCAGCCGAGCCTTCTTCTTCCTCATTCTCAACACGAAATTTTTTAGCAAAAAACTCCTAATTTCCTTCTCCAAGCTTCCAATTTCTAATTTTAAGCTTCCGGATCCTCCACGGCTGCCTAATCAAACTCTATTGCTCTCAATCTCAAGTATAATATCTTATTTTCGCCAAAAATCTAATTTTTACCATAAATCTAGATTTGCATAAGTTGATAAATTATGATTAATTAGTAATTGCAATTGTTTCCAATAGCGTAATAACGGTTTATAGCATCTCATGGTATATCTATTTCATATGTTATCGTGAAGTTTTAAAGAGTATGTATAATTTATGATTGTGTGTATATGTAAACCATTGTATATGTGTTGTTTATACCATTTTATTGTGTTAATTGGAATAAGACATGAGTTATAACATCTTGACTTGTATATTAATAATGAATGCACGAGTCTAAAAAATTTGATTGTATTGGAAAATCATAATAATATTAAAGCAGCCTTATTCGATAAAATACGCGGAACAAATGTGGTATATTAATAATTTTTTGAAATGTATTAATAAAATACGCGGGATATTTAATTAACTAATGTCCCTTAATTAGAGAGTTTTTGGCCCCGTCTGACGAGCGTTGTACATGATCGTTATATAAATAGTCGTTTTTTTTCAAAAAACGACCATTTATATTCATCTGGTACAATATTTGTTGGATTTGTTTCTGTATTGGACAAGTTATGAACACAGTAAGCATTTACATTTTGTATACTACTTCGTCTCAAACGGTTCATAAAATTTTGGTCTAACTTTTTTTTTGTTTTCTACGTACACGCATTTGTGTACAATGCAGGGAACAAAAGGGAAATGCTGCCGAAATTTTGTTGAATCGTTTGAGACGAAGTAATATACGAAATGTAAATGCTTACTGTGTTTGTAATGGAAAGTAGGATGTTTGACTACGGAAAAAAAATATCTTTTTGTACAAAATTTTGTATCGATACGTTAAAAAATAAAATGTGTCATATTTGAAAATATTTTTAAATTTGTGAAATAGTTCTTTAAATTCAAATATTATACAACCATGAAAATAATCTTTTTCGAATTTGTATTTTTGAAAATAAATATTAAATTTTGAACTTGTGACTCATTTTCTCAAATAGGAAAAATGATTGATTATTTTGTTGATCGAAGGAGATGGATGTACCAAAGAAAAGGACCGAGAGACTCAATAAAAGAAGATTTTTATAATGATATAAACATATTTGTTTAATTCGCTTTAAGTAATAACGGAAACGATCCAGAAATTCGTTGTCCGTGTAGTAGGTGTAGACATTTGAAGTATTTGTTACCAGATATTGTGAAAGTTCATTTGTGCCAAAACGGTTTCGTACCCGAGTATTATGTTTGGGATCGGCATGGAGAATTTGTAGCAAATACTTCTATAGAGTCTGAAAGTGTTGTTAACGAAGTAGTTACGACGACCTGTATAGAAAATATGGTCGAAGATGCAGCACGATCAATGTTTCCTATGGTTGAAGTTGACGACGATAATGGAAATGTTGAAGAACCAAATATTGAAGCAAAAAAATTTATGATTTACTAGATGCTGCTAAGAAACCTATTTGGGATGGTTGTAAAAGCGGCACTCAGCTGTCAGTAATCGCAGAATACATTGCGATGAAGTCAAAATACAACATCACTGAAGCTGGGTTTACGGCTGTTGTACAAGCTGCAAAAAGACATATGTCGTCCGATAATCTAATGTGTGAAAATCACTATGATGTTAAAAAACTTATGTCGGCTTTTGGTTTACCTTATCATAAAATAGATACATGTTTAAAAGGCTGCATGTTGTTTTGGAAAGAAGACGTAAACCTTAAAAATTGTAAAAATTGTAATAAGGAGAGATACAAACCAAGAAAAAAGAAGGGGAAGGAAGTTCCGTACAAGCGTATGCATTACTTACCCATCACTCCAAGGCTTCAAAGATTATATGCATCTTCTGTAACTGCATTTAATATGAGATGGCATAGTGTGAGAACGGAGGAAGAGGAGGGTACGTTGACACATCCGGCCGATGGAGAAGCATGGAAGCATTTCGATAAAACGTATCCAAATTTTGCAGCGGAGAGTCAAAATGTTAGATTAGGATTATGTATGGATGGTTTTTCGCCATTTTCTCAATTTGGCTCAAAATATTCGTCCTGGCCCATTATCGTCACACCGTATAATTTACCTCCATGGATGTGTATGAAAACGCAATATATGTTTCTTACTGTTGTCGTTCCTGGCCCCGACGATCCGACACAAGGAATCGATGTATATTTACAACCGTTGATTGAGGAGTTAAAAATACTGTGGAACGAAGGAGTAGAAACATACGATGTGTCCAAGAAGAAAATTTTTCGTATGTTTGCTTCTTTGTTGTGGACTATAAGTGATTTTCCTGCCTATGCAATGCTTTCAGGATGGAGTACTGCCGGTCGTCTAGCATGTCCATATTGCATGGATGAAACACGAGCGTTTTCTTTACCTCATGGTAAAAAAAATTCATGGTTTGACTGTCATCGATATTTTCTCCATGTAAATCATCCCTTCAGAGGAGACAAGAAAAACTTTTTAGCTAATAGAGTAGAAACCAGACAACCACCGACGATATGGTCAAGCGAAGACATATATGAACTTGTTAGGGACTATCCAAAGATATATGAAACTGGAGTGCAAACAGAAATTGTAGGCAAATCGATTGTTCATAACTGGTGCAAACAAACTATTTTTTGGGAGTTGCCATATTGGAAACATCTTCTGCTTTGTCATAATATAGACGTGATGCACAATGAGAAAAATGGATTTGATAATGTTTTTAACACAATTTTGAATGTGAAAGGGAAGACGAAGGATGATTTGAAATCAAGATGCGATATAGAAGAATTATGCAAACGTCCTGAACTTCATATGAAACCAAATGACAGTAAAAAGCCTAAAGCATGTTACGAATTAGATAATAATCAAGTTAAAGTTGTGTTAAAATGAGTGGAAGGGTTAAGATTTCCTGATGTGATATCATCAAATCTTCGTAGATGTGTTGACTTTAAAAACGGTAGATTGAGCGGAATGAAAAGCCACGACTATCACATAATGATGGAAAATTTATTTCCCGTTTTGTTCAAAGAACTACTGCCGTTAAAAGTTTGGAAGGTAGTAACGGAGCTTAGTATGTTTTACAAAGAGCTTTGTTCGACTATTTTAAAAGTGCAACATTTACGTAAACTTGAAGTAGATATTCCTATATTGCTCTGCAAATTAGAGAAAATATTTCCGCCGGGTTTTTTTAATGTAATGGAACATTTACCTGTTCATCTCCCATCTGAAGCACGACTTCGAGGTCTTGTCCAATATGGATGGATGTATCCATTTGAGAGGTATGTAATATGTTATCACGTAATTTAATTGCATTTGAAAGATGAAGTTAATGTAAATTAATTTTGCGTAGATATCTAAATCAACTGAAGAAAAAAGTGAGGCAAAAAGCACGAGTTGAAGGTTCGATATGTAAATCTTACATCGAAGAAGAAGCTTCATTCTTTTTCTCTCACTATTTTAGTGACCATGTGAATATATCATTTTAAAGTGTTCCTTGTAATGACGAAGGCGACAAACAAGAGTCCTCTCAAGCAATGTTATCTATTTTTAGACAACATGGTCGGCCTTCTGGAAAATGTGTAGAAATATGGCTAGACGATAGAGATCTTCATGTAGCACACACTTATATTCTTCTAAATTGTGCCGAGGTTGCACCGTTTGTTAGGTAAACTGAAATAATAATTTGTGTTTTATTCTTTTCTATAATGTATGCGCGTGTATGCTAATCATTCACATACTCGCACATACACTTACAGAGATCATACAGCTAAATTAAATATTTATTACAAGCCATCAGTCTGAGACGGGGTAGGCAGACTAGAGCTCAGATCGATCTAGCAGAGATCGAAGATTTGCGGGCTAGAGTGGCGCAGCTGGAGGAGCAGAACCATCGGCAGGCCATAGAGACCACATAGTTGCTAGACCAGCGTATCGCCGAGTACATGTAGCAGTATGGTGGCCGCTTCCCTTCCTCTGCTGGCTCTGGTTCTGGAGGAGATTGATTGATTGCTTTGGTCGGTATGTTTTTTTCTGTTTTGTATAATTTGGTAGATGGTGGAAGTAGTTGTTGATTTATGTACTATGTTATGATACACTTAGTTGTTTTGTTGTATAATTATGTGGATGTTGGGTGATGATTATGTGTTTTGACTTAATTTTATGTATTTTTTTGTTTGGTGATTTGTGTATAGTTTGGTTTTTGATATTTGGTTGGAATATTATATATTGGATTTTGCAGAATAGTGTTTGTATGGGAAATGTGGATGGAAGGCTATATTGCAGCAGAAATATAAAAAAATGAAGTAGATTTCCAACGGCTTCCGACAGCTTTCAGGTTATATTTTTCCAACGGTTTCCGACTGCTTCCAGATCAATTTTTCCAACGGCTTCCGACAAGTGTCGGAATCCTTCGGAATTCATCGGAAGCCGTCGGAAATACGAACGGTGAGATGTGTCGAAAGCCATCGGAAACACTGCACACCGACACCTTATTTTCCTACGGCATTTTTCGACGGCCTCCGACGGGCGCCGACGGTTCTCTGCCATCGGAAAATGCCTTTTCCTTGTAGTGCTTCTTTTCCCCTATTTTTTTCAAATCATTTAGGGTTTGTGATACTGCAGATCACAAATTCGATACTCTTTCTCTTATTTCTTTCAAGTTTTTTCGGGTTTGTGATACTGCAGATCACAAATTCGATACTCTTGTCACAATCGATTAATGAGATTAATCATCTCATCTCCATTGTACCTTGGAAGACGATTTGCCTCAACTCACAACATACTTTTATTTAATCAAACAAGTGGTGAGGGCAAATAACGTCTTAAGGAAAGCGTCATCGACATACCTTGGGGCGATCTCTATAGATTTAAATTTACTACCGCCGTGCTATCATCAGATATCCAGAAATATACACCAACATTCTTATGACGTTATTCGATAATGACACTGCACAGTTTGAGAGAGTTCGCTTCTGATTTCACCAAATTGTAAAGGTTTGATGGTGTTAATTTCGTGCATTGGTAGAAGAAGATGCATTTTTGGTTGGCTGGACTAAAAGTAGTTTATGTTATGCAATGCCAAAGGCAGAGGAAACGGAAAACGAGACTATTGCGCAAACATGATTAAGACTAAAATGGAAACAAGATGATTACATATGCAAGGGGCACATATGCAATACAATGACGAATACTCTGTTCGATATGTAATACAGTAAATCAATTGCCAAAGGAGTCTGAGATGCACTGAAAGCCAAGTATCTAATTGAGGACGCAAAAAGTAAGGAATTTTGCGCTACTAAATTTTTTAATTATAAAATGACTGATACCAGCCAGTAGTAGGGCAAATCAACGATATTATGCATATCCTAAACCAATTCAACCAGCACAATATGAATATATATAAGGAGATTAAAGTCTCATCCATAATAGACAAACTTCCCCCTTCTTGGAAAGATCAATGAAAAAATCCTTAAACACAAGAAAGAGGATATGAGTCTGAATAATCTTGCACAGTATTTGCAAGTGGAAGAGCAACTTAAGTAGAAAGAAATCACTGAACCAACAGTGTTTCCATCTAAGATCCACGTGGTGGAGGAAAAAGAGAAAAATAAAATCTTTGAGAACTCTTTTAATCAAAAGATGAAATTTTAGAATAAGAAAAACTTCGATAACAAGAAGGATAAAAAAAGTGAATGGATGCTACAATTATGGAAAACATGGTCACTTTAAAAGAGATTGTCATTTCTTTAAAAAAAACCTTAATCGACAAAAAAAAACTTTACAACCATAATCTATGAAATCAATATGATTGAAAGAGAGGATTCTTGGTGGATCGACTTTGGTACTACTGATCATATCTGCAACGACAAGAGTCTATTCAAGAAACATGACCGTTGGAGGGTGAAAATTATATTTATTTGGGAAACTCAACGAAAGCAGCAGTCAAGGGGAAGGGGACAGTAGACTTGGAGTTCACGTCCGGGAAAATTCTGATAGTAAATGATGTATATTATGTACCCGAGGTTAGAAAGAATCTTGTTTCTGGTAGTCTATTAAATAAGTTTGGCTTCAAATAAGTCTTTGAGTCAGATAAATATGTATTGACTAAAGACGGGATGTTTGTTGAAAAGGGTACATGTATGATAGAATGTTCAAATTGAATATTAATAAAATGGTTTCTTCTACTTATATTGTTGACTCTTTTTCTTTATGACATGGTAGATAGGACATGTTAATATTAGAAGTATGGATAATACAATTTCATTAAACATGATTCCTAGATATGATATTAAATTTGACAATAAGTGTAGGATATTCTCATTAACCGAAATATTTGGAAAACTGTTTCCATTAAAATCTGTTAGTATCACTAATATGTTGCAATTACTTCATAATGATGTTTGTGATACGCATAGTACTCCTACTATAGGAGGAAAGAAATATTTTATCACATTTATAGATGATTATTCAAAATACTGTTATGTTTATTTAATGTATACAAGGATGAAGTATTAAATTCATTTATGACTTATAAGACTAAAGTAGAAAACCAATATGATGTTAAAATTAAGACCCTTAGATCTAATAAAGGAGGTGAATATCATTTCCCTGCATTTTGTGAATCTGTAGGAATTAAACATGAGACATCTGTAGCTTATACTCCACAACAAAATGGAGTAGCAAAACGTAAAAATAAAACCCTTATTGAAATAGTTAATGCTACGTCGTATAATTCTGGTCTTAATACTAGTTTTTGGGGTGAGGCATTACTTACCGCATGTTACATCTTAAATAGAATGTCTCATAAGAAAACCAAAGTCACACCTTATGAACTTTGGAAGAAACACAAACCAAATCTTGATTATTACCGAGTTTGGGGCTGTAGAGCTATTATTCGATTATCTGAACCAAAAAATTAGGAAATTAGAACAAAATAACATTGAGTGTATTTTCTTAGGATGCGTTTAACACGACAAGAGTTATAGGTTTCTAGTAATAGAACCTAATAATTCGATTGGGGTAAACACAATAATAGACTCTAGAGATGCAGTGTTCTATGAAAATAGATTCACGTCTATTACATCCAATCCATCTATTAGTGAAACGATGGAGGTTAATACACTTATACGTGAAATGATCAAGGTTTTGAACATATTCGTGAATCTGAGAACACTCAAAAAATAATGATCAAATTGGTGAAACCCTCAGGAGAAGTAAAAGAATGAGGACTGAAAAGTCATTCGAACCAGATTTTATCACTTATTTGGTTGAAGGATCAAGAGATGGTATTAGACATCAAGTCATGCTTTCTACAACCATAGATTTTGATCCTTTAACATATACAAAGGCCATAAAGTCTCAAGATTCAGCTTCGTGGCAAGAAGTCATAAATGATGAAATGGATTCTATTATGGAAAATCAAACATGGACACTAGTAGGCTTACCTCCTGGTTCTAAACCAATAAGATGTAAGTGAATATTTAAAATGAAATTAAGAGCAGATGGTACGATAGAAAAATTTAAGGCTAGATTAGTTGCTAAGGGATATACCCAAAAGGAAGGAATATATTATTTTGATACCTATGCACCTGTAGCTAGAATTTCAACAATTAGAACATTAATTGCATTAGCATCTTTTTATAAATTTGAAATTCATCAAATGGACGTCAAGACTGCATTCTTAAATGGAGAACTTGATGAAGAGATATATATGTCTCAACCATAAGGTTTTGTGATGTCTAGATAAGAACGTAAAGTATGTAAATTTATTAAATCACTTTACGGTCTTAAACAAGCACCAAAATAGTGGCATACGAAATTTAATAAAACCATAGTATCAAATGGTTTTAGGATTTGCGATCAGACAAATGTGTCTATAGCAAATTTTGTGCTGGTAAAGGTGTAACTATATGTCTTTATGTTGATGACATGTTGATATTTGGGACTGATACCTCGAGTATTGAAGAAACGAAAAGATTTCTATCTTCATGTTTTGACATGAAAGATATAGGGGAAGCTGAAGTGATTCTAGGAAAGAGAATCATAAAAACAGCAAAAGGGTTGGTCATTACCCAGTCTCACTACATAGAGAAGATTCTAAAAAGGTACGATCAATTTGATTGCAAACCAATAAGCACCCCCATTTGACCCAAATATGCAACTATATTCTAATACTGGTAAACCAAAAGGTCGACTAGAATACACTAAAGTTATTGGTAGTCTAATGTATGTCATGACATGCACAAGACATAATATTACATATGTTGTTGGCAAAATGAGTAGATATACCACTAACCCTAGTAATATTCATTGGCTAGCTGTACAAAGAATTTTAAAATATTTAAAAGGAACCATGGACTATGGTATATTATATATTAGGTATCCAAGTGTAATAGAAGAATACACAAATGCCAATTGGAACACTGGAAGAGAAGATAACAATAAATCAACCAATAGATGGGTATTCACTTTTAGTGAGGGAGCAATATCCTAGGCCTCAAAGAAATAAACGTGTATTGCAGATTCTACCGTGGCTGCTGAATTTATAGCACTGGCTTCTTACGGTAAAGAAGTAGAATGGTTAAGGAATTTGCTATTAGAAATTCCTGTATGGCCAAAACTAATGCCTTCGATGTCTATGCATTGTGATAGTCAAGTAACACTATCAAGAGCATATAGCCAGGTATATAATGGAAAATCTACGCATATTGGCCTAAGGCACAGTGCAGTGAAGCAAATGCTCACTAATGGGGTAACTACCAATGATTTTGTGAGATCTAGCCAAAACTTGGCTGATCCATTTACAAAAGGACTTGCAAGAGATTCGGTGTTGAAAACATCAAAAAGAATGGGTTTAAAGCTAACATAGAAATCACCTATAATGGAAACTCAACTCAAGATAATGAAATTCATTATTTTGAGTTCAATGAGAAAAAGTCAGGTTATATTTTTTTCAAGAGAAAAGGATGACAAGTACCCATGTACAAAGCTAGCCTCAACAAAAAAAAGTGACAGGCTTCATATTAAAATTTGCAAGATATTAAATACTACCTATGTTCCTATATACTAGGCTAGGCTATTATTTTCAAAAGCAACAATGTGTCAGGTTATTGATTTTTATATAATAGGTGTTAGTATATATACATATGCGCATTTGTTTTGTATAGTATTTAAATCGGTTGTCATATATATATATATATATAAGTATTTAGTGATTTTGAACGGTGATATTTGTCTGACTGTTCATACATATATTATATTGGTGAAGTATGATGATATATAAATGTAAGTAACAGCTCCTCTTATTTCTTTGTTTGTAAACTGTTATATGTCGGTTACTTCATTTTATCCTTTAATTACTCACAGTTTTAACAGTTAATATATGTTTTGGCAACATTTAATTATATGTATTAGTTTAAAGGATAATGTGCATATTTATATATTAGTTTATGTAGATAAGTAGATATGAGTTTGGTTTTCATATATGTTTGAATATATGTTTTAAAATTGTTTTTGAAATATATATGTATATAAAACATATTTTGGTTTATATCAAGCTGGTTCTGATTCGCTTTATCAATTCCTTTTCATCAGCTTTGTCATCAAAATTCGTGCCAATCCTGCTTTGCTTTGGGATTCGTAGCTTGTCGTATTGTCCAATTTCTCTATCCCCGAAAGGTAAGCAATCACTCACGATTAACGTTCTTATATTTATTAAATTTGATTTCAATTGAAACAAAAATTGAAATATGTTGCTAAATTGAACTGTTAATTTTTAATTGCTATATATGATATGCTATTATCTGAAATTGTTCACCTGTGGGATATGACACCATATCCTATTGTTTTATATTTTATTTAATTTGTTATTGATGATATATCTCTGTTGTTTATATGTTATATTATTATCATAACTGTGCTCACTCTGCGAGTTCCCTATTAGTATAGAATTCCCTATGGGTTGAAATGATACATACCCGAACGATCTTGTAGAATAGGATAAAATCGTTATGGGTTAAAATGATAAACCGAAGCAATTTTCACTGAATTGGATTTGGGATTACGGGTTGAAAAGATATATACCCATATATATTTAAATTGCGGATTGAAATGATAAATATTCGTATCACTTGACCATAGGATAGAAAATTATATATAGTCACCGTTGGTCTATATATATATATATATATATTGAAAAATGATTTCTAAGGTTTTGAAAAGAAATATATGTGGTTTTAATAAATATTGATTTTAAGATATTATATCTTTAATATAGATTTGATGATAATTTTAAATAAATTGAGTTGGACAGAGAAATGGAATTAATTTGAAATTTATTCGAAATTTTCTTAAATAAAACCGATTTGGAACTTATTAAATTCGAGATTGTTATAGATATGATTTAGAACTTGATTTTTGATTTAAAGTGATTAAATGAATATTTCAAGTAAATAAATTTAAGGGAATATTTAGTTTATATAAATTGTAATTTAAGGTTTTATTTAAATAATATTGGATGGACTAAGTGAATTTCTCAATATAAAATAACGGTAAAGTGAATTTGAACTATAAATGAAATTAAGCTTTGAAATCTATTGAAATTAAAATTGTTTAAATTGTGGTTTACATATGTATTTGAAATCGATATAAATTTTAAATGGTCTTGAACTGAATTGAAATTGGTGAATTGAGATTAAATTTAATTGAATTTTGGGAATTCAAGTGGATCTGAACCGATTTGCAAATTTAGGGAAACTATTTTATTTTATATAAAGTATTTTAATCTATAAAAATATTTTACTTTATGAATATATTTCATTCTAAACTATTTTAATATACTAATTATTTTAATATAAACTATTTTTAATATATAACTATTTTATTATATAAACTAATTTATTATATAAACTATTTTATTTTATAATCTATTTTATTACATATACTATTTCCTATGACTGAACTGTTGAGTGGGAAGTGTTATGATTTCAAAAGTGCTATGATTTCAAAGTATTATAATTACCAAAGTGTTATGATTTCTAAAGTGCTATGATTTCAAAAGTGTTATGATTTCGAAATGGTTATAATTTTTGAAAGTGTTACAATTCTTGAAATGAATATTATTTAAAGTGAATAATGATATCGAATTTGATATGGTTTTGAAATGAATATGATATTTTGAAATGACCATGGTGTTATAATAACGTTTGGTTGTTAAAGAGACCGGGATTGGATATTGTCATACTCTTTGCCAATACCGAAAACCACTTTAACAACTGTGTACATGGTGGAGATTCCAAAAATGAAGTAGGAAGGTTTGGCGACCATTCTATATGGTATGACGTGACCCTGACTCCCGTGAGTCAGCTTAGATGTGACTAAAATCAGGAGCTATACCGGGCCAAGTGAGGTCATTCCTCCTATCGGGATATGTAACAACCCGCATATTTTACGATTTGTATATTTAAATATTTTATTTAAATATAGAATCGTTAATCGGATTGAAGTCCGAAAAGCTACTTTTTGCAAACAGTCGAATTGAGACTCGAGACCACTTCCATTGAGTCCAAAATGGCGTTTGCGACTTTTTTGAGTATAAGCTTCGATATGTTTGGAGTAAGTTGAATTTTGCTATTTTCTTTTGGGCTTTAGGTTTGGGTTCCACCCCAACTCACTCTATAACTTAGTTCAGCCCCTCTCCTCTCCTCCTCACTTCATTTCTATTATCTTAAACTCAAGCTTCAACTGAAAATGGGGAGAGGAATGGAAATTAAAACTCCAAGCCCTAGATTTAATTGCAAACTTCAATTCTTGCTCCAAATTCAAGGTGAAGCTTAGGTAAGCATCTCCTTCATCTTCTCCATCTCTTCTCCTCTTTAATTTCAGAAAATTCCTAAACCCTAACTTAGGAAAATACTTGTTTTGATCTTAGATTAAAGCTTGTAGAATTGAAGAGAAGAGTGATTGATCTTCTCCTTGTGTTTGTGCTTCTCATCTTTGTTTTTGAGTTTAAAGGTGAGATTTTTGAACTCACATCTAAGCTTATAGCTTTTGTTGTTGTTAGGTAAGAATTCCTAACATCAATTCATGTTCATTTGTGTTAGATTTGGATCGATTTGGTGAATTGTCCAATTTTTGTTTTGGAATCCAATTTTTGTGAAAAATCCAATCTTTGATGTTGAACACGTTAGCGGTGTGCATCGGAGGGCTACACGAGGCTGGGTTGTCGCTTGACATAAGTCCTTGGCCATAGTCGCTCGCTCGTCGCTCCCGTTACGTGTTTTTGCAATTGCCCCAATTGGGGCTAGACTGATTCTGCCCAGGAAGCAGGTTCGGTCGACTAAACCAGTAGGTCAGTCGATCGAACCAGGGGCAAAAAACGTTCTGCCCCTGTATCGGTCGACTGACCTCTGGGTTCAGTCGACCGACCTGGGGGGACAGATATTCTTATCCCTATGTCAGTCGACTGACACTCTGGGTCAGTCGACTGACCTGGAAACAAAAAGTTTCAATGCTCTGGGCCAGTCGACTGACCTACTGGTTCAGTCGACTGACCTGCTTGTCTCAGCCTATTTGTTGTTTTGCCTTGGTTTTCCAATTTCGATCGATTCGTGTCGATCCAATTAGTTGTTATCACATTCTTGACTTTGGTGATTCCTTTTGACTTCGTACATGGGTTTTTATAAAATGATCTTTTTAAATTGTATTAAAAGCTCGTTCTCCGATTTATAATTTCTATTTCAAACACACACTTTTGCACTCCGAGCGAAGAGGGAGGAGAATTAAATGATTAGATAAAACGCGTGCTATGAACACGTGCGTTCATCTTTTCAGTTGATTCCTAATCTATTCGTTTGATCGTTTTGACCTTCGGGTCTGGTTTACCGATGAGATGAGGTGAACTTTATACTGCTTTGAGTGTGAAATTGACTAACGGATAGTAAACCGTTTAGTGCGAACGTGGGGTATGGGACTCACATTAACATTTTCCGGGTTCCTTACTGAGAGTTGTGACACATTTCGCCGGACAGTGGTGTCCAGTACCGCCACTACGGTTTGTTGCCTTCGGGCGTTGCCTTCGGGGTTTTTTGCCTTCGGGCTTGAGCCTTCAGGGTTTGTTGCCTTCGGGCGTTGCCTTTTGGCGTTGCCTTCGGGGTTTGTTGCCTTTGGGCTTGAGCCTTCGGGGTTCGCTGCCTTTTGGCGTTGCCTTCGGGCGTTGCCTTCGGGCATATGGATCCTTGTTACAGTACTGAGCTCGAGCACCTTTTTTTTCTTTGACTATTATATTCCCTAGTGTATCGCCCTTCGGTGTAGGTTCTTTGAACCACATGATATATAGCGATTACCTCGTGGAAACTTGTGTTACCTTTGTTGGTATTTGTTATTTGCCTTTTGGCGTATTTTGGGATATGTATGCCCTTGGTTTAATTGAGTTGCCTATGATATGAGGCTTGTTTTGGTTCATCTTTTGTTAGATGATTTGGTTCTCTCTTTTGGAGATATTTGTGGTACTTTATGATCTTGTATGTTCATTATCATTTAGTTGATCTAACTGATTTGTTTAGCTAGACTGACCCGGGTATTTTATACTCGGGTCAGACCGAGATGTTTCAGGTTAGGTACTTTGGACTTAGCCTCTTTTGCTTTCGCATGGACTATTCCGCTAGCTTCTTTTTGTTATAGCTTTTTTTGTAGTCCTTTCTGACTGTAACTCTGATATGTATTCTATTGACTCGCATGTATATTGTGGTTTGCTTTACCACTTGACATGTATCATTTTGTAAACTCTGTGATGTATCGGTATATGTGAAAATGTATGTGATGATCTACTGTTATGTGATGTATTACATTAGAGTTGGTATATTTTATTCTGATAGATCCTCAGCCACCTATGGCTTTGTATTAAATATTTATTGGATATGTCAATCCATTTAAGTAAGAAGTAGCATTGTCGGTGTATTCAATAGATAATTAAGACAAGTCTATAGATGGTCGCTCCTAACCAACACTCTATTCTCCGCATTAGCAGATGGTGTTACCTCGTAATACGCTTTGTTAATGTGGTTCTCGGAGTGGGGTGTTACAGCTTGGTATCAGAGCTGTGTTCAGAACAAAATATGATAAACATAGAACGGAGACACATATTATGGTACATTAAAGGGTAGTACGAATGTTACGAATCTTTGAATCATCGTGCCACAGGAATTAATTCGAGTCTTCGTACCGTTCTATCCTATTTTCTTTTTATAATTCCTTGTCTTATCAATCATGTTTGTTTGATATTCATTCTGAGAATAACCTTTTTCCTCTTCTATCTTTTTCTTTCTTTCTTAAAGAAGAAGGGATGGTTAGATCTGGCAGTCCCAGCGCCGGCCAATCCAATAGTCCTTCTCTGGATGGCATATTTATGACTGCTCAACAACTTTTGGATCTTGTAAAGAATCAAAGGTTTATCTGTGCTTTAGGTAAGAACCCCGAAAAGGTTTTACCTCTGAAATTAGAAGTGCCTTTCGATCAGTTAGTAGATATCGCTCTTCGACTTGAAGAGGCCGATAAAGATAATGATGTTGAAGTTGTGGATGCCAAACAAAACTTTAACATCAACGGGAAGAGGCATATTAAGTTCAAAAGTCCTAATCCCAACAAAAAGGGGAAGTAGGAATTTTTCCCTTCCAAGAAGAAAAAGCTTGTTCAATCTGGTTCTAACTCTCTATCTGCTGGAACACCTTCCATTCGGAAGTGTTTCAATTGTGGTTCTCCTGATCTTATGATCCGAGATTTTCCTAAGCCTTTCTTCTGCCGTTATTGCAAGAAGGAAGGTCATCGTATTTCCACCTGCCCTACTGCTCCTGCTAGTGCCAAGTCTGGCAAGCTTTATGTTGCTAAGGCTTCTGGAGGTTCCTCTCAGCCCAGAGGTAATTCTCCTTCTATCCTTGATGGCATTATTATGTTTTGTGATCATTTTATTTGATTTCTTTTGATACGGGTGCATCCCACTCTTTTATATCAAAAGAACTTGTTGATTCTTCTTTTTATTTAAATATTTTTGGGCTTGATGATTTCACTGAGAATTGTGAATCCGGTTGGTGGATCACCCTCAGTTTGTTTTGTAAAATGTCGAGATTATTTTTGTGATTATTCTTTTTAAGCCGATTTGCATGTTATGCGTTACTTATGCTTTGAAATTGATTCTTGGGAAAGGATTGGGTTAGTTATTATAAAGCCCATTTCCTATGTCCATTGTGGACTATTCATCTTCGACATTCTCAATCTGTTAAGCAGATTTCTTTTGTTCTTAATGATTTTGGTTTCCAAATTGGTGGCAACGTTTTATTCTTTAAACTCACTTGATGAGGTAAGTGTTATTTCTCTCATTCAAGTAGTTTGTGAATTTTCCGGTATATTTGAGTTTTCTTAGGATTATCACCTAAGCATTCTATTGAATGGTGTTAAGGTCGTTCCAGCTCGACCTTGCCATCGGCTTTCATCAGCTACGAGTTGCAGAGGGTAGCATTCCACTTACTGCATTCCGCACTCGTTATGATTCTTGTGGGTGGTTCATTATGTCATTCGGTATGACGAACCTTCTACCTTATTTCATCCATTTTTGTGAATCAAGTATTCTACGAATATCTCGATTTGTTTATTTTGGTATTTATTGATTATGGATGAAAATAACAAATTTAAAAAAATTTCAAATCTTTTTTAGAAGATATTTATAAGTATGATTGGATTTTGTTCTTAAACGAGCAAATTATGTTTGTAAAAATTTTAAGAGACTTGTTTATTATAGAAGATGATTTTGTGTTGTTTTGCCCATTGAGTGCTTTAAGAATTCTGGTCGATGCGCTTGATCAACGTTATCGATAGAAATCTCCTAAACGCTATGATGAGATAGTCAAACGCAGTAAATTTTTGTAAAAGTTAATTTTTCTAAAAAGATGAATATATATAAAGTTAATTATAATTTTGAAAGTCTTAGCTTTTCGGGAAAGAGAATCGATTAAAGGAACTCTTTTCCAATGTTTTTATTCTTGCGGTTCCCGAAGGGAACCAAGACTTTATTGTTTGTACCGATACTAGTCATATTGGTTTTGGTGTCATTCTCTTGCAAAGGGAATGTGTTATCGCATTTGCTTATTGACAATTAAAGCTTGTCGAGACTAGATATGCCACTCAAGATCTAGTGCTCGTGGCCCTTGTTTTCACTCTTAGAATTTGGTTCATTATCTTTTGAGGGAGAAATTTGTTCTCCACTCCGATCATAAATCTTCGAAGTAATTGTTTTCTCAAAAGGAACTCAATTTGCGTCAACAACGTTGGCTCGAGTTCCTTGCATCTTATGATCTTGATCTTCTTTGTACTCCGGAAAGGGGTAATCGTGTTGCCGATGCCCTTAGCCGAGAGCAACAAGCGGATGTTTCTTTGTTGATATCTGAATGGAGTGATCTCGAGACTTTATCCACTTGTGAGATTCGAGATCGTGAATCCAATTCATGTTCATCTCTTGTGTTGTGTAGCCTTGAGACTCGTCCTTCTCTTTTTGACTATACCCCTTTTAGTTGAACTCTATGTCCTGTTATATTACATGGAGTTCCTACTTCTAGTATTAGCAATCGTGATTCATTATGTTACTAGTGGATTTTTGTTAAGGTCTTCAAAAGCTTTGGGAGCAAAGCTTAATTTTAGCATCGCTTATCGTCCTCAATCCGATGGACAAATAGAGCGTGTGAATCAAACTCTTGTAGATCTCTTTTGTGCATGTGTTCTTGATTTTGGTGGAAGTGGGAAGATCATATGTCTCTTGTTGAGTTTTCTTCCTATAGTAAGCTTCTAATCTTGTATTGGTATGGCACTTTTCGAGTTACTCTACGGAAGGCCATGCCGAATTTCTTTGTGTTGGCTTAAAGCCGGTGAGAAGCTGGTTTTAGGTCTAGATTTTATTAGTGTTCATTTGTGTTTCACCTATGATGGGTGTTGTGCGTTTCAGTCGATCGAGGAAGTAGCACCTCGATATGTTGGTCCATTTCCCATCACCGAACGCATTGTTTCCGTAGCTTATCACCTCTTTTGGTACCGGCTCAATTCTTTTGCTATTTTTGACGTTTTCCATGTCTCTCAACTACGGAAATACCTTAGGGATTCCGATTCTATTCTTGAGCCAGTATTATTGAAGAAATTGAAGTTTCACCAAATTTAACTTATGAGCAACATTCTATTCGTATCGTTGCTTCGGAGGTTGAACGCCTTCGAAATAAAGATATTATTCTTGTGAATGTTCAATGGTCCTCAAATCCTAAGGATTTCTCTTGGGAATCTTGAGAAGTCATCGAGCAAACACTTCCGGACTTACTCTTTCGTGCCCTTAATGGTGAACTTCTTATTTCAAATTTTCTTTTGTGTTGATATGCCTTTTTGGTTGTTACTCTTTATTTTCTTCTTAAGTATTGCGAGGACGCAATTTCTTTAAGGAGGGGAGTCTGTAACAACCCGCATATTTTACGATTTGTATATTTAAATATTTTATTTAAATATAGAATCGTTAATCGGATTGATGTCCGAAAAGCTACTTTTTGCAAACAGTCGAATTGGGACTCGAGACCACTTCCATTGAGTCCAAAATGGCATTTGCGACTTTTTTGAGTATAAGCTTCGATATGTTTGGAGTAGGTTGAATTTTGCTATTTTCTTTTGGGCTTTGGGTTTGGGTTCCACCCCAACTCACTCTATAACTTAGTTCAGCCCCTCTCCTCTCCTCCTCACTTCATTTCTATTTTCTTAAACTCAAGCTTCAACTGAAAATGGGGAGAGGAATGGGAAATTAAAACTCCAAGCCCTAGATTCAATTGCAAACTTCAATTCTTGCTCCAAATTTAAGGTGAAGCTTAGGTAAGCATCTCCTTCATCTTCTCCATCTCTTCTCCTCTTTAATTTCAGAAAATTCCTAAACCCTAACTTAGGAAAATACTTGTTTTGATCTTAGATTGAAGCTTGTAGAATTGAAGAGAAGAGTGATTGATCTTCTCCTTGTGTTTGTGCTTCTCATCTTTGTTTTTGAGTTTAAAGGTGAGATTTTTGAACTCACATCTAAGCTTATAGCTTTTGTTGTTGTTGGGTAAGAATTCCTAACATCAATTCATATTAATTTGTGTTCGATTTGGATTGATTTGGTGAATTGTCCAATTTTTGGTTTTGTAATCCAATTTTTGTGAAAAATCCAATCTTTGATGTTGAACACGTTAGCGGTGTGCTTCGGGGGGCTACACGAGGCTGGGTTGTCGCTTGACGTAAGTCCTTGGCCATAGTCGCTCGCTCGTCGCTCCCGTTACGTGATTTTGCACTTGCCCCAATTGGGGCTAGACTGATTCTGCCCAGGAAGCAGGTTCGGTCGACTGAACCAGTAGGCCAGTCGACCGAACCAGGGGGCAGAAAACGTTCTGCCCCTGTATCGGTCGACTGACCTCTGGGTTCAGTCAACCGACCTGGGGGACAAATATTCTTGTCCCTGTGTCAGTCGATTGACACTCTGGGTCAGTCGACTGACCTGGAAACAAAAAGTTTCCAGGCTCTGGGCCAGTCGACTGACCCACTGGTTTAGTCGACTGACCTGCTTGTCTCAGCCTATTTGTTGTTTTGCCTTGGTTTTCCAATTTCAATCGATTCGTGTCGATCCAATTAGTTGTTATCGCATTCTTGACTTTGGTGATTCCTATTGACTTCATACACGGGTTTTTATAAAATGATCTTTTTAAATTTTATTAAAAGCTCGTTCTTCGATTTATAATTTCTATTTAAAACACACACTTTTACACTCCGAGCGAAGAGGGAGGAAAATTAAATTATTAGATAAAACGCGTGCTATGAACATGTGCGTTCATCTTTTCAGTTAATTCCTAATCTATTCGTTTGATCGTTTTGACCTTCGGGTCTGGTTTATCGATGAGATGAGGTGAACTTTATACTACTTTGATTGTGAAATTGACTAACGGATAGTAAACTGTTTAGTGCGAACGTGGGGTATGGGACCCACGTTAACATTTTTCGGGTTCCTTACTGAGAGTTGTGGCACATTTCGCCGGACAGTGGTGTCCAATACCGCCACTACGGTTTGTTGCCTTCGGGCGTTGCCTTCGGGGTTTGTTTCCTTCGGGCTTGAGCCTTCGGGGTTTGTTGCCTTCGGGCGTTGCCTTAGGGGTTTGTTGCCTTTGGGCTTGAGCCTTCGGGGTTTGTTGCCTTCGTGCTTGAGCCTTCGGGGTTTGTTGCCTTTAGGCATTGCCTTCGGGCGTTGCCTTCGAGCGTATGGATCCTTGTTACAGTACTGAGCTCGAGCACATTTTGTTTCTTTGACTATTATATTCCCTAGTGTATCGCCCTTCGGTGTAGGTTCTTTGAACCACACGATATATAGCGATTACCTCGTGGAAACTTGTGTTACCTTTGTTGGTATTTGTTATTTGCCTTTTGGCGTATTTTGGGATATGCATGTCCTTGGTTTAATTGAGTTGCCTATGATATGAGGCTTGTTTTGGTTCATCTTTTCTTAGATGATTTGGTTCTCTCTTTTGGAGATATTTGTGGTACTTTATGATCTTTTATGTTCATTATCATTTAGTTGATCTAACTGATTTGTTTAGCTAGACTGACCCGGGTATTTTATACTCGGGTCAGACCGAGATGTTTCAGGTTAGGTACTTTGGACTTAGCCTCTTTTGCTTCCGCATGGACTATTCCGCTAGCTTCCTTTTGTTATAGCTTTTTGTGTAGTCCTTTCTGACTGTAACTCTGATATGTATTCTATTGACTCGATTGTATATTGTGGTTTGCTTTACCACTTGACATGTATCATTTTGTAAACTATGTGATGTATCGGTATATGTGAAAATATATGTGATGATCTACTGTTCTGTGATGTGTATTACATTAGAGTTGTTATATTTTATTCTGATAGATCCTCAGCCACCTATGGCTTTGTATTAAGTATTTATTGGATATGTCAATCCATTTAAGTAAGAAGTAGCATTGTCGGCGTATTCAATAGATAATTAAGACAAGGATATAGATGGTCGCTCCTAACCAGCTCTATTCTCCGCATTAGTAGACGGTGTTACCTCGTAATACTCTTTGTTAATGTGGGTCTCGGAGTGGGGCGTTACAGGATATTTCTTCGATACCATTCTATTTCTTTTGTGATATGATTTTGTGGCCAACCCTCGATTTTGATTATGGGAGTGTGTCCGAGGTGGGCGGTAGTAGCTGCTATGCTTTACCACCAGTCCGGGAGTGCAATTGGTATATCTACCCTGGCATCTCCTCGTGTGCCATGTTCACATGCCCTAGCGCGCCTTCTACGAGTTTTATTTGTACCGTACCTATGGAGTGCCCTCTAATAGCCCTCCAGTTTATGGAGGAATTACGGTACTGTATAGACTATGAGAATATATAAAAATGTGTTAAGGGGGATATAGGTAACGCCTTAACGCAATTTTAATAGTTTACTTTACTATAGATATATTATAATAGCGTATATTACTACATAGTAGATAGTTCCACGGATCCTTAGAGGATGGGCATCCCAAACATCCTTTAAGTTACTTGTATTTCAGTTGATATTTCACTTGAGTTGGATTTATTGATATAAGAATGTTAATCCTAACTCGAATGTTTTGTGTTTTGCTTTACGCTCGGGTCAGACTGAGTGCCATAGCATTAGAGACTCACCTTTAGAGTTGGAGCTTCGCTTGGAGATCCATCTATATCTATTTAGCTTCTAGTTATCTAGTTGTTGGTTCAGACTTGTCATCTGTTTGTATTCGAGACAGCATTGTATTTGAGATATTCTGTTGTATTTTATTTCAACTCTGTTATTTATATATTTCGCTGCTTACTGTTGTAATACTCTGTGTCTGTGATTGATTTATTTAATGTATATGCTGAGTTTTGCCAAATATAAATTAACAATCTGATATTTTGAGCAATTCAAGTCCGACATGTGCGGATGCGAATGGCACAAAATAGCGGGTCGTCACAGCATATGGGGGATCTTTTAGGCTGGTCTTAGCTATTTATAGGAGAAGTTTTGGTGTGTTAAACATTTCATAATTTGCAAAGCTTAAATAGAAACAAAAGAATAAAAATGGTGGAAGTGGATTAGCACTAATCTACTTTGTTCTTCACTAATTTTTCTCTAATTATTTCAAAACTTCTTCAAACTTCATCAAACTTTAACCAAGGCTTTAGAACACCTTAGGAAGCATGGATCTAAAGTCAAAGTGAAAAGGATGAGAAAAAAGTGGGATTTTGTTTAGGCCGTGAGCATAGGAGGAAGAGGAGAGCATGGTTTTGTGATTTTGGTGCTAAACCTTGGATCTTTAGGTTTTTGATGATGGTAGGAAGTGGTTCTTTGTGCTTGGGTGTTTTTGTAAGGTTTATTCATGAGTTTGGTGAGTTCTCTCACTATCTTGTGTGTATACGTTGTGTGCTGAAATATAAAGTTAAAGCGACATTAACTAAGTAAAGTTATAAACGTTGTCCACTCTTGCTTTTGAAAGCAAATGACAACTTTATATTGTAAAACATCATTTCTATTACCCTCTTAAACATCTGGCATTGCCTTAACTTGATGTTTAAATGGTTGTTCAGCTTGTGTGTTGAATTGAAGTATGTTTGAAGTGAGAATAGTCGCTATAAGTGCACTTCGATATCCCTTAACTTTAACGTGTGTAAATGGTAGATTTATGATCTTAACATAGGATTATTTGATTTGTTGTTCTTTGCACATATTTTGGGTGTATTGGACAGTAAATATTTGGTTTGGAAAGTTATTGAAATTGTGAACCGAAGTTGTGAAAGTTAAAAGCGAAAAGGTCGCTATGGATGCACTTAGAAATTGTCTTATGTTCGGCGATTTTCAAAGTTAACTTTGCGACACATCCTAGGGGCTTCTTTGCATTTTTAATAAGTATTATATATGTTCTTATTATTGGAAAAAATTTGAAGTTTAAAAGGTTTTGGAACTAGTTGAACCAAGTGGCTAAAGTTGGTGTAAAATGTGGTTATAAATGCACTTTGAAATTATAGCATGTTTTCGGGATTTTTTCTAAATAAATTGAAAGATATTCTTGGGGTTTTTTTCCATTGTTTTTAAGTACCCTAAGGGTAGTACTTAATGTAAAAATTCAAGTGTTAAGTCAATTGTTTAAGTGGCTAAAACTGGTCACAAAGTTTGTGCTTTTCAATGTTGTTCTTTAACAAGGACTTTTAACAGCATTTATAAATGCTGTAGTAAGTTGCTTATGGTTTTAAATATTTAAAAATGATATTTAAATTTGGTATTTTTCACTAATCTTTGAGTGCTGTTTTCTAACATATTTTTTAGTATTTCAAAGTTAGTTTTAAGATTAAATATATTTTTAATATTTATCTATGAATTTTGGAAAAGGGGTTTTAAATTATAAAACATGTTTTTACTTTATTTTCAACAAATTATCAATTAGTTATTTTCAAGTAATATTTTATATAGATATTTAAAATCAGTTTACAAGTATTTTTGAAGTTTACATATATATATAAGATTTGAAAAAGGAAATTAACTATGCTTAACACTAAAAGCCGATGAGGTAGATTTATCTATTTGTGAGATTCAAGAATGAAGTGTTTAGGCAAGGCTTTGATGCAACCAGTGCTCTAACTTACCTAGCTTTACTCTTAGACAATGAATAGTTAAGGTGGAATGTCAGAAATGAGTTAAGTATACGAATTGTAATTTCTATAAGTAATCGTTTTTAATTCGATAGTTGATTAGTTGACTATCGAACTTAACTAAATATTATCTTAGATCTTCAAAAGAATGTTTTTAAAAGATGATATAAATATGAAAAGGTTTAGGTTTTGTTGTGAAATGTGTTATTAACATTTGTCTTTAACCCTTTTTGATTATACTTATGAATGTAAATAATTCTTTAAAGGATGTTTTAAAGATAAGCATAAGTAAAATGTTTTTGGGTTTTTAGGACAATGTTTAAGTAACATTAGTCTTAAACCTTTTTGAATGGATTTGTGAAAGTACTTAGACCCTTAAAATGGATATTTTGAAGGAAATTATAAGTATGGAATCTTTTGAAAAAGATAGAAAAAGTAAAGGTTTAAAGTAAGCAACATTGTTAATGATTTGTGAATATACTTATACCAATTAAGATAAGTAAATGAATACTTTTGAAGTATTGAAAGAGTATAAGTAAATAGTAGTGATTAATAAATGATGTTTTATTAGATAAATGAGTTTTACTAATAAAAGAGGTTTTTAATTAATGAAGGAAAATTAACTAAAAAGGGGATTGGAAGTTGTTTATATGACTTGTTCATGCTTGTGTTTGTCGATCATGTTTCACGTGTCACTTGTTTATGAATAGTATACAGAATTAGTTTCCCTTATGTGATCATTCTCATTATTGTTGAAATTAACTAAAATATGACTCTAGAAATATCTAAGAGAAACACGAGTTATATGGTACAATTATATTCGATGATGTTATACTGAATGTATAAACTTGTTTTGGTCTTCTAGGACAAATGAAAAGGAAATCCGTCTGCTTAAATGATTAGAAGGTGATCTCCACTCTTATGTATTGTCTATTTATTTCCCCCATAACTAGAGTAGAGTTTACGGGAAATCCGTCGATTGGTTTTGGAGCGCCCGGTAAGCGGGGGAGTGTACTTATATGAGATGACTGGAAACCATGACCACTCTAAAACTATATATGTGTTCTATGCTTTGGAAGACATTTGTGATTGGTTCAAGATGCTGGAATCTATGTGGAGGTTTGAGATCTGTTTGAGATTCTCGAACACATGTATTTGTTCGTGATCTATTTAGGATACGAGAACCCATGTGTGGTTTCGTGATGTACTGACATATGGAAATCCATGCGTAGTTCCTAGATCTATTCGAGTTGGGGACTCGTGTGTCGAGATCTGTTCAAATTGTGGTTCGTGTGTTGAGATGCTGAACGTGACTTCATCATCAGTAATGACAGAAACCAGAGATATAAGGTATAGTTTATGGGGTTTAGCTAACTTAAAGGGTGCATACACTCCACTCTAGTGTTACTTACGGATATGCGTTCGAGAGTGATGTGACCCGATGCCATGTGATCGAGTGTGGACTAGCTATGTTTTTCCTATGGTATATTTTACCTAGAGATATACAATGCTATAAAATGATATCTCTGATTCTTGTGCAAGAGGATCATTCTCGAACTACTGAGAGTACCTCCATGGAATCCTACACAATTAGCGAACGTGCCTTAGCGGTTGTAATTGTATACCTATTATTGTTGTGATGTACACTCACATGCATCATAGCTATGTGATTATTTATATTTCACCCCTTAGACATTACTATAATATCACTGGATTTTATAATAGAAATGGTTTGGTTATCATAAGGTAAAAGTCCATCCATGTTTATTGGCGGCGTGGTCTCACCATATACCTTTATTTTCGAAGGGTTTTATAAATATAGCAATCCATATTATTTAAGTTTTCTCATGCTAGTTTACCAGACTAATTCGAGTGATATTTTCTTATAATGCTCAGGGCAGTCCATGTATATTTTCAGATTTATCTGTGGTTTACTAGAGCTCTTGGAGAGGAGCTGGATAATTTCTTACCGTATTTATTTTTGCCACATTACTTGTTTTGTATTTGTCAGCGCTTGTAAGGACAAGCTGTTATAACTATCCAAGCTAATGATAGGTTAGTTTACTCCGGTTGATATATGCATATCAAAGTTTTCTTTTTGGTAAAGACCTTTTGAGATATTATATATTATAGTTCTACGTGTGAGATTTTGATATTGTGTTCTTCTTTTTTGTTTTCCTTTTCTTTTACCTTAACTTTCTGTCTTTCCAAGACTTCGATGCTCGACACATGTATACCGTGAATGTATTAGTGTTGACATTCGGGGGTCCAAAAGGGCGGATCGTTACAGAAAGTTTATGAATGGAAGTTAAGAATGAAGAAAAAGATGAAGAGTAACAGGAAAAAGAAAATCAGATAATTTTATAGACTTAGGAATGTGTGTGGGATGACGAAGAGGTGGATCTACAGACTCAGTTGGAGATTGAGGATCCATAGAGGGGGAGAATGCAGCTTCAGGTGTTCCAATTGTTATAGTTTATGCAGGGCTGTTGGTATTCTTATCATCCTCATAAAAGGGTTCAATATGAATTAGATCAGATATGGTTAAACTATGAGCGGTGGAAGGAATATATTAATATGGTATATGTTCAAGAAAAACAACATTTTGAGACAAATAAAGTTTTTGAGTGGTTGGATCAAAACAGCTATAATCCTTTTTACCCTCACCATAGCCAAGATAAACACAAATAGCAGACCGAGAAAATAATTTGTTACGTTCTACATGAGGAAGGAGAACAAAACAAGTACACCAAACTCTTTAAAAATAGAATAATCAGGTGCATGTCCATAATTTTTTTTCAAATGGTTAAATACTTGAAATGTGAGAAGAAGGAATAGTGTTAATTAGTCTAATAGTCGTGAGAACAGCTTCACCCTAAAGATCACTAAAAACAGAAGCAGAAAGGAACATAGATCGAGCAATTTCAAGATATGTCTATGTTTTCTTTCTGCAACTCCATTCTGTTGAGGAGTATCAGTACATGAGGTTTATTGAATCGTTCCAAGCAAAGAAAGTAATTCACATAACTTTTTAGAAGTGTATTTTCTACCTAAAACATTTTATAATAAACGAATGTTGTGTCTTGACAAGTACTCTAAAGTTTTTGTATATTTCAAAAAAATTAGAATGATGTTTCATTAAATAGACCCAATAGTAATGTGTATACTCATCAATAAAGGACACATAATATCGAGACCCTCCTTTAGGTGGAACTGGAGATGGTCCCCACACATCTGAATGAATCACATCAAATGGAGTAGATGAAATGGAGATGCTACTGTTAAAGGGTAGAGTGGAACACTTTGCTAATTTACATCCACTACGATCAGAAATATCATGTGCTTGCAAATTTCTTAATGCTCCTGTGGATGCTAAAAGTCTCAAATGAGAAGAGGAAACATGACCTAAACGAGAATGCCATAAATAAAAACTAGAGGAAGAAGGACACAAACAAAAAGAAGGTAAATGAATACTAGTAGTAGCACTAACTAAAACTTTTTATTCATTCAAAACATGTGGTTCCCCTTTCCTTTGGCCTATCCCAGTCAGTTTTTGAGATTGTAGATCCTGCACAAAACAAGAGTTAGAAGTAAATGTTACTATATTACCAGAGTCTCATTAACCAACTAACAAATACAAGGTTTAACGTGAGATTGGGAATATGAAGTACATTGGAAAGAGATACGTACTCCCACTGAATCAACTCCCGCCAAAGGCATAGGAGTGCCATCAGCAGTCATAACAGGAATGAAGGATGATAAAGACAAAGTAGAAAAAGATAAAAGAGTCTCGAGATATATGGTGAAAAGCACCAGAATCCAAGACCCATAAAGGTGGCTTACCTGAGGAGTTATTATGTATTTGACCTAAAAATGAAGAGACAGACATAACCTGTGGCTATAGAGAATTAAAATTCTTAAGAGACTTATAGCAGGTGAAATGAACAAGTGCACTCAAGGAATTGTGAGACAATTTAAATTCCTTCTCAAACATTAAATTATAACATATTTGAATACACTTTTCTACATAAACAGCTCCAATAACAAACTTCTGGTTATCAACTATTATGGATAAAACAACATTCTCTACTGCTTTCTTCGATTCTGCAAGAGTGCTCAGTTAAAGATGTAAATATTTACCAAAATCTGGTTCACATTTAAGAGTTTGTTTGGGTTTTAATTCGACACCAAAATTCTATTATAATTTTTTCATTTTTTTCCTTTTATTATTTTTTTCTTTTTTCCCTTTTCCTTTTTCTTTTTCTTCCTTTTTTTCTTTAAAAAATAAAATAGAATACAATAATAATAATAATACCCAAGCAATATAGTGATTGTTTTCTCCCTTTTTATTCTCAGTGCAAACCAAAATAACTTGGATCAGTAAACTTAACCTGAAAATAAACATGCACTTTGGAAATCATGGAGGCATGCATTGAGGGTAGATACAGAGGAGTTTGTGAACTTCCATTTTGATGAGCCGCTTGATATGAACTTTTGGATATGGTATCTAGGTCAATTTGTAAGTTGTAAATCGTGTATTTGGTCAAAATTCTTTGGTATAGATGTCAGATTTGATGGTAGCGGATTGTTGGTAACGGTTCTGAGTGGAGGTAGAACCGAAGTGGTGGTTTGATAATGTAATTTGGGAGCGGTCAAATTTGACTAGAATTGAGTTTTGATGTTGTTAGATTAGGCAAGATGATGTATGGATCATGATGTTTGTAAAGTTTAGGGATGGTGAAAGTAAATAAGAAGAAGACAGAAAGAATGATGAAAATAAAATCCTTAATAAAAAGGATGAGACTAACACCCGAAATAAGGACGCTGCTCTGATACCATGTTGAAATTATTGGAAAAAATAAATAAATTGGAAAAGAAGAAGATAATGGGAGATAAGAAGAAATAATCTTTACTAAATATGATGAGATACAATTCATAACTAACTATTTATAGCCACATTGCTTAGAGTCTAAGTAATTGTATAATAGGAAAACTACTGTAATAAGGAAAAGCCTGAATATTGAAATATACCTGATTTATTTCTTAACATATAATGAATATCTCTTAACAATTGTTATTCTTCTTTAAGTTTAGTTGCTTGGTTCCGAAATTATTTGTTTCATTTTTGTAGATTTTGAATGCCTGATTAAATTGAAAAGAACACTCAAAGATAAGATCAAGGTGTAACAATTGATTTTTTCTGATTTTTATTATATAACTTCTTAAATGTTTAAATATGATTTGTATATTATATAATTGCTTAACGTGTGTTTAATACATGACTTGAAACATATATTAATATACATTTACATGTGTAGATTTATGTACCATATTTCACTTTTTGGGTTCATTTATATTATTTGTGTACTCCTGATTTCATCAAAATGCAACAATTATGCCTTCATTATCTAGATGTTCAAGAATTATTTCAATGGAGAAGATCATTTTCTTTGGAAAAACATTATTAGCAAGATATTTAGTTATAATGCATAGCTTATAGTATTTCTTTAATCAGTGATATATTTTTCCTAAAAAATATGTTTTTTACATTGAATTATTGGCGCTTTACTTTAGGTAGTATTACTAGTTTACTGCATAATGTAAATAATCATAACGTTGATATTTGGAAGATTACTTCTTAAGTAATATATTATATTAGTATTCATATTACTGAAACATACTTTTGTCACTTCCTTAAGAGAAGAACTGAAGCATAAAGAGATCGCACTTACTGATCTGAACAAATACAGAAGTAACCTCCAGATATAAATCAATTTAATTTTACATCTTTTAATATTATGTTATATATATCATATTTAATATGAATGATTAAAGCATAAATGAATTAGGGAGTGAGGCCCGATTAATGGTCAAAGCCATTGATGATCTGAGCTTGGTTTAGTCAAATATTTAGCCTGGTTTAATTGAATATTTTCTATAATTATGTTTGAACCAAGGTGCAGGTATAATAAAATGGCCAAAATGTTATTGTACTTCATTCATGTTAAATCAATTTTCGGTCCTACATTCAATATATTTTAAAAAGATACATCATTCAAAAAAAAATCCAAATGTGCCCATAGACAAAATAAATATTGTGCAAAATGACCAAAGTTCAAATAAATCATATTCTGTACATATTCAAATGGTTCAAAATTCGAATACATATGCGATGTCCTTCCATAATACTGTTAAAATTACAAGTCATCTCCTTCACCATAGTCCAAGATGTCAAAAATGGGACCTATATGCAATTTCATATTTCTATAGGTCCTTATGTTCAAAAGTGTAAGTCATCTTCTCCTTCATCAGCCATTAAAGGAGTTTTTAAGCTCACGAGGAAGCTTAGAAATATCAAGTCCAAAAAATGATTTGTACTTAGAAAGAGAAAGAGGAAAGGAGCCGCTTCTTATGTGGGCGTAGGCCCATATTTATAGTAAGTGATGAGGGGCATGACTTGCTCATATTGGTGGATTGAAGTTGATGCAGATTGATGGCTTAGCAAAATGGATGGTCTCAATGATGACATATGTCATTATCTCTGGACTTAGAATAGTTCACACGAGTTGCCATCTTAGCCATAGCTTTGGCAAAGATGGAATAGTTGATAGGCATGTTTTGAAGCTTTCACATGAACTTCTTATATTGGTGCATAAACTATTTATATAATTGATTATCTTCCATCATTTTGTGTAGCATATCATTCATATCTACTTCCTTATGCATTTTTTGAACTGGTTTTCTCTATGCAATAGCTTGCTTATCCCAGGCACTTGGTAGCTCTGTGCAGTAGCTTATTTATTCTTGAACCACTATAGCTTTGCCTTTAGCACTCGATAACTTTCCGTTATAGCATGTAATAGCTTCACTCCTTAACATGTGATTTCCTTTAGCACTGATAGCTTTCGACACTCGATAGCTCTTTAGATTTCGGTAGTTCTTAGCACTCGATAGTTATTAAAATTTGATAGCTTAGCATGCGATAGCTTTGCCTTCAGCACTTAACAGCTCTTAGTACTTTGTAACATCCCTAGTTTTAATTAACATTATTCAGGAGATTTAATTAGATAAATTAAATCGAATAATATGATATGTAGTGTGATAAGGAATTGAGATTAGATAATCAACGTGGTTGAGCCATAATTAACTAACTAATTGGTTAATAAGATTGTTTTGTTATTTAAGAAGAATAGATAAATGAGAGGAGTAATTTAGGAATAGAAAACCCCTTCATACCTTAAACCCTCCTTCTCCTGTATCATTCTCACTTTCAAAAAACATAAGCAATCAAAAGAATATAAGGGTGTCGGTCATTGCTAAGGGGGAAATCATGAAAAATCTAAAGGAGATTCAAGTGAAAAGTTGGGGAAACTAATGCAGCCATCAAATCTAAACTCTTTTATCAAAATCAAGGTGAATAATAATCAAATCCATCTCATTTTTGTTAAATTTTGATTGTCAAATTTCGATTCAGATTTAAAACCAAATGAATTGATGATTGGATCTTGATTTTGCCATGTTTTGAAATAATGATGAATTAAATGGATTTTATGAAATTAAATGATAGGTTTAAGAACAAAACCTTAATTGATGATCTCCAAATGATTCGAATTTTTGATAGGTGGTATCAAAATTATATTTTGAAGAAGTGTTTTTAATTTCATAATTTTCTAAGTTGAAATAAATATTTTATGAATTTTCTAAGAAGGAAATTGAGTTATTTTTGGGTTTTAATTATTTAAAATAATTAAATATGGAGTTTACCCTGTTTATATAATGAAGAATATGGTATTTTTGAATTTTTAGAATTTTTAGGGATTTTTCCTAAGAATTATTATGAATTTAATATGCTAGAAAAGTATTTAAATTATCAATCAATTAAAGCTATTAATTAATTAAAGTTGATAAATGTTTTAGATCTTGAAAGTTGCATGCGGCAGTTTTCTGAAAAAGAAAATGTTAGTATTACATTCTCTAATAGAAATTTGACAAGAATAATAGTTTGGTAAAAAGTAATTGCTTCTAATAGAAATAAACCAGTTTTCTTGATAATTACGGTAATGCCATGCTGCCTGTATCCTCTCCACATCTATAGAAGCGCCATGTCCATGAGTGTCGAAGTGGGAGTGAAAGATAGCATAAGGTAGTTACTTCGATAGCTAAGTAATGTTTCCGAGTAGGCCGAAGTCGATCTCATCGATAATATAGTATCGAAGACAATGGCACTTCGTAATCCATATAAACATTTAAAAAGCTAAATGTTGATGTCGACGGTGTCGTATGTCTTCATTGTTGTTTTCAATGATGTATCACTTAATCACTTTGATTGTTTTCAAGAATATGGCAATGATGCCGCTTCATATGACTTCGACCTTATAAAGATAATAAGCGGCATAGTAGTCGAAGTGGGTGAAATTTAAAGGTTCTATTTTGACGTCGAGGGTCTTGGGGTAGATGTGCATCAAGGTTGGCAACCTTATGTGTTAGAGTCAATGCTTAATGTCCACGACATCGCACTTCATCTTTTAAGGAAGAAGAGGCTTGTTTTTATGTCAACTAAAATTATTTTAAAAAAGGGCAAAGATGCCTATGTTTTGGAGGGTCCATGACACTATATCTTCGGCAGTTTTCCATGTAATTTATAAAGGTTTTAAGTTTTGGTCTTCGACCTTGGATAGAGGTCGACGAAGGGTATTGACACCGCATGTTTTAAGGATTTTAATAAAGGCAGAGAGCCTTAGGCTTCTTAATCGACACTGATCTAAATTGACCTATTTAAAGCGGCAACCTTATACCTTTTTTCAAATATAAACATGGAAATACATAAAGTGATTATAAATGGTATAAGACTTCGGTAACATAAAGAGCAATATTTTTCCTTGTGATAAATATGGATTAAGGGGATTAATCATATATCGTTATGAAAATGTTTTCAAGGAATTTAATGATGGAAAAGCCCAAGTTTTAAGCTAAATTTACCAAAGGGAATATTATTTAAGATTTAAGTAATTATGAGACATGAAGATTATTTATTGAACATAATTGAATGATGAATGTTATATATTCTTGTATTTATTTGATCAGTTATTATGCATGTTGTTATTATCATACTCACAACATTTATGACCCATAACTGCATTTTGAGATGTTAAGTTGTGTTATTATTTATCGAGCCTTTTTTTGGGAATTGAAGGTACAATTATAGTGGAAAACTGGTTGTTGTACTATGAGAGAATTTTCACTGATTTGGGATTGAATAATGAGTAGAAAAGGAGATTGGCTTCTAGACAGTTGCTGAGAGCCGCTTTATTTGGTGGAACGGAGTAACGGTAGGAGTGCCTAAGGAGGAGTTGACTTGGGTGGATTTTCGAAGGAGATTCGAGGAAATATTTTGTATGAAGTAGCTAAGTCCGCTTTGGTCAGAATTTTATGGAATTGGAGCTAGGGGATATTACAGTATTGGAATATTCTGCTAAGTTTGATGAGCTACTAGACATGGATACACTATTATTGACACCATGATTAAGAGAAATGAGAAGTTTATCCGAGGGTTGAGGCCGGAGATTACTAGGGCGACAATGCCACCTCTCAGGGATCCATCGAACGTGGTAAGGGATATGGCTATCCGAAATGAAGAAATGCTTTCCACTTTTGGGAAGGAGAAGTCAGTAGAGACTCGAGGTTCCTAGGGAAAGAAGAGGATGTTTTTTAAGAAGAAGGGAGCTCAGAAGGGTGGGGCTGCCAATAAAGGGAAAGCTGATGTTGTTTGCTTCAAATGCGACAAGAAAGGACATTATGCTCATGAGTGTCAGACTAGTAAAGGGAAGATGATTGCAGAAATGAAAAATGTGAAGTGCTTCAACTGTGACCATATAAGGCACTACAAGAATCAGTATCCGGAGCTGGTCAAAGCTGATAAAGAAAAAGTTTTTGCTTTAGAGCCATCATCTTCTAGACCTACTACTGTTGAGAAAGGCAATGCTATGATAGAAGGTACACTTTTTATTCATAGCATACCAATTAGAGTATTATATTATACTGGCGCATCACGTTCATTTATCCCTTGGTGTTTGGTAGATAAGTTAGATTTAGAACCATCATACCTTGTTACTTCTTTAAGGATAGGTAATCCAATAGGAGGGTACACAACTCTAGGGATGAGATATGACCATCTAGAATTTGAGTTGGTAGGTTATACTTTTACCTGCAATTTTTATGCATTTGATTTCGTGGGTTTTGAGTATGGATTGGTTGAGCAAATATGATGCTAGGATATTTTGCCAGGATAGGAAAATATCATTGAGATGCTCTGATAATAGTGACCGAATAGTATACTCAGTTGAGAATTTGAGTCCAGGAATTTGTGCTTTATTGGGAGCCATGGAAGTGGAAGATGAATTAAATCGGGTTTTAATTATAAGAGAATTTGTAGATATTTTTGAGCCGATAATGGGACTACCACCGAAACAAGCTATAGAGTTTCATATAGATCTTGTGCCAGGAGCTGAACCCGTAAGTAGACTACCTAGCAGGATTTCATCTACCGAGATGAAGGAGTTAAAGATGTAGCTAGTGGACTTAGAAGGAAAGAGTTTTATTAGACTAAGTAGTTCGCCTTGGAAGCGGTTGTGGTGTTCATAAAGAAACTGGACGAGTCATTAAGATTGTGCATCGATTACCGCAAGCTAAATGAAAAGAAGATAAAGAATCGATATCCTTTATTGAGAATTAATGATTTATTTGATCAATTGATTGGAGCCAAAGTATTTTTCCATTTGAATATGGCGACAAGGTTCCATAAATTGAGAGTGGCTGAGGACAGTCTTCCTTTCACGGTGTTTTGAACGAGGTATGGTTCGTGCGAGTGGTTAGCGATGCCATTCAGATTAACTAATGCACCAGCTTTCTTTGTGGATTTGATGAACTAGATTTTCCGAAAGCACTTGGACAGGTTCGTGTTGGTTTTCATTGAAGACATTTTGATATATTTTTAGGATGAAAGAGATCATGAGGTTTGTTTTAGAATAGTGCTTAAGATGTTGAGGCAGCATCAACTGAAAGCGAAGTTTTCGAATTGTCATTTTTGAATGAAAGAAATGAAGTTTCTTGGTCATGTAATTTCAGAGAAAGGGTTGTCACTCGATCCAGCCAAGATCGAAGCTGTTAGTAGTTGGAAAAGACTTGAGACGATGACCGAGATAAGAAGTTTTCTTGGATTAGTTTGCTATTCATGGAGATTTATCAAGGATTTCTCACGGGTAGCAATGCCTTTGATTAAGCTAACCAGAAAGGACATGAAATTTATTTGGTTTGATAAATGTAAGAAAGAATTCCTTGAGTTGAAGCATTTGTTGACCAGTGTGACCGTGTTAGTAGTTCCAGATAGGAATCGAGATTTAGTGGTATACACAGATGCGTGTGGAAGTAGATTAGGAGCTGTGTTGATGTAGAAGGGTAAGTTTGCCTACGCTTCTCGACAGCTCAGACCGCATGATGTTAGATATTTAACTTATGATTTGGAGTTGGCAATAGTAGTTTTTGCATTAAAAGTGTGGAGACACTACCTCTTAGGAGAGTAATTCGAGTGGTATACGGATCACAAGTCTTTGAGGTATTTATTATCGCAGAAAGGGTTAAAAATGAGATAGTAGATGTGGCTGGAGTTTTTAGTAGCTTATGATTTTGGTATTGAGTATACACCAAGGAAAGGGAATAAAGTTGTCGATGCCCTTAGCAGAAAATATCAGAATGAAGTGTTAGCTATGTTGGCAGAATGGAAGAATTTGGAGGCATTGACTACTTGTAGTGTGTCGTTAAGATCGACTGCTAATTCTAGTCAGAATAAAGTCATGTTATCCTACTTGGAAGTTATACCAGCATTGATCAAAAGAATTGCTTCTAAGAAAAGAGATGATCCATTGTTAACTTAGAAGATTAATTAGAAGGCTAGAAGATGGAACTGAGATTGATGATCTGAAAGATTTTAGTCTTGACCAGAAGGGATGGTTAAGGAAGAAGGGATGATTGTGTGTTTCAGATGTTGGTGACCTAAGAAGATAATTTCTTAGGAAATGTCATCGATCAAAGTTTATGATTTATCCTGGAGGGACCAAGATGTATTAGGATATGAAGAGAGTTTCTTTTGGGAAGTTATGAAAGGGTATGTAGGCTTATGGCTAAGGCAATATTCAAACTGTCAGCAAGTGAAAGCCGAGTATCAGAAGCCGAGTGGTTTGCTTCAGCCTTTAGACGTACCAGTTTGGAAATGGGGTTCGATATCTATGGATTTCATTGATGGGTTTCCAAGGTCAAATAAGGGAAATGAAATTATTTGGATCATAGTGGATAGACTGACCAAGAGTGCACACTTCATTCCCGTTAAGTCAACCAGGACGACACCTATATTAGCTAAGTTGTTTATGAAGAATATTGTTAGGCTGCATGAGATTCCTAGTAGTGTAGTTAGTGACAGAGATGGTTCGTTCACTAGTGAATTCTGGAAGAGTCTACAGAAGATATTTGGTACTAAGCTTAAGATGAGTACCGCTTATCACCCACAGATGGATGGACAGATAGAGAGAGTCAACAAGGTACTTGAAGATTTGTTGAGAGCGTGTGTACTAGATTTTGATGGGTCGTAGGAAGACCAGTTGCACCTAGTTGAGTTTTCCTTATAATAATAACTATCAGACAAGTATAGGAATAGCGCCTTTCGAAGCTTTATATAGAAGGCCGTGAAACTCACCAGCATGTTGGTTATAGATCAGAGACAGATTGGTCCTTGGTTCAAATATAGTAATAGAAGCCATAGAGAAGATTAAGTTGATCGGGGATAAGATGAGAGAAGGTCAGTCTAGGCAGAAAAATTATGCAGATAAGAAGCGTAAGGATCTTGAGTTTTCAGTTGGAGACCATGTTTTTATTAAAGTATCAACGATGAAAGGTTTGGTACAGTTTGTGAAGTTAGGAAAGTTAGCACCGAGATATGTTGGACCGTTTCCTATTATAGAGAGGATCGAAAAGCTTGTATATTGAGTAGAGTTACCGAGTAGTTTGGCAGGCGTCCATAATGTGTTCCATGTTCCTCATCTTAGAAGTATGTGCATGATCCAGAGACCACTATTGCTCTGACTGCACTAGAAGACTTAGTAGTAGAGCAGGATCTGACTTTTGTGAGAAAACCAGTTCGAGTTGCAGCAAGAAATGAGAAGAGGTTAAGGAACAAGACAGTCAAGTTGGTGAAAGTCCAATGGAGCGACAGCGAGAAAGACTGTACTTGAGAGACAGAGGACATGATTAAAGAGACTTATCCTACACTATTTTGAGGGTGTGTTCTATACATAGACTGTTTAGTGGTCAGATAGGCTAGTATTATTATTGTATTATGTTACAAATGTTTGCATGTTTGATATGCTTAGTATATAGTCATTACTGAATTTCGAGGACAAAAATCTTTAAGGAGGGGAACATGTTACATCCCTAATTTTAATTAACATTATTCAGAAGATTTAATTAGATAAATTAAATGAATAATGTGACGTGTAGTGTGATAAAGAATTGAGATTTGATAATCAACATGGTCAAGCCATAATTAACTAATTAATTAGTTTATAAGATTGTTTTGTGACTTAAGAATAATAGATATATGAGAGGGGTAATTTACCTTAAACCCTCCCTCTTACCTATCATTCTCACTTTCACAAAACATGGGCAACCAAAAGAATAAAAGGGTGTCGGCCATTGCTAAGGGGGAAATCATGAAAAATCTAAATGAGATTCAAGAGCAAAGTTAAGGAACTAAAGCACTCATCAAATCTCAACTCTATAAGGTGAATAATAATCAAATCCATCTCATTTTCGTTACATTTTGATTGTTAAATTTCGTTTCAGATTTGAAACCGAATGAATTTATGATTGCATGATATGCCTGCTTGATTTTGCCATATTTTGAAATAATGATGAATTAAATGGATTTTATGAAAGTAAAGGATAGGTTTAAGAGCAAAACCTTAATTAATGATCTCCAAATGATTCAAATTTTTGAAAGGTGGTATAAAATGATATTTTGGAGATGGGACTTTAATTTCATAATTTTCTAAGTTGAAATAAATATTTTATGAATTTACTAAGGAGGAAATTGAGTTATTTTCAGATTTTAATTATATAAAATAATTAAATATGGCATTTGGCCCTGAAATTTTTATATGATGAAGAATGTCATATTTTCAAATTTCTGGCTTTTTGGAGATTTTTTCTAAGAGATTTCGAATTATTATGAATTTAATATGCTGGAAAAGTATTTAAATTATTAATTTATTAAGGTTATTGATTAATTAAAGATGATAAATATTTTGGATCTTTAAAGTTGCATGTGGCGGTTTTCTAAGAAAGAAAATGTTAACGTTTTACATTCTCTAATAGAAACTTTACAAGAGTAATGGTTTGGTGAAAAGTAATTGTTGCTAATAGAAATAAATTAGTTTTCTTGTTAATTACAGTAATGCCATGACGCCTGCATCCTCTCCGCGCCTACAGGAGTTCCGTGTCCATGAGTGTTGAATTCAGAGTGTGGAAACATTAACTAGTTAGTAGTTATGTGATGTTTCCAAGTAGGCCAAAGTCGATCTCGTCGACAATATAGTATCGGAGGCAATGACACTTCGTAATCCATATAAACATTTAAAAAGCTAAATGTCGACATCGACGACGACGCAAGTCTTCATTGTTATTTTCAATGATGTCGCACTTAATCACTTTGATTGTTTTTAAGACTATGACAATGATGCCGCTTCATATGACTTCGGCCTTATAAAGATAATAAGCGGCATAGCAGCCGAAGTGTGTCAAATTTAAAGGTTTTATTTTAACATCGAGGGTCTTGGGGTCGATGTGCATCAAGGTTGATGACCTTATGTTTTAGAGTCGATGCCTCATGTCCACGACATCACACTTCATCTTTTAAGGCCTAAGAGGCTTGTTTTTATGTCAACTAAAATTGTTTTAAAAAGGGGCGAACTATGTTTTAGAGGATCGATGACCCTATATCTTTGGCAGTCCGCCATATAATTTATAATGGTTTTAAGTTTTGGTTTTCCACCTTGGATAGAGATCGACGAAGGGTATTGATACCACATGTTTTAATGTTTTTAATAAAGACGGAGATCCTTAAGCTTGTTAGCCCACACTATATTGTCGTCGACACTGATCTAAATTAACCTATTTAAAGTGGCAACCTTATACCTTTTGTCAAATATAAACATGGCAATACATAAAGTGATCTATAAATGGCATAAGATTTCGGTAACATAAAGAGCTTAATTTTCCTTGTATTACATATGGATTAAGGGGATTAATCATATATCGTTATGAAAATGTTTTTAAAGAATTTATTGATGGAAAAGCCCAAGTTTTGAGATAAGTTTACCAAAGGGAATATTATTTAAGATTAGGTAATTATGAGACATGAAATATTAATTATTGAACATAATTGAACGATGGATGTGTTGGAACTGGGCTAGCCCATGGTGGAAAAAATGGGTGAATTTCAAAATTTTAGCGATTTTGGGTCTTTAACGAGCCTATGAAGTCTAAATATACTTAGAACTTTTCTATGTTTCTCTTAAATAAAATAAATATTTTATTTTATTTTATAAATAAAGTTTTACTTTAATTTAATGTGCATGTAAATTAGAGTATATCAAATATACTCTTATGTACATATTTGTGTGTAACAGTAACTTATTAAATCTATTTAGAGAAGGAAACTTTTCATTTCCTATCTCTTAAATTATTCAATTAATGACAGGGCATAAATTTATTTAAAAATGAAACTTTTCTTTTTTTCCTCTTAACTTATTCAATTGATGAGGGGGCACATTATTTATATGGAGAGAGAAACCTTTCATTTCTCTCTCTTTAATTAAATTGATCAATCATATAAATGTCATTAATTAGAAACATGTATATGACATGAATATAAGTATAAATAAATATATTATAGTGTAAATTCTCTAAGAGGAACATGATAGGTGTTATCAATTGATGGCAAGGTGTAGAATATAAACAAAATAAAATGGATAGTTAGTCACATAAAAGAGAAAATGAGAAATAAATAATGGGTAACAACGATGATTGAATCAATTTTTCATTTCGTAAACTTAATTACCGCAGCATATAAATGAAAAATTATAGGCATCATAATATAAGGATATAAACAGTCGAAAATAAATGTATGTATATATTATTGCCTCATTTAAATTGTTTCCTCCTTTTGGAAAGAAAACTAATCATACTTTGACAATATGAAATACATGTAATAAATTTTATATATGCAAACATACATATAAAATTAATCGTGTGTATATAAGACTAAATCAAATCTTTATACTTAATAAAAGTTAGAGATTTATATCAATCAATTCAAAAGTAGGTTTATTGTCAAAACATTAATTTTATGTATGTAATATTCAATAAAACATCTCTAACTAAAAAAAATTAAAGACTACAGTAATCAAATTAAAATTTAGATTTATTACCAAAACATCTTCCTTTTTTTAAATTTCCAAAACAATGCAAACACAAAATACATATATGTAAACTTTCAAATCTAACATTATTTTTTGTTTTATATGATTTAAAACATGAATCTTCAATAAAACATTATAATATTCATAAACAAATTTTAGCTTAATTTGTTAAAGTAAAATCCAATCAAAACAATATGAACATACAAAATTTTAGATTTAAAGGATTATACTTTGAATTGAATGTTTACGATATAGATCTATAATAAAACATTGTATTCAAAAATATATAAATTTTAATTCTAATTTTAAAAAATAAGAACCCAATTGATAAATTGGACATACAAAATTTCTGATCTAAAAATTATATTTAAATTGAATGTTTAGAACATAGTTCCAAAATAAAACATTATATTTAAACATATACAAATATTGGTTTTGATTTATTAAATAAAACGCCAATTGATTCATTCAACAAACAATTCAAGCTACACAAACAATTCTCAACTTAAAATGAGGCAGTGATATTTACATACAAATTATGATGATTAAATTTCTCTTTCAACAAATATTTCATCAAATATCATTATCTATTAACGAAAAACATACCTTATTACCCAAAGCCTTAAGCACATCTTGAAAATGGACTCCCCTTAGGAGGTTTCCTAGAAGTCACACCTTGAATGATGATATCTCCTTAGATCTTCAAGTTCCCCATCCTATCCTTGCAAGATATAGATGAACCACTTTTTTTTTTTGATGTTTTCATATGGAGTTGAAAGAATTTTGGAAATTTTATTTTTTTTTGTTTTCTGCCATGAAAAGTTAGGAGTAGAGAAAGAAACAGACTGAATGGGAAAGAATGAATTGTACGTACAGAATGAATTAGAGAATATATTTTATTTGAAAGAATGAAACTTTTCTTGTTCTTTAATTAAAGCTTCCCTAATTAATTCCCTTGATTGTCTCTCTCTCCAATCCTTTCTTTAAACGTATGTCATCAAATGACATATAATCTCCACAAATCATGTCATCAAATGACATAAAATTTCAATAAATCATGTCACCAAGCGACATAAAATTTCCATAAATCATTTCACGCAATTATCTTCAAATTACATGGATACCGTATATCAATGCACGCAAATATAACTTTTATAAATGCATTAAAATAATTACAAAAACTTTCAAACATCAAATAAATAATAATTAATATTTTTCAAATATCAATTAATTTAATCAATTTACAACATTTTATAAATTAATTAAATCATATGGTTTTTCAGAGAACTCATAATTACGGTTGTGCGACTCAAAGGTCTAAATTCAGTTAGCGATTAATATCGAACTATTCGAATATTAACGTTCACACGTCACTTAGCATGGTGATCTAGGTGTCCAGGTTCGAGTCCGAAAACAGCCTCTTCGCAATGCAAGGGAAAGACTGTGTACATTATCGACCTCTCCAGAGCCCGCTATCGTGCAGGAGCCTCGCGCACTAGGTTCCACCTTTTTATAAGCGGTACCTAATAATGACAATTATTTACAGCAATACTCTTTGTCAAAAGTATATCACTTTGGATTTATGGAATTTGGTAATGGTCAAAATTCCAATATCATCCACATTCAATTTTATAGTCCAAACACAAAGTCCTTGGTTCAATAATAACAATTATTATTAACCGAAATGCTCTGGCCAGAGAATTTGACTTTGAGTTGACTTCAGTTGATCGTGATACTAACCTCATATAACTGAGGAGACGAATCCTCTCTTAAATAGTGTTTCACTTCCAATGCTTCCACTCGACCCAACCATAGTCATTCGACGGACGTCGTGCCATGGTTTAACTATAGTCAAAGCGGAGATTTCATATTAAAGATCAACAACATTCTCAAGTCGAGAGAACTGTGTAAATTAGTCACATCGATATTCTTTGTTTGACCTTAGTTATATTAACCAACAGAAAACTATTGAGTGAGTCATTCCATAGTTATCCAATAACTATCAGTACATAATCCCTTGGTGCTCCCAGTAGTCATGGGTAATACACTGCCCAACATTCGGAGAGCGTTGCATACTCTAGTTTTAATAGATACATCGATATTCAATCTCGATGCATCTTGACTAGGAACATTAAAAATGGTATATTTGTTTGATTGTGGTAAATTACTCACGGTCACAACACTTTGTAACTACTATCACAAAACATACCATTTATGGATTTTCTATTAAATATACTTTTATTAAATTATTAATTAATATAACCACATTATATCAAGTATATAATAGAAAGAAAATACCTTTATTTCGAACAAGATTGGTCAACGAGTTAGATATATGTAACAAATTACATAATTGCCCCTATGGCATACCCCTGACTCTATCAGGATGTTATATGTTCTTGTGTTTATTTCATCAGTTATTATGCATGTTGTTATTATCATACTCACATCATTTATGACCCATAACTGCATTTTGGTGTATTAGGGGGCAGAATAACCAACTAGGTTGACCCAATAGTGAGTATAAACAAAATTAACTCTTGAATTAGTAGATTTGAATTCAGGAGATCAGGTAGATCAGAAGTATATAATGCCCAGAACTGATCAAAAGATTATGGATTTAGATAGGTTATTGGAAGGGACCAAAAGGTTCATAGTCATCCCATAAAAACTATGTCATGAGAAATGTTATTGGAAGGGTCCAATAGGTTCCTATTGATCTCACGAAAGCTATGTCTGAATGATATTATTGATAGAAATCAATAGGTTCATAATGATCCTATGAAAACTATGATTTGAGAGAAGTGTATCTTTTACCCTAACAATCAATAGGTTCATAATGTATCTTTTGATATTATAATTTATCATTTTGCTGTGAGATTCTGATGTTTTTGTTCTTCCCTTTATTGTTCGTTTTCTTTTTTTCATTTTCTTTTACCCTAACAATCAGTTTTTCCGGCACTTGGGTGTTCGGGACGTGAATACCGTGGATGTATTAGTGTCCACATTCGAGGGTCGAAAAGGGCGGTCGTTACATCATAGTATCAGAGCTGAAGGTTAAGCAAAAACCTTGGCTTTTGGTTGGGTATAACTCTTTAAGAGATAGGGTAATGGACTGCCCTACCATAAGCTGAGTGTATTATATATATGAGAGCGTATTTGTATTTGTTATAAACGTACGCCTTAAAGGTAATTCCAACAATGAAAATGTAAGATCTGCTTATTTAAGTATAGGTTGATAGTGTTGTTCAATTAATGTAAGGATTAATGATGTTCATTCGTTATCCCTTATTGATTAGTTTAGTCTTGCTCAGCCAGTTTACGAGCATTATTGTCGTTTGTTGATGGATTAGTTATGCTTGGCCAGTTTATGATCATTGATTATTGTTGGGTGATTATTGATTTGTGCTCGACCAGTTTATGAGCAGTTTTACCTTTCTATGTTAGGTGGATAATAATTTTTGGGAACATTAAAATGAGCACCTTGTGAATAAAGTTTCACAGTTTGATTATAAAGCTTTCAATGATAATGTTGGGTTAAAAGGTTTACTTTAATAAGAGATGTTATTTATAATCTAAAAGGAAAGCAATATATTTTGGAATAAATATGTGTGATATGATTTTATATAAGAAAGTGAATTTATACAAGTATGGTTTATAAAAGATGGTTTATAAATAGTTCGGATTTAAACTAAGAATTTGAGAATTTAAATCCCGGTGTTTTGAAAATTGTTTTTCAAGTTTTTTGAGAAAATAATAATAGTATTATTTGAAAGTATTTATAAATAGCAATATTTTAAAAAGGATTTTAAAGGAGACAGAAAGTACTAAGTTCCCAAATTCATTTCACCTTTAATCCATTTCCCTATCAATTATTTGTAACTCCCAAATTCATTCCACATTTATTACCCATTAATTGATGTTACAACCTTTTCTCATTCTCCTTCCTGATTCACACATCAGTATTATTACTACGTATATTAATATATTAAGCAAGCGTTACACATAAATCGTCATATTTATTAGCGCCTACAAATACCTATAAATACCTACTTCTACCAAATATATTCTAGTCACAAATCTTTAACTAGAATACTCTTTCCATATTTAATTTACTGAAATTACATTTCTTAGGAAGATTCTCCATTATGATTTCCATAAATTAGTTTAAAACAAAAGGTCAATAATAAAAGGAAAGATTTTCCTCGTTTGAGATTAAAAGGAATGGTTATTTTCTTTTTATTGGAATAGATAGTGTAAACTACGAAGAATAAATCTACACTTTACACGTCTCTTCCTTTTTATTTACATATATTCCTTGTGAAATTAAACGCTGCATTTTCTATGCAATTTGGAAACATAAATTTTTTTGTACAATCCAAACAGACGTTCTATCCACAAATTAAACCATGAAAAATTCTCAATTCAACATAATTAAGGTAATAATCAAAATCATATTAATAATCTACAACCCAATTTCATATCTGGAATAAATTTCATATCTAATCAATATTTATATCTATAACTTTGGGCTGATTTCAAATTAGGATGTAGCAGTAATTCCTATCAAATATAAGACAAGAATATGTAGGCAGTAGTTTTCTGTAACGACTCGTATTTTTAAGTCTTCAAATTTAAATATTTAATTTATTTAAATATTCGGATTTGGATTAAATCATAATAAAATATATATTTAAAATTAAGATTTGATTTTTGATGACGTATTTTTAATTTTTTTATGATTTTCTTCCATAATTTTTAATTTGAAAAATAATTAAATTTTCGTTGACGCTTTTTACAACAAACGTCGGTACTTTTGAAACTTAACAGAAAAAGTTAACTTGTCTATTTTATTATTGTTTTGTGATCGTCTCACATTGTTATGCGTGATCGTATTTTTATTTGTGTCATTCGCAGCTCGTACGCAAACATGTTATTGTGCAGTGGGGTACCACAAAATATAACTTTATAAAACTAACTATACATACACGTTCACTGTATCTTGTGTTGTACTTGCACGTGACTTTGTTTCTTAACTTTAATGGTTACTTTGGTTTAGCTTAGCTTGTAGTAGGGAGATATATTTTTATACATGTATGAATGCATGGTTACAGGGAGAGAAGTACACAAGCACCATCGCTACATTTGCACTCACGCATGGCTACAGGACATGCATGGGAAGCAACAGACACATTTTCTTGTTCTCTTTTATGTATCTTTCTTCTATTAGGAAATGAAAGGAAAACATAAAATTCGCTCTTCACAAAATTGTTTATAGGTTTCCTATCTTCCTTAATGCATATAAAAAGAAATGAATACACAACAAGATGCCTAATTTAAGTTAGTGAGTGTGAGTATGTGTTCATAGTGCGTGTGCATGGAAGTTTCAGTCAGGTGGAAATGTGTGCAGGCTTGTAAAACATGGCGTATGTGCTGTAGTGAAGAAGGAGGACACTGGAAAAAAACGCAAGAAATGAAAATAGGGAAGGCACGCACTCAGACATTCTACCTTCGTTCTTCTTCTCTTTCCTTTTTACTCTTTCCTTTTCCATTCTTTTCCTCTCCAATGTGTTGCAAGTGTATGTGAGTATTGTGTGTGCATGTTTTGGTACATATGAGTGTTGTTTGCCTTGCGCATGTGTGTGTTCTATGTCGTAGGGTGGCTGTGTGCATGCATGGGTGTGTGTTAGTATGTTTGAGTATTGGAGAAGGTGGTGTATGAGGAGGAAGTGAAGTAGCAAGTGGAGATTGTGGAAGGATTTGCTTGCAGGTTGTCTTCATGCTAGTGGGCCAAAGTAATTGTTCCATGTGTGTGCGCGCCCGTGTGTATAGGATAATACTTTAGTTTATTTAAGATAATATAATTATGTTATTAATTAGTTTAATCAATTTAGATGGGTTACTACCCTTTTGGTTTTAATATTTAGTTTTGGGCACGGGTTTGATTGGCGGTAAATGGGCTTGGCCGATGTTGAGTAAGAATGTTAGTTATAATTAAATTAGCTTGATTTTGTTTGCTAAAATGTTTAACCTCCCCGTATGGAGTTCGTTTAACCCGATGATTTTTTCGTTAGGATCATATTAAAATGAACAACAATATGGAATTAGTTTGGTGGAGATCAGAGCTAGTGGAATTTTACGTTGAATTCGAACGTTGTTCGAAATTAGACGGAGCCAGAATGCACTAGCGAGAACTGGAGTTTCGGTGAGTTAAACTCACCTTTCTGGTTAACTAGTATGATATATAGTTAATAAAAATTGTTGAATGGTTGTTTAGATGATTTAATATATTTATTAGTTAGTTTGGATATATTCCCGCCCCTGGAGCAGATGAGACCCTATTACATTCCCGTATAAGAGCGAATGACCCTTTGTACACGAATCCTGCCTCGAAGTGGTTGATTTATATTCTATGGTTATATAACGCTTATGATGCAGGAAAAGTAGGTCGGAGAGATCCAATAGAATTCCTCACCAAAGTTAATTTTATTTACATATATATGTGTTGATATATATGAGTTGTGATGCAGAGGGACAGGTTAGAGGGATCCAACGGGATTTCTCGTTATTGTTGAATTGATTTCAATAATATTCCAGTCATATGAATTGTTGGATAATAAACCTGATTTTTGGAAATATTGGTTATGACAATGTTATATGTTAAAAACTGAAACCCAGTAGTGATAGAAAATCAATATAGATATTGGGTGAGCGTTTGACAGCTATTGGCCTCAAATTAGTATTTTAAAAATACTATAAATTGTCATTTGAGTTGGAATTGGTTTTTGAGACAGGAAATGATTTTTTAAATCCGAAATTAGGTTTTGGAAATATTTTTTTTAAAGATTATCTAATCATATTAACATACTGATTATCTATTTATATTAATATTTTGTTTAAAAGATTATCTATTTATATTTAATATTGTTTTAAAGTATTTAATTATATTTAATATCGTTTTAAAGTATTTAATTATATAATATTGTTTTAAAGTATTTAATTATATTTTAAAGTATTTAATTATATTAATATTGTTTTAAAGTTATTTAATTATATTAATATTGTTTTAAAGTTATTTAATTATATTAATATTTTTTTAAAGTTATTTAATTATATTAATATTTTTTAAAGTTATTTAATTATATTATTACCGTTTTAAAGGTTATTTGCTTATAATTAATATTGTTTTAAAGTATTTATCAGAATGTTAATATCTTGGAAAAAAGTAATTACTTAAGAATAAATATGGTTTGAAATTAATAATAAGGATTTATTAATAAGGTCTAAAAATAAATTATTACTATTTATAATAATGGTAAAGATTAATTATTATTATTTTTGAAATGATTAATTATTATTTTAAGATGTTTTAAGATTTATAATTATTATTTATTTATTCATAATGTTTAATTTTAATAATTATTTTTGTATAATACTTTTTAGAAGTAAATGATCTTTATTTGTTTATAAATATGTTCAAGACTCATAAATAGAGTTTTATAAATGAACTTGGATTGTATGAGAGAAGTTTATAAAATGGTCTGGAGACGTAAGGAAGGATTATTTATAAGGTGAAAGAGTTTTAGAAATGGTTAGATATTTATAAATGGACTTAAGAAACGGGCTTATGGATCTATAAAAGAAGTTTTATGAACGATTTTAGAGATTTATAAAGGATTTATAAACGAGTATAGAAATGTATAAAGAGGATTTATAAGTGATTGAAATTTATAGAATGGATTATAAATGATTCTCAAAGGTTATAAAATGGTTTATAAATGGTTTTAGAGAATTATATGGAGTTTTATAAATGATTTTTGAGTGGAATAAAAAGAAAAAATTTCCTAATTTTGTGGATATACTCATACCATTGAGATAAATATATGGATATTTACTAAGTATTGAAATATAGGGATTGTAAATATACCTTTGCAGTGTTAGTCCATAGGATAGTGGTTTTGATGACAACTATAGAAGTGTTATAAAATATATATGTGCAGGAAATCTATATGCAGGTATCAACAAAAGAAGACTGTACAGTAAAGAAAACAAAATTGATGAAGACAAAGATCAAGAGTTCAAGATTGAAGACTCATGAGATTCAAGATATTCAAGAGTTCAAGACAAATAATATAGTTAGGTTAGATATTTGTTAAAACTCCTTGAAAGCACTATCATTCTTTTTTATCCAATTTACTCGTGGAATGGAATCCACTTCGTTCTTGTTAAAGGGATGGAACCCTAGTGAGATGGAACTCACGAAATATCTAGTGGAACGGATAGTAGCCCTATTTTGTTATCCACTAATTTTGATTCAAAATGATTTTCAAAATTATCTCTTGTTTTATAAAATGATTTTCAAATATTCCTTTTCAAAAGAAAAACCTTCGTTCACATTTCCAAAAATGTTTTAGCCTCAAAATCATATTTATCATTTTGTTATATTTTGATTTCAAAATTTCCTTGATATTTTAGCCTCAAAATCTATTTTAATATTATATTTACTTTAGTTTATTAACTTTGATTTTAAATATATTTTAGTATATATACATATATACATTCATAAGTATTTCTACTTCTAAATACCTTCTACAAATACATAGAGTCCATTTGAATAAAGTTGCATATGTTTTAAATCATCATTTTCAAAGTAAAGCAAATCATCACTTTTTACTAGACCATGTCGACATCCTATTTACCTGTCATGTCGACATGCTTCTCGTTACAACAAAGGTTGTTTTCAAAAGAAGTGTCTATTCGTTTAAACCTCTTCGAATGGACACATCCATTCATTCTCTATAAATAGAGACTATTATGGACGTTTTCCAGTAACTACTTTCTTTATTTTCTCTCCTCTTTACTCTCTTATCTTATTTTCTAATCATCCTATCCATATTTTGCCGAAATCTTAAGTGAATCAAACCAGAATATCTCTAGTTTGATTCTCTGCCACTTTCTCCAAAGAATCTCAGTGCTTATCAGAGTTATAGATACATTTGTACTCAAAGAAACTTGTGTGGGGTTATAAAGGTGTGATCGTGTCCTTGGAAATCGATCGGGTGAACTTGTGTCCTGTGAATCAAGTGGTTCTACCCAGAGACCTGAGAATCTGGAGGGTGTACCTCGTTGCCTTGGAATCAAGGGATTGTAATCTAGATTATTGTTGAATAGAAAGCCGTACGGGTTGTGCGGGACTGGATGTAGGGTAACACCGAACCAGTATAAAATTCCTGGTGTTCTTTCCTTTACTTGCTTTTTATTTACATTTGCATTTGTTTGTGATTCTGTGATTTGATCTGTGATTGTGTATTTGCATTAAGTTAGTTAATTCAATTTAAATCAAAGAAGTTTTAAAGAAATTCTTAAAACACTATTCACCCCCCCTCTAGTGTTAAATAGCCTTAAGATCATCTTCCGCGTCCCTTTCATTTGGTATCAGAGCAAGTTTTTCAAAGTATTCATAATCTAATTTTTGAAAAGTTCATGTCTAAGTTTGAAATGTTTCCTAAAAATATTTCTTTAATGATCAAATCATTGTGGTCTCATAAATTGATGCATGATAGTTATATAGAATCAGGTAGTCTACAAAAGTTGCTCACTGTGCAGGAATCTTGCTTCATGGCGACAAATGAATCTATTCACAATGGACAAGCTGTGCAAATAAGGAAAAACAAGTGGATACTTGATAGTGGATGTTCAAGACATATGACAGGAAATCTAGAGATACTCAATGACATTATTTACAAGGATGGAGGATTGGTTAATTTTGGGGATAATTCAAAAGGTTATGTGGTTGGCATCGGCAATGTAGGTAATTCTAAAACTCCTATTATTTCAAATGTTTTGTTAGTTAAAAATCTACAACATAATCTACTTAGTATTAGTCAGTTATGTGATAAAGGATACAGGATTAAATTTGAAAAAGACAAGTGTCACATCGAAGATAATAAATCTAATATTATCTTTGAGGGAGTTAGGAAAAAGAATATCTATATTCTTAGTATGAAAATTTCAAATGATAATCTATGTCTTTTGGCCAATACAAGTGACCCTTGGACTTGGCATAAGAGATTTGGACATTTGAATTTTAAACTCTTATCTAGACTATCCAAACTTGATCTAGTAAGAGGCCTCCCTAAGATGCAATTTAAAGTAGATAGTATATGTGATGCATGTCAATTAAGAAAACTTAGAAAAAGTTCCTTTAAACTTAAAGATATGATCTCTACTTCAAAACCTCTTGAGTTACTTCACCTAGATTTATTTGGTCCATCTCAGATTCAATCAATCAACCATAGTAAATATGTCTTTGTAATTGTGGATGATTATTCCAGATATACATGGACAATCTTTCTGAAACATAAAAGTGATACTTTTGATTATTTTAAAAGTTTTTCAAAAAAAGTTCAAAACCAACTTTTTTCAAGATCATCACTATTCGTAGTGATCACGGTGGTGAATTTGAAAATGAGAAGTTTGAGGAATTCTGTAATCAGAAGGGAATTACTCACAATTTTTCGTTTCCAAGAACTCCACAACAAAACGGAGTAGTTGAGCGTAAGAATAGGACGATTCAAGAGTGTGCTAGAACTCTACTTTCTGATAGTAAATTACCAAAACATTTTTGGGCTGAAGCAGTTGCAACAGCCTGTTATATTTTGAATAGGATTTTAATTAGACCTCTAACCAATAAAACACCTTATGAACTTCTTTTCAATAAGAAACCTAAGGTATCTTATTTCAGAATTTTTGGAAGTAAATGTTTTATCTTAAATACAAAAGATAATTTAGATAAGTTTGATCCTAAATCCGACAAAGGAATCTTTATCGGATATTCTAACAGGAGTAAAGCTTATAGAGTTTTTAATCTAAGAACAAACACTATTGAAGAAACTTTACATGTTTCCTTTGATGAAAATTTCAAAGAAGTTGATCAGACTAATGATGAGGATGACTTAGTTATTTCTAATCATGAATCTGTAGATGCTACAAATGAAACTTTTCATCCAAATAAAAAGATTAGGCTTTTAAAAGATCACCCTGTAGAAAATATTCTAGGAGATATGCAATCTGTTGTTAAAACTAGGAATCAATTAAACAGTATGAGTCATGTTGCTTTTATATCCTCAATAGAACCTAAAAATCCAAAGGAAGCATCAACTGATGATTCATGGATTCTTGCTATGCAAGAAGAATTGAATCAATTCACCAGAAATGATGTTTGGGAACTTGTTCCTAGACCTGAGGATAAATCCATTATAGGCACTAAATGGGTATATAAAAATAAATTAAATGAATTAGGTGAGGTCGTTAGAAATAAGGCTCGACTCGTTGCACAAGGTTATTGTCAAGAAGAAGGTATAGATTATGACGAAACCTTTGCACCCGTAGCAAGATTAGAAGCTATTAGAATTCTGCTTGCTTTCGCTAATTTCAATAATTTCAAACTTTTTCAAATGGATGTCAAGAGTGCCTTTCTAAATGGTTTTGTAAAAGAGGAAGTTTATGTTGAACAACCTCCACTCTTTGAAGATACAAAATTTCCAAATCATGTTTTTAAATTAAAGAAAGCCCTGTATGGTCTAAAACAAGCTCCTAGAGCTTGGTATGATAGACTTAGGTCTTATCTTTTGCAATCTAATTTTGAAATAGGTAAAGTAGATAACACACTTTTTATTAAAAGAAACAAAAATGATATTCAACTTGTACAAGTGTACGTAGATGATATTATTTTTGGATCAACCAATTCTGACATGAACAAAGAATTTTCTGACATTATGACAAAAGAGTTTGAGATGAGTCATATGGGTGAACTTAACTTTTTCCTAGGATTACAAATCAAACAATTAGATAATGGTATCTTTATCAGTCAAGAGAAGTATGCGAGAGAGTTAGTTAGTAAGTTTGGCTTGACCAATGTGAGTGGAAAACCAACTCCCATGGCAACCAATATAGCGTTAAGTAAGGATGATCTATCCAAAGACGTAGATCAAACCTTGTATAGAGGAATGATTGGATCACTTCTCTATATAACTGCTAGTAGACCAGATATCATGAACAGTGTCTGTCTCTGTGCAAGATATCAATCTCAACCCAATGAAACTCATCTAAAAGCTGTGAAACGTATCATTCAATATGTTAAACACACCTTTGATTATGGATTGTTCTACCCTAAGAATGATTCATTTGAATTAGTTTCCTACTGTGATGCTGACTATGCTGGGTGTAAGTCAGACCGAAAGAGTACAAGTGGAACTTGTCACTTTCTAGGTCATTCCTTAATTTCCTGGTTCAGTAAAAAGCAGAATACTGTTTCCCTATCAACAACTGAAGCAGAGTATGTTTCTGCTGGTTTAGCTTGTTCTCAAGTTTTGTATATGCAACAAACCTTGAATGATTTTGGTATATCTATCACGAAATCTCCAATTTTCTGTGATAACACTAGTGCCATTAGTTTGTCCAAAAACCCAACTCTCCATGCCCGAACTAAACATATTGACATTAGACACCATTTTCTAAGAGATAACGTAAATAAAGAGAAAATTTCTCTTGATTTCGTTAATTCTGAAAATCAAATAGCTGATATTTTAACCAAACCTTTAGGAGAACCTGTCTTCACCAAGTTAAGAAGAGAATTAGGTATATGTTCTCTTTCTGAAATATAGTATATAGTATAGTAGTATACATAGGGTATATATGAATGTTTTCTTAACCATAGCATTTTGCAACACCATGTCGACATGGTATTCATGCGTCATGTCGACATGCAATGGTAAAAATAACAGTTCGTTTTTTTCCCTCTAATTTTTGAATGGGTGGTTATTTAACTCACCCATTCCGAGTTTCTCTTCCCTCCAATCATTATTTCTTCATTCTACTTTCTAGAAACATCAAATCCATGGCTTCCACATCCAATCCTAATCAAATATCACCGGTTTCTTTCCCTTCTCCTTCACATGGCCCTTTCCAAAACTCCATACTCGCTCGTGTCATCAAAATAGAGGAGAAAGTTAATGATTCGCTGCAGATGTTAACTGAAATGCAAGTTCAACAATTGAGAATGGCAAGAGAGCAAGAGAAACAAGGGAAAATTCTGAGGAATCTTCAAAAATTCCTCATGGATAATCATGCCAATCCAATTGTAATTGAAGATTCTTCTAACATAGAAGCAAATGAAGAAGGAGAAGAAGACGAAGACGAAGAAGAAGAGGAAGAACCAATGGAGGAAGAAACTGATGATGAAGCAGTATGTGTAGGGGAAGTTTGTTTTGATGCTTATGGGAACATTGTGGAACAACATGGAAATTTCTGTTTCCATTACCCAAATTGTCCTGTCCACAAGTCTCCCATAGTCAAAAACAACCGTTGAGTTGTTTATTTTCTTGTTTTAGTTATTTATGTGTTTATAAGTTTAAATAGTCATGTATATAGTAATATTGAAATGAATAAAATAATCTGTGGTTACACTTATTATTCTTATTCTTATATTGCTCATATATAACATTCTAAGTATACGATGTTTAGTGCATTGTTTCAGTATTATTAATGATAACACTATCATTAATATCATAGATTTAGGGGGAGTTAGTGTCATTTTTTTGTTGATGACAAAGGGGGAGAAGTATAAAATAGGTTAGTTAGGCATAGATTAAGGGAGAGTTATTAGATTTAGGGGGAGTTATAAGGAGAATATAAATATTTTATAAACAAAGGTTGTCATCATCAAAAAGGGGGAGAATGTTAGTCCATAGGATAGTGGTTTTGATGACAACAACTATAGAAGTGTTATAAAATATATATGTGCATGAAATCTATATGCAGGTATCAACAAAAGAAGACTGTACAGTAAAGAAAACAAAATTGATGAAGACAAAGATCAAGAGTTCAAGATTGAAGACTCATGAGATTCAAGATATTCAAGAGTTCAAGACAAATAATATAGTTAGGTTAGATATTTGTTAAAACTCCTTGAAAGCACTATCATTCTTTTTTATCCAATTTACTCGTGGAATGGAATCCACTTCGTTCTTGTTAAAGGGATGGAACCCTAGTGAGATGGAACTCACGAAATATCTAGTGGAACGGATAGTAGCCCTATTTTGTTATCCACTAATTTTGATTCAAAATGATTTTCAAAATTATCTCTTGTTTTATAAAATGATTTTCAAATATTCCTTTTCAAAAGAAAAACCTTCGTTCACATTTCCAAAAATGTTTTAGCCTCAAAATCATATTTATCATTTTGTTATATTTTGATTTCAAAATTGTCCTTGATATTTTAGCCTCAAAATCTATTTTAATATTATATTTACTTAAGTTTATTTACTTTGATTTTAAATATATTTTAGTATATATACATATATACATTCATAAGTGTTTCTACTTCTAAATACCTTCTACAAATACATAGAGTCCATTTGAATAAAGTTGCATATGTTTTAAATCATCATTTTCAAAGTAAAGCAAATCATCACTTTTTACTAGACCATGTCGACATCCTATTTACCTGTCATGTCGACATGCTTCCCGTTACAGCAAAGGTTGTTTTCAAAAGAAGTGTCTATTCGTTTAAACCTCTTCGAATGGACACATCCATTCATTCTCTATAAATAGAGACTGTTATGGACGTTTTCCAGTAACTACTTTCTTTATTTTCTCTCCACTTTACTCTCTTATCTTATTTTCTAATCATCCTATCCATATTTTGCCAAAATCATAAGTGAATCAAACCAGAATATCTCTAGTTTGATTCTCTGCCACTTTCTCCAAAGAATCTCAGTGCTTATCAGAGTTATAGATACATTTGTACTCAAAGAAACTTATGTGGGGTTATAAAGGTGTGATCGTGTCCTTGGAAATCGATCGGGTGAACTTGTGTCCTGTGAATCAAGTGGTTCTACCCAAAGACCTGAGAATCTGGAGGGTGTACCTCGTTGCCTTGGAATCAAGGGATTGTAATCTAGATTATTGTTGAATAGAAAGCCGTACGGGTTGTGCGGGACTGGATGTAGGGTAACACCGAACCAGTATAAAATTCCTGGTGTGTTCTTTCCTTTACTTGCTTTTTATTTACATTTGCATTTGTTTGTGATTCTGTGATTTGATCTGTGATTGTGTATTTGCATTAAGTTAGTTAATTCAATTTAAATCAAAGAAGTTTTAAAGAAATTCTTAAAACACTATTCACCCCCCCTCTAGTGTTAAATAGCCTTAAGATCATCTTCCGCGTCCCTTTCATGCAGAAGTATTTTATACAAGTAATTTACAAAGTGATTTTAATGAATGAAAGATTTATTAAAAAAGGCTAGTGATTGCTTATGTGCTTAACCAATGTTGGTTTTCCCTATAGAACTAAATTCTTGATTGAATAATTGGTATTCGATAGTTAAATAACCGACTATCGAATTTGGACCCAAATGTAACTTTGGAAATATCTAGGAGAAACACATGAGTTATATGGTACAGTCATCTCCAATGATGCTGAACTGTGCATATAAATCTCATTTCGTTCTCCTAGGACCATGGTAAGGAAATCCATCCGCTAATGGTTAGGAGATGATCTTCGATCTTATCTTTGACTGTTTATTTCCTAAAGAACTGGGGTAGAGTTCACCGAGAATTATCGAAAAGTTGTTTCAAAGAGACTGGTATCTGGTATGTTACCCGAAAACCACTTCGATCCAACGAATGCGTTTCAAAGTGAAGACATCTTGAAGATGATGGAATTGAAGACGGAGCTCTTATGTTCTTCGTTCAGTCCCCGAATGAACTTGTATTGATGAATGCTGATATTACATTGTTGCCTAGAGGGCAGTGTTAGCATTCCAAGTGGGAAGTGCTATATAAAGGTGAATCGTAGCCTCGAGCGTCATCAAATGGGAAATGACAAAAATCGGGCATGCAGCAGGGCCAATTGGGTCGCTCCCATCAGGGTATGGTCATTCCAAATCTAGATCGATTAATATCTCTTCTTATATGCTTCGGGGCCCAAGCGGGGTGATCATATTCGGTAATAATAGTCAAGTGGTAGGCCAGTCTTGTGTGGTAGGGGTACAAGATGTTCTTGTCAGACCCCGGTGTAGAGATGTACCTTCAGAAGGTACTTCCTTACATTGTCATAGCATGGAATCCATTTTCCAATATGAGCCTTTACGGTTTTAGTCGTATACCTATTATGATGGAATTTAATTAATGTAACAATTTCGGCTATGATTAATAAGTATTTGTATCTAGACACTATTATAATATTAGTGAATTTCATATGAAATGGTTTTGGTTATCGTAAGGTAAAAACCCATCCGTGTTTATATGCAGCGTGGTCTTACGAGATACTCTTGATTTTTCAAAGGTTTTCTATAACTTTAAAATCCATTGGGTGTGTTTTCTCACGCTGGTTTTCCAGACCGACTTGGATGTTATTTTATTATAATGCTCGAGTTAGACCGATCATATCGTAGATTAGTTGGGATGTTTTGGAGCTTCAGGAGACAAGTTGGAGGCCTAGAGACGTATGCACGTATATGGTTATTTTCCGCTGTATTCAATTGTCGTATCTATCAACAATTGTAAGGACATGCTGTTATAACTGTCCATGCTGAAATATGTTAGTATACTCTGATTGATGTCTGTATATACGTATACCACAGTTTGATTTTTGTGTAAAGATTTGTTTTATATTATAGATTATTCATTCCACTGTGAGATTCTGTGTTGTTTAGTTTCCTTCTTATCTTCTTCCTTCTTTCTTTTTCCTAACAATCGGGTTTCCGGCATTCGATTTCTCGGCAAGTAATACAGTGGACGTATTAGTGTCGATTTTCGAGGGTCGAAAATCTCGGTCTTTACATTTTCTATGCTAATTTGAGCCTACAGTTCATAAGTATTATAGATTTAGGCATAATATTCAAATGTATGCCAATGGAATAGATTCAAAATCATAAGCAATATATAAATTTCCCACTCACCTTCTAAAAGCATTATGAATCTCCAGATATGAAGTAATACTTTTGATTCAACTCCATTTTCTTCTTATTCCAAGAAATATATATAAAAAGTGTATATACATATATTAGAATTAAAGATCTGAAAAGAGATTTGGGGTTGAAAGGGAAAATAAATACAAGTACAAACATACATACATACACACACACACACACATATTACCTTATTATGTCATAGTGTTGATTTGCTCTACTTCTTCTCTTATTTGATTTTTATTCTTCTCAATTAATACATATAAAAATATAATATTATATTTTATAATTTAGAAAATATTGGAGAAGAGAAAATGGCAGAGCTTTGATGCTGCTTTTAGAAAAAATATAAGAAGAGAAGAGTGGGTTAGGCCTGAATTTATAGGCACTCGAATCAACCACAACCGTTAGATTAAAATATATAAAATCTGGGTTGTTTGGCCAAGGCTAACCCTAGCTGCAATGGCTCGACCAGTCGACTGCTCCATTCAACAGGGTCGACCTGCCCAATAAAGGGGATCGATGGGTGCGTCCCGGTATTTATTATATAAACGTTAATTTTCTAATCTAATTATTTCCGTTTAGAATTCGTTTTTTGTCTGTAACTTCTTCGTTGGACTTTGATCGCAAAACTTCAAATATGAAAGTTGATCAGAGTTTCTCCATGAATGCAATAGTGCAATTTCGTGGTCAAATTCCATCGTTTGCACAAATTTCATTTTTGAAGCCTAATTAACTAACTAATTAAATAACTAGTACCAAATTTACGGGGTGTTATATTCTTCCCTCTGAAATAATTTCATCCTAGAAATTATACCAATGACTAAGTAATGGTTCTAACTCGCAATTATCCTAAACTACATAATCAATTGTTATACAACCAATTTTGCAACCAACGTGTACAAATGTATAGTGAATCACATAATAGAAAAGATGTATGCAAAATGATTCTAAATCGAATCCTATTATAAGAATGTTTTTCTTTCTAGAAGCATTTTTGAAAATATGGTGCAAATATCCTATATATACTGGCAGTTCTATATGTATACAGAGTTTAAAAAATCCTTCTACCAAAATTCTCATACTCATACGAATAGTATGATGCAACCAATTTGCATCCAATTCCTACCAATAAAAAAAATCTAACACGATGAAATCTCGCTTCCTAAACGTCATTCCTATGCCGGAAAAAAGAATTTTAGTCGGAGAATTTTACATTCTTACCACTCTATAAGCTTTCCATTTTCCATTGTATAGTGGAACTTTACTCGTTGCTCCGGATTTACACCAATCTTTTCACGCATAAAACGCATAAGGAGGCTTATTTTCAAGCTTTAAAATGGAATTAAGCCCAAAAATAGACTCGCACGCGTCGTCGGAAAGGTATGAAAATATAAATTTCAAGGCTAAAATAACTTTTCCATTGTTATCGCTTGCATTATATCGTATATCGATCCCAATGCAACGCTAAATTCGCATTTCTAATCTATTTTCCTTCCCTACGCTTATCAAGTGGCATTCAAAATAAAAAACTTCATAAAAACCTTTTTCTCTTTTCAAATTTGTACGTCACTTGAAAAATAAATTTCAAAATATTTAGACACAATTTTCCCTTGAAATAAAATTCGGGCAAAAACTCAAAAAATCATTTGAGCCCCAACAATAATATAAAAACCAAAACTTTTTTTTTCAAGCGAAACATCTTAAATCCAGAGAAACTTTTCAAAATATTTTCCTTTCTTAAAATTTTTAATAATTCAAGCCATGTTTCAGTGTAGTTAGAAGTCAGTTATGAGCTAAATGCATAAGCTCAAGCTTAGCATTCTACAACTAATCTTAACCCATAAAACCTGACATTTTATTTAAAAATGTTGACATGCTCAATTATTCAAAAAATTTAGCTTTTAAGGGATAGAAACAATGACCCATAATTCTAAAACAATTTTACCTATTCTTCGCTTGCTAAAATTTTCCATTTATTTTAAACTTCCAGTCTCACATTGCATTTTTTTACTGTTAGTGTAACGATCCGTCTTTTCGACCATCGAATGTCAATATTAATGCATGCACGGTATTCACGTGATGAACACCCAAGTGCCGAAAAGGTGAAAAGTTAGGATGAAATAAAAAGAAAAAGAAATAAAACATGGAAGAAGAGAGTACAATATCAGAATCTCACGGCGGAACGGTAACATATAATATCAAAAGAACAGTACAAATGGTTACTCTAGTATAGAAATTTCGGAGTTACAAAACTTAAGTACCATCATCAGTTTGCACAGTTATAACAACATGTCCTTACAAATGCTAATATGCATAATATAGTAATGCATCGGAAATAAGAATACTACGGTATGTGAAACATCCAGCTCGTCTTCTCAAGCTCCAATGAACATCAGTGAAAACATGTCTTTCTCAAACTACTCGAAAGAGCACACAAGGAATTTTGAGAAAATATAAACCAAGCGACAGACATAAGTCTGGTATAAGAAACTTAAAAAATATGTGACCAACATATAACAGTACTTTTGAGACCGCATGGAATGCCATAACGGTTATCCCCTCAAAAGAACCCCTACTTAATAGGTACATAAGGTGACATAATGGATAATGCTTAGGGTGTAGAATATAAATATCCCCTCAAAACCTAAGTACTTATTGAATGGTGGTTCATTTGAGGGGATAACCATTATGACATTCCATGCGGTCTCAAAAGCATTGTTATATGTCAATCACATATTTCTTAAGTTTCTCACACCAAATTTATGTGTAACGACCTGTACTTTTGACTATTGTAAGTTATTAAATACAATGAAATTTTTGGATAAATACGGGTAAAAATAAAATATAATGATTTGTTAATATTAATTTATTGGATAATTTAATTTGTTTAAATTTAATATTGGAGATTATTTAGACAATTGGATTCTGGATTTAATGTGAATGAAAATGATATCGGAAGTTGATTTAAATTTTATTTAAGCAACAATGAATATCATTAACTTTTAAAATAGAATTTAAAAGTGAATAATTAAAAATTGAAAATTTTATATACTAATTGACGAGTAAAAATAGCCATTTTGGATACTGTCTCAGATTTTGACGAAACCAGTTGCATCGGATCCGTAATAATGAATTATTGTAGGATTTGAAGTTTCGTAGCGATCAGACTTATTGTTTGGCTATGCGAGCTTGAAATGAGTAGAAATTTAATTTCGGAATTTAATTAAAATAATCGACATTGAAAAGCTATCTTCCATATACGATCGAATTAGGCCTCAGAACTAGTTCCATTGCGTTTGGAACGGAGTTAAAACATTATGAGCGCCCGGTGGCACGTTTCATTTGGAGTTCGGAATTTCGGGCGGTTATAAGCGAGATATTTTCTAATTTTAATAATAATATATATTAATCAACCGATACTATTCAAACCCATGTTTTCCAACCGCATATTTCTCTACCTTTCCCTTTTTATTGAATCTCTCTTTTCAAATTCAAAATCGATCTTGGAAGAGAAAAAAAATTGTATATTGAACGAACGCTCGATAGCCGGAGAAGAGTGGTGCGATGTGAGGAAGCGGTAGCTCTATAGAGCTCAAGTTTTCAAGGCCGCGTGCTAGGGTTTGGCGTTTAGTCTCGATTTCAATTTTGAGACGCGTGCGTGTATTCTAGAGGCGCCACGACTGGCGGCGATGGTCGGTGTGTTGAGGAGGGCATGCGATCGAAGTATGGCTGTGGTGGCTGTCGCAATGTTGGGCTAAGCTCGCGTGCAACCTAGAAGTATCGGGGAAGATGATGTCAGATGGCTTCGGTATTTGTTTATTTATTTATTCTTATTAGTTTTAATTATTTAGTTTAATTATCGTTAGGCTAATAAAATCATATCATTTTCGTATGAGGTCCATTTCGGGTGATACAAGTTGCTGAGAATTCGTATTGACGTCTTCTACGATATGAGATTGAGCTTGAATTTTTTGAAGCTGAGAATATTTTCAATTTCAAATAAGGTGAGTGTTTATACGCTCATAAGTACTATTTTTTTATGTAGTTGAATTATATCGTGAAGTGAATTAAATTTATTGATTTTTGTTTGATGAGTTTAATTGACATTTAAATTGACATCTGAATTAATTGATAAAATTTGAATTGATAGTTAAATTGAATTAAAATTTAATTACCCGTAAAATACCCGATATTGATAATTATGAAACTGTTGTAAATTTTGTTGACTGTTTGGATGATTGGTTGTGATGGATGCAATTGGTTGATATATCATGTTATCATCCTATATGTTGTTTACAGTGTATAAAACTGCAAATTGAATTATTTCGAATAAATTAAGAAATAAGTTGAAATGATATATACCTATGACATTTATTTTGGATTGAAATGATATATATCCATTCCTGGAATTAAATTGAAATAAATTGTGTCAGTTGGCCATAGGATAGAAAAATAATATACGGACACTGGATTGGATAATTAAATGGCTTTAAATTTTTGACTTGAAATTATTCAAATGATTTGGTTTTAAGAAAAAAAGTCGAATTTATGGAAATCGAATTATTTTTGAATTGGAACTTGGAATGTTGAAAACTTAAATTTGGAATAGGAATTGTTTAATTAATCGAAGTTGAGATTTTTTAAGTTATAATCGAAATATGACGTGAATTTTAGAAATTTATTTGTTTATAGGATTGGACCTTTTATTCGAACTTGGAATATTACTAAAAAAGGTGATATAAAACAATATTTTGAAATTGAGGTCAGATTTGAATTATATTTAAAGATTTGGATTTTAAATTGGATATTGAAGGAAAATTTGATTTAAGTGTTTTGAATCGATATTTTGGAAATGACTCGAAATTGATATGAATCGAAATGGTTTAAAATTTTGAATTGGAGTAGAAATTAATTTGAAATTGGAATTTAAATTGATTTGAAATCGGAAGTAAAATTAATTTGGAATTGGAATTTAAATAAATTTGGAATTGAAATTGAAATTCGACTTGAAATTGGAATTGAATCGAGTAAACCGAAATGGAAATGGAAATTGATTTGAATTGGAAATTGTGGAATTGAATCAGTTTGGCTTGGAAACTATTTTTAAATAAATTATTTTAGTATAAACTATTTCAAATCTATTTTCTTTAAATATTTCAAACTATTTAAATTTTCCCAACTACTTTACTATATAAACCATTTTCAATACTCAAATTATTTTCTATTAAACTATTTTAATTATTTTAAAACAATTTAAACGATTTTTTAAAGTTCAAATTGGTCAAAGGATAGAATGTTTATATTTAAATCTTAAATTTAAATGTGAATTGGGTTAAAGTGAATTATAACCAAAACTATAATTTGAATCAATTTTGGAAGTGAAATCGATATATCGAGTTGAATTAACATTTGAAGTAAAAATATGTTTTTTGAAGCGAATATGATGATTTCAAAATGGATTAGATTTTTAAGCGAATATGATATTTTGATATCAAGTATGAATTGTTTTCGAAATGTAAAAGAACCAACTGGTGTGTAAAATGACGATTGTTTGTTAAAGAGACCGAGGCCTCTTATTGGCATACTCTCTGTTAATATTGGAACCACTTTGACAACTATGTACGTGATGGATGATACCCAAAATGTAGTGGTTGAATTGGTGAAGCTTACTGGAATGAAGTAAGGGAACGATGATGGATAGCCTTGACACTTGTGTCATAATTAAAATGACTAAAACAGGAGCCTATGTCTGGCCAATGAGGTTAGCTACCTCTAACGACGTTGATCACTCGTATTACTATTGTATTTTTGACTCGATAGGTGCACCTTTTGTTTGGATTGATAGTCGCGGTCGGCCACAGATTGGTTACGACCAGCCAGAAAGGGTAAACTAGTAGAATCCTACCTTGGGCATTGCCTAACATGCCTTGTCATATTTATCCCTATACGAGCCCATTACGACTTTGGTTTAGAACTGTACAAATGTGTTAAGGTGGATTAATGTAAAGCCTTAACGCTATTTTGATATTTATTTTACTGATAGACATTATCTATTATAGCGTATACTATTATATATAAATAGTTAAAAGGATCCATAGGAGATGCAAAATCCCATAACATCTCTTATGTTATTGCACTCATATTTATGATATTGGTTTGACTTACATAATAGTATTTTAGTCCTGACTCGAGTGTTTTGTCTTTTCATTACGCTCGGGACAGTCCTGAGTTTTTCAGCGTATTGAAGATTATTCTCTAAAGGACGAAGACGAAGATTTGGTATATTACTATTATTATCCCTATCCCATGCATCATGCTATTATGCTGCATTATTATTTATCCCTGATGTATATATATAACTCTGATAAATGTTGTATACATTATAATCAAATGTATAGCAAACAGCTTCATGGACTATTATTTGATTATTATATTTTATCGTTCTGCTGTGAGATTCCGTGTTTGTTTTCTCCTTCTCTTCTTATTTTTCTTATTTAACCTCATTGATTATCTACGTTCCGGATTGTTTAAGTCAGACATGTGTGGATAATTTTTGATTTAAACCTTTCGAAATGTGGGTCATCACGGTTGGTATCAAAGCCAGGTTTAGCGATAACCTTGGCTTTGTGGTGGTTTGACTCATTAGAGATAGGGTAGTAATACCCTAGAATTAGTCTGTTGAGTGTATATATATGAGAGAGCGTACTTGTTAGTGTTATAAAATATTTTATATTGTGTTTACTTATCCGTTGGGTTGTTTATGAATTTTGGTCGATGTGCGGGACGCCGTGTTATCGATAGGGGTTTCTAAACACTTAAATGAGGCAAGTGGACATAATATTTTTTTAAAAATTGGGTAAATGAAATAATTTTACCTAAATTATATTATATATATATATATAAATTGATTATTAATGAAATTGTTGTTAGGCGATGATAATATTTAATTATCATCGATTATTGGTTGAATTAAAAATAAAACGAATATTTAATGAATTTTATTTTATGAAGCATTTGATAATTAAATTGAATTGAAATATAATTGCAATAAGAATTGGTTAAAATGACCAAGTTGTAAATTAATGGAATATTTTGATAATAAGTTAAGGGAGTTTGTATAAGTACATTATAATATAGCTTATATATAGAAATGATTTTAAAAATTGAGAATTTTGGAATTTAAAATAATTTTGTTTTCAAAATTGTTTTTCAAAGCCTTATAAATTAATAAATATTATTATTTGAAAGAGTTTTGGCTAGAAAAATATTTTGAAGAAATAAAAGCTTTGAACTCGCCTTAGTCGTTGAGAAATAATTCTGGGGTTGACTGCAGCATCGCTAGTATTCATTTCTGAGTTTTTGAGTGGGAATTTCTAACAAAAGAAATTTATTTTCGACTAAAACAAGTTTGATGGTGAAGAAAAAATATATATTCAATTATGATTTGATAAATATATGAAAATTGTTTTGAACTTATAATTGAAAATAGTATATAAGGAATAAGTTTATAACTTATAAATTTAAAATAGTACGGAAATGAAATAAGTTTGTAACTTTTAAATTTGAATAGCAAAATAAAACCAAATTTAAAATGGTTAGATTTTTTGTTAAGCAAACAAAGGAAAAATTTGAATTTGAAATACGAAATAAGATAATTAACTTAAGAATGTTAAATTAATTGAATTAGTGAAATGAAGTCTAACTCAAAAAGCTTAAATAAAAGGAAATGTAAACATAAAATGAAATTTTGAATGAATAAATTGTATAACTTATAGATTTGAGAATTAATAAGCTAAAAACAAATTTAAATTTGTTGAATGAGAATGATAAGAAAATTTAACTTGAATAAAATTAAATAAAATGAGTAATGGATTAAAATGAAATGAAGTTTAAATTAATATTAAAAAAATGAATTGGATATTAAGTGAAACTAGATAAATTAGTAAAGTGAATTAAATTCCACTCAAGCTATAAAATGAATTAATAAAATGAATACGAATTTGAATTTTTAAAGGAAATGAGATTTAAGTGTGAAAGAAATGGAAAAAAATAAATGAGTGTAAGAAAAATTAATATGGTTAATTGAATTTAATTTAAATTGGATGTAAATAAATTAAATGCAAATAGAATGAGTTTTAATAAAATTGAATGGTAACTAATTGAATATGAAATAAGTTAATAAAATAAATTAAAAAATGAAGTTAACTTAATAAGTTGAATGAAACCGATTGTGAGAAAAGAAAATTATTAATATGAATTGAGATATAAAATAAAATTTACTTTAGTAAATTAGTAATATGAATTTGAATAGATGAAGTGAATCAAGATACGAAATAATAACATAAGATATGAAGTAATAATAATAAACGTGAGTTGTGTTGTATAAAATATTTATAATAAACTTGGATGATTTATAAATGATGTTAGTAAAAAATGGGGGAGGATATACTAAGTGGAAATAAAAAAAATTTAACTTAAGTAAGGTTAAGTGGAATAATTTTATAAATGATTCACCAATGAATTTATATGAAATAGGTTAAACAAAAAGTTAAACAATTGGAATTTCACAAATTGAATTGAATAAAATTGAATATAATGAATTTGTAACGAATGTTAATAAATTGAAAGAAATCAATGGAATGTAAACCAATTAAATGTGGATGAAACAAATGTAAATAATTGAAACAAATCGATTGAATGTAAATACATTTAATTGTAATAAATCAAATGTGAATGCAATAAATATTGATTGAAAGAAAAATGGATTGAAACCAAATTAGTTGAATGTATATAAATTAAAAGCGAATGAACTGGATATAAATCCATTATATGATTAACGAAATGAATATTAATTAGTGAATGTGAATCAATTTAAAATATATGGAATGTGGTATGGAATTGAAATTACTTAAGTGTAATTAATTATATGAATTATTGAAATGAAATAATGGAAGAAAAAAAATTGAATGTAACTATAAACGAGTGTAAATTAATAGAATGTGAATTCATTAATGTTGATAAGTGCATGCAAATCAATTGGAAGTAAATAAATTGAATGAAAAATAAATTGAACGTGAATCTAATTGAATAAAAGTTGGTTGAATGCAAATAAATTGAAATGAATCAATTAAAATGTTAATGAAATGAATGTTAATAAGAAATGAAGGGTATAAATTAAAAATTGACATTGGATAATGTAAATTCACATGGTTATGAATTAAAGTGGATTAATTGGACGGATATTGATGGTTGGATGGTTTCTTTTGTTGCAAACCATTGTTATTACTGTTTTGATTGCATATGATTGTTGTATGTTGTGTATTTGTGCTTGTATTTATTGTTTGGATTCAAAATCCATGTTATATGGTTATATTAGACTTATACATGCTTCCATATCTTTACATGCAACTAGTATCTTAAATTGAGTTGAGATAGGTACATACGAAGATCGTTTGGGCGTATACGAGGATTTATATGCTTTTGCTTGCTTAATACAAGCGAACTCACTCGTATTATTAATAATAAGGTACGTATCTCGGATTACATACCGCGATTTATATTTGCCCTTCGGGATGCCTCATCATTGAGATGAGATGTATATTTAATATCTATTTGGTATATTTGTGATATATATTGATATTGTAAAATTTTCTAATCCAGCCGCGCAAAGGAGACTCTGTCGAAATTTTCCCTAAATCCGGGAGTTAGAAAAATTTTGAAGTTTTAAAATTTTTATAACTTGTCTTATATACAAGTTATATTTTCCGTAAAACCGATATCGGAGTGGCGTAGTAGAAGCATAGTAATAGTTTTGCAAATAAGATGTTTATGTTTATAAGTTAATTATTTCGAGAAAATATACCAAGTCTTAAATTCTTTAATTAATGATTTTCGAGGACGAAAAGTTTTGAGTGGGGGGTATGTAACGACCTGTACTTTTTACTATTATAAGTTATTAAATACAATGAAATTTTTGGATAAATATGGGTAAAAATAAAATATAATGATTAGTTAATATTAATTTATTGGATAATTTAATTTGTTTAAATTTAATATTGGAGATTATTTAGATAATTGGATTCTGGATTTAATGTGAATGAAAATGATATCGGAAGTTGATTTAAATTTTATTTAAACAACAACGAAGATCGTTAACATTTAAAATAGGATTTAAAAGTGAATAATTGAAAATTGAAAATTTTATATACTAATTGACGATTAAAAATAACCATTTTGGCCACTGTCTCAGATTTCGATGAAACCAGTTACATCGGATCCGTAATAGTGAATTATTTTAGGATTTCAAGTTTCGTAGCGATCGGACTTGTCGTTTGGCCATGCGAGCTTGAAACGAGTAGAAATTTAATTTCGGAATTTAATCAAAATAATCGACTTTGAAAAGCTATCTTCCACATACGATCGAATTAGGCCTCGGAACTAGTTCCATTGCATTTAGAATGGGGGTGAAACATTATGAACGCCTGGCGGTACGTTTCATTTGAAGTTCGGAATTTTGGACAGTTATAAGCGAGATATTTTCTAATTTAAATAATAATATATATTAATCAAACGACACTATTCAAACCCACGTTTTCCAACCGCATATCTATCCACCTCTCCCTTTTTTTTGAATCTCTCTTTTCAAAATCAAAATCGATATCGAAAGAGGAAAAAAATGTATATCGAACGAACGCTCGATAGCCGGAGGAGAGTGGCGTGATGGGAGGAAGCGGCAGCTCTAGTAGAGCTCAAGTCGTTAAGGTCGCTTACTAGGGTTTGGCATTTGGTCTCAATTTCAATTCCGAGACGTGCGCGTGTATTCTGGAGGCGCCACGACTAGCGGCGATGATTGGCGTGTTGAGGAGGGCGTACGATCGAAGCATGGCCGTGGTGGCTGTCGCGATGTTGGGCTAAGCTCGCGTGCAACCTAGAAGTATTGGGGAAGAACATGTCAGATGGCTTCGGTATTTGTTTTTATTTTTTTATTTTATCTTATTAGTTTTAATTATTTAGTTTAATTATCGTTAGCCTAATAAAATCATATCGTTTTCATATGAGGTCCATTTCGCGTGACACAAGTTGCTCAGAATTCGTATCGACGTCTTCTACGACATGGGATTGAGATGGAATTTATTTGAAGCTAAAAATATTTTCAGTTTCGAATAAGGTGAGTGTTTATACGCTCACAAGTACTAAATTTTTTTTATGTAGTTGAATTATATCGTGAAGTGAATTAAATTTATTGATTTTTGTTTGATGAGTTTAATTGACATTTAAATTGACATCTGAATTAATTAATAAAATTTGAATTGACAGTTAAATTGAATTAGAATTTAATTACCCGTAAAATACCCGATATTGATAATTATGAAACTGTTGATTACAGACACCGGATTGGTTAAATTAAATGACTTTAAAATTTTGATTTGAAATTATTTGATTGGTTTTAAGAAAAAAAACCGAATTTATGGAAATTGAATTATTTTTGAATTGGAACTCGGAATGTTGAAAATTTAAATTTGGGAATAGGAATTGTTTAATTAATCAAAGTTGAGATTTTTTAAGATATAATCGAAATACCATGTGAATTTTAGAAATTTATTTGTTTAAAGGATTGGACTTTTTATTCGAACTTGGAATATTACTAAAAAAAGGTGATATAAAACGATATTTTGAAATTGAGCTCGGATATGAATTATATTTAAAGATTTGGATTTTAAATTGAATATTAAAGGAAAATTTGATTTAAGTGTTTTGAATCGATATTTTGGAAATGGACTCGAAATTGATATAAATCGAAATGGTTTGAAATTTGGAATTGGAGTTGAAATTAATTTTAAATTGGAATTTAAATTAATTTGAAATTGAAAGTGAAATAAATTTGGAATTGGAATTTAAATAAATTTGGAATTGAAATTGAAATTCGATTTGAAATTGAAATTCGATTTGAAATCAGAATTGAATTGAGTAAACCGAAATAGAAATGGAAATTGATTTGAATTGGAAATTGTGGAATTGAATCAGTTTGGCTTGAAAACTATTTTTAAATAAATTACTTTAGTATAAACTATTTCAAATCTATTTTCTTTACATATTCAAACTATTTAAATATTCCCAACTATTTTACTATATAAACCATTTTTAATACTCAAATTATTTTCTATTAAACTATTTTAACTATTTAACTATTTAACTATTTTAAAACTATTTAAACTATTTTCTAAAGTTCAAATTGGTCAAATGGTAGAATGTTTATATTTAAATCTTGGATTTAAATGTGAATTGGGTTAAAGTGAATTATAACCAAAACTATAATTCGAATCAATTTTTGAAGTGAAATCGATATATCGAGTTGAATTAACATTTGAAGTAAAAATATGTTTTTTGAAGCGAATATGGTGATTTCGAAATGGATTTGATTTTTAAGCGAATATGATATTTTGATAACATGTATGAATTGTTTTCGAAATATAAAAGAACCAACCGGTGTGTAAAATGAGGTTTAGTTGTTATAGAGACCGGGGCCTCTTATTGGCATACCCTCTGTCAATATTGGAACCACTTTGACAACTATGTACGCGGTGGATGATATCTAAAATGTAGTGGTCGAATTGGCGACGTTTACTGGAATGAAGTAAGAGAACGATGATGGATAGCCTTAATAATTGTGTCATAATTAAAATGACTAAAACAGGAGCCTATGTCCAGCCAATAAGGTTAGCTACCTCTAGCAACGTTGATCACTCGTATTACTATTGTCATTTTTGACTCGATGGGTGCACCTTTTTTTGGATTGATAGTCGTGGTCGGTCACGGATGGGTTATGACCAGCTAGAAAGGTAAACTGGTAGAATCCTACCTTGGGCATTGCCTCACGTGCCTTGTCATATTTATCCCTATACGAGCCCATTATGACTTTGGTTTAGAACTGTACAAATGTGTTAAGGTGGATCAATGTAAAGCATTAACGCTATTTTGATATTTATTTTACTGATAAACATTATCTATTATAGCGTATACTATTATATATAAATAGTTAAAAGGATCCATAGGAGATGGAAAATCCCATAACATCTCTTATGTTATTGCACTCATATTTATGATATTGATTTGACTTACATAATAGTACTTTAGTCCTGACTCGAGTGTTTTGTCTTTTCATTACGCTCGGGTCAGTCCTGAGTTTTTCAGCGTATTGAAGATTATTCTCTGGAGGACGAAGATGAAGATTTGGTATATTAATATTATTATTATTATTCCCTGCATCATGCTATTCAGCTGCATTTATTATTTATCCTTGATGTATATATATAACTCTGATAAATGTTATATAGATTATAATCAAATATATAGTAAACAGCTTCATGAACTGTTATTTGATTATTATATTTTATCATTCCGTTGTGAGATTTTGTGATTGTTTTCTCCTTTGTTTCTTATTTAACCCTATTAATTATCCACGTTCCGGATTGTTTAGGTCAGACATGTGTGGATTATTGTCGATTTAAAACTTTCAAAATGTGGGTCGTCACATTATGCCTGATACATGACTTTTGTTTTCCCTAAATTCCTCGTATGTTATTTTGAGCAGTTTGAGAAAAGCAGGTTTTCGTTGATGTTCATTAAACTCTTAGAGAGGAGCTGGATGTTTACCCGCGGTAGTATTTTTATTTCCACTATATTACTTTATGTATATATATCATTTATTGTGAGGGAAGGCTGCTACAACTGTCCAGTCTGATGATAGTACTCTGATTAGTAATTTTGAAATACACAGTATATTAAAGTAGCTATGAGTATTATCTTTTGATATCATATGTTATTATTCCGCTATGAGATTCTGATGTTTTTGTTCTCCTCTTTCTTGTTCGTTTTCTTTTCTTCGTTTTCTTTTACTCTAACAATCGGTCCTTCTGACACTTGGGTGTTCGGCACGTGAATACTGTTAGTGTCGACATTCTAGCGTCAAAAGGAGCGGCCATTACAGATGGTAACCATTATTAGTTAACCTCTGTTGAGTTCTCATTTCATTTTAAATTCAACAATACTAATAGTTTCTTTTTATTTCTAAATGAGAGATCCTAATACTGAACATAAATATTTATGTAAGCTGTTATGCTCTCCATTTTTTACATATGTTCAAGCATTGTTATTCCTACAAGATAATTAGTTCTAGTTTCCATAATGGCCGATATAAACATAATTTATCATGTGTCTAAAAAACTGAAACCATGATAAAAGCATAAGTAGACATGACCAAACTATTTTTTCCTAAAGGTAACGCATTTAGTCCACACTCAAGATCATAGAATGAAAAATAAAGAAGAAAATCCATGACTAAATGGAATTACTCAAAATGAGGCTCTTCTGCATATTCTTCATAGGCTATTTCATACAGACGACAAGCACCATTGTCCAAGTGGTTAAGTGATTCGACATTGGTGCGAGAGGTCACAAGTTCGAAACTTGCGTAGTATGATTCGAACGTTTATTGACATGTGATATGTTGTCCCAGTGACATGTTGTATATAAAGTATCATTTTCAAAAAATAATTTCATACAGACAACATGCACTATCATTACGGTGAATTTACTATTGTACTTAAGAGATTTGAACTCATTTTTAAGCGATTCACATATTGGTTGACTACACGACACCACATATGTTTGTTGTTTTATTCTTTCTCCTTTTGAGATATTTATTTGTTTGTTTCCATTTTTTATGTATAATATGATATTTAGTACAACTTCACATTGTAAGATCTTTGGTGTTGCATCGCCAAATTTGTAGGTTTATTTTATCTCGTTGTTTATTTATATCTACCATTTGTACTAAGTACCACTGAGGTATTATTTAATATTATACATTATGTTCTTTCATGATATTTTTATTCATATTTTTCTAGATTAAATTTTTTATTCCTCTACTATTTTTTTCTTTTACAGATATGTGTTTTCTCATAACATAATTTTCTATGTACACTAAATAAGTGCTGCATTTATCGGGAAGATTGAAATATTAAATTGTCCCATATTGCCAAAGATTCAAAACTGTTCCTATATATAATGAGGCTAGTTAATAGAATAGCATGAAGCACTCTTCTCCCTTCACTAATTTTTTTTTGAAGATGGGTAAAAGGGTCCAACCCAAGTACAATTACAAATATCGGGTAGGTATAACTGTAACGATTTAGGATTTTTCGCGCTCGAAAATCGACATCGTACTCGAATGCCGTAGATTCGACCGTTCAAATCCGAGTCGCCGGAGCTTATAACACAATTAAGTAAACAACACCACGGAAGAAATGAATAATACATTGATATACAACACTGATACAATATCTGATACAACAGAGTGATACAATGAATATCAATATACATCAGAGATATGATATAACAAATAGCAGCGGATAATCTTCATCTTCAAAGCATCAATCCAGAAATAGCTTGAACTCCCAATAACGATGCACAAAGATAAGCAAGTACAGTCCATATCCAAAGACTGAACTAGCTCCAGAAAATCTACTAATTCTGACTATCTGAAAACCCCAACTCTAGACTGCCCGTGTGAGCAACAAAAATAGTTTATCTTTAAAAACAAATAGCAAAGAATTTTAAAGTAAATTCGCAATGCTTTTAGAAAATGGAACTACCATAAGACCTCCCACCACACACACAATGCAAACGCAGAATTAGAGGAGGTTTCTTCTTATGATAATCAAAGATGCTTACTACGCAAAAATCAAATCATTGGATATTATTATTAGTGCATAGTGTGGAAAAACATTTCGAAAGTAGAATATAAATCTTAGCCAGTATAGACATTCCGAACTATGCCTACTATAGCTACCATCTAAACAGTGGTGACCACCATAAGTAAATGGCAGGTTCTACAACTAATACCGTACACAGTTCGTATTGGAAGATGGATTTCCAACAAATGGTCAGGCTAAGGAACTTCCTATGCCACGAAGGAACGCCTCTGGAATGACGTCCCGAGAACCTAACCGGATCTCTGCCAACACAAGGTCGGGTTACCCCTAACTGGGTAACTACTGACACGAATATGTCATCCCCCGATCGTAACCGATCTCCCCGAGGATCCTCGATTCCAACAACCACATAAGAATAATAATGCAGCAACAACATAGGTTAAGTATCTGGGCTCCATACCATGATACCACCTCTATCCAGAAGGAATGACATACACTAAAGGGGCGCTACCCTCTAATAACCTTGCCGCATCTTTCCTGTTTTGACCATTTCCGGGTTGTGAGGTTCGACGAAGTCTCGTCCACAAAGCTACGCTTTGTCACAAAGCCATGCTTCGGGTCAACAGATGATCAAAGAAATGATCACAAAGATAAATGATCAAACAAATGATCATATCACAAATGATCATATCACAAATGATCAAACAATGATCATCACACAGCAACACTCAGCATGTCACATTACCAAATTGGGAATATATCGCTGATAAATTTCAACTACATAATCTCTGAGCTCGTACGTCTCAGAGAAGGGTGTTAAGCTAAGAGAATAAATTCTCCGCCACCAAACAGAAATGTATTTGAAAGAAATCGGCTTTATATCTCAAAGTGTAATGTCAGACATGTATCCATACAAGTCTGTTTCGGGTTCGAACATAACCGAAGGCACTTCTTACGAAGCCCTTGCAATTCCGGGTATTCACAATCTCGATCGGATTTCCCATCACTTAAGGGATCTCTATACCAGGAGCGACCCAGTGCAGAGACAATCGATAAGTTATCCTATCGTTCTCGCAAATACTCGGTCTTCAAATCCGGTCTTCAAATGCTATCCATATACGACGTATCACTATTTGGAATGGGTTATGCGATACAAAGGTCCTCTCCCGGCTGAACTGAATAGTGAGCGTAATATTCAAAAACAAATGGATATTGGGATTTCAGTTAAGTCACCACTTAAACCCAAACTTTCTTTTCAAATGGTTTAACAAATTACCATTTTAATCTTTTTAAACAAAAAGATTCAATTCACAAAGTTCACTTAATTTCACAAAGATTCATTCACAGATTTTCCAAATCGATTTCCATTTCAATTTAATTAATTCGTTAAATCTTTAAATCAAAGATTTAACTCATAACTTTCAAAATAATTTCATTTTGAATGGGTTAAACAAAACATCATTTTAAATCTGTTAAAAATAAACAGATTTAATTCATAGCTTTCAAAAAGAATTCATTCATAACTTGGAAAACCATTTTTCAATTCAATCTTGAAATTCCTTTAATTAAACTGGAATTTCATTTCTTATCTGAAAGTTTTTATTCCTTTAAAACAAACAGTTTTCATTTTGGAAATCTGATTCATTAATACAAGTTAAAGTCTTTTGTTAAATCCAAATTCTCAAAATTTTACTTTTAAATGGTTTAGATTCATATAAACACATTTATATCATCTCTAATCCCTAGTTTCAAATCATAGGATTCAATTTCAAACTTGAATTCAAATTTAAATCCAATTATTTAAATTTTCAAAACTCGATTAAGTTATTCAAAATAACTTTTATCTTTGAAATTCTATTTCAATTGCTTTTCACTTTAAACCCAAATTTCTAATTTCAAAATCAATTGAAATTAAAATTTCAATTTCAATTTCAAAAACATCAAATTTAAATTATCTGTGACTTAACCGATTTCCACGTGAAATCCATATTTGTGTGTGTATGGTGTAGTCCAGGGGTTTAACACAATGGTGCAACATCATACAATCATCACAAATCAGAATACAGAAATATAGTTGATAAGCGATATAACTATAACGCTTATTGTTCATTCACAGATCACAGATATATATCACAGATAAGTAAATTATAGATCACAACATAAATCAGGATGTATCACAAAGCACCATATATCAGGGATATCAAACAATTCAATCATCCAATAGAATCCAAATATTCATAAGTAAGGTCAGTTAATTGTCTGATAAATTCAAATCAGATCAATTTCTTATGAATAAATTACTAATCCTGGTTAATTTATAATAAATAAATTATAAACCATTTTGATTAATTATTCTTTAATCATTTATTAATTATCCATTTATAATAAATTAATTAACCTTTTATTATAATTAATCGACCTTTAATTATTAAATAATTATCCTTTAATTAGTAAATAATTATCCTTAATTATTTATCTTTAATTGATTGATTAACCCTTAATTAATTAATTATCCTTAATTGGTTACAACATTTTAAGTAATTAAGTAAGTAAACCTTTAATTAATTACTTTAATTTAATTAATCAATCCCTTTAATTATCTACCTTAATCAATTAAAGATAAACCCTTTTTTTATTATTATTAATCACAAAAATCTAAATTATCTTTAAGATAAATCATTTCTCTTATTAATGATCCAATTATCATTAACTTATGCATTTCGAAAACATTTTACTTTCAAATTTATTTTAAGATTTTATTTCAATTTTGAAATTTAAAAATGAATACAAATTTAACCTAATAAGTTTTTAGAAACAATTCACAAATTCTTTAAATTACATGTTAAAGACATTTTTATCTTATAAAAGGATTTTACACGAATTTTAAACCAAATTTATTTTTAAGTTTAAATCACTTTAAATATATTTTTAACATTTAAACTTGGTTTAAACATTTAAACTTTTAAAACTTCATTTATCTCAAAACTAGGATAGAAATTTTGGTTTGAGACCATATTTCAAACTTTGATTAAATCCTGTTATAAATCTTGCTTATATTTTTTTATTCAGTTTAACTTTAGAAATTTTGACAGGTTTTAAAACTTTTAAAACAGTTGAAGAAAACCCGAGCCTTATCTTCAAACTCCCCGAGTCCACCCCGCGTCTTTCGATCCCTTGCTTACTTCGAGTCATACACGCGAAAACTCGAGAACGACCCGAGTCACCCCTATCTTCCCCAAACAACTTCAACTCCCCAGATTCAACGTGCACGGTGCACGTACACCGAAGAATTACGACGCTCCGACCATCTTCCTGGCCTTCAACAAGTCGACATTGGCCTCGACATTTACCCCGACCACCTAGATGTCATAATCTCATTGCGAATCAAAATCGAGACACTCGGTTGAAACTGGAACCAGACCCAATCAATACAAACTCCTCGACGCCGATGACCAGTCACCCTGGAACCCTGGCACTCCACTCAAAGAAACGCCACGAACGCACCGATCCCCTTGGGTCCGATCGACCCCGGTGCTACCTTCACGTTGCATGAACTCGAAATACAACGTTGATCAAAACAGAAGTTAAAACCCTAAATTGACTTCGTACGGCCAGCGTGGTGAACTGGAATTTAATCGATTATTTTTCCGTTGATCCCTTATCCCTCCTCTATCTCCAGGCAGAACTACACCATTCCAAAACCACTAGATAATCAGTTAAACCCCAAAATCCACTATCTGTTCAACCCAAAAATGCTCACTCCACAGTTAACTAAAAAATATGATTTGAGCTTTAAAAATCCTATTTTTTGATTTAGAAATCTATTTGTAAACCTGAATTGACAATTTAAGATGTTCGAAAATGTCACTTATATTAATCATTACTGTTCTTATGTTCTTCCCAGAGCAGATCAACTTTATTTAGCATGATTTAAATTTTAAAAATCTACTTTATACTCAACCAATCATATTTTGTTTGAAGTTCAAAATTAAATAATGGCCAGGTAAAAAGAATTGGAATTTGGTTTTCAAATTTAAACATCCTGTATCCAAAAACAGAGAAGAACAACATGTTCAGACAAGCAGATTTATAATACAGCATATACTTTAAATATCATACTGAATACAACATAATTATTAATATGCAAGCATCAACTATCACCAGAATTTTCACAAGCAACAAGATTACTTAAGTATTTTTTTAAAAGAAGTTACTCACCTTATAATGAAGACAGAGCATTTATTTGCAGCTGTTTTGATTTTTGAAAAGCAGTTTGAATTTGAAACTTGAGTCCTGGAATTTGCTTGAACTTTGATTTTTAAAACTGCGTGCTGATGACTTTGATGAAGATGATCCTAGACTTAAATGTATGCAGATGATCTTGAGTTTGAAGAAGAATACATATGCTATATTTTTTTTCTTTCTGGTTTGCTTAACTTTGAGGAACGAAAATGAAATGGGAAGGCTAATATGTATGTATTATATTGTGTACTGGGTATACAATATTGTACAGGGTGCTATATATTGTTTGTACCATACTAGAGGTAATTGCATTTAATGCTTTGTACAAACTACACTTATACCATACTTTTAAAATGTTTCTCTGTCCTTACTTGCAAGCTCATACATATCTTTGTTTACTTGTTTCATATGCAAGATCTCGGCTGATAAGATTTTTTTTGGGTGGTGGCTGATATGTTTCCTTTTGTACAAAAGGCATGTTGAAGTGATCTTGTATTAAATTCTTTGTCTAGCATTTCGGCTGAGATATACTTTGCATTAATTACTTTTGTATAAACTATACTTGAATATATATATTTGTTTACAACTTTATTATTTTACTTTCTCTTTTATGTTGATAGACTTGCCTGCATATCTATTTATAGGCTGCATACATATTCTACTTGGCTAGCTTACTTTTACTTATGTTATATAGATATAAAGTTGTTATTGTTTGTTTTCTACATATATGTTTTAAATTGTGGTCTGGTTTGTAGTTTATATGTGAATGTATTTTATTTTTAAAACCATTTATTTAAGATTATATTTCAAATCCAACATATACATACATACATATATATATATATATTCAAATTTACTCATATATATCTATATACATATATATATATATTCTCATATATACACATATACATATATATTCACATATATGCAAATTTTCAAATCAATTTGACTTAATATATTTTCTATTTGAATCGGGGAAAATCACTTCCATTTATAATAAATTATACAAATTTTTATTCAAAAATTCATTTAATTGTCAATTTAAATAAATTAAAAAATCTAGGGTCGTTACAATAACCCTTAACCCGAAATCAACATACAAAGAAACCCTAACTAGGGTTGCCAACACATTCTATTCCAACAGAAAGCATTAACAAAAATGGCGGAAGGCGATTCAGAGAACTTAATCTATCTCACCACCTTTCTTCATTCCACTCGCTTCACCACGTTCCCAATATGATAAGCTCTCGTTAAATTCTTCTCTCATACCCCTACGTCTTCCATCGTTGCTCGAATTATTGAAGCTGTTGAATAGGAAAGTAGGATTGTTAGATCTGACGTCACTGCGACCCAGATCTAACACTGCCTTCTTCAAATCGCAGTTACCAACAATGTCAGCTCTCAGGTTCAAATTATTAGCATCTGAAGCTTGTTTGAAGTGAGATTTACTGCTATCAGCAATATACGAGCTCCTATTCGCAGTGTTAGCCACAAAATCTTGTTGGTTGTGGGAGCTAGACTCACGAATCAAGTTACTAGAATGCTTGTCGATCTGGAAGCCTCTTGGTCATGATAAATACGCTCCTAAGTGCTTGCTTCCTACTTCAGAACTCCAGTTATCGGCAAGGGAAGCGAACTTGGTTTGGTCTTTAATTATTTTTTTTGATTTTTGAAGATTAATCTTGCTGTCAGTGCTAATAAGTAACCAAATCTGCTCTTTATTTCTACTGCCTTTATTATGCACACGCATATTTCTTTCTTTCCACAAATTGTACACGGCAGTAGTTACGAGAATATGAGCAAAGTCTGTTTCCTTGGACTTTGATCTGAATTTGTTGGTAATAATTTTGATAACATGCATCAGGTCCATTTGACTATTGTCATCAATACCCAAAGTAGCTCTAATTTGATTCCAAATAAAGTAAGAGTAACTGCACTCAAAAAAATAGGCGATTAGCATTTTCATTACACATATTGCATAAGGAACAGAGTGAATTCGGATTATTGCCCTATTTATTAAGTCTATCCTAAGTTGGCAGTCTGTTTTTAATTGCAAAGTATGTACAAAATTCTATCTTGGGACAATTCACTCTGTTCCATATGCGTTGATACCAGTCTTCCATTTGGAATTTATTTCTAATAAAATTCCATGTTGATTTAAATGAAAACTTCTCTCTGATGCTTGCTTTCCATTCCCAGTAGTCATTTTCTGCATAAGGATCAAGTTGAATTTTACATATTTCATCTTTATGGGGGTTAGTAATAGGGTGTAGCTGTGGCTGCCACTGATTATTTATAATAATATCAGATACTTTAGCAATTGATCCACCACAAATAACCAGACTGTTCCAACCAACTTTATTTATAAAAGCCTCATTTTTAAACCAAGGATCAAACCATAAACTGGTTTTCTCACCATATTTAAATTTTCTTTCAAGCAAATTTTTGCCTAACTCTCTGCAATTTAAAATTTGCTTGCAAGCATTAGATTGATTACTGTTATGCATAGTAGTCCAAAATTGTTTTTGCTTCAAATACTTAGATCTCATCCATCTAGCCCACAAAGAGTCTGAATTAAGGAATCTCCAAAATAATTTTAAGTGGCAAGTTACACTAAGGTTAGTAATACTTCTAATGCCAAAACCCCCTTCATTTTTAGGTCTACACACTTTTTCCCACCTAATTTTGTGACATTTACCCCTCCATAAAAAATCAGCACATCTACTTTCCAACTTTTTAATAGATGCAGCTGGGATATGAAAAGTTTGTAGCCAATATAAAATAATTGCATAAATCACAGTCTTAATAAGTTCAAGTCTTCCAGCTATAGAAAGTAACTTACAAGACCAAGTCTCCATTCTTTCTTAGGTTTTTTCAATAAGGACAGAACAATCTGTATCTTTAATCTGATTTATAGAAAGCGGCAATCCCAAATATTTAATAGGAAGATATCCCTCAGCTATTTGTAAAACATCTAAAAAATCTTTTTTATATTTACTAGATTTACTAAAATAAGCTTTACACATATTAACATTAAGCTGCAGCCTAGCATAAGATTTCAGGTTCTCAAAAATTTTCTTTATAGTGTCTGCATTAGCTTTATTAGCTTTTACAAACACCATGAGATCATCAGCATATATCAAATGGTTAATACAGGACTGAATTTTATTTATAGGATGAATATTACCTTTAATAGCTTCTATATCCATAAGTATGGAGAAATATTCCATAACCATAGCAAAAGGATAAGGTGATAAGGGATCACCTTGTCTTATACCCCTATTACTTTTAATAAATCCTTCAGCCTTTCCTTGAATCAGAATAGAGAAAGTAGGAGTATTGATACATTCAAACACCAAATCACAAAACTTTGTAGGAAACCCCATGCATTTCATAATAGGATGAATAAAATATCTGTTTACCTTATCATATGTTTTTTGTAAGTCAATTTTGATGCAAACATTATCACCCTTTTTTGTATTGAATTTCCTGACCATCTCATGTGCTAAAAGAGAAAAATACCCTTCACTATTTTTAATTTCTGTAGAAACTGCTACTGCGAGAACTGTATTCTTTGCAGTTGGGGCTTGGATTTGGTTATGGATTATTTTTCTGTTTATTTTTTCAACGGTCAAATTTTAGTTATTATTCAAATAGGAGTATTTCCTTCGGACTATTTTTCATATTATTGGACCCCATATCTAAATGGCTATTCAATTTTTCATCATGTCTATATCAGTTTACAATAAAACTTTTGTTTATTCTATAGAAATTAGAATAATGATCTTTTAAATGATTATATGTTGGACTATCGGCAAATTATGAGTAGTGAAAATTGAAAGCAAAATGAATTTCTCCTGTAGTGGAAAAAAATTAATGGAATTCATCAATAAATTTCTAGGTAAATGAAGTCTGTGTGGGTAGCATGGTTTTGCACGAGTGTAAAAAAGATAACAAAATGGATTTGTCACTTTTTCAACCCATCTTAAAAATTCTCAAAAAATATTTTCTCCTTAAATGTTTAAATGAGTTAAAATTCAAACTTGCCCCATTCCTTTTCACTATAAATACATATATACTACTCAGTCAATTCATCATTCCAAATACCGACCATTCAAAAAATAATTTGAAATATTTTCAATGATAAAAGAAATATTTACATATTTTATGGTCCTGTCACTACTAAAACGGCTTCGTATATCGGCAGGCGTTTGCGACGGCTAAAAAATGCGGCCGTCGCTATACGAAATATACAGGCTGCTTTCCGTGAGCAGAACTTTCATTCCTTTCCCACCAAAATTAAACCCTCCTTCCCCCAATCCACCGCCCCCCCGTCATCGCAGCCACCGCCCCGCCTTCCGCCGCCTCCAAATCAACCAAATCCGCCTAGGTATGCTTCTAATCTCTATTTTGAATGTAAATTTGATGTTTTTTAGGTTTAGTTTAAACCCTAATTAAATTAGGATTTGTTGTTAAATTAGGTATTAGTAGTGTTGTATGTTGATTTGGTAGATTAATTAGTTTATTATCATGAAGTTAAATTAGGTATTAGATTAATTAGTTTATCATGAAGTTGAATAAATGGTTGATGTAGATAATTAGTGTTGGCGATTAACATGGTTAGTTGAGTTAGGTGAAAAATTAGTGTATATTAATGATTAACTTGGTTATCAGGAATATATGTTTGCTTTGTTATTTAAATCTAATATAAATCTCACAAGATATATACGTGATAATTTATCTTAATTTGTAGGAATTATCTACGCGGAACCGGACTAACAGGAATAAAAATCCTGCATTGCACCGTGGTGGCTCCAAATCCTTCCAGGAGCATAAGAGAGAGCTGGTAATTAAATTTATAAACTGTGTTTACATTTTATTAAAATATTTTATAATCAGATTAGCAATAATATTTATATATTTTCAGGCCTTGAGATACAACCACGAGCCCACTATGGCCGAGTTGTTCAAGGTGACGCATGCCGTGGAGAGGACTGATGAAGAAGGCAATGTTTCGTACTAGTGGACGGATGACAAATCCCAATTCGTCATGGTAAACTTATTTATTATTAATAACAATATTTTGTCTTATTTTATTTTCAAAAACTTGAAATTCGGTTTTTATCGTGTAAAACAATTGTTTGTAATCGCAGGAGAGGTACAAAGCTGAGCGGGCTCGGGTACTATTCGGGAAGAGCTTACGCTAGAGGAGGCGAACAGTATCTGGGATGCTATTATTGACCCGCCTTCTCGGACCAATGTGCGGTATAGCTATGGAAATCTAGAGGTAAATTTTGACATGTACTAATATATAAATTTACACATGCATATGAATAGTTAAATAATTTTAATAATATTATATATATATACTAATATATAAATAATTATGAAATATTTTACAGGCGATGAGATCGCAGAGTGCATACAGGAGGTCCCAGCAAGAAGAGGAGATTGCTCAGTTGAAGAAAACAGTGGATGAAATAAATGATTGGAGGAAGAATTTCTTCGAGCAGCAGCTGGATGAGCGATTTGCAGGTTATTTGCAACAGCATGGGAGGATGCCTGGAGAGGATGGCAGCGATGGTGAGGAGTAGGTATGCTTGTTTGCTCATGTTACAGTTTGGTATATACTCATTTTGGTTGGTTTGGTGTATATATATTTCGGGATATTATGTACATATTTTGATGACTCGTAGTTGTGTTAATGGTTTGTTTGAGTTAATGGTTTGTAGTTGTGGTTGGAAAACTATGTAAACATTTTGGTTGGGAAACTATGTACATATTTTGATGACATGTATTGGTTGACATGATATGTATTGTTGTTGGGATTGTATATGATTTTGTTTGGTTTTGTTGGATTTTATATTGTTTGAATGTATAGTGATGTTATATGATGGATATATGATGGTTATATTTGATGAATATAGTGTATAGTGGCCGTGATGATGGTATTTGTTGGTTATTGTTTGAAGTGTATATGGGCTGTGCAAGTGCACAAATATTTGTTCAGTATAGCGACGGCTAGCGACGACCATTTTGTTCAGATTAGCGACGGCTAGCGACGGCCAAAGTGCAAAAGGTTTGTGTCGCTTAGCGACGGCTAGTGACGCCAATTAGACGTTGGAAAATTTCCACAGGGCACATTTGCAGTCGCGAGCCGTCGCTATTTAGGTGACGGAGCCGTCGCTAAAGGCGTCGTGATTCTATTGGGCGACGAGGTAATTAGCGACATGCGTTTGCGACGGCTGGCGACGGCTAAAAAATGCGGCCATCGCTAGCCGTCGCTATACGAAATATACAGGGTGCTTTCCGCGAGCAGAAATTTCATTCCTTTCCCACCAAAATTAAACCCTCCGTCCCCCAATCCGCCGGCCGCCGCCCCGCCTTCCGCCGCCTCCAAATCACCCAAATTCGCCTAGGTATGCTTCTAATCTCTATTTTGAATGTAAATTTGATGTTTTTTAGGTTTAGTTTAAACCCTGATTAAATTAGGATTTGTTGTTAAATTAGGATTTGTTGTTAAATTAGGATTTGTTGTTAAATTAGGTATTAGTAGTGTTGTATGTTGATTTGGTAGATTAATTAGTTTATTATCATGAAGTTAAATTAGGTATTAGATTAATTAGTTTATCATGAAGTTGAATAAATGGTTGATGTAGATAATTAGTGTTGGTGATTAACATGGTTAGTTGTGTTAGGTGAAAAATTAGTGTATATTAATGATTAACTTGGTTATCAGGAATATATGTTTGCTTTGTTATTTTAATCTAATATAAATCTCGCAAGATATATATGTGATAATTTATCTTAATTTGTAGGAATTATTTGCACAGAACCGAGCTAACAGGAATAAAAATCCTGCATTGCACCGTGGTGGCTCCAAATCCTTCCAGGAGCATAAGAGAGAGCTGGTAATTAAATTTATAAACTGTGTTTACATTTTATTAAAATATTTTATAATCAGATTAGCAATAATATTTATATATTTTCAGGCCTTGAGATACAACCACGAGCCCACTATGGCCGAGTTGTTCAAGGTGACGCATGCCGTGGAGAGGACTGATGAAGAAGGCAATGTTTCGTACTAGTGGACGGATGACAAATCCCAATTCGTCATGGTAAACTTATTTATTATTAATAACAATATTTTGTCTTATTTTATTTTCAAAAACTTGAAATTCGGTTTTTATCGTGTAAAACAATTGTTTGTAATCGCAGGAGAGGTACAAAGCTGAGCGGGCTCGGGTACTATTCGGGAAGAGCTTACGCTAGAGGAGGCGAACAGTATCTGGGATGCTATTATTGACCCGCCTTCTCGGACCAATGTGCGGTAAAGCTATGGAAATCTGGAGGTCAATTTTGACATGTACTAATATATAAATTTACACATGCATATGAATAGTTAAATAATTTTAATAATATTATATATATACTAATGTATAAATAATTATGAACTATTTTACAGGCGATGAGATCGCAGAGTGCATACAGGAGGTCCCAGCAACAAGAGGAGATTGCTCAGTTGAAGAAAACAGTGGACGAAATAAATGATTGGAGAAAGAGTTTCTTCGAGCAACAGCTGGATGAGCGGATTGCAGGTTATTTGCAACATCATGGGAGGATGCCTGAAGAGGATGGCAGCGATGGTGAGGAGTAGGTATGCTTGTTTTCTCATGTTACAGTTTGGTATATACTCATTTTGGTTGGTTTGGTGTATATATTTCGGGATATTATGTACATATTTTGATGACTTGTAGTTGTGTTAACGGTTTGTTTGGATTAACGGTTTGTAGTTGTGGTTGGAAAACTATGTACACATTTTGGTTGGGAAACTATGTACATATTTTGATGACTTGTATTGGTTGACATGATATGTATTATTGTTGGGATTGTATATGATTTTGTTTGGTTTTGTTGGATTTTATATTGTTTGAATGTATAGTGATGTTATATGATGGATATAGTTGATGAATATAGTGTATAGTGGTTGTGATGATGGTATTTGATGGTTATTGTTTGAAGTGTATATGGGCTATGCAAGTGCACAGAATTTTGTTCAGTATAGCGACGGGTAGCGACGACCATTTTGTTCAGATTAGAGAAGGCTAGCGACGGCTAGCGACGACCAAAGTGCAAAAGGTTTGTGTCGCTTAGCGACGGCTAGTGACGCCAATTACACGTTGGAAAATTTCCATGTGGCACATTTGCAGTCGCGAGCCGTCGCTATTTAGGTGACGGAGCCGTCGCTAAAGGCGTCGCGTTTCTATTGGGCGACGAGGTAAATAGCGACAGGCGTTTGCGGCGGCAAAAAAATGCGGTCGTCGCTAGCCGTCGCTATACGAAATATACAGGGTGCTTCCCGCGAGCATAACTTTCATTCCTTTCCTACCAAAATTAAACCCTCCTTCCCCCAATCCGCCGCCCCCCGTCACCGCAACCGCCGCCCCGCCTTCCGCCGCCTCCAAATCACCCAAATTCGCATAGGTATACTTCTAATCTCTATTTTGAATGTAAATTTGATGTTTTTTAGGTTTAGTTTAAACCCTAATTAAATTAGAATTTGTTGTTAAATTAGGATTTGTTGTTAAATTAGGATTTGTTGTTAAATTAGGTATTAGTAGTGTTGTATGTTGATTTGGTAGATTAATTAGTTTATTATCATGAAGTTAAATTAGGTATTAGATTAATTAGTTTATCATGAAGTTGAATAAATGGTTGATGTAGATAATTAGTGTTGGTGATTAACATGGTTAGTTGTGTTAGGTGAAAAATTATTGTATATTAATGATTAACTTGGTTATCAGGAATATATGTTTGCTTTGTTATTTAAATCTAATATAAATCTCGCAAGATATATACGTGATAATTTATCTTAATTTGTAGGAATTATCTACGTGGAACCGGGCTAACAGAAATAAAAATCCTGCATTGCACCGTGGTGGCTCCAAATCCTTCCAAGAGCATAAGAGAGAGTTGGTAATTAAATTTATAAACTGTGTTTATATTTTATTAAAATATTTTATAATCAGATTAGCAATAATATTTATATATTTTCAGGCCGCGAGATACAACCACGAGCCCACTATTGCCGAGTTGTTCAAGGTGACACATGCCGTGGAGAGGACTGATGAAGAAGGCAATGTTTCGTACGAGTGGACGGATGACAAATCCCAATCCGTAATGGTAAATTTATTTATTGTTAATAACAATATTTTGTCTTATTTTATTTTCAAAAAACTTGAAATTCGGTTTTTATCGTGTAAAACAATTGTTTGTAATCGCAGGAGAGGTACGAAGCTGAGCGGGCTCGGGTAGCACAGTCCACTGGTCGGGAAGAGCTTACGCTAGAGGAGACGAACAATATCTGGGATGTTATTATTGACCCGCCTTCTCGGACCAATGTGCGGTATAGCTATGGAAATCTGGAGGTAAATTTTGACATGTACTAATATATAAATTTACACATGCATATGAATAGTTAAATAATTTTAATAATATTATATATATACTAATGTATAAATAATTATGAACTATTTTACAGGCGATGAGATCGCAGAGTGCATACAGGAGGTCCCAGCAAGAAGAGGAGATTGCTCAGTTGAAGAAAACAGTGGATGAAATAAATGATTGGAGGAAGAGTTTCTTCGAGCAACAGCTGGATGAGCGGATTGCAGGTTATTTGCAAAAGCATGGGAGGATGCCTGGAGAGGATGGCAGCGATGGTGAGGAGTAGGTATGCTTGTTTGCTCATGTTACAGTTTGGTATATACTCATTTTGGTTGGTTTGGTGTATATATATTTCGTGATATTATGTACATATTTTGATGACTTGTAGTTGTGTTAACGGTTTGTTTGAGTTAACGGTTTGTAGTTGTGGTTGGAAAACTATGTACACATTTTGGTTGGGAAACTATGTACATATTTTGATGACTTGTATTGGTTGACATGATATGTATTGTTGTTGGGATTGTATATGATTTTGTTTGGTTTTGTTGGATTTTATATTGTTTGAATGTATAGTGATGTTATATGATGGATATATGATGGTTATAGTTGATGAATATAGTGTATAGTGTTTGTGATGATGGTATTTGATGGTTATTGTTTGAAGTGTATATGGGCTGTGCAAGTGCATAGAATTTTGTTCAGTATAGCGATGGCTAGCGACGACCATTTTGTTCAGATTAGAGAAGGCTAGCGACGGCTAGCGACGGCCAAAGTGCAAAAGGTTTGTGTCGCTTAGCGACGGCTAGTGTCGCCAATTAGACGTTGGAAAATTTCCACGTGGCACATTTGCAGTCGCGAGCCGTCGCTATTTAAGTGACAGAGCCGTCGCTAAAGGCGTCACGATTCTATTGGGCGACCAGGTAAATAGCGAAAGGCGTTTGCGACGGCTAAAAAATGCGGCCGTCGCTGTACGAAATATACAGGGTGCTTCCTGCGAGCAGAACTTTCATTCCTTTCCTACCAAAATTAAACCTTCCTTCCCCCAATCTGCCGCCCCCCGTCACCGCAGCCGCCGCCCCGTCTTCCGCCGCCTCCAAATCACCCAAATTCGCCTAGGTATGCTTCTAATCTCTATTTTGAATGTAAATTTGATGTTTTTTAGGTTTAGTTTAAACCCTAATTAAATTAGGATTTGTTGTTAAATTAGGATTTGTTGTTAAATTAGGTATTAGTAGTGTTGTTAAATTAGGTATTAGTAGTGTTGTATGTTGATTTGGTAGATTAATTAGTTTATTATCATGAAATTAAATTAGGTATTAGATTAATTAGTTTATCATGAAGTTGAATAAATTGTTGATGTAGATAATTAGTGTTGGTGATTAACATGGTTAGTTGTGTTAGGTGAAAAATTAATGTATATTAATGATTAACTTGGTTATCAGGAATATATGTTTGCTTTGTTATTTAAATCTAATATAAATCTCGCAAGATATATACATGATAATTTATCTTAATTTGCAGGAATTATCTGCGCGGAATTGGGCTAACAGGAATAAAAATCCTGCATTGCACCGTGGTGGCTCCAAATCCTTCCAGGAGCATAAGAGAGAGCTGGTAATTAAATTTATAAACCGTGTAAAAAATTTTATAATCAGATTAGCATTAATATTTATATATTTTCAGGCCGCGAGATACAACCACGAGCCCACTATGGCCGAGTTGTTCAAGGTGACGCATGTCGTGGAGAGGACTGATGAAGAAGGCAATGTTTCGTATGAGTGGACGGATGACAAATCCCAATCTGTAATGGTAAACTTGTTTATTGTTAATAACAATATTTTGTCTTATTTTATTTTCAAAAAACTTGAAATTCGGTTTTTATCGTGTAAAACAATTGTTTGTAATTGCAGGAGAGGTACGAAGCTGAACGAGCTCGGGTAGCACAGTCCACTGGTCGGGAAGAGCTTACGCTAGAGGAGACGAATAATATTTGGGATGCTGTTATTGACCCACCTTCTCGGACCAATGTGCGGTATAGCTATGGAAATTTGGAGGTAAATTTTGACATGTACTAATATATAAATTTACACATGCATATGAATAGTTAAATAATTTTAATAATATTATATATATATATATATAATAATGTATAAATAATTATGAACTATTTTACAGGCGATGAGATCGCAGAGTGCATACAGGAGGTCCCAGCAAGAAGAGAAGATTGCTCAGTTGAAGAAAACAGTGGATGAAGTAAATGATTGGAGGAAGAGTTTCTTCGAGCAACAATTGGATGAGCGGATTGCTGGTTATTTGCAACAGTATGGGAGGATGCCTGGAGAGGATGGCAACGATGGTGAGGAGTAGGTATGATTGTTTGCTCATGTTACAATTTGGTATATACACATTTTGGTTGGTTTGGTGTATATATATTTTGGGATATTATGTACATATTTTGATGACTTGTAGTTGTGTTAACGGTTTGTAGTTGTGGTTGGAAAACTATGTACACATTTTGGTTGGAAAACTATGTACATATTTTGATGACTTGTATTAGTTGACATGATATGTATTGTTGTTGGGATTGTATATGATTTTATTTGGTTTTGTTGGATTTTATATTGTTTGAATGTATAGTGATGTTATATGATGGATATATGATGGTTATAGTTGATTAATATAGTGTATAGTGGCTGTGGTGATGGTATTTGATGGTTATTGTTTGAAGTGTATATGGGCTGTGCAAGTACACAGAATTTTGTTCAGTATAGCGATGGCTAGCGATGGCCATTTTGTTCAGATTAGCGATGGCTAGCGACGGCTAGTGGCGCCAATTAGGCGTTGGAAAATTTCCACGTAACACATTTGCAATCGCGAGCCGTCGCTATTTAGGTGACGGAGTCGTCGCTAAAGCCGTCGTGATTCTATTGGAAGACGAGGTAAATAGCAACAGGCGTTTGCGACGGCTGGCGACGGCTAAAAAATGCCGCCGTCGCTAGCCGTCACTATACGAAATATACAGGGTGCTTCCTACGAGCAGAACTTTCATTCCTTTCCCACCAAAATTAAACCCTCCTTCCCCCAATCCGCCGCCCCCCGTCACCGCAGCCGCCGCCCCGCCTTCCGCCACCTCCAAATCACCCAAATTCGCCTAGGTATGCTTCTAATCTCTATTTTGAATGTAAATTTAATGTTTTTTAGGTTTAGTTTAAACCCTTGTTAAATTAGGATTTGTTGTTAAATTAGGATTTGTTGTTAAATTAGGTATTAGTAGTGTTGTTAAATTAGGTATTAGTAGTGTTGTATGTTGATTTGGTAGATTAATTAGTTTATTATCATGAAGTTAAATTAGGTATTAGATTAATTAGTTTATCATGAAGTTGAATAAATGGTTGATGTAGATAATTAGTGTTGGTGATTAACATGGTTAGTTGTGTTAGGTGAAAAATTAGTGTATATTAATGATTAACTTGGTTATCAGGAATATATGTTTGCTTTGTTATTTAAATCTAATATAAATCTCGGAAGATATATACGTGATAATTTATATTAATTTGTAGGAATTATCTACGCGGAACCGGGCTAATAGGAATAAAAATCCTGCATTGCACCGTGGTGGCTCCAAATCCTTCCAGGAGCATAAGAGAGAGCTGGTAATTAAATTTATAAACTGTGTTTACATTTTATTAAAATATTTTATAATTAGATTAGCAATAATATTTATATATTTTCAGGCCGCGAGATACAACCGCGAGCCCATTATGGCCGAGTTGTTCAAGGTGACACATGCCGTGGAGAGGACTGATGAAGAAGGCAATGTTTCGTACGAGCGGACGGATGACAAATCCCAATCCGTAATGGTAAACTTATTTATTGTTAATAACAATATTTTGTCTTTTTTTATTTTCAAAAACTTGAAATTCGGTTTTTATCGTGTAAAACAATTGTTTGTAATCGCAGGAGAGGTATGAAGCTGAGCGGGCTTGGGTAGCACAGTCCACTAGTCGGGAAGAGCTTACGCTAGAGGAGGCGAACAATATCTGAGATGCAATTATTGACCCGCCTTCTCGGACCAATGTGCGGTATAGCTATGGAAATCTGGAGGTAAATTTTGACATCTACTAATATATAAATTTACACATTCATATGAATAGTTAAATAATTTTAATAATATTATATATATATACTATTGTATAAATAATTATGAACTATTTTACAGGCGTTGAGATCGCAGAGTGCATATAGGAGGTCCCAGAAAGAAGAGGAGATTGCTCAGTTGAAGAAAACAGTGGATGAAATAAATGATTGGAGGAAGAGTTTCTTCGAGCAACAACAGGATGAGCGGATTGCAGGTTATTTGCAATAGCATGGGAGGATGCCTGGAGAGGATGGCAGCGATGGTGAGGAGTAGGTATGCTTGTTTGCTCATGTTACAGTTTGGTATATACACATTTTGGTTGGTTTGGTGTATATATATTTCGGGATATTATGTACATATTTTGATGACTTGTAGTTGTGTTAACGGTTTGTTTGGGTTAACGGCTTGTAGTTGTGGTTGGAAACCTATGTACACATTTTGGTTGGAAAACTATGTACATATTTTGATGACTTATATTGGTTGACATGATATGTATTGTTGTTGGGGTTGTATATGATTTTGTTTGGTTTTGTTGGATTTTATATTGTTTGAATGTATAGTGATGTTATATGATGGATATATGATGGTTATAGTTGATGAATATAGTGTATAGTGGCTGTGATGATGGTATTTGATGGTTATTGTTTGAAGTGTATATGGGCTGTGCAAGTGCACAGAATTTTGTTCAGTATAGCGACGGCTAGCTACGGCCATTTTGCTCAGATTAGCGACGGCTAGCGTCGGCCAAAGTACAAAAGGTTTGTGTCGCTTAGCGACGGTTAGTGACGCCAATTAGACGTTGGAAAATTTCAACGTGGCACATTTGCAGTCGCGAGCCGTCGCTATTTAGGTGACGGAGCCGTCGCTAAAGCCGTCGCGATTCTATTGGGCGACGAGGTAAATAGCGACAGGCGTGTGCGACGGCTAAAATATGCGGCCGTCGCTAGCCATCGCTAGCCGTTGCTATACGAAATATACAGGGTGCTTCTCGCGAGCAGAACTTTCATTCCTTTCCCACCAAAATTAAACCCTCCTTCCCTCAATCCGCCGCCCCCTTCACCGCAGCCGCCGCCCCGCCTTCCGCCGCCTCCAAATCACCCAAATTCGCCTAGGTATGCTTCTACTCTCTATTTTGAATGTAAATTTGATGTTTTTTAGGTTTAGTTTAAATCCTAATTAAATTAGGATTTGTTGTTAAATTAGGATTTGTTGTTAAATTAGGTATTAGTAGTGTTGTTAAATTATGTATTAGTAATGTTGTATGTTGATTTGGTAGATTAATTAGTTTATTATCATGAAGTTAAATTAGGTATTAGATTAATTAGTTTATCATGAAGTTGAATAAATGGTTGATGTAGATAATTAGTGTTGGTGATTAACATGGTTAGTTGTGTTAGGTGAAAAATTAGTGTATATTAATGATTAACTTGGTTATCAGGAATATATGTTTGCTTTGTTATTTAAATCTAATATAAATCTCGCAAGATATATATGTGATAATTTATCTTAATTTGTAGGAATTATCTGCGCGGAATCGGGCTAAAAGGAATAAAAATCCTGCATTGCACCATGGTGGCTCCAAATCCTTCCAGGGGCATAAGAGAGAGCTGGTAATTAAATTTATAAACTGTGTTTACATTTTATTAAAATATTTTATAATCAGATTAGCAATAATATTTATATATTTTCAGGCCGCGAGATACAACCGTGAGCCCACTATGGCCGAGTTGTTCAAGGTGACGCATGCCGTGAAGAGGACTGATGAAGAAGGCAATGTTTGATACAAGTGGACGGATGACAAATTCCAATCCGTAATGGTAAACTTATTTATTGTTAATAACAATATTTTGTCTTATTTTATTTTCAAAAACTTGAAATTCGGTTTTTATCGTGTAAAACAACTTTTGTAATCGCAGGAGAGGTACGAAGCTGAGCGGGCTCGGGTACTAGTCGGGAAGAGCTTACGCTAGAGGAGGCGAACAGTATCTGGGATGCTATTATTGACTCGCCTTCTCGGACCAATGTGCGGTATAGCTATGGAAATCTGGAGGTAAATTTTGACATGTACTAATATATAAATTTACACATGCATATGAATAGTTAAATAATTTTAATAATATTATATATATACACTAATGTATAAATAATTATGAACTATTTTACAGGCGATGAGATCGCAGAGTGCATACAGGAGGTCCCAGCAAGAAGAGGAGATTGCTCAGTTGAAGAAAACAGTGGATGAAATAAATGATTGGAGGAAGAGTTTCTTCGAGCAACAACTGGATGAGCGGATTGCAGGTTATTTGCAACAGCATAGGAGGATGCCTGGAGAGGATGGCAGCGATGGTGAGGAGTAGGTATGCTTGTTTGCTCATGTTAAAGTTTGGTATATACACATTTTGGTTGGTTTGGTGTATATATATTTTCGGATATTATGTACATATTTTGATGACTTGTAGTTGTGTTAACGGTTTGTTTGGGTTAACGGTTTGTAGTTGTGGTTGGAAAACTATGTACACATTTTGGTTGGAAAACTATGTACATATTTTGATGACTTATATTGGTTGACATGATATGTATTGTTGTTGAGATTGTATATGATTTTGTTTGGTTTTGTTGGATTTTATATTGTTTGAATGTATAGTGATGTTATATGATGGATATATGATGGTTATAGTTGATGAATATAGTGTATAGTGGCTGTGATGATGGTATTTGATGGTTATTGTTTGAAGTGTATATGGGCTGTGCAAGTGCACAGAATTTTGTTCAGTATAGCGACGGCTAGCGACGGCCATTTTGTTCAGATTAGCGACGGCTAGCGACGGCCTAAGTGTAAAAGGTTTGTGTCGCTTAGCGACGGCTAGTGACGCCAATTAGACGTTGGAAAATTTCCACGTGGCACATTTGCAGTCGCAAGCCGTCGTTATTTAAGTGATGGAGCCGTCGCGATTCTATTGAGCGACGAGGTAAATAGCGACAGGCGTTTGCGACGGCTGGGGACGGCCGGCGACGCCTAAAACCCGTCGCTATCAGGTGCCGTTCTTGTAGTGTGTTGTTTCTTCTTGTGACCTCAGGCATTTTTTCTCATTTCTTAAACACAAAAATCTAGAATTGTCTTAGAGCCATATATTCTTCATGGACGTAACACAAGTTAATATTCAATTTATTGATTAATCCTTTGCTTTTTTGTACTGTAGGAAAATATAAGTTGGATGAACATAGACGGCCAGGATGCCACTATCCTAGCAAGAAGTTCTATATCTTTTGTAGTAAGCATGACGACAAATGCAATAATCTTTGTATTAGCGAAAATTATGACAGTGGTTATTGCAAAACTTTATTGGTATGGCTTCCGTTGCACATGCTGTTTGCTAAACTAAAACGTTGCTTGCAAATTTGTACATTAAGTTTACATATATAGTATATTTAGTTTAGTATTGTACAACTGTGATGTATAATATTGCATATATATTTACTTTTGTGTATTTTCATATATGCAAAAATTGAACCTATCATGAGCTGGTTGCCTGGTACTTCATCTTATTGTGATTGGATATATGATCATATTTATATCTAAATTCAATATATGCTCATTAATTATAGTTTGTATGCCATTTCCATTGTCTATATAGACATTAGGAAACAGGTAATTCATTCAAAATACTATATTGATCTATCTCCAAATTAAAATAAAATTGTTGAAATTGTGTAGTAAGTTGATAGATTATGGCGACCATTAAAACTATTGAGTTTTTGCTATTGGCAATGCTTCTTGTTGCGGTTTCAGGTATTTCATGTCTAGTTGAATATACTGAAAGATGATAAAATGAATCATATGACTAACTTATGTCTAATTATCAAATTATTAGGAAACATTAACATTGTTGATCATAAAAGACCAGGATGCCATTATCCAATACCGAGGACATGGTTGTACTGTGAGCGAAATAGATGTGATGAATTGTGTGTTAATGAGAATTATGACAGTGGTTATTGTAAGATTTATTGGTATGGTATAATTTGTACATGTTGTTTACTGAATTAGAACTATTGTTAATTTCATGTTGTTATAAATGAACCAGGAAAGAAATAAATGAATACATGACTTCAAAATAACTACAAAGCCAAAAGTTTTTTCTGGTTGATCAAAGATTATGACAGTTTGATGAGAATTGCATAAATTTTCTGTTATTGAACATGTTCCATGTAGAATTAGTAAAGGCAAATTCTGATGACCTCCTCATTTTCATTATAACATGCCCCATTATTAACGTAATAAAATTTTATTTATTCTTTTACCCATTTATAAACTTATATCGTGTACTCCATTGTTTCATTTTCTCATTTTCTTTTCCTTTTCTTTTTTTCTTTTCTCAGCAATCATTATAACTATGAAATCATGTCTCTTTTTATGTTAAAAATAAAAACCCGGTGTTTTGAATGCTAAAAGTGTTAAAGAACATGGTTGATTGCAAGCATGAAAATCATATAAACATAGTACAATGCAAGCTTGAAATTAGTTGACACCTAGTGTACATTGTACGTCTAATTTATAGAGATCAAGTATGATGCGAGTTTCAAATTAATAGAAACCCAGTTTGGCTCATAATAGGCACTTGAAGTACCCAATAGATTCATGCACTAATTGGACTATGTGTACCTTTACGTTCACAACATTATTGTTCATAAAAAGGATAAAAAGATGAATCAAAATCAAATTAAGCAAAGGTTAATGTAACACTTTTGTTTCCCTGTTGATCAGTATGTTGACGAACATTAAAAAAAGAAGTGTATTTTTTTCAGGTTTTTGGACATTTATTTAAAGAAAAAATAGAATAAGATAGAAGAAGGAAACTGAAAAAAATGAACATGTGCAAAGATATAAATGAAATAAGCTGGGTGCGAAAAGAATTATATGGGATGTGAAGTTTTTTCTAATAGAATACACCGAAGGAGGGGGGTAAGGAGTTGATGGGGGAATGATGATTTATGGAACGGGAATAGAATTAGCCATGTTAAAATAATTTACGATATATATTCATTTCATCTCTAGATATTCTGCTTTCAATGGATGAGATAAACGAGTGTGAAATCATGTTATGCGCATGTGTGCAATTAATCCTTTGTTGTAAATATCATTTATGAACTCTCTTTGCAAACTCTACTCACACTCCAATCATGTTAAATCTTCATGTTCATGTCCAAAAATAAAGCTACACGGACGTAAAATTATTGTTTGTTTGTGTGTGTGTATATATACACACATATACACACACATCAATGTTTCCATTTTCGTTTCCATTCCAATCATAGAAATATTTAAAATTTTCAGTTCTGTTTCAAAAATTCTGAAGATTCCGTTTTAATTTCGGTTCACGAATTCTGTTAATTCTTTATAAATTTATCAATAAATATTTACTAATAAATGTAAAACATGGTTTGTACCAATTCCATACTATAATGGTCTAAATTTATTTAAAGAATCTACTATTATTAATCTATGTTTGTTTAAATATATGAATTTTCACAAAGTATAATAAGCTTAATTAGCTTAGTATAATTAAATAAACATCAATACTCTTTCCAGCTCAGTCAATTACTCAATTACTATCTCTTCCCAAGGAGAACACCCTCCATGTCTATTTCCAAACTCATGCCCTAATTACCCTAATTCGTCCAAATTCTTTGTACGGACTAGAGATGAAAAGGCACCGCAAACTATCGATTGGGGTCGAGATCCCAATTGAAGACAGACTATCTCAACTTGAAGACCGTCCAGGCTGCTACTTCAAATTCATTGAATAGCTGTAAAGAAAAAGAGAATAGGAGGTTTTTATCCTAAATTATGTGTATTATTCTCAATTTTTTAATGATTTTTCAATGAGAATTTTATAGCACGTTTTTCCTTTCTTCGTTTGAAAGCAGAATGGATTATTTTTGCAATTCCTATCCAGTCATCGTCGAAACCGGACTGAAGTAGCCAGGATTTCGATGTACCGGCCGGAATTTAGAGTCTTTATTTATATATATATATCACATGGCATATTTAATTTTACATGAAATACATGGTATTTAAACTTATTGCAAAATAATTAATGACATGAGATATGATGTATACATAACATAAACAAAATTTTGGAAGCACTCAAAATTTTATTTAGTTGGCACATCTAGTATAAACCCTACATCAAACTTGGATATCATATGCATTTTAAAAACTAATTTGGACATTCTGATTTGGATACTTAAAAAATGGTTCACAGATTATTTGATCTAAATTCTGATAACCATCAACTATAATAACCGCCAATCTCTAGGTCAAGTAATGTCATTATACTTTCTATTGTGTGTATTATCCTCAACATGTGTAAAAAAAATTAGCCTTACGTTATCATTTTCTAATAGTAGACTAGTACATGATTATCTACGTGCATAATAGATAATACATTGTTTCTAGCTTTTCATTCTTGGTTATTTCATAAGGTACATGTGAACGATTAATTAATAATTTAAATATAAATAGCTAAATGTAGATGTGAAATTTTACACCACATCAATGCATGTGTAATTGTATACCTCTATATTTCAATCCAGCAATGATATTTAATATGGCAGTAATACGAATACCTGAGATGAAGGAGTTAGTTACCTCGGTTTGATCCACAAAATGAAACTCTCCATCACTTTGAGAGAAATGCATGTCAAAAGTAGGTACCAGGATTGGCTCTTTGACAATTACAGGAAAGTTAGAAATAATGCAAGAAAGTATAAAAGTTTGATATGAAGTGTTGTTTGAAGTTTTTACAATTGAATGCATAATCTTTGTACATGGCTATTGAATATATACAGCATGCTATCATGGTTCACATTGACCATTTCAACTATTATAGTTGTACAAGTAAAAATTAAAATTATATCCCTGGACAATTATATAAGCGTTATTTCATTATCTTCAATATCCCTCCTTAATTAGATCTAGGGTTATTCATTCTTCCTCCTTTCTTCTGCCGCCTTGCTCAATCTTCAATTCTGACTTTAATCGCATAATTTTTTTGATGAAAGAGGTTTTGTGAGTATGTCAGCACGTTGATAGAAGGCAGGAAGATGATTGATACTTAGTTTTCCCTCGATTACTCGCTCACGAACAAAATAGAGATCTATCGCTATATGTTTTGTTCATGAGTGTAGAATGGGATTAGCTGATAGTGATGCAGTGCTAAGATTATCACACCAAATTGTTGGCTTTCTTTTGGGTTCAATTCCAATTTCGCTAAAAAAGGATTCAATCCATATAATTTCGAATGTCGTACTTGCGATGCTGCAATACTCAGCTTCGGTGCTGGATCTAGAGGTGGTTGGCTGCTTTTTGGAGCACCAAGACACTAGATTTTCTCTAACTATATATAGTATCTCGAAGTGGATCTGCGGTCATCTATATCTACTGCCCAGTCAGCATCAGAGAAGCCCTTAATTTCAAGAGTTTTACTTGCTTTTATGTTTATGCCATGATTAATTGTGCCTTTTAAGTACCTTAAGATACGTTTAACTGCTCTCCAATGCTCATCTAATGGTCTTTGCATAAACTGATACACCTTGTTTACACTAAATGATATGTCTGGTTGGGTAATAGTAACATACTGCAAAGCACCCACTATACTCCTATATTGTTTCTCATTGTCTATGGGTTCACCTTTATTTTTAGATAAATGCATATTATTGACCATTGAGTTGGGAGAGCTAGCTTGACCCATTTTAGCCTTGTTTAGAATCTCACTGATGTACTTCCTTTGACATAGAGTCAATTCTATATTTGATTTTCTACAGACTTACTTCTATGCCTAGGAAGTAGTTTAAATCTCCTAAATCCTCGATTGAGAATTCTTCATCTAAATGTTGTATTACACTGTTAACCTCATCTTCACAGTTTCTAGTAATTATAAAGTCAACTACATATACAAGTATGTATGTTGTTGCACTTTTGCTGATCTTTGTGTATAAGGAGTTGTCTGACTTGGTTGCTTTGTATCTCAATCTTACTAGAGTTGTCTTTAGTTTGTCATACCATACTCTTGGTGCCTGCTTTAGTTCATATATAGCTTTGTGTAATCTGCACACTTTGTTATCATTGACGTTTTATTTATTTCCATGTGGCTGCTCCATATATATACTTCTTCTTGTAATTCACCATTTAAAAAGGCATTGTTGACATCTAGCTGCCTAATTTTCTAGTTATTATGGAGTGCTATATTAAGTACTATTATGATTGTTGTGGGCTTAACCACAGGAGAGAATGTTTCACTGAAATCACTACAACAAAAACACCTTTTCGCAACTACCAAAAACAGTTGTAATAGGTCTATTACAACGGACAGCTGCCCGTCGTGATATCCAGAGTTGTAATAGATCTATATTTTTTTACAACGATCTTCGGCAGTTGTAAAAAAGGTCTTTTACAACTGCCAATAGCAGTTGTAAAAGGCTCTTTTACAACTGCTATTAACAGTTGTAAAAGATCCTTTTACAACTGCTATTGGCAGTTGTAGTTAAAAAATGTAAAATAAAAATAATAATTTCTGAACACATTTTGCAATGCAGCAAGAACATACAAGCAATGAGAAAAAATTGACATAAATTCAAAGGCATCGCAATTCATTCACAATTCATTCATAGAGAAGACATCACAACTTTATATTCACCGCTACAAAACGGTATCAAAATGCATTTAAAGTCAAAATAGAAAGCACTGCAATATCAGTAAATACTACAGCAGTATCCATAGACAACATTGAAGTAAAACTAAATATCAATATAACAAAGTGAAATAAAACTAACTACAATATCAGATTTAGTCAATACACAATACACATCACATTGTTATTTGCTGAAAATAGAAAAACAAATTCAGGGTACAAATATGTCAAAGTCAAGAGCCTCCTAGGTTCTACAAATGAAAATAAAATATTTCTGGACTTAAAGCAGTGAATGTAAATACATCTAAAGGGAATACAAATGTAGTTAACAAACAAATATGGACTAAAAAGTTAAAAAAGGAAATCATGCTGGCGGTATTTTTTCAAGAAGACATATTTGAGGTGCTTGAAATTGGAGAACAACCCAAACTTACTTGAAAATAGTGAGCACTCTCATATATAGATTAGCAGCTTGCTTACTCAAGCTTACTTACCCAAAACAGCTTCCCCATAATCATGGAAAGATCTGCAACAGATTAAAAGATATATATATATATATATATATATATATATATATATATATAAGGATGAAAAATAAAAGGCATCTCAATGAAATATAATATATTTGTATTTCACAAGTACTGAAAATTACCCAGTTGGTTGGCTAAAGAATACTAACTATAAAAAAAAAGAACGATAGAAAATTTTCTTTCCATTTGTACGATTAATACGTCAGTCAGCAATCGTTTGTATGCAAACAAAATATAAAAAAAACGAAAATTGCAGTGGATTGAATGAAATAAGTGATAATGAATTGGGTACAAGTCGGGTTGGGTAATTTTTAATCTTGGGTAACATGTAGTGTATTCTGTGGTGTGAATAGCAATGCTCTATAGTGACCATTCCATATATGCCTTAACAGATACAACATGTGTGACTTCAAAACCATGCCCCTCTATCTCAATGTTTCTTAGAGTCTCCCCGACAGTTATATAAAAAACGAGGATAAATGATAAGCTACAGAACAATTTGATATAATCGAGAACTAAAGAGATGTCAAATAGGGTCCATGTAGTTACCAGAGTTTTATTGCATCTCAAGTTGCTTCAACCACCAGGTCAATTTGTAGACTTGGCTACAGAGCCTCTCATTTTCAAAAGCAAAGCTTGTGAGAAACCTCTTCTTGAAGCAGATAGAAATCAGAACCAGATAACTGAAAGTAAGCATTTGAGGAAAATTTGTTCATCTGACATCTTTTTGTCTTCCATCTCCAGATCTCAATCTGCTCACTGCTTTTTTCAACATCTGACCAAGTTTTGATGTTTTTCCTTCAGTATTATTTGCTGAATTATGAAAGTATATGCACATATTTTATATATAAAGTACCTTTTTCTATATATATATATATATATATATATATATATATATAATATTTGACCTTAGACTAAAATATATAACGCATATTTTGACAGCATCAATCTTAGTAAACATTAGACAACAATGAAAAATACAAGTCTTGGAAAATATGACATAATACATAAACCGAATAGTTGAATTAAAATATATAATATTTGACCTTAGACTAAAATATATAACGCATATTTTGACAGCATCAATCTTAATAAACATTAGACAACAATGAAAAATACAAGTCTTGGAAAATATGACATAATACATAAACCGAATAGTTGAATTAAGGGAGATGGTTGAATTAATACATTTGACTAAATAATTAAAACACATAATACATTAGACAACAACATGGTCACCGCAGTTATATAGAATACTTAATCAATAGACTTAAAGCTAACATATAGTAAATGATAACGTGCCTACAGCATAAAACAAATAGAAATGAATGAAATATTGTTTATCACGTATATTTATCCATTTAAATATGCAACATGATACGCTAACTGATGTACACTAACAAATATATTCACATGTTTTTGGTTTTGCACACAAATGTACACAAACAGGAAGCTATGAAATAAAGAGAAATAAATACATACCTCCTTAAAGATAGACATATAGTGCATCCTCGGTTGAAAATGAAATTGATTAGTTTACTAATTTATAATCAATTGGCATGCAGATAGAAAATCTACTTTAACCATTTTTGCCAAACACATATTGCCGTGGATAACATAAATTTGGATCTATGAAGAACTAATTATACAAAGTCTGAATAATGTTATTATAAATGAATACCCCTAGATAGTCATCTAAAATTCTGAACTAAAAAACCTTATGGTCTAAAATTCTTTTAAATTAAAATACTTGTTGTAACTTTTTGCTAATATCTTCTGTAGCTATTCCTATCAACAAGCAACTCTATAGCTTCAGTTATGTTTGTTTCACAGCAGACGCAGCATGCATTGTTTTCTCCACCTTCTACCTTCTAGTAACTTTTAATCTTCTACCTACACACACATGTATATCAGATTGAAAAGTGTTATAGCTCTCGCTCTGATGCTTCCATTTCATACGTTTTGAACTACTTTTTTTATAGAATAAATGAATAAAACAACCTTAATCGATTGACACAGGATTATTGATACTATAAATGCAATTTTAGGTTTACTCGGCTAATTATCAAGTATACAATGTTTAGGAACTCCAATCTTCTTTTAGCCTAATTCAAGTGTGATGCATGCATATATCATGCGTATGGTTGTATGTTAGTTAAATGTGAATTGCACTTGATATTTTCAACTTGTCATGATTGAAATATGCAGATTGATGTGTGGGTTTTAAGGCTGCCATTTTTATTCCTTGAGTGGATAGGAATGAATGCAATGCTTGTACCTGTCATGGCAGCCCAAGGCATTTTTGCTGCTTTTGTGAATGGGTGGTTCTATGAAAACCCTGATAAATCCCTTGTAAGTAAAATAAATAAGTAAATAAAAAAACTGCTTTCATATTTCATGCATGCAAATTCTGACAGTTTGTATCTACAATGTCTCGTAGGTTCATTGGATTCAAGAACATGTGTTCATTGACGTATGGCATTCGACAAGGTTGGGAACTCTTCTGTATGTAATTTTCGGAGAGATACTCTTTTGGGGCATTGTTGCTGGCATTTTTCACAAACTTGGGATCTATTGGAAACTGTAATCATCATGTAAATTATGGATTGTATCTGTATTGTTTTCCAGTGAGTGGATTTTGTGTACAATTCTATTCCTTTTGAAATTCGCTATCTCATGAAATCTAATCTATACTATATACACAGAAGAATCATCTAAATCATCTTAAGAGTTTTGGTTTTCATTTTAAACTCTCTTTTCCATTCACTTTATTTTCAAGCAGGATTCAACTTCCAATTTCGTTGTCTCATTTTGATTTTTTTTCAATATGTTATATAATATATAAACCCAAACCATTCCAAGACAACTTTATTTTTCATTTCAAATTGTCTTCTTAATTTACTCTATTTTCACGATAGTTGATTTTGAATTCTGTTAGTTAGGACAAATTCATTTAAATACAAGTATTTTCTAAGTTTCCTCCTTCCTTCTAGTTTTCAAAAAAATTATAGGACAAATTTGACCTATAGTACGATCACTGTCCATAGGCACATACCCAGCAATGTGTTGCTTATCTACACTTTTAAACCTATTAACCATCAAAAAAGATAGTGCTACATCAACCAAATAGCCATAGGGCCCATACTACCTCATAGGAGTATAACTTTTAAATTTACAGTTCATTACTGTACACACTTAAATTGGTGCACGCAATGCACATTAAGCAGTCTGTATGATTGAATAAAATCAATGTATGTAAACAGATATGTATCATTAGTACAGGAATGTTAAAACGTAAATTCTCTGCAACATAAATTCAAATTATCATTTGATTTAAAATAGACGGAAAAAAAGAACAAAACACGTTAATCAAGCAGACTACAGTATTAATACTAAAACTCAATTTTTTTTAATGAAATGGTAAAACTGTGAGAATATTCTAAGCTCAAACCGAAGCACAACATTTTTTGTTCATACAAAATAATTTTTTTTCCTACTGTTTCTAGAAACAGTTTTTGTTTGATAACATTCAAACTTAATAAGTTTTAAAAAAAGTAGATTGATCTAGCCCATGCTTGGAGGGGAAAAAAGCATAGTTGAGAAGTTAAATGCACAAATGCAAAACTTGACGATTCATTCCATGCATGAATAAAGTGGCATTTCTATTGCATACGGTTTGCTAAGTTCCTAACTGGATAATTTACTCTAATCTCACCTTGACTCCCTGTTGTCATAGTAATTTGCTCCGTCTTCATAATAAATCACTGAGATTATGGTTGAGAGTCGCCCGCGAGATGCCAACAAGAGCAGAAGGATCCATGGGATAAATTTCAGATCAGCAAACGTTTAAGATCGAGTCTCTAGATCTAATGTATCGAAGTTGATGGGTTGGGAATCGATCACGAAGCGAAAGCTAGCTCTAAGGCTCAAAGATAACAGGAAGCAATTAGTACCTTCAACTTGGAAAAGAGGGACTGTGCTATGAATACATGGAAGAAAGAATTTCAATGGAGAAGAGAGAAGCGGTTGATAGATTCAGGCTGCCATGATTTCTCTGGAACTCTAGGGTTAGGGTTATGAAATAAAATATGGTTTGCGGCTGGGTAGGTTGCCTCAACTAGTTCCTGCCGGGTGCTTGTATGTGTTTGGGTCTAGGTTGGTTCGTTTGTTTTTAAATTTTATGAATATTTTTTATTTAATTTTGGATTAATAAATAAATAATGCATATCAATTATAATTCTATATTAAATACTAGTCATAATTTTTAACTATCAATTTTTAACTAATTATTAGTTTTTACTACTTAACTATTTAATAGTAGTTATTAAAATTATTAATTAATTATTTTTAATTAGTGGTAGTTATTAATTATTATACATTAATACTTAATTATTGTTATTTAAGTATTATGTATTTAATACTTATTTGTTATTAATTATTATTATTATTATTTTAATTAATTATTAATTATTATTTTTATTATTTAATATTGATTTTTAGCATTTATTATTATTTAATATTGATTTTAACTTTTAATTTTTATTTAATATAAAAATATTATTATATTAATTATTAGTTACTATTATTAAATAATAATTATTATTTATAAATTATTATTTATTATTTATTATTTATTTATTGGTTACAAATATATCAATTACTGATTATTTTTTATTATTTATTTAATTATTAATCATTATGTATATGTTACCGATTATTAATCATTAATTATTTAATAGTAATTTTTGAAAACTAATTACTATTTATTAATTATTAAGTATTAATTATTTAATAGTGATTATTAATTATAAATATTAATTATTATTAATTTTCAAGGTTATTATTATGTATTATTATTTATTAATTATTTGATAATAATAATTATTTATTAATTATCGAATAGTGATTATTAATATTAATAGTTCATATTTTCAAATTAATTATTATTATTTAATAGTAATTATTAATTATTAATAAAAAAATATTCATTGTTAATTACTAATTACTAATTATTAAGTATTATTATGTAATTATATTTATTAATTAATTATTATAATGGGCAAACAAAAAAGATTGTAATAGACATCTATTACAATTGACAAAAAGAAGAGTTGTAAAAAATATATATCTATTACAACTGGCAAATGAAAAAGGTTGTAATAGACATATATTACAACTGACAAAAATAAAAAGTTGTTAAAAATAGGTATCTATTACAACTGGCAAAAAAGAAATGTTGTAATAGACATCTATTACAACTGGCAAAATAAAAAAGTTGTTGAAAATAAGTTTATTACAACTTTCTGAAAAAAAGAGTTGTAAAAACCCTTTATTACAACTGCCATTTTTTAGCAGTTGTAAAAATACAGTTGTAATATGGTCTTTTTGTTGTAGTGAATCAAATCCATATTTTTGAGTGTATCCTTTAGCATCTAGTCCTCTTCCTTTAGCAACTAGTCTTACCTTGTACTTGGAGATAGTTCCATCTATATTTTTCTTCAACTTGTAACTCCACTTGCACCCAATCACATTCTTGTATTCTGGTGGATTTATCAATTCCCAAGTTTTATTTTTTATAAGAGCATTGTATTCTGCATCCATAGCTGCTTTCCATTCTTTACTCTTCATTGCATGTTCATATGTAGTTGATTCTTCTTATGTTGTGCTAGTTGTGTATACCTTGGGTTTAAAAATTCCTCTTTTTGATATGGTTATCATATGATGTCTAGTTTGTGCAAGTAGCTGATTATGAGATTGAGGAGCTTCATGATGATGAGTGTCTTCATGAAGTTCTTGCCCTTGTAGATGATCATTGACTTGATTGGGACTGACTGAATGTGCAGACGCCTCTTGTGATTCCTAACCTGGTCTGCTCATACATTCGGTGTGTTGGAAATTAGATTCATTGCGATTTCCAGTACCGATTTCTCTATTCTCCTCATTGTATAGAGGTATGAGAGGTATGGATGTTTTAGAGGTATGGATGTTTTAGCATTGTATACTTTTTGACCGACTTTTATGTTTTTTGCAGCAAAAGGAAATACTTGTTCATTGAAGGCAACATGCCTTGATATGATGATCCTACCATCACTACTTAAGCATCTATATCCCTTTTGTTGAGATGCATAGCCTAGAAAGGTGCATGGTACAAATATGAAACTGAGCTTATGAGCATTGTAAGGCCTTAGGCATGGAAAATAAGCATCCAAAAGTCTTCAGATCTACATAGTCATTTTTGATGTTGAATAGAGTTTCACTGGGGGTTTTGAATTTTAGTGCCTTGGTTGGAATTCTATTTATTAAGTATACAGAAGTGGAGAATGCATCTAGCCAGAATTTGAAGGGTAATGATGCTTGAGCCATTAATGTGATGCCAGTTTCCACTATTTGCATGTGCTTCCTCTCAATCAGTCCATTCTGTTCTAAGGTATGTGGATAGGGAAGTGTATATATAATGCCTTTCTTTGTGAAGTACTCTTTCAGTGGTTTTGAATTCAGTTCCCTCATCTGTTTGCATGATCTTAACTGATGATTTTTTTGTTTTTCTGCAACATTGATGAACTATGCAACTGCTTTACATGTTTTTGATTTTGACCTAAGAAAATAGATCCAAGTGAATCTAGAATATGCATTTATAAATGATAAATAGTAATTGTAACCATAGTCTAAGTTGATTCGTGTTGAACCCCATAGGTCAACGACTACCAACTCAGGTGGTTTCTTATACTTAGTGGTAGAATTTGGAAATGCCAATTGTGGCTTGTCCCATTTGACAATATGTACAAATATATGGTAAAGAAATATCTTTAAAACTAATATTGTTGCTCTTTAAAACTTGTCTTACAACATTTACATTGGGATGGCTAAGTTTACAATGCCAAAGATAAAAAAACACTTGTATCAGTTACATTGTCATTTATACTGGAAATGTTACACCAGTTTCTGTCATCTGCTTCCCTGTTGTTCTTCATCGGGTTGGAAATATATAGGCTATTGTGAACATTACCCTGTAGCAAAATTTCCTTGCTTAGCAAATTTCTTACTACGCAAAATTTTCGGTAGAATTCAAAATTAACTTGTTAATCATTGGCAAATTGAGAAACACTCATTAAATTCTTTTTAATTTGTGGTACTCTTAGTAAATTATTGAGATGTAAATCCTTGCCCTTGATACATGCACTTCCAATATGTGTAATTTTTATAGAATTATAATTACCCACAAAAATAGTTTGTGTACCTTTATATTCTTTATTTATAAGATTCAGATTTTGCAGATTGCTAGTAATGTGATTAGCTGCACCTGAATCTGGATACCAATTTTCATTTAAGATGTCCTCTAGTCTAGTAAGAACCTCCATATCACTCTGACTTCTTAAGATATCACCTTGATTCTTTGAATTTGGGTTGGCATGAGCAAGATTAGCATTGGGATGGAAGTTTCTTTGGTTACTGCTGCCTTGTTGACTTGGTGTGTAATTAAGATCAAGTCTCTGTAGTAACATTTGCTTGTTGAATGCCCATACTTTTCACAGATCTGACATTGTATTCTGTTGTTGTTATTGTTCCATATTCCTCTGCCTCTACCTCTGTAAGTTTGACCGTTTCTTTGTTTATTTTGATCATTTCTTGAGTTTCTTGCATTTAAAATTTCCTGTAGTTGAGACATAGTTGATTCTGAAATCTCGGTTTGTTGCCTTTCTTTGCTCTAACCTTCCCTCATGTGTTATTAATATGGAATGAACATATTGTATACTTAGGAGTATCTGTATTGTTGAGAGAATTGCTACAACTGATTCGTAATCTTCATCCAAACCATTTAGAATGGCCAGAATTTGATCCGAGTCTGACATTTTATGACTTGTAGACCTTAGTAAACCACACAGTGTTTTTATTTTGGTTAAGTATTCTCTCATAGGCATGCCTCTATCCTCAAATTCTGCAATTGTCTCTTATAGTGCATCACTCTTGCTGGTGATTAAGTATTGAATATTTGCTCCACTATGAACTGAATCTCATGTGCAATATTACACCTAAGAATCTGGAGACGTAAATTAGCACTAATTGATGATAGTAGCCAAGCACTTAGGAGATTGTCTTGTTTTTGATGTATCACATATTCTTTGTTGCTAACTATTTCTTCCTGACTGTTGGTGATAGATCTTGCAGGTGTAGGGGATGTACCAAGAATGTATTCTTCGAGGCCATATCCCCTGGTAGCAGTTGAGATCTGATATTTCCAAAGCAAAAAATTTCCTTCATCTAGTTGAATGCTGACTAGTTCACTTATTGGATTGATGATATTTTTGGAAATAGCTTCCAGTTCTGACATCTGATTGCTGGTTTGAGGGGGTATTTATGAAGTATTGTCGATTTCTCCAGCCATTTACTTGATTCTTGTTCAGGTGAAGAGGATTTACTCTGATGATCCTTCTCTAATGCAGCCAAAGATGATATAATAAGGATTCTCTGAACTCTTTCAGGCACGGCACAGAACTGTAGAGATAAAGAAACTGATTCTTGAATAGATTTACACACAATCTTGGTTGAAAAGTGAGTTATCTCCAATGATGTTAATTTTCTGAGGAGACTGAGATTGAAATCTTAATAGACTTGCACACAATCTTGGTTAAAAAGGTGAGTTATCTCCAATGATGATAATTTTCTAAGGAGATTGAGATTGCAGCCACACTCAAGTGTTGGCGTGATAATCTCTTGTCGTTAGGCAATTTTCAAGCTCTGATACCAAGCTAGATATAATGCAAGAAAGTATAAAAGTTTGATATGAAGTGCCGTTTGAAGTTTTTACAACCGAATGCCTAATGTTTGTACACGGCTATTGAATATATACAGCATGATATCATGATTCACATTGACCTTTTCAACTATTACAACTGTACATGTTAAAATTACAATTATATCCCTGGACAATTATATCAGCGTTATTTCATTATCTTCAATAAGGAAGACAAAGCTAGAAATTCTACCAAGATCTTTCTACTTAAGTCACAATTTCATCCATTCTCCCTACCTAGAATTGTTCCTACTGCCCGTTTGAAATATTTTCCAAACTAGGTCATCCATATGAATCTACAAATATGTTAATATCATATTATTTTTTCATAAAACATTGTCAGGTCCATTTATCAGATTTAACACCTGGAAAGCATACACATATCATCACAAATAGGATATATTAGAGTAGTTTTAAATATCAAGAAAAGAAATACTATCTGAATACCAAATGGTTGGATTTTGTACTTTATATACAAAGAGAGTATGCACATTTGTTGGAAATACCAAAAAACTTCCGTTGTAGAAAGAAACTAACAAGTTCAGAATCCATCATCTTTTTCTTCATCAAATGTTCCATTGTTACCCGATTCGTTCACTATAATTTTCACTTGGTTAGTCAAGCACTATTACACCTTGCTCGAACATTCAAACATCGGAGAAGAAGATAAACAACACTTGTGTAATAGGAAGACCTCACTTACAAGTATGCAAATATGGATTTTATAAGTCATTGATCATAATTTATAGAATTTAACTTGACCTAAGTGGCAATGGAATTCCTAAACAGAACTTTCAGAGGCCTTGAGTTATATATGAAATTGAAAGAGAAGGAGATTCACAAAAAGGCTTATTCGTATATCAGGGTACATACCTATTTATACTTATATCACACTCTTGTATTCCTGACATGGACATGCAATGATTTTGGTCCATCATGATTAGACGATGATGTGGCATGCTATTCTTGAGATAGTCCTCCATTTCATTATTTACTTACTCATTTTGCTGACGTAGCATGAACTATCCAATGGAGCACTGGTACATGTATATGTTTTATAATTCCTATAGAGTTTCTGCTTTTACTCTCCGACACTTTATGACCCTAATATAACATATAGACTCGATAACATCTTCTTTTATACATATGATAGCATCTTCCATAACAGACTTGCTAGTATCTCTTATTATGGACTCAATAACATTTCCATTGATATCATCTCCTTTTATTCACATGATACCATCCTTCTTATACACGATAACATCTCCTTTAATAGACTCGATAGCATTTCCTCTTATAGACTCGATAGTGTCTCCTTTGCCGATATCTCCTTTTATACACACGATTGTGTCTTCTATTTTACAAATGATAGCACCTCCCTTATAGACTTGATAACTTGATAACATTTGTAGACATAATAGCATCTCCATTTGTACACACGATAGCATAGACATGATAACATCTCTTCTTATAGACTTGATAGCATTTCCTCTTACAAACTCGATAGCATTTCTTATTATAAACACAATAACATTTCCGTTTTTAAACTTAACAACATTTCCTTTTGTAGACTCGATAACATTTTATTTTGTAAACATGATAACATCTCTTTTTATACACACGGCAACACTTCTTTTTATAGACATACTAACATCTCCTCTTATAGAATCGATCGTAGCATCTCCTCTTGCGATCAAAATACGAAGTCATAATTAGAAATGGGAATATGAAAATAATAAAATTCTAGTAGGACCAAAATCCCAAAAAGGAAAAAATGAAAATAAGAAAATTCCAATAGGACTGAAATCCCAAAAGAAAAAAAAGAAAAAAAGAAAATTCTTATGGAATTGGAAGTGTAATTCCGAATGGAATTCATTATTGTCATTATCGACTTCTAACGCCAATTAGGAATAGCATCATAATCAAATAAAATTCTCTAACTCTTATTAATCAGTTCATGTTGGCGGTAAACAAATAAAGGACGTCATAACCAAACAAACTTGTCCAAAAAGTAGTCAAATTTCACATTACAAAGAATACTTATCAACCAACACCCTCAATCCAACCAAGCCAATTAGCTTGATCATTAACGACATAAGCTGGTAGATGCCATCACAATGCCATTTTTAGTAGAACCACAAAATTTGACAATCTTCCCTAATGACAATATTTGATCAAACGAAACTCAGACCGAAACTCTTTCAACAACAATTTATAACCACCAAGATCTGATATTCATCTCAGAGGAACAAGCTAGTCTCTTCTAGTTTATCCATTTCCTACCATGAGAACAATAATCTATAGCAATACCTAGCATCGTCAACATAAGAAAACATCTAAAATCTGCAATAGGAAAACCACGTCTACATAGTAGCTTCATCATTCTCAAGCACGATACAGTTTCAGATTCATCACCAAATATCAGGTTATGACATCATTTCATCTCCGCAACCATAATAGAACTCTAATACCAAACACACACAATAACATTTCATCTCAAGTAAGGCGGATTCAAATAGTGAGTTCGTCGGTAGTAGTTATCATCTAGTGAGCATCCCACATGCTCCTTGGACTTGTTAGATTGGGATCCAGTGTTAGTTATGATAGTGTGGGAGGTAATGGCGGTTCTCAGTTGGTTGAATGGGTTGAGGGTAAAGGCGGTTTGAAAGTAGAAGAAGGTGGTGAGTTTCAGGAGATGAAAGAAAGGTGGTGAAACAAGAAATATTAGCAGCAGAAAAGAAGTGCACACAAGTAAAAGAAAATCTGGTAACTGTCTTATTATTTCTCAAAATCTGATTTGTACATACATTTACTGATTATATATACAGTATCCAAGAGAGACTAAATCAAACTAGCCGTTACATATTCCAGCTCAACATAATTTTATCATATCATAGTGAATTAGATGATTAAAACTAGCCTAAATGCTAAAAGCATATATCCAGGATGTGCACGTGCACATGTGCACATCATCAAATCTTATCTTCAAACTTCAATCCAGCATTACTGCTAGCTTTTTCTTGTATTTGAGACTTCACTAAATCTTCGAAAGCCATTTCATTGATATCTAAATAGTGTTATACGTCTAGTATACCAAAACAGAGACTAATCAATAATAAACTCATCTCACAAGTTTACAAATTAGATTTCCACTACTTTGGAATTCTGTATTAGCTATTTTTAACAATAAGTATGTTGTAATTAATTACAACAACAAACTGACAACTATAGTAATAATAACTATAGCGATAAATCAAACGTTATACTATTTAAAGAAATAGTACAACGTAGAAACGAAAATGATATATATATATATAAATCAACTAGAAATCTAACCGGTTGAAGAAGGAAATTTCGTCTGAGGCTTATCGTAACAATTTCCTTAAGACTTTATTCAAAGTCTCCCAAGATACAACAAACGTAAGCTGCTCGAGATCGTGATATGTATGATCTTCTATGTGATTGGACTGATTATGATTTTAAGAAATGAAGATAAAGAAGAGATAATTCGGTTTTAAAATTGAGTGAGAAAAGTGATCAGGTTTCCTCCTTATTTATAGCCGAATTCTCTTTTTTTTTTAAAAAAAAAGGAATCTATAAACAAAAGAGGAGAATAAATGCCATTCTCCGGTGGCTCACAGAACATGGGACTAGCATATGAAAGACATATGCCATCCAAAGACCAAAATTTATAGCTACTAAAGCAGAATCCAGAAAGACAAAGACATAAACGACAGCTCCACACCACTCTACACAGAAACAGAAAATAGAAATAGAAACCACCAGCAGACACCCACCCGTCTTTACCAAAAAGCAAAGACTAGACCTCCAAGCAAAACCACAAAAGAAACACAACTAAAAACATCAAATACAGGGAAACCAGAGAAAACAGACTCCTAGGGAAACCTTCCGGAAGGAGAAGCCAGCATGGAATACCCCTGTCCAAAGAAAATGGCTAAGGAACGTCAAACAGAGCACAGAGATGTGGGAACAAGCCTAAGGTCTACCAACGAAAACCAGCACAAGAGCACAAGGAGAGTAAGCACAGCGGACCATCGGCAGAATAGAAAAGCCCGGTCAATCAGCCCTAGGAGAAACCAGAAATAACCTGCCAAACAAGCACAAGAGAGAGCCAAGCCATGAATAGACCGCAACTACCTGAACAGAGGACTAGCAAACACATTAAAATAAAAAGAGGGGGGGTAGGGGGATAAGGCGGTGTGTGAATGGCACCACCTTACAACGAAGGCTCAACCAACTCCCAGTCTGGCGGCTGATTGAGCGCAGGAGATCGATAGGAGTCCCACTAACCGCCGGGACCGGTGGCTCATGGTTCCCTTGAAAGGTCTTCCCCGAAAGGCCAGGAAGACATCATTCCTCACTCGTTGAATAATGGACTGCGAATCCATAGGAATGGTGTCGAAGATGGCCTTATTCCTTGCGCACCAGACGTGCCAGCATATAAGACACGGGATTAATCTGAACACGATAGCACGTAGAGATTTTCCCGAGTTCCCAGCCCACCAGGAATAGGGAGGATCAGAAGGGATTCTAGCATTACTCCGAACACCAACCAAGTTTCCGAAGTAATTCCAGCAAGCTCTGGCAGTGAAGCCACCGAAAAACAAACGGTTCGAAGATTCCCTTTCCCCGTTGCCGCAGCAAAGACAACGGGAGACCAAAGGGATTCCGATCTTTTGGATATTTTCGTCGAGTGGCAACCCATCGTAAAGGATTCGCCACATAAGAATAGAAACCTTGGGAGGAATACGAGCATCCCAAATGAAAGAGAATTCAGGACGAATAGGGGACGGAGTTCTGATAGAAGACCAGGCTTTCAGGATGGAGAAGGAGTCACCATCCCAGCCCGTCAAGCCGCCGTGAGAGTCTGATAAAGCCTTAACCGACTGCATATGCTTCCAGGTCTCACTAGCATAAGACGGAGAGCCCGAGAAATTAGAGCCCGCAAGTCTATGGTATTTAGCTCGGAGGAAAGAAGCCCAAAGGGAGTTGTTAACCCCAAACCGATGCCACAACTTACACGCAAAGGCCTTGCAAAGGTCAGAAGGGTTTCGCAGCCCTAAACCACCTTCAGTTTTGGGGCGACAAACCACGTCCCACGACACCCAGTGGTGGCGGCGGCCATTTACCTTGTTTCCCCAGAAGAAAGAAGATGCCAAGGACCGGTAAGTCTGGAAGAAAGAGGCAGTAGGGGTCATAGCCGCGAAAATATGAGTTCCCATCGAATCCAAAACTGATTTGATAAGAACAAGCCTGCCGGCCTGGGATAGAAGAGACGCGTTCCAGCGTAATATCTTACCCCTCACTTTGTCTGTCAAGGGATCGAAAAGAGCATTTAGCTTCCTGCCCCGATAAAGGACAATACCAAGGTAAGGAAGCGGAAGGGAAGATTCCTTGAAACCAGAGGTAGTCTCGATCCAAGAAGCGTTAGAAGGAGACAAGTCCTTCGAATGAACGAAGCAACATTTGGAGGGGTTAACGAGTTGACCCGAAGATCTCTCGTATTGATGGATAAAGCTAAGGAGCCGCCGAACAGAGGAACGGCTGCCATTAGAGAAAATGACAATGTCATCAGCGAAGGATAGAGAAGAAATTAGGGGACAGCCCCTCGGGATACCGAAACGTTGGATTTGACCATATATGGTTAAGGATTGAAGACCGCGAATAAAACCCTCAGCCGTAATCACAAACAAAGAAGGCGAGAGCGGATCACCTTGACGCAAACCCCTCCCAGCTTTGAAGTACCCATGGGCTGAGCCGTTAATGAGGACAGAGAACCAAGCGTTGGAGATTAGCCTCCACACCATGTCAATCAATGCCTCCGGAAACCCGAATGTCCTTAGGATCTTGATGACGAAAAACCAGGACATGCGATCGTAGGCCTTAGTCATGTCCAGTTTAAAAACGACATTTGAACCCCTGACTTTCCGATCAATTTGAGAGATCAGTTCCTGGGCGAGAAGGACGTTATCAGAGATAAGACGTCCTTTGACAAATCCTGCTTGAGAAGGGGAGATGATACGTTCAAGGAAAGGCGCCAGACGGGTGGCCAGAATTTTTGATATAACCTTGTTAGAAAAGTTGCAGAGGCTAATCGGACGAAAATCCGAACAAGACCTAGGGTTGTCGCACTTAGGAATGAGAATCAGGTTATAGCCGAATTCCCAATGGCTACACCAGTTGAGAAAAGTAGCATCCCTTCATTTGAAATGCCAAAAAGGATTACTGTTCGCAACACCCACGTCCATTCGTTTGCAACGGTTCAGAACTGTTACTGTTTGCAACAGTCCGTCTCTTTATTTGCAATGGCCAAAAACTATTGCGGTTTGCAACAGTCGCGTCTCTTCATTTGCAACGGCTCAGAACTATTGTTGTTTGCAATAGTCGCGTCTCTTCATTTGCAACGGTCACAACCATTGGAAAATCCGTATCTATTTAAACACACTTCTATTTTAAAATCAGTCCATTTTTTAGGTAGCAAAAATATATGACACAGCCCAATCTTATTGGACCCGCACCCGCACCCGACCCGGCCCGGTTCGGTCGGTCGGACGGGCGGGCGGCGGCGCGTTCGTGCGTGTTAGTCCATGGCCATATAGGTCCTCCCCCTCGTACAAAATTACCTGACCATAAGGGCCAATATAAGGATTGAGAGTACACTATATAAACAGGAAAATGGACTTATTTTTGGCGATGTGGGATATATCTCATTCACTATTTTTGAGAATTCTAACAATCCCCCACATGAATGATGATATATGTCTTTCCCACATAAAGTGTAATATCACACAGTTCATATGAAAATAATTCTATACGAGGATAAGTAGATAGTTCACTTTGATCTTTCCCTAGTTAAAACTTATCGAATATACTTGGCTAATCGGTGAATTATTTCATCTTGAACCGTCGGTCATTATTGTATAACCAAACAATAAGCTTTACAAAGCATTATTTCCCTTCACATCCAATCTCTTGGTTGTGTTCATTTTGGTCCTGAACAATTTTTGGTTCTGCGAGTGTTTATAGAGAATAAAAGCCTTTAATATTCTCATAGAGCCGACCCAGCTCACACTAACATAGGTGATCACAACCATTAAGAGTATCCTACATATACCCCACTTGTTATTTTTAAGATATGGTCATCATTAAAAAAATATTTTTATCCTTTTAATACTTCTATAGGCATGCATTTATATTGTGCACCATAGGAATGGAGTAGGACTAAGTCCAAACAAATGCGTTACGTTTTGAGTTATTCAGAACTGGTTTGCCTACTGGTCCTAGTCCGTGGGATCTCCAATCGCTAGGATAGGTTCTATATAAGATAACTCTTGTTGGTTTAGGCTTTTAAACCCATTCCCCTCGATGCGCAGTTAATTTTCTCTCTTGATAAACCTTTAGAAAATGGGTCCGCTAGGTTATCATTTGTTCGCACATAATCTATGGAAATAGTTCCATTTGAGAGTTGCCTAACTGTGTTATGGCACCGACAAATGTGTCGTGACTTTCCATTATACACAAAGTTGTACACTCTGCTTAGCGCAGCTTGGTTATCAAAGTGTATGCATATGGCCGGTACAGGTTTAGGCCAAAATGGAATATCTTCTAAAAATGACGAAGCCATTCTGCTTCTACGCCTGCTTTATCTAAAGCGATGAACTCCGATTCCATAGTGGATCGAGCTATGCATGTTTGTTTAGTTGATTTCCATGACACTGCTACCTTTGCTAAGGTAAAGACATAACCACTCGTTGATTTTGATTTCTCTGAATCAGCAATCCAGTTTGCATCACTATATCCTTCTAAGACAGTAGGATATTTTTCATAATGTAAGGAATAGTTTGTGATATTTTTTAAATATCCAAGCACTCTCATTAGTGCTTTCCAGTGTTCATTCCCTGGGTTGCTTGTATACCTGCTTAATCGACTTACTACATAAGCTATATCTGGTCTTGTACAATTCATGAGATACATGAGACATCCTATTATACGAGAGTATTCCAGTTGCATTACACTCTCATTAGTGTTTTTATGCAGTACTTCCGATGGATTATACGGCGTTCGTACTCCTTTAATTCCAAAATTTTGAAAATTTTCAATCACTTTTCTACATAATGTGACTGAGATAATTCAATTCCATTAGGTGTTCTTATTATTTTGATTCCCAAAATAACATCTGCAACTCCTGAGTCTTTCATACCGAAATTGTTGATTAACATCTGCTTAGTGGTCTCTATTACCTTAGTATTTGGACCGAAGATTAGCATATCGTCTACGTATAGACAAATCATCACGTATGATTGTCCAATTTGTTTGTAATAAACATATTTATCACATTCATTTATACGAAAACCATTTTTCATCATGACACTATCAAATTTTATGTGCCATTGTTTTGGAACTTGTTTTAGTCCGTATAATGATTTGACTAATCTACATACTTTGTTTTCATTCCCTTTAGATATAAAACCCTCAGGTTGCTCCATGTAAATCTCCTCATCGAGATTTCTATTTAAGAATGTTGTCTTTACATCCATTTGATGAATCTGTATATTATAGATGGATGCAATTGCTATTAACATTCTTATAGAGGTTATTCGTGTTACTGGTGAATAGGTATCGAAGAAGTCTACACCTTCTTTTTGACGATATCCTTTGGCTACCAATCTTGCTTTGTATTTGTCGATGGAGCCATCTGGTTTCATCTTCTTTTTGAAGATCCATTTACAACCAATTGGTTTTATTCCAGGTGGAAGATCAACTATTTCCCAAGTTTTATTACTCAGAATTGAATCAATTTCACTTCGAATTGCTTCTTTCCAACATGAGGATTCAGAAGATGACATTGCTTCCTTGTACGTTTGAGGTTCGTGTTCTAACATATATGTTAAAAATTCCGAACCAAATGTCTTGGACGTCCTAGCCCTTACGCTTCTTCTTGGTTCAACTTCCTCAATCTCATGATGAGTTTCATCTTCATGTGAATTGCTTGATTCTTCTCTTGTCCTTTTAGGGACATTATTCCCTTCATTCCTTTTGTACGGAAACACGTCTTCAAAGAATGAGGCATCTCTAGATTCCATTATTGTATTTACATGAATATCAGCTATATCAGACTTGAATACCAAAAATCTGTAGGCACTACTATTTTGGGCTGGCCCTAGATAGTAATAATCTACTGTTTTTGGTCCAAGTTTGACTCTCTTGGGAGGCAGAACTAGAACTTTTACCAAGCACCCTCACACTTTGAGGTATTTAAAACTTGGTATGTGTCCTTTCCATAACTCATATGGAATTGTTTCTGTTTTATTGTGAGGAACCTTGTTTAATATGTGATTAGACATATTTAAGGCTTCCCCCCCCCCCCACAAGTTCGTCGGTAGGCCAGAAGTTAAGAGCATCACATTAATCATATCTTTTAATGTTCTATTCTTTCTCTCGGCTATACCATTTTGTTGAGGTGAATATGGTGTTGTTGTTTGATGAATTATACCATTTTCGGCACAGAATTGTTCAAATGGTGATTCATATTCTCCACCTCGATCAGATCTCAATATCTTGATCTTTTTATTTAACTGATTTTCTACCTCAGCTTTGTACTTCATAAATGATGTAATTGCTTCATCCTTGCTATTCAAAAGATATACATAGCAATATCGTGTATAATTGTCAATAAAGGTAATAAAGTACCTTTTCCCATCTCTTGTAGGTAATGATTTGAAATAACATAAATCAGTATGAACCAAACCTACACTACAAAAAAACATTGAGATAGAGACGGAAGATTTCAGTCTTTAGATAAACAATTCAGTCTTAAAAATATATGTAAAGACCGAGCAGAGACCGAAGTTTCCGTCTTTATTTCTCAAGTCCCAAAAATGCTTTGAGACTGCATATTCAGTCTTAAAATTTAAATACTGAAATTTCAGTTTTAAATACTGTTAAAGACCGAATTTTAAAGACTGTAACACGGTTTTAATTCAGTCACAAATGATATAGACTTTAAAAGTATTTCATTTATTTATTAATTCACAATTCAAAAATAGTTGCATATGTGTGTGTAAATATATAATATCTGATAGCAATTAACCAACGTATATACTATATATGTGTAAAAAATTGATGTACTTTGCTGTTCAATATGAGATTACAAAAATGATCGTGAATAGAGTACATAATCATAATCTAATCTTATCACAGGTACATATTAACATCATTGAACCATAAATAACTTTTCTTCATACTAACTTTATCACCTTCAAATGCAACTCTCCATCTCATGAGCTGTGTTATGCGTGCTATCCACAACAAGTTTCAGCGGTTAATTTTAGGATATGTTAGTTGCATGTGGTGTCATTCTAATATCAAGTGATTGATGCTTAATTTGTTTTCATTACTGTGATGGTTGGAACTAGATTTCCTTCAATGGCATCGAAGATGTAGTTGCTTGAAGAAGGAGACTTGGGCTACAGAACAAAGAGGGGAGTGATTGATTTAGATTTTGCGTGCACCAAATTTTGTTACTAATCTGCAGCAGTGTAGTAGCCGACATATTTTCTCACTTTCTTCTTCTAATATATGCTTTTTCACCAGATTTTGCAAGTAATCTGCACCAGATTTTGTAAGTAAACTGTGAACCCTTAACCTGCCATGATAACTATATATATTCATGGTGCATATATACGGTCAGATGCCTGGTTCATGTGATGCCATTAATATCACAGGAAAATCATATCAGGCAGTATTGCAGACCCAGCATCACTGAAGCAAAAGGAAATAAAAAAGATGGACATGCCAATGAAAGTGCCTACGATTTTATGATAAGCATAATGAAAGAAGTTGGACGAGACTGGGATATCGACTATGAATTGTACATTGGGTTTACCGTTGACCTTCCGGTTATTGGAAATTTCACGCTTCCTGTGACTAAGAAAGGACAGATGAAGCTACCGGTTATTGAAAATTTCAAAGTGATGTGGAGTAGAATTAGTAGATAGTGTGGATTCTGAGTGAAAACGTAAAATATGTAATGTAGAAGAAAAGTGATAGTGGATGAGTGGATTTGTGCGTCCTTAGATCAAGGAAAAAATGGGATCATTACTGAATTAAAAAAAATGATTTATTAAAACTAAGAATTAGTTCGGTTTTTGATAACTTCAAATATTATCACATGGATCAGTGAATTTGACCGTAAGATTTTGAAATAGGATAATTATCTCAACGGTTATAAATTAAATTAATTTAAACACCAATCAGTGACTGAAGTAAGGACTGATGTTTGGTCTTAAGTATCTTTAGAATTCTGCAGCTGATTTGAAACTAAAATTCAGTCATTAATTTCAAATATTAAAGACTGATTTTTTCAGTTTCTAATTTGTCTTTAATTACGGACTAAAATTGTTCAGTTTCTAATTCGTAGTCTCTAGCTGGATGTTTTTTGGTAGTGCTAGTGGTTCGGTGCTTCTATCAACTGTATGAAATGGTTTTTTGACCATTTTTGCTTCTATGCATGTCTCACATTTGTAGTTTTTATCTAGTTGGAATTTTGAAATTAATCCCAAGTTTGATAGTTTTTCATTTTTCGGAAATTTATGTGTCCTAATCTATCATGCCGTAGTAAAATTTCATGCTCAAGCAAATAAGAAACTTCAATTTTGTTAATAGCATAATTAGAATACATAGTTTTATTGCCGACAACGACTACATTTGCCTTAAATAGGCCATCACATAAATATCCCCTTCCTATATACATTCCAGCTTTGAACAAAACCATCTTGTCATACTCGAAGACCATTTTGAATCCTTTCTTTGATAGCACTGGACCAGAGATGAGATTCTTGCGTATGTCTGGAATGTGGAGCACGTCATTCAACTTGACAGTTTTTCCAGAAGTAAACTTGAGGATTACTGTGCCACTGCCTTCGATCATGGAAACTGCAGAATTACCCATGTAGAGTTTTTCTTCCTGATCGAATTTCTGGTATGTAGAAAACATGGATTTATGAAAGCAAACATGACAAGTAGCGCCTGTGTCCACCCACCATTGGTTAGGGTTCTGAACCAAATAAATTCAGATATAACTGCTAAAATATTAGACTCATCTACTTCCATGTTATCCACCATATTTGCCTTTGACTTGCATTCCTTCTTGTGTCTGCAATCTCTAGTGGCGTGTCCTACTTTTCCACAAACCCAACACTCGCCATTAAACTTCTTGGTTCGTTTGTTGTCTTTGGGTTTGTTTTTAGGCGCTTTTCTCTTCTGCGGGAATTTCTTCTTATTGTTTTTCTTGAAATGCCCTTTGTTCTTTGACTCTTCTTCCACAAATGCCTCTTCGATTTGTTTTGTCACTCCGTGGTTATCAGCCTCAATTTTTAGTCTGACAATAAGATCTTCTAAGGAAATCTCTTTTTTCTTATGTTTCAGATAATTACGGTAGTCTTTCCAGGATGGTGGTAATTTCCCTGTTATCGCTTCAACAAGGAAGGATTCTTCAACTTTATGTCCTTCTGGTTCAAGTTCATGAATTATGAGTTGGAGTTCTTGCACTTGACTAGTTACGGATTTGGAGTCAACCATTTTGTATTCCATAAACTTATCTACGATGAACTTCTTCAAACTAACATTTTGCATTTTGTATTTATGTGAAAGTGCAGTCCATAAGGATTTTGCTGTCTGGTGTGGCTGATATACTTTATATAGTACTTTATCCGGACAACTCAGAATGTAGTTTTGGCACAGAAAGTCGCTTCCATGAGTCAATTCCGAGAAAAACAGCTGCATCCTTTTTTCTAGTTTGTCCGTCTTTAGCCTTTGGTTCATCCTCCTCGATGCACTTCTGCAGCCCTAGCGTGGTGAGATAAAACAACATTTGATTTTGCCATGTTATGAAGTCATCATCATCTTCTTTGAACGGATCAGATCTGTTGTGAGTAGTAGCCTTTGTTGATAGTTCAACGGTTGCCATCTCTGTTTTAGTGAAAAAAGGAAAGTCTTAAGATGTTATACGTCTAGTATACCAAAACAGAGACTAATCAATAATAAACTCGTCTCACAAGTTTACAAATCAGATTTCCACTACTTTGGAATTCTGTATTAGCTATTTTTAACAATAAGTATGTTCTAATTAATCACAACAACAAACTAACAACTATAGTAATAATAACTATAGCGATAAATCAAACGTTATACTATTTAAAGAAATAGTACAACGTAGAAACGAAAATGATATATATATATATATATATATATATAAATCAACTAGAAATCTAACCGGTTGAAGAAGCAAATTTCGTTTGAGGCTTGTTGTAACAATTTCCTTAAGATTTTATTCAAAGTCTCCTAAGATACAACAGACGTAAGCTGCTCGAGATCGTGATGTGTATGATCTTCTGTGTGATAGGATTGATTATGATTTTAAGAAATGAAGATAAAGAAGAGATAATTCGGTTTTAAAATTGAGTGAGAAAAGTGATCTGGTTTCCTCCTTATTTATAGCCGAATTCCCAATAGCTACACCCGTTGAGAAAAGTAGCATCCCTTCATTTACAACGCCAAAAAGTGTTACTGTTCGCAACTGTCGCGTCCGTTCGTTTGCAACGGTTCAGAACTGTTTTTGTTTGCAACAGTCGCGTCTCTTCATTTGCAACGGCAAAAAAACTGTCGCGGTTTGCAACTGTCGCGTCTCTTCATTTGCAATGGCTTAGAACTGTTGTTGTTTGCAACAGTCGCTTCTCTTCATTTGCAACGGTCACAACCGTTAGAAAATCCGTATCTATTTAAACACACTTCTGTTTTAAAATCAGTCCATTTTTAGGTAGCAAAAATATATGACACAGCCCAATCTTATTGGACCCGCACCCACCCCGCCCCGGACCGGTTCGGTCGGTCGGACGGGCGGGCGGCGGCACGCGCGCGTGTTAGTCCATGGCCATATAGGTCCTCCCCCTCGCACAAAATTACCTGACCATAAGGGTCAATATAAGGATTGAGAGTATACTATATAAACAAGAAAATAGACTTATTTTTGGTGATGTGGGATATATTTCATTCACTATTTTTGAGAATTCTAACAAATAGTTGGGATGAAGTATTGATCTCGATTTCCTATCCATTTGATGAAATGCGCCTCCCACTGTATGCTGTATAGATGCTTGATGAAATGTCTGGGTGTAACAACTCCCCTCCCCTTTACAAAGAGACCTTGTCTCAAGGTCTAAAGTGGGAAACTTCTTAATAATATCCTAGTAATCTTCCCAAATTTCTTCGGATAGTGGTTTATTCTTCCACTTTATTAAAACTTGAACCACTGCCTTGTTATCTCTGGGTATCATTCTTCGATCAACAATATGTTCCAGTTCATCAATTAATGTCTCTTTGTAGGAAGGTGCATCTTACTGAATAATAATATATGGTCATATACCCACTTGGTATTCTTACACATAAAAAAATTAAAAAACTACAAAAAAATCAATGAATAATAATAGTTTTGTACATATGGTAAGCATTTATAAATTGTATCGAATAAAAAGATACGCGTTTATGTAGATGTATATTGTACACATAATTGAAAAGTGGGGTGCTCCTTCGACTTGTTGGATTGGGACCCGACGTTAGTCAATAGCATGGGATGTAATGGTGGTTCTCAGGTAGTTGAATGGGTTCAGGGTGAAGGCAGTTTCAAACCAGAAGAAGGTGGTGAGTTTCAGGAGATGAAAGAAAGATGGTGAAACAAGAAATATTGCTAGCAAAAGAGGAGTGCACACAAGTATAATCAAATCTGGTAACTGTCTTATTATTTCTCAAAATCTGATTTGTACATACATTTACTGATTATATATATAGACACATACATAGAGTATCCAAGTGAGACTAAATCAACCTAGCTGTTACATATTCCAGCCCAGAATAATTTTATCATATCACAGTGAATTAGATGATTAACACTAGCTTAAATGCTAAAATCATATATCCGGACTGTGCACGTGCACATATGCACAACATGCATAACATCAGATCCCATCTTCTATCTTCGATCCAACATTACTACTAGCTTCTTCTTGTATCCGAGTCTTCACTAAATCTTTAGTAGCCATTTCATTGATTCCAAATTGTTGGGATGAAGTATTGATCTCATTTTCCTTATCTGTTTGATGAAATGTGTCTCCCATTGTATGCTGAATACATGTTCAATGAAATGTCTGGGTGTAATACCACAACCAGGATCGAAGTCTGATACCATGAGAGACAGAAAGTATTAGTGGCGATGTATGGGATTGGCGACGTGATGGATGCGAAGATCTAGTAGTGTGCAAGGTCATATTTTCTCTTTTTATTTTTACCTTTTATTATTATTTTTTGGAAAGTTATAATGAAATCTGGGATTGGAGTAAGGTTGTGGAGGTGGCATGAATTTGACAAGATCCTTAGGTGATGGCAATACGGGTTTGGATGTGGGTCTGGGAAGATAGGTGGCATGAAGGGTGCAAATGTAAAATACGAAAGAAAGGATTGATTTGGTGAAACTAAGCTTACGAGTTATGAATTCAAACTTTAAATTTAAAAAAAAAATATCAAAACACTTAGCGTAAATTAAACCACAAAATTTGTAAGAAAATTATGCTTTCATACCATACTAGCACAATCATACAAAGATGAAGAGACCGACTGTTCGGCTGCATAATTTCAAAAAATAATGCTTATTACCCAATTTTATTAATTTCAATTAAATACGAAATGATAATATGCTAGAAAAAATAGAAGTCTGAATTTAATTTCGAAATTAAAAAAAAAGAATTTTAAATTTGGATATTGAAATTAAAATTAGAATTTTTAATTCAGAAATTCAAAATTCAATATTTCGATTTAAACTTACAAATTGAAAATCATATTTCAAATTTGAATTGGAAAATTAAAGAAAATTAAATTTACAAGATTTGAATTTTGAAATGACATTTTGTACTTTTAAATGACAAATTTTGTATTTGAAATCCATGTTTAAAATTTTGATTTGCTTTAACAATATTTTAATTTTTTTAAAAGGAAAATTGTTCGATTAATAAACCTTCTTCGAAAAAGGTGAAAAACTATATGAAATTTGAAATTCTGAAAATTCTTTTTTACGAATTCTAAAATTTTGAGTTTTTAAATTTGAATTCTGAATTTGAAAGTTTGTAAACTTGAATATCTGAACATTATTACTTTAAAATTTTGAATTTGAAATTTGAATTTCAAAAGTGTGAATTTTGAATTTTGAATTTGAAGCTATCAAATAAAATGAATATTTGAATTTTTTCTTTGAACTATAAACTATAAATTTTATTTTTGCATCTGAAAAGTTTAATTTTGAATTTGAGAATGTATAAATCTAAAACTGAAAATTTGAATTTTAAATGTTTGAGTTTTGAAGTAAAAGTATTTAAGTATGTGGATTTGAAAGCTTATGAAAATAATAAAAACTTTTTGAAAAGAAAACCCATTATCATTTAAATACCATAATAGTTATGATATAACTGGTCAAGATATTTGTGGAGAAAATTAAGTAATTATTGGAGAGATTTATGGAGACATGTTCAAAAAATATTTCAATGTTCCTTGTTTTCCTATGATAAGAGTAATGTTGGAAAAAATTCCACGATTCACCCTAATGCAAAATTTACAATAGGAACGTGTTGATGGTGTGGTAGAACAAACAAAAGACTAATATCCCAAAACACAACTGTTAATTTGATTTTTCATCATAAACTGACACTCCAAAGTTTGAAAGCTATATCCGGAGTCAGTAAAATAAAAGTAATATTCAGCAGATGGCAAAGTGACCGGGCCGAAAATAATGTAGAAATAGGTATCGAACAACAATGAACATAAAGGAATTATAGTAGTTCGGGAAGAAATTCATGTTAGAACCTTAGTTTTGATGATGACAATGAAATATAGTCTATTGACTCTGTATTAAAGAAATCAACATATGAATTTGTGATAATTAAAGCTGAAGAAATGGAGTTTTATATCTAAAGATAAGAGCTTTATGAAGAATGGGGTCAAACTAATATCAAAGTGGAGTTAACAAATTATCATTGACATGCATCAACACAAGAAGCGGAGCTTAAAAGACAATATATGTAGAGTGTGTTATGGTGTAGTCATGCATCGAGTCCTTTTAGTAGAAATTTGTTAAAACCACTCAAACGATCTTCACTCTACTTGAAACTTGACCATCACCTCTGTTACATATCCAAGTACATCTATGATTTTTTTCCAGGTTTTTTTAGAGGCTCGAGTAATCGGGAAAAACAACAGTAGCTAAGGCAGTTTCTACCTAGGTTTATTAGGCCTGAAACAGTTCTACCGGTCGACTAGTGGAACCTGATTGGTCGACCAGTCATGGCGTTTCCTTCCCAATAACTCGCGACAGAAATAAATTGTTTTGTTTATCGTTGTTTCTTTACAGTCGCATCCCTTCATCTTCAAAGCATCGTAACCCATTGTTAATGGCTGCAAACTCATTAGTAGAAACTCCTAATCCAATCCCCTCGTCTCTTTATATAGCAAAGTGGTTCCACTCTCAAATTATAATTTCTGATTACTGAATATTTTATCCCCGATTTTCTGATTTCTAAACAGCGATTATTCTGGAACCCTAGCATTCATTCTGTGCATTTAGTTCCATATCATTCAATTCAATTTACAATCCTAAACCCTGGCCATTCATCCCTTGATCGTTAAACTAGTTATAGGATTATTATATGAGTTAGAATGACAAAACCAGTGTATGAAGACAGAACACTTGTCGAAGATACTTTTCTATTTACAAGAAAAGTCAGTCCTAAGAGGTGCTCAGGTGGTCAGTTTGTAAACCTATTCCTCGGGATCAAGTGAGGGCTTTGCTATAGAATTCCTAAGATGTGCTTAAGGAATGGAAGTAGGAGAGGTGCTCCGAACTAGTATAAATCTCGTTTTGCGTACTTATAACTCTGCTAATTATATTTCTGTTATACTACAAGTTAAGTTAGCCATAATATTACTATACCATCCACTAGTCACTTTCGTTTGTTATCAGAGCAAGGATTTTCAAAATTGCAACACCATTTTGAATATCATTATGGCAAACATGAGTTATAACACATTTCAAGAAGTACAATCCACTGCACGTCTTCCATTTTTTACTGGTTCTAATTATATATACTGGGCTACACATATGAAAGTTTTTATGGAATCAAGTAGCCTTGATATCTAGCTAACTTCTCACTCTCAGTATGTAGCACTTACTACTGAAATGTATTCGAACTGGACCAGCCCACAACAGAAGATATAGGTGAAATTCAATTTTTTTTACCCTATTTGCTCTATATTGGACCTATAAAGTCTAATTTATTTACAACATTTCTAAATTTAGTTTAAATAAAATCATGTATTTTATTTAAATTTATAAATCGTAGTATGAAGTTTATTTGATTTAGTTTGACTTAATATATATAATATACACATGTATCATATACATATGTATATGTGTATGCATGTGTAACATAATATTCCATGCAAGGTATAACATGCCCGTATATAGATGCTAGGATTTACATTGTAGCAGACATATTGGCTCATTCCATATTTATTGTATGTTGTCCAAATGGTGCATACACTTATAGTTATAAATATCTAAATATATACAAGAATATATAAATATGTTTACTATGTAAAATTATTATAGAAATATGTATGTATGTATGTATGTATATGCGTGTGTTTATTTTATCATAAATAATAATTAAATAAATATATATGTATATGTAGATAAAATTATATATTTATAAAAAAATTATTTTTCTCATTTATACGTACATATATACGAATTAAAATAAAGTAATTATATAACTATAAATATATGTATATATATGGTGTATGTATATAATTATAAATATAATAATTAAATACAAGTTTATATTATAATAAATTATATATATATATATAACTTGAATTTTTTATTTTATTTTTCAGTTCAAAAATATTGTAGATTTGAAGTTGTTATGATTTCGATATATTAATATACAAATATATATATGAATTAATAAATTAATTTGTCATTAATTAAATAGTATAAAAGAATTTTATATTAAAATTTCGAATTTCGAATTTTTGTAAAATCTAGAATGATATATTATATGTTGCCAAAAAATTTCAATTTTTTTTTAATAAATAAGTATTTTTAATTAATTAATTACTAAAACAAACGATTTTAATTTAATTATTAAAAATATAACGTCGAAAAGACAAATTCTGAAATTTTTTTTAAAGCTTTTGACATGATGAAATAATTTTAAAAAATATAAAATTAATTTTTTGAAACATTATTTATTTTGTATGAATTTGTTAACTCTTATAGTAATTAACTAATAATATAAAATATCTAATAATAGCCAAAATTCATTTTTCGGCTGAAAAATTTATAATTGACATAAAATATATTAGAAAAATATTAGGTCAATTTTATATAGTATATGCAAATATGTGTGCATTGATATAAATTAATTATATGCATTTATAATATATATATATATATTATTAATTAATATAATATTACAATAAAATGCTTTTATTAAAATAGATCATCAAAATATTGATAAAAATGAATGTGTATTAGAATAATATATAAATGCACACAACTAATCGTTATTGTGCCAACAACATTACCTATAGAAATCTCACTTAACTAATTAAAAATAATAACACACACACACAGATATATATAAACAGATGTATGTTATTAATAAAATATAATAGCATAATCATTTATCATATATGTAAATGCATTATTACGTACAACAAATACCCTTATGTCCATGTTGAAATGGTAAGTTCTTTTCCTTTGAAATTCCTTGATTCGTCAGATTACTAGTATAGAATCACTGACCTTCTCGTTATCAAATAGTCTTGAATTTAAATCAAATTTGATTTGAGAATTTAGGGTTATTTGAGTAGTTGTATTCGGCCAGGAAGAAGGTGAAAGAGGTGGGCAAAGAAAGTCTTTTTTCAATTAGGGTTAGAGGTATTTAAATAGTGGATGGAAGAGAGAATATTTGGGGTGGATGTTCGGTTTAATATGGTTTGAAGCTCAAACCGCTTATGCACCGCTTCAAACAGTTAATCAAAAATACAAACCATTATACTAATTTTTTAACGGTTCGGTTTCAATCCAGTTTAACATAATATGGTCCGGTATTGGTCCGGTCTGGTTTAAACCCATATTAAACATGAAATAAGAGAATTACTTCCATCAACAACCAATTTACGAAGGCAACTATGTGATGCTTTTACACTTAAAGGTTAAAACATACAATATTACACTAAAATGAAAGGTTAGTTTTTAATCGTATGAATATTTCAATTTGACATTTAGTACAACTCAGATTTTTTTTAGTAGATTAGCCAATCATCAAGGTTAATCAATGCATAATCATTAAGTAAAATGACTAGAATAGGATTATAATTAGCATTTATCAAAAAATGAGATGAAAAATATTATACTAAAACTATAAATTCTTTCTTTATGACAACATTTATTTATTAATATAAGCTGAAAATAGAATATACATCGTTAGAATATAAAATGAGATAGCAGTTACTTATATTTTTATCATAAGGTTACTAGTGTAGGTATTCGGTTCGGTTCGGTTTAATATGGTCGGTTCACTCATCCAAACCGCAACCGAACCGTAACGATGCGGGTCGGTCTATTTGGGGTATTTGCTTTGGTTAGAAGATTCGGTGCGGGTTTTCGCACCATTTTTGCGGTCTGGTACGGGTGGTTTCCATATAGCGGTTTTATGCCCACCTCTAGTGAATATAATGGATCACATCTCATACGAGTTCTTCCTCAATCTAAGCCATTCAAAATCCAACATCTAAACCCTAATTTGAGCTGCCCCATAGCCTCATTACAGTCAAAATTTCCAACCCTATAATGGGCCTTAAAACCATTTTAAGCCCAAATAAATATGGTATAATTAAATCTAATTTAATTGCTTATCGATATTGTATATCGATCGATATATTTATAACTATTATAATTATATTCAACAATATTTATTCCTCAATAATATTCTAATTTTATAATTAATATTTCATAAATATTAATTAATTTAGTTAATTCATAATAATTATAAACTAATTAAATCATTTGGTCTAAAAAGAATTCAACATTTCGATGGTGTGACTCTCGGGTGTAAATTTGATCAGCATTTAACATCGAACTATTCGAATGTTAACGTTCACACGCCACTTAATAGGCGATGTGACATTTTGACCCAATTTATCGCTTACTTAGTTTCGATAAAATCCAATTTCACCTTATTAAGCGTTACCCGTTTGTGATATTTATTTACACCAATTCTCTTCATCAAAACAATATCACTTTGGACTTATAGAATTTGGTAATGGTCAAAATTCTAATATCATCTCTATTCAACTCTATAGTCCAAACACAAAAGTTCTTGGTTTAGTAATAACAATTATTATTAACCAAAATGCTCTGACCAAAGACTTTAACCTTGAGTTGACCTGAGTTTACTGTGATACTAACCCCATATAAATAATGAGTTGACTCCTCTCTTGAATAATACTTCACTTCCAATACTTCTACTTGACCTAATCATAGTCACTCGATGGATGCCATGTCATGATTTGACTATAATCAAAGAAGAGCTTTCATATTGAAGATCCACATTATTCTCAAATCGAGAGAACCATGTAAATCAGTTACATCGATATTTTCTATTTGACCTTAGTTATATTAACCAACAAAAAACTATCGAGTGAGTTATTCCATAGTTATCATATAACTATCAGTATGTAATCCCTAGGTGCCCCAAGAAGCCATGAGTAATACACTGCCCAATATTTGGAGAGCGTTATGTACGCTAGTCTCAACGAATACATCCATATCCGGTCTCGATACATCTTGACTAGGAACATTTAAAATGGTATATTTGTTATTATTGTGATAAATTACTCAGGGTTACAACACTTTGTAACTACTATCACAAAACATACCATTTATGGATTTTCTATTAAAGACACCTTTAATTAAATTAATTAATTAATCAATATAACAACATTATATCAAGTATATAGTAGAAAGAAAATATCTTTGATTTCGAACAAGATTGGTTATTGAGTTAGATATATGTAACAAATTACATAATTGTCCCTAGGGCATACTCCTAACTATCATAATGAGTACCTAGACAGGTGCTCAAAGACCACTGCTTCCAATAATGTTAAAGCAACAAATGTTTTATATTGCTTATTAGATAAAAATAAACTTTCAAGAATTATGATGTATAAAACTACTTATGATATTTGGCAAATGCTACAAGTCACTCATGAAGGTACAACAAAAGTTAAATAGACCAAGGTTAGTTTATTAAATAATCGGTTTCAATCTTTCAAAATAAAACCTAATGAGAGCATTTTAGATATGTATTCTAGGTTTCAAACTATACAACATAATCTTATGGCACTAAGAACTACTTCTACTGATTTTGACTTAGTATCTCGTATTTTAAATTCTTTAACTGACGAAAGGGAAAGAAAAGTACTTGCTATAGAAGATGCTAATGATTTTTCTGCATTTAAGTAGAAGAATTAATTGGTAACTTAATTCTTATGAAGCTAACCTACAAGTTAGAAATAGCTAACTCAAGAAAACGTAGTATTGTATTTCAAGTTATCAATGATGATGATTTGAAGCTTGACAAAGAAGATGTAGCGTTTTTCATGAAGAATACAACAAATTCAAAAAATTGAATAAGATGGTTCTAAAGCAAAAGTCTGACAACTCAAATGATACATCCACTTTCAAATGCTACGGTTGTGACAAATTTGGACATATGAAGAAAGATTGTTCCGAGCTAAATAAAGATAAGAAAGGCTTCAAAAAGAAATTTAGAAATGAAAAGAATTCAAAACGAAGAAAAATTGTTTTCCAATTGAATTGGAATGATTCATCTTCAAGCGAAAGTGGTAGCGATGGTGACAGTGATGGAGAGCAAGCTTATGTATGGTTTATGACCACTAAAGATGAGGTACTATAATATAATAAGGAGAAACAAATTCTCAACAGTGCATGCTCTAAGCACATGATTGGAAACGTAAAGATGCTAATGAATATATCATACATGGATGGCCAAACAACCACCTTTGGAGATAACTCAAAAGGCTATGTTATTGGGAAAGGAAATGTATCTTCTGTTGGTGTATCTAACTCTCAGTTAAACACTAATGTTTATTTGGTAGAGAATTTAAAATATAACATTTTAAGTATTTGTCAATTATGCCATAAAGGTTTTAAAATAACTTTTGAAAAAAATAAGTGTAATACCTTTGATGATAATAATAATAAATAAATTTTTGAAGGAATAAGAAATTGTAATATTTATATTTTGAACATGAAAATAAGACATAATAACGATATATGTTTAGTCATTAATATTAGGGACCCCTATATTTGGCATAAAGATTTTTCATGTTAATTTTAGTAATATACATAAATTAACAAAAAATGATATTGTAGGAGGTTTATTAAAAATAAATTTTAAAGTTAATAATTTATGTGATGCTTGTTAGAAAGGAAAACTTAAAAAGTCATATTTTAAAGCTAAAACTGAGATTTCTACAAAACAACCTATTTGGTCCTATGCAAATAAGATCAATAAATCACAACGAATATGTTTTTGTTATCGTTGACGATTTTTCACGATATACATGGACTTTCTTTATGAAACATAAAAATAACACTTTTGAATTTTTAAAATTTTTGCAAAACGAATATAGAACTTAAAAGATTTAAAAACTAAGAGTATTAGAAGTGACCATGGTGGTGAATTTGAAAAAAAATTCTTTCAAAAAATTTTCAATAAAAAGGGTATAGGTCACCACTTTTCTTTTCCTAGAACGCTACAACAAAATGGTGTTGTAGAAATTAAAAATTGTACTCTACTGGAATGTGCTAGAACACTTTTAAGAAGTAGTAATCTATCATAGTACTTTTAGGCTGAGGCAGTTGCTACAGCTTGTTATGTTCTAAGTCATGTTTCTTTAAGACCATTAATGAAAAACACCCCTTATGAACTGCTTTTTGAAAGAAAACCCAAAGAATCGTATTTTAATTTTTTTGGCTCTAAATACTTTATTTTAAACACTAAAGATCCTCTTGGGAAGTTTGATCCGAAAGACGACAAAGGAATCTTTGTTAGATATATGGAACAAAGTAAAGAATATAAAGTATTTAATAAAAGATCTAAGATAATTGAGGAAACATTACATGTATCTTTTGATGAAAACTTTAATATTAATACTGATGATGATGAAAACACTGAAATTATAAAACCATCAGTATTACCTACTTTAAATGAACAACAAGTTGAATCTATTAATCCAGATAATAATGATTTAAAATCACCACCTAAATTATTAAACGATCACCCATTAGATAATGTAATTGGTGACATTAATACAAAAGTTGCTGCACAAAGACAATTAACTCAAACAAGGCATGTTTCTTTCATATCTAACATTGAACCAAAGAATTATAAGAAGCTGCTACAGACGATTATTGGATTTTAACAGTGCAAGAAGAACTAAATCAATTTGAATGGAATGATGTTTGAGAATTGGTTCCAAGACCAAATGATCAAATAATCATTGAAACAAAATGGGTTTGTAAAAATGAAGTTGACGAAAAGGGAAATATAATCCAAAATAAAGCTAGGCTAGTTGCACATGGTTATAATCAAGAAGCAGGAATAAACTATGAAGAAATGTTTGCTCCTATAGCTATACTAGAAGCAATACGTATCTTATTTGCATTCTCTTGTCATCATAAGTTTAAATTATATCAAATGAACGTTAAGTGAATTTTGTTAACCATAAAATGTAAATGAAGATAAAGAAAGCACTTCAGAGACCTTCTACATAGATAAAGAGTATCAAAAAAATTTACCTTTCGATGACACCGAAAGGATTGTATGACACCGGAGAAGAAGAAGCACATGGTAGCTTCAGGGTAGAGCTTTTGCAGACACGAAAGAGTAAACTACAAAAGCGAAGCAAAACAACTTGATATAAAACTGTTGAGTATCTCCTGGACCAAACAGGAAAATGGTTACAAGGCCGCTTAACGTAACGCAATGACTAATGATAATAAGATCGGCCTAAATCTTTTTGATAGGAATGAAGGAATGCGGGTGACAAGTTTGCTGCAGATCCGAGCCCTTCGGAGCAGGCAAAGGGTTTCATCTTTCGTCATTCAAACAGACGTCTTCCGAGAAGGGTAGAAAGGATAAGGCAAGAACATGCGACTCAATTGACAACCCTTTCGAAGCATAATAAGCCTTTCGGAACAGTTAAGGTACATATCTGACACCTTTCGATGGTATCGAAAGGTTTAAGCAAAGGCAGCATCCATAATTCAACAGAAGACCACCTTCCGATAACATTCATAAAGAGCGTAGCACTCGGTGGTAATCGAGTAAAGAAGCAACCCTCCGACAAGGTCGAAGGGTTCACAATACCTTATAGGAAACCAACCCTACGGGAGAGACGAGAAGTCCATGAATACATTGGGAAATATAAACCCTTCAGCAGCTGCCAACAGTTCATGATGATGTACAATAAACACACCTTCCGTCAAGAACGAAAGGCTTAAAACCGTGTATAAGAAGCAACCTACCGCCGAGACCGAAAGGTTTACAACAGTATATAAGAAGCAACCTTCCGTCCCCGATGAAGGCATAAGGCCGGAAGGAGGGTCGCCTGCATCTATAAATAAGACCCCAAAGGTCCAGATTCAGGATCTAATTTTTCTTCTCACTCTTTTACCCATCAATCACTATTGCTCCCACTTATTACTTTGTAACCCTAATTTAGAAATCAAATTGGGGGCTACCTTCTTAAATTTTGTATCAAATTCCATTATGAGGAAATAAAGAGAATTGTGGCTTGTGATCAACTCGGAAATTTGGGATAATCATGATTAGGCGTTAATTCAATATTAATGGCTAATCATTTTGATTCATTTCTTATATTCTTTGTTTATTTCGAGAATATGTCATGAGACGCTTTCATAAGTTCCTGTAACAACCCGCATATTTATCGATTTTATATTTAAATATTTTATCGTTAATCGGATTTTGGTCCGAAAAGATACTTTTTGCATAAGGTCAAATTAGGACTTGAGACCACTCCCATTGAGTTCAAAATGACGTTTGCGATCTTTTTGAGTGTAAACTTTGATATGTTGGGAGATAGTGAAATTTTCGACACTTTTTCCCGCCTTTGACTTTGGTTTGGACTACACCTTCTTTAGTTCAGCCCAACCCTCTTCCTCACTTGATAAAAACACTTCAAGCTTTGTCAAAAATGGTGGTGGGAAAGGGAAATTAAAACTCCAAGCTCAATTCAATTTCAAACCCGACATTCAACTCCAAATTCAAGAAGAAGATAGTGGATTCAAGCTTTGGATTGCTTCTACTTGCTTTCAATCTCCATCTTCATTCATTTTAGTGAAAAGGTGAGATTTTTAATCTCACATCTTGCCTATATATGTCATTGGGCTGTAGGGAATGATCCCCTATTGCATTTGTATGAATATCTGCATTTGGTTTGGATTGGATTGGTGAAAAACTTCAATTTTTGGTGTTTTGATGATTTTCTGGCACTAGGTCGTTCTGGCCTTCGCTAGGTCGTACGCGGGTTAAGTCTTTAGGTCGCTGCATTGAAAAGTCACATAGGGATAGGTCGTTCCAACCTTAAGAATTCGCTCTGGAATCACTAGGTCGCGCGGCGCTAAGTCGTAGGTCGCTTCCGACCTACTATGTCTCGGCTTAGGTCGTTCGTGTGTTAACTCATAGGTCGTTCGATCATTCCCTCTAAGTCGGCCAGTATAACCTGTTAGGTCGTTGGACCTTACTTCCTTTAAGTCGCTCGACTCTGTTAAGTCGTAGGTCGTTAGCTCGAACCCATTAGGTCGTTCGAGTTAGGTCGGCCAGTATATCTCTTAGGTCATCTCCGACCTAATCTCCAGTTAAGTCGTTCGACCCACTAGGTCTTTCGAGTTAGGTCGTTGGACCATTTACGTTAGGTCGTGATTTTGTTAAGTCGGTTGACCTTTTGCCGCTCACCTCTGTACTTCGTTAGGTCGCGTGAAATTCCTAGGTCGCCAGGACTTAGGTCGTAGGTCGTTCGTTTAGGTCGTTTGATCTTAGGTCGCTTGGTGTGCTTCTGTTAGGTCGCTCGACCACAACCCACTAAGTCGTAGGTCGCCTCCGACCTTACCCTTAGGTCGTATGACCTGTCATTCGCTAGGTCGCGATTTCCTTAGGTCGTTAGCCTTATATATATCCCTTAGGTTGCTCGACCTGTCTTCCACTTAGGTCGTTTGGCTTCACGAGGTCGCTTGTCTTCACTAGGTCGTACCGTTTTGGTCGGGGCGCTACCCCGCACCCCGCACCCCGCCGGGGTCGCTGCCCCCTGGACCCCTGCGACCTGACCGGGCAGGTCGAACACCGTAGCAGGGGCGTTGCCCCCGCACCCCCACCTAGGGGGTTGCCACCACCTTGGACCCCCCTCCGTAGGGGATCTTATCTGAAAAACATTCAACAGAACTTCCTACATTGATGGTTTTGGGAATTGATTTCTTTGGATTTTTCTCACGTCTTCGAATGTGAATTTATGTGAATCGATTTATTTCAACAATCGTTTTGTGACTTGTCACTTTAAAGATATGAAGGTTTCAATACTAGTAGTAAATATCAAAACTCTTTCATCAAATCGATTTCAACACTATTTTAAATATCAAAAGTTCATTTTCTCAACCGATTTCCAATCTACTAATATATACAAGCTTTTACTTCACTCGGATGAGAAATCGACTTAAACGACTTAGTAAAACGAGTGGTATGAAATGCTTGTGTTCACTTCATCGGTTAACTCTTGGACTTGTTCGATTGAGCCCTTTTTGTGACAATTTTCTATTGAAGATTTACAGCTTGTTCGTAAATATTTAAGTTAAGCAAGTGGTTATGGGACATGAAGCTAAACTCATATATTTACTAGCTTGGTGTGATTGACACTTCCTTATGATCATGACGATCATTTTTGTTATTTAGACTAGCGATTGAGCGATGTCTCTTTGTCTGCGAGGGAGACTAGACCCCGCTTTTGTGATGTTTCGCCATCACTTATATGGGGTAGCACCCCATGGTCTTCGGGCCATTTCTGTGTGGAAATTTAATGGATAGCTTCCATGAGATAGCTTCTCATTCATGTGTTTACGCGTAGGTGAGTTTTCATGCTCCCATTCATGTGTTAGGCCTCCCCCTTTTTATGTGTTTTGCTGGATTTCTGGTGATGATTTCTGGAATTTGTGCTTCACCAATTTTCATGATTTTCATTGAAATGATATCAGTTTTTGTGCATTGGTGAATTTATGTGTTATTGACTTGTTATGAATACAAGTTTGGGGTATGATACCCTATTTCATCTTTGAGAAGATTCTTGTGATATTGATTGATCTTTTGTTGATTATCATTTACATACTGATAGTAGTATGCCGTTATGGTTGTTACATGTTCATGCCATATTATTTATCCTATACCTTATCATCTGATATTTATAGCTAGACTGATCCGTTTATTATTTTCTTATAAATAATACTCGGGTCAGACCGAGATGTTACAGGTGCTTCTGCTTGACTTCTCTTCAGGATTATTCTGACTTTTGGCACTACTTAGATTAGTAGTTTTTGGATGTACGCATTTGAGATATAGACTCTAGGTTGTGTACTTATTATTTTGTATAGCACGTGTTGCTATTCTTCTGTATTATCGTGGATCTTTCTGACCACTACTTTGATGTACACTTTCACGTGTTATATACATATTCATATCTTCTTCCGCCTTTGTGATATGGATGTTTGTGACTGATTTATGTTATGATTATTTCTATGTTTTGTTTCCGAAGATTATATATAGCCACCGTGTGATAGCTTTGAGTTTGTATCGGTATGTCGGATTTCCTCCTTAAAAGATATGCATTCTATTCTATCTGACATATCGGTGCTCGCACAAAGAAGTTACATGGATGGTCGCTCCTCAACAGCCTTATTCTCCGCGCTAGTTGACAACATTACACCGTAGTGTTCTTGGCTTGCGTGGGTATAGAGGTGGGGCGTTACAGTTCCATTCTCCTTTACTTGGCGTTAGTCATGAAAAAAGGAGAATTTAACTTGTGAATTAACTATAAATATAAGTCTCATGGCATATTAAATCAACTCTTATTATTATCTAAATATGTTTGGATGATGCATTCTTTTTCAAAAGGTTTTCACATGAAGAATATCTACCCAGGAAGCTGAAAGTGGCAAAAAGGGACAGATGAATATCTCCTTTCGATGATTCCGGAGGGTTCATAAACTTTTGGAAGAGTTCAAAGGAAATGTTAATCGACAGTCAATTACTTTCGGATTCTAAGGGAGAGAGAGTATAATGAAGTGATTAAGTTGAAGGTTGAATAATGAGTATAATTAGGTCAGAAAGTTTAAATGACCTCTTATACCCTCGGGACAAAGCGAAAGGTTTAGTGATTTCCTAACTCTAGACTAGTCGAAGGGTTTGAATGGAACTCTAACCCTTCGACCTTGTTAAAGGTGAACTAATCTCATCTATAGTCTCCACCCAGAATAAATAGACACCCAAAACCTTCTGGCGTTGATCGTTCCTAGTGGTGGTGAAAGCTGATGTTTCAAAACCTTTCGACTTAATCACTTCATTCAGAAATGTGAATACACTCAACCGAAAGGTTGAACCCATATAAGACAACTTTGTGAAAAGCGTGTGAGGTGTTAACAGGAAATCTTGTTAACATTTTTTGCGCTAGAAGGAGGGCTCGAACCTCCGTCCTTGCGGTTAACACGACTTATTGCGGGAATTTAATTTCTTGTAGGAAAATGAGATAAAAAAGACTTCCACTTGTCAGTGAAAGGGGTGAACCTATAACATCACTGGAGGAGAACGTCTCACCATCTTTCAACCTTGGAAATAGGGAGCATAGGCAATCTTCCACCCCAGTTCAACCGACTCCACCTCTAGCTCAGATTCGATTATCACCACAACTGGTTCTGACTCAAAATCTTCAGCCGGAGGAACTCCTTGATAAGATCGCATATCTAGAATTACAAATGGCAGAGATGAAAGATCTCCTGAATGAGGTGCTATCTCATCGATCATCTATGAAAGATCCTACGACGGGAGAAGAGGTTGTCTCACTAAGGAAAAATCTAAAGATCAACATAGGTGTCACAAAGAGAAAAGTTAATATTTCTTCATCTAAGCAGAAAGATCACCTTCCATTAAAGGCCAATTGTCAAGGGAGAGTTCAAGCGAAAGATAAGGATTGTTCCACAAGCTCAACTTCGGATGGATACAAGCCAGGCAAGAGGAACTATTTGAGCTGTGAGGCATACCTCAAAGACGTCGTAGAAAAGGCTGTGAAGGACCTATTAAATGTCAAGTGCAAAAGAACTGAAGATGAAAGAGTAAACTACAACGAAAGGGTTGCTCCTTTCATCGATGAAATCATGTCGGCACCTATACCACCTCATGTAAAGGTACCGACTATGAAATATCATGGGACAACTGATCCAGATGACCATTTAATGGCGTTTGATAGTCAGATGAACTTATACAATGCTTCCAGCGCTGTCAGATGTTGGCTCTTTCCGGTCACACTACAAGGAGCTGCTGCAAAATGGTACCGACAATATCGTAAAAACACGATATATTCCTGGTAACAGTTCTCCTACGAGTTCTTTGCTCAATTTTACATATGTAAGGATCCCTCTATTGACTATACCTTGCTCGCTAACATCAGACAAAACCACGGAGAGCCGTTAGGAGATTAGTTGATGAGATTCAATACTGGGGCGTTGAAGGGCAAAGGAATGAATGATAGAGACAAGCTCATTGCCGTCCACTCGGGGCTTATATTTAACTCTCCTTTTTAGAAGGAGTTGTTCATCCATGGATGCCGGGATCTTCAAGATTTCCATTTCCAAGTTGACAAATTTATTCGGATGGACGAATTGCATTACTCAAAGAAGAAATTTAGTCACAAAAAGGACAACGGTAGGTTCGGCCTAGAAAGGATTCCTAAGAGAGCTAGATGGGGGACACTAATACTAACACAGTGGCGTTAAATCGACCGATTTCCTACATCTATGCAATGACCCAAGATAAGGTCAACTTCCCCACTTCATTCAAAGCCCAAAATTACACTGAATAAAAGAAAAGAGACAAATATTGTGCCTACCATAAGGCAAATGGCCACAAAACGAACGAATGCAAGGTACTGGCTGGAATAATTCAGAAGTTAATCCGAGAAGGGCAGTTGAAAGAGTTCGTGAATAATCCACAACAAACTCTCCCTTCAAATACTGATGCGAGGAAGCCTGATGGCAATGCTGTGAATATAATCGAGGATGAGGACCCATTAATTCTGGGTCCACCTCAAAATAGAATTGATGTTATATACGGAGGACCGCATCCCGCTGGTAGAAGTCAAAATGCTCGGAATAAATACATTCGTGAAGCCAAGAAGGGAGTATTTTCTATAAAAAGAAGAACCACCATTCAAGAGTCCAAAATACAACATCAATATGCACACACCGGTGGTCAATCCATAAGAGCTAAGAAGGGGAATTCATTAACCCCATAATGATCCACTAATGATTACAGCTCAAATAGGATCCTCGGTGGTCACAAAAATCTTGGTTGATACAGGAAGTGCTGCAAATGTTATATTTCATCATGCATTTGAACAAATGGGAATTTCCAAGGATAAGCTTGAGCCTAGCCTCGAACCTATTTTCAGATTCAACGGTAAGGGGACGACTCCACTTGGGCAAGTAAAGCTCCTGGTCCAACTAGGACTCCCCATGCTCTCGAGTTTTTGAAACAATCTTCATGATCATAGATCAACCGTCATTCTACAATGCTTTCTTTGGATGGCCGACGGTGGACAAAGTGGACGCGTTTGTCTCGCCAAAATATCTAATGCTTAAGTTCCTCACTAAAAATGGCTGGGGCACTATCCGAGGTGAGCAATTCGCATCAAGAGAAATGTATTTTGCAACTATAGAGCAATATAATAGGGAGGTCACTTGTTATTTTGATTCTTTCATTAAGGAAAAATAGCCCTGTAACTTCGGGAGAAGGGGTGCCTTCTCACAAAGGGGGTCGCAGTGACCAGTCCCGGGCGGCTGTTTACCAAAAACACAGGTCTCCTCAAAGTCGTAAGACCATGTATGGGGGCTGATGCCTGCCCAGTGCCGGAAGGTCAAGGAAGTTGGTGACCTGATGATAGGGGAGCCGATGATCGAAGCCCCGGTGAACGGCGGTCGTAACTATAATGGTCCTAAGGTAGTGAAATTCCTTGTCGGGTAAGTTCTGACCCGCACGAAAGGCTTAACGCTCTGGGCCATCATTTGAAGCAAGGCAAATATTTGATAAAACTAACAAACGTGTTGCTGCGAGATGTTTTGCAGTGCATGGGAAGAAAAAAAGAGCGGATTCCAACTCGATAGAAGAAAGTGAAATCGCTACATAATTAGACTGTCGGAGAGATGTGGAAAGAGTAAAACCGTTTGAGGAAACCGAGGAAGTTTCGATAGATCCTACAGATTCAACTAAAATAATCATAGTGGGAAGGGGTCTTGAAGGGCACTTAAAGTCAAGATTAACAAGATTTTTGGAAGACAATAAGGATGTCTTTGCTTGGAACCACTCTGATATGGTTGGAATTAGCCCTACGATTATGAGCCATGCCTTGAATATCAATCCAGATGTTCCTCCGGTCAAGCAAAAGAAAAGACAATTCGATAAGGTGAGAACTAACACCTTAAAAGAAGAAGTTAAGAAATTGCAGCAAAATGGGTTCATACAAGAGGTCCTTTATCCTAAGTGGCTAGCAAACCCAGTTCTAATAAAGAAATCTAACGGAAAGTGGCGGACTTGTGTGGACTACACGGATTTAAATAAAGCCTATCCAAAGGATTGTTATCCGCTACGAAGGATAGATCAACGGTCGACTCTACCAATGGACATAAGCTGCTTTCCCTGATGGACGTGTATTCTAAATATAATCAAATCCCTATGTTTAAACCCAATGAAGAGCATACCAGCTTTATTACAGATGAAGGAACCTATTGTTATAAGGTAATGCCATTCGGATTAAAGAATGTTGGGGAAACCTATCAAAGATTGGTTAACCAAATATTAAAAGATCAAATTGGGAGGAACATGGAAGTTTATGTGGATGACATGTTAGTAAAATCCCAAGAAGCGAAAGATCATCTTGAAGATTTGAATGAAATGTTCAAAGTGCTCTGCAAGTACCAAATGAAACTCGACCACCAAAAATGCAACTTTGGAGTCCATTCTAGAAAATTTCTTGGTTATATTGTGAGTGCACAGGGGATTGAGGTGAGCCCAGAGCAAATCAAGGCCATTAAAGATATGGCAGAACCTAAGACGAGTAAGGATGTCATGAGTTTAAATGGGAAGGTGGCTGCATTAAGCAGATTTATATCGAAGGCCACTGATAAGTGCATACCATTCTTTGAGGTGATAAAGAAGAAGAAAAAATTTGAATGGAATGAAGATTTCAAAATGGCATTCCAAGATTTAAAAGTACATTTGGAAAATCCCCCAATCTTGTCTAGTCCTGAAGAAGAGGAGGATTTATTCTTGTATATGGCGATTTCCGAACATGCGGTCAGCTCGGTATTGATTAGAAGTGTAACGACCCGTAAATTTTAACTGTTTTAACTTCGTAATTAGTTGAAATTTTGTGAAATTTTAAACGATAAAATTTTGAAATATAAATTTGATATTTGGAATGCGTCTAGTTAAACATAGCAACTGGTAAATTTTCGTCCGAAAATATGAAAGTTTATTTCGCGCGTAAATTTACTTCAATTTAATCAGTTAAAAAGCGATGAAAATAAAATATTTTCAGAACCTAAATATTTTTACATAGAAAAATTCTAAAACATATTTTGAGCAAATGCCATTTTTCGTTTTTCCAAATTCGGACTTCTTTGGCTCCGTCGATCTTATTTTTCTACGTTTTTCTTGCATTTTCCGCTAGTAGAAAATTCGAATTTTTAGAATTCAATCATACCACTGATATCTGTATACCGATGTGATCGTCCCGTCGTGCTGATCTCTATGGTATATTCGATTGTCAATTTCAGAGTCCGGTGTGCGGTGCTATCTGCATAACGGCTAGCCGTATCGGTTACGTATTTCAGTCTGTTGAGTTTCCTTGCCTTTTATTTTTTTTCCAATGTGTAAACGTATAGCCAACAGTGGTTATTATTTCCCAGAAAATCCAACTCCTGACTTTTGTCATTTCCCAGACCATTGCTATTTCCTTGTTTAATTTATATGTCCATTCAAATTCTTCCATCGGTTAAGACCAAACAGCGGCTCACCTTTGTTATTCCGTGAATTCAGGGTTGTGACTATTGATTGGTGCCTGCCTTTTATATTCCCCTTAATTTTAATTTATTGCTGGTACATTGATTTACCTTTTCCATTGCTAACTTTAGGCCTGTGCATCCTCTCCTAGCCTAAAATATAAACGTGAGTGCTGTCATTTTATTTTTGGATTTTCTTTCTCCTCCCTTTCATTTTTTCCCATTCGCTTGAACCAAAGCTGCTCATCCCTTCCTCCTTTGGAAACCGCGTGCTCCATAGTAACGAACAACCCATCACCGAAATTCACACCGCTTCCCTCTGCAACTCTCACCGCACCAACCACCCTCTGCCAGCAGCCCGCATCCCGCCGCCTGGCAACGCGAACCACCACCTCCACCTTCCTTCCACCTCACTTTGCTCCACCGTAAACCCTCTCCCTCGATCTGCCTTCTGACCTCAACCACATCTCGGCCACATTTTCATCACCTCACCGGAGCCGCACCACATCACCGCAGTTGCTTAGCCTCGTCAATCATACATGGCAGCCACCTGGCCGAAGGCCTCCTCGAAGCACCACAAAAACCCTTACCTCGGCCTCACGAGTGCACACCTTTCGATGAAGCAGCAGCTGCCCACTCCATTCACCTCCACCATTGCCAAGCTTTGCCATCCTCATATCCTCTGTTCGTCATATATATAGGTTTGTATTTTTAAAACTAGTATCTTTTCAAGAAATGTTTAAACAAATAATTATATATATCTGTTGTTTAGTATATACAGCGGTCATTATGGTTGTTTATATAAGAGGAATGATATATAAATATTTATGTTTGGCGGTATTTATGTAGAGTTGTATTAACTTCATAAAAACAGATTTTTGAAGTAACTACGATATAAAATGATTCTGTTGCTGGGTTTATTGATATAAGATTTTTTTTTATTTAGTTCATAAAGTGGATAGAGTTATATAGCTTATATATATATATATATATATTTAAAAGTATATGAAGTTTCGGCTATATATATATACAAATTTTGTTTGCCAGCTCATTTTGTTTCATTTGCAATACTGAGGCTTACAACATATTTTACTTTATAGTTTTGATATATAGATTATATAAGATTCATAGAAATTGTTTGTTATGTATATAGTATAAAAGCTTTGTCACTTTAGTCTATTACCTACTATCAAACTTTATAACAATATGTAGTTGCTCGTGTATATATAGTACAATATATGTTTTGAAGTTTGTTAGTTCATGTATGTTTGAAAATGAAGTTCTATTTTATATGTTGTTTTATATATGGCCTTATTGACGAAAAAAAAACGTGTACATACTTATTTCTATATAAGCATTAGTTATATATGTTTATATACGGGTTAATTTGGATTGTATAAAGATTTAAATTATATAATATATTAGTTGTATATATTGATTAGTTTTAAGTGTTGATTTGAAATTTATACATAGATTTTTCTAATTTGTTTATATCTTGGGTCTTAATTTGTTTAAATATAATAAAATGAATTCATTTATATCAATTATCTCTTCGATCCAGTTTTAATTTGATTTCGTTCGGTTCTTTGTCATCGGCTTTGATCGTCAAATTCGTGTTCAACTTTCTTCGTTGTGAAATATTGTCGGGATCGGTCGATTTCGTGATTCAATTCGTAGCTTGCTGTGTTGTTTATCCTCTCTAACCTCGAAAGGTGAGAAATCACTCACGATTAATGTTCTTTTATTTATTAAATCTGATTTCAATTGAAACGACAATTGAAATATGCAACTGTTAGTTATTTACACTGTTATATATCTGTTATTACCTGAATCAGTTCACCTATGACATCTGACACCATTATCTGCTATTTATACAATGATAATCCAGTTTAGTTGATAAATGATTGATTGTTGGTGTTTATATTGGACGTTAAATTGTTAATGTTAAAGTGATAAATAATATGCAATTGAATTGATATATGATAGTTAACGATTTAAATTGGATCTATATGTTGAATTTGATTAGTTAAAAATTCATATAATATGACCCCTTTAATGTTAAATTAATTGACACGTAGGATTTGGTTAATTACACCTTGAACCATTGAATGTAGGTTGTTTAAATTGATGATGGATGAAATTGTAATAGATGACAAGTGAAAAACCGTAATGTAATAATCTTTAATCTACATGAAATGATAGTGTAGATTCTAGAAATAATGATATTAATTTGCACAAACAACAATATGAATTAATACGATTATTTCAGGATTATTTGAATTGATTATTGGATTGATATTGGTTGTTGTTATTGCTTGTTTATTTACTTTGACACCATCCCAGTTATCACACTGCAAGTTCCCTTTGCTATGCTTTGATTTTGAATTGAATTGGAATCGGGTTGAAATGATAAATACCCAAATTAAACTTTGACATATGATAGAGAATTAAATAAAAAACCCAATTGGTCAATAATTTGATTTAAAAATAAAATGAATATTTTATTTGAATAAATAATATGGTTTTGAAACGAAGTTGGAAATTGAATTTTAATGAAATTTAAATGTGAATATTTAATAACTGAAACAAAATATTAACAAAGAAATTGATGAAAGAATGTTGTTTAATTTAAGAAATGATTGAATTAAGTTTTGAAATTATTTAATAATTTAATGAGATTGAATTATTTAATAATTAAATAAAATTGAATCCTTTGATAATTAAAATTGAACTTTTAATTAGTGAAATTTAGTTCTTTATTAATTGAGCTTTGAAATTGTAACTAAGTAAATGAATATGTGAAATTGAATTTCTTTATCAAGAAATGCAAATGTGATTTTTGAAATTAATGTAAGACTTGTAATTTAAAGGGTTGATTTGACGAAGCTAATTTAATTCAATTTGAAGATTTGGTACAATGAAGTTGAACTTAAGTAATTGATTTAATGAATTGGAAATCAAATAGAAATTGTTTTGAATGACAAATTTACTTAATGAATATTGAATGAAATCGATCAAGGAATTTAAACTGATTTGAATGTTAAATTAAATTAATTTAAATGTTTTCGGAATGAAACTTATTTACGAACTTGAATCAATATTTGAATTGTTTTAAATAGAAATTGAAATTGAATTATAAGATTTTGAAATTATGAATTTGGAAGTTTTGAAACGTAAATGATGGAAATTGGTTTAGAAAGACGAATGAAATGTTGGTTTACAAATTCTATTTGAAATTGAATTTGATTTGGTTTTGAAATATATTAAATGACCTATCGGTGTAATAATTACGAAAGTTATTAAAGAAACCAGAATCGGTTAGGGACATACACTCTGTCTAAACCGAAAACCACTTTAATAACAATACGTGGAGTGTGATCCAGAATGAAGTGGTTGGAATGATGTACGTGATGACTGAAGAAAGAGAACGATAATGGATAGCCTTGACACTTGTGTCAAATTGGAAATGACTAAAACAGGAGCCGTGCCGGGCCAAATGGGGTTAGCCACCTCGAGCGAACACACTTCTTCGAAAACTACTCATTACTTGTTGTCGATTGGTGTACCCTTGATTTTGGGAGTGTTGTTTCGCGGTGTTGCGATCGCTGTGGCGATGCGTTCTCACCAGTCCGGATCAGGCAAACGGTAGTTTCACTACCTTGGGTATTGCCTCATGTGCCTTATCATACTTGTATCCCTATATACGCGACCACTATGATTTGTTTTGTGTTATACCTATGGAGTACTCCCTGATATCCCACTAGTTTACGGTGGAGTTTACAGTGCTGTATAGACTATGATGCTTATATAAATGTGTTAAGAGGGATAATGGTAATGCCTTACCACTATTTTGATACTTTATATTACTGATAGGCATTATCTACTTATCATACACTACTACATAGTAGATAGTTTAACGGATCCTTAAAGGATGGTTATTCCAAACATCTTTTGAGTTACTTGTATTTCAGTTGCTATTTCACTTGAGTTGGATTTATTGATATAAGAATGTTAATCCTGACTCGAGTGTTTTGTGTTTTGCTTTACGCTCGGGTCAGACTGAGTGTACCAGTATTTGAGACTCACCTTTGGAGTTGGAGCTTCGCTTGGAGATCCATCTATCTATCCAGTTTCAGATATCCTGTTGATTCTAGTGATGTATTCAGATTGTATTTGATTATTATATTCGAGACATCAGTTGTACCTTATTTAACTCTGATATGTATATAGTAGCTTCATGAACTACTATCTTTTGTTTCCGCTTCATTTATTACTCTGTGTCTGTGATCTGTGTTTTATTTATTTACTGTATATGCTCAGTTTTGCCAAATTTAAATTAACAATTCGGTATTTTGAATTATTCAAGTCCGACATGTGCGGATGCGAATAGTGCAAAATAGCGGGTCGTTACAGTTGGTATCAGAGCTTTGGTGGCTCTAGGCAAAACTTAACATATAGGGTAAATGTATTTACAGAATAACTCTCATTCGAGTTTCAATCTCTACCTTTTGACTCAATTCCCTTGAATTTTGGAACGTTCCCTCGGTTTCGAAATTCATTCTTGTCCCTCACTATTCGTATTCGTCTGAATTCTGGAGTATCCCATAACTCCACTTCGAATGATCTTTATAATGAATCGGCGGTCTCGCCGAACTTCGAATGATTTGTAAAGGGGTGAAACTCCTTTACAATAGGCATTGATTTACCGGAGATTTCTGTATCCTCGGTTTACGATGCTATCTATCTCCTGCTATACCTGAAATTTATTTCTTGAAATCGAATGTAGATTTGCCTCGAAATTCTGCATCGATCTAATTCTTGAAGTCACGGTCGACCCGGATAAGGTTGCCCGCGATTTATATAAACCCATCCATCTTCTTATTTGTTATTTAAATCATCTTATCTTCTGTTTCAAACTTATCTTTGAATCAAAAATTCTCTTTGATTTGATTTCTATCAAATTTGAATCTCTATCCATGCTTGAAATCCATTTTGTATCGACGAGCGAGGAAGTGTATTTGTAAATTAATATTAAAATGTTTTATATATTGTGTTGTTTGAGTTGTTGATGTTGATTTGGGTTTTCAATCGATTCGTCTGATCAACGCTATCGATAGGATTTCCAAAACACTTGAACAGAGCAAACTGACACAATATGTTTTCAAATTGGAAAATTTAATAAAGTTTGTATGACTATATTATATACGTAAGTATGGATTTTCTGTAACTAAACTGTTAATAAATTGATTGTTGGAATGATAATATTTGATTATCATTTATTGTTTTGTAAACAATTGACTATTACAATATTAATAAATGAATTTATAAAAATTGGACATAATTTGATTTAGAATTTGAAATGAATTTAAATCAAGAATTTGAGAATTTAATTTCCGGAAATTTCAAACCTTGGTTTTAAAGGTTTTTAAAATGTATTATCTAAAGTAATTTTCGAAAAAAAATTATTTCATAGAAATTTTAGATGTTTAATCAAGTGCTCTTCTCTTTGTCACTGGAAAATAATTTCGGTGATGACGGCCACATCAACGACGTTCATTTTCGAGTTTCGAAGAGTAGAGACCATCAGTCGCTTGCTACACTTTTGTTTGAAATGAATTTGATTTGAAATTTCTAAAGTATGACATGATTTAAAATATATATACAAGTATTTGATTTAGATTTGACTTGGATATATTGTATGTATATAATTATCTCTAAAATTGTTTGAAGCTAATCGGAAATTTAATTCTTAAAATTATGTTAAAGGATGTTTTCAATTATAAATAAAGCTAAATTTTGAATAAGTATTTAAACTTGAGATAATTGAATTTGAAAATTTTATTTGTATAGTACTAAATTGCATTTCAATATAACTTACCTAAATTATTCATAAGTTAAAATGTAATTGGATAATATACAATATAAAATAATTTTATAAATAAAATTTGAGTGTTTATAATAAATGTTATGCACTTAGATTTTAATTATAAAAAATGCTAATAAAGATGATAGAATAATAAGTTAATTGAGTGAGATAAATAAAGTAAATTTTGTTCTGAAAGAATTAACAAATTGAACTGAATCAGCTTAATGAAATACCTTGAATTAGATCAATTATTGAATATTAATTGATTTAAAATGCAATTTATATGAGTAGAATTAACAGTTGAACTAACAAATTTAAATCATATGACTAGTTATTGATTTAATATAAATGGATTTAACCAAATTGAAAAAAAAATTGAAATTTATATGGTTTAAATTAATTTATATGGTTTAAAAATATGTAATAAGATATATTAAGTGAAATAAACTTAATAATAATTTGGAATAAAAGAATTAAATCTGTTGAGTAAAATATGAGTACAATAATAGATTATACAAATTGATGATTTAGAAATTGTTAATTGAGGATGACTAGATAGTAAGATAATGAATTTAGATATAGATAGATTGATTTAACCTAAGTGAAACCAAGTGGATTAAACCAAATTGTTAAATATTAATTAGTTTAATTTGAAATTATATGGTTTAATTGTTTTATCTTGTCTTTTAATCTATTTTCTTTCTGGTTGTTTCTATTCTCCTACCTCCTTCCTTTTCGGGGACGAAAAGTTTTGAGTGGGGGAGAGTGTAACGACACGTATTTTAACTGTTTTAACATCGTAATTAGTTGAAATTTTGTGAAATTTTAAACGATAAAATTTTGAAATATAAATTTGATATTTGGAATGCGTCTAGTTAAACATAGCAACTGGTAAATTTTCGTCCGAAAATATGAAAGTTTATTTCGCGCATAAATTTACTTCAATTTAACCAGTTAAAAAGCAATGAAAATAAAATGTTTTCAGAACCTAAATATTTTTACATAGAAAAATTCTAAAACATCTTTTGAGCAAATGCCATTTTTCGTTTTTCCAAATTCGGACTTCTTTGGCTCCGTCGATCTTATTTTTCTACGTTTTTCTTGCATTTTCCGCTAGTAGAAAATTCGAATTTTTAGAATTCAATCATACCACTGATATCTGTATACCGTTGTGATCGTCCCGTCGTGCTGATCTCTACGGTATATTCGATTGTCAATTTCGGAGTCCGGTGTGCGGTGCTATCTTCATAACGGTTAGACGTATCGGTTACGTATTTCAGCCTGTTGAGTTTCCTTGCCTTTTATTTTTTTTCCAATGTGTAAACGTATAGCCAACAGTGGTTATTATTTCCCAAAAATTCCAACTCTTGACTTTTTTCATTTCCCCGACCATTGCTATTTCCTTGTTTAATTTATATGTCCATTGAAATTCTTCCATTGGTTTAGACCAAACAGCGGCTCACCTTTGTTATTCCATGAATTCAGGGTTGTGACTATTGATTGGTGCCTACCTTTTATATTCCCCTTAATTTTAATTTATTGCTGGTACATTGATTTACCTTTTCCATTGCTAACTTTAGGCCTGTGCATCCTCTCCTAGCCTAAAATATAAACGTGAGTGCTGTCATTTTATTTTTGGATTTGCTTTCTCCCCCCTTTCATTTTTTCCCATTCGCTTGAACCAAAGCTGCTCATCCCTTCCTCCTTTGGAAACCGCGTGCTCCATAGTAACGAACAACCCATCACCGAAATTCACACCGCTTCCCTCCGCAACTCTCACCGCACCAACCACCTTCCGCAAACAGCCTGCATCTCGCCGCTTGGCAACGCGAACCACCACCTCCACATTCCTTCCACCTCACTTTGCTCCACCGTAAACCCTCTCCCTCGATCTGCCTTCCGACCTCAACCACATCTCGGCCACGTTTTCATCACCTCACCGGAGCCGCACCACATCACCGAAATTGCTTAGCCTCGTCAATCATACGTGGCAGCCACCTGGCCGAAGGCCTCCTCGAAGCACCACAAAAACCCTGACCTCGGCCTCACGAGTGCACACCTTTCGATGAAGCAGCAGCTGCCCTCTCCATTCACCTCCACCATTGCCAAGCTTTGCCACCCTCATATCCTCTGTTCGTCATATATATAGGTTTGTTTTTTAAAAACTAGTTTCTTTTCAAGAAATGTTTAAACAAATAATTATATATATCTATTGTTTAGTATATACATCGGTCATTATGGTTGTTTATATAAGAGGAATGATATATAAATATTTATGTTTGGTGGTATTTATGTAGAGTTATATTAACTTCATAAAAACAGATTTTTGAAGTAACTTCAATATAAAATGATTCTGTTGCTGGGTTTATTGATATAACAATTTTTTTTATTTAGTTGATAAAGTGGATAGAGTTATATAGTTTATATATATATATTTAAAAGTATATGAAGTTTCGGCTATATATATACAAGTTTTGTTTGCCAGCTCATTTTGTTTCATTTGCAATACTGAGGCTTACAACATATTTTACTTTATAGTTTTGATATATAGATTATATAAGATTCATAGAAATTGTTTGTTATGTATATAGTATAAAAGCTTTGTCACTTTGGTCTATTACCTACTATCAAACTTTATAACAATATGTAGTTGCTCGTGTATATATAGTACAATATATGTTTTGAAGTTTGTTAGTTCATGTATGTTTGAAAAAGAAGTTCTATTTTATATATTGTTTTATATATGGTCTTATTGATGAAAAAAACGTGTACATACTTATTTCTATATAAGCATTAGTTATATATGTTTATATACGGGTTAATTTGGATTGTATAAAGATTTAAATTATATAATATGTTAGTTGTATATATTGATTAGTTTTAAGTGTTGATTTGAAATTTATACATAGATTTTTCTAATTTGTTTATATCTTGGGTCTTAATTTGTTTAAATATAATAAGTTGAATTCATTTATATCAATTATCTCTTCGATCCAGTTTTAATTTGATTTCGTTCGGTTCTTTGTCATCGGCTTTGATCGTCAAATTCGTGTTTGTTAACTCCCTTTTAGCAACGAGTTACGAGTTAAGAAATGAGCGACTCAGATTATGCCACGTCTTATAAGAAGCCAACGAGTTAAAAAGCCTAACACCTAAGTGGACTCGACGATTTACGACTTAGCTGCTGAAAGAGGATCTACGACTTACGACCTACTGGGTTAGGGAGCTACGACCTAAGGGAAGTCTGCGACCTAACTATAGGAAGCTTTGCGACCTAGCAGCAGGAAGCTTTGTGACCTAACAGACGGACCTCGCGACCTAAAGATAGAAAGGCTTGCGACCTAACTATGAAAAGCTTTGCGACCTAAGGACTTCGGAGAAGTTTGCGACCTAAGGACTTAAGGAAGCTTCGCGACCTAAGGACTTAAGGAAGCTTCGCGACCTAAGGACATAGAGGTTTGCGACCTAACAGCAGGAAAAGGTTGCGACCTACGACCTAAGAACATAGCGACCTAAAGAAGCTCGCGACCTAACTACTGAAGATGCTTGCGACCTAAGGAACCTACGACCTAAGAGGCTAACGAGCTAGGGCTTCAACGACTTAGAACTCCCACAGCTATTCCTTAACTCGCCTGCGACCTACCACTTAATCAAATAAAGCCAAGTACTGTTTCACCAGCTAATCTCTTAAGCCGCAAGGAGACTGCGACCTAGCTTAGGTCGCTCGCGACCTACGACTTAACTAAGGTCGTACGCGACCTAAGACTTAGGTGAATTTTCTGAATCCAAATCAGCTCCTATAAATACCCCACCACTTCCAACATCACGGGGACTTTTGGCCATTCATTTCTTCAAGCACCGTTACGCTGTCGAAGTCTCCTCTCATTCAGCAACCAAAGATCTTCAAGCATTCGAGACACTACAACAAGCTTCGAGAAGAACTCCTTACATCCAACACGTATTCGTCGAGTTTCATGATCAAAGATTGAGCTAGTAGTCAAGAGTGCTTTCGTGATCAAGTTGTATTGTATTTTGAAGGATATTGTATCAAATTGTAACCAAATCAGCAATAAAAGATTATAAAGTGGACGTAGGCTCAATTACGGGCTGAACCACTATAAACCTGTTGTTCATTTACTGCTTTTCTGCTATTTTCAGCTTATATTCTGTTCCCGTACCAACGGGTGGTGATTTCACGATTCAATTACACACACCGGGTGTTACCGTTCACTTTTTATCGTTAACATTTTGGTGCTTTCACTGAGAACCCAACTCAGGCGATCATCCACCATTGCTTCGCAAAGATTCATAAAAAGAACCTCTCTTAAAGACCAGATCCGAAATAATGGCTCCTGGAAGAAGAGGTAGACCTATCAGATCCGGAAATGCTCACGAAGGGACTTCCGCTTCCCCGACGACAAACCAAGCAACTCCAACCGTTGGAGTCACCAGGGCTGAATTGGATGATGCAGTTTCTGGATTATACCAACAAATTGAAACTCAAAACGCTTTGATGATGGATAGATTGACTGCTTTGCTCGGGGCAAATCGTCAACCAGAAAACCATCAAACTACTCTTCCTGAAATGCCACCTTTCCAAGCCGATGGTTCTATACCGCAACCAACTTGTCATGAACATATGCCCGGGCAAACTTCCGAGGGAAGAACTGATGCTTGCCCGGGGCTGTCTTTGAACAATAAAGAGTACCTGTCTGAAATGGTTGGCTGCATCATGAAAGAGAGCATGCAAAGGGAAGAGGATGAGAACGATTGGGGATTTGCACCAAGCAGAACTCCGTTCACTGAAAGGATCCTGAAAGCGGAGTTTCCAAGGAAATTTGCACCTCCTACTATCCAAGCCTATAGGGGAACCAGTGACCCTAATCATTTCCTCTACAAGTACGATTGGCATATGACCGGTGCAAGAGCATCAGGCGAGATCAACTGTCGATACTTTCCAGTATACCTGGAAGGTGTGGCTTTACTTTGGTTCACAAAGCTTCCAGTTCGGTCTGTAGATAAGTTCTCCGACTTAACGCAAAAGTTTAAAGAGCAATTCAGATTGTATGCTTCAAAAGCTAAGGATATAATGTCACTGTCTAACCTTGAACAAGTGCCCGGAGAATCAATCAAATCTTTCTTGAGCCGTTTCAATATAGCTTTAGCCGAAGTGGAAAATGCGGAACCATGTATGATCCTGACTTATTTGGTGCGAGCCATTGATAAATCGAGTAAATTTGGAATATGGCTAAAGATGATGGAACCGAACTCACTTGATAAATTTTATAAAAAGGCCGACGAGTTCATTCGCCTTGAAAGCCTTTCTACGACATCAAAAGTGGTTGCTGCCCAAACTAATAATAACAATGTCCCATCTAAGAAAAGAGAATCTGAAAGTCAGAAAAGGGAGAGTGAAGGAGGAAAGAGCCAGGGAAATGAAAAGAAACCTCGCCGCTTTAATCCTTCGGACTTTACTCCTTTAACTGATACACCAAGAATTATCTTTTTTGCAACAAAGGATGTTGTCAGGTATCCTAAGCCACCTGAGATGACGAGAGGTGCAAAGCGTAATGGAAAATTCTGCCAATTTCACAATCAACCTGGCCATGACACTGACCAATGTCGCCAATTAAAGAATGTGATTGAAGAATTGCTAGAGCAGGGTAAACTCCAACAATACGTTAAAAGAAGCGGAGTCGATCCAACCTCATCCACTCGGGATCAACAACGTCCTACCCGTCAATCCGATTCTCTCGACAACACTGCAGTGCAAGATTCAGAAAAGCTAGTCATTAATGCTGTCACAGGAGGACCATACCCAGCAAGCAGAAGTTGGGACGACTACTAATTACCCACAAAACTGCGGCTGGGGCATCTTTCACTTTCTCTGGCAAATAAATCCGAAGCTGCAAATCTAGCACAAATGGAAATCCAGCTTAGAGATTTTGAAACAACAATAACTAGCATCCATTTTTTTTACTTAGCAGCATTGCGTGAATTTGTAAAAATGATAATGAATGTGTGAATTCTGCATTGTAAACCACTGAGAAATCAGCGTGACTGAATAATGAAAAACTATGCATTATGTGTTTTCTATTATAAAATGCCTGTCATATTTCGATGTGTAAATACTCTAAATGTATTGCTAAAATGTCGATCTAATATTGCAGGTCATTAAAGCAAAGCTCACCCATCGCAAAGCTAAGCAAGCCTTATAAATCATTTATTAAAGCAAATTTCAAGCAACAAAAATTCCAAACTCAAATCCCATACAAGAGGAACTTCACATAAAAAGTTGACAGCTCCACTGTGTCAAGCCCTCGTTAACTGGTTGCGATCGTTGATATAAAAAGGCATCCAACCAAATAACTTGCGTTTACTCTGTGGAGTCATTCAACAGTGAAGTCTACTTCTTCGGATAAAGCAGTTTACTTGCAAAAGAAAGGAAGACGTGCTTGGAAACGATGATAAAGGATCGCAGATTGGCAGATGATGATACAACATGAGCGGGCAAACATGGAAGCAGCCAAAGGGAGGTATGCCTCTCAACAGGAAAGCCGGTAGATCCACTAAAGGGATACCTTCCCAAGCAGAAGGAATAAGACCCTCGCTAACTGATTGTGATGCATCCGATCAGGCAGCTTGTGTCCATCCCGTGGATCTACTTGCCCCTAAGACGCAACCTTCCTGGCACACCAACCAAAGCCCTCTAACGAGGCACGCCAATAAATGGGAGTGCTTTCCTCAATCAAAAAGATTGGTAGGACCACCGAAGGGGCACCTTGTTAATTGATTGCGATCGTTTGTACAAACAAACATCCAATCAAGCAACTTACGCCTGTCCCGTGGACCCCTCCGACCATGAGAAAGTAACTTCCAGGCAATCACAAGCCCTCTTCGGAGGCACAAGCCCTCTTCGGAGGCACAAGCCATCTTCGGAGGCAAAAGCCCTTTTCGGAGGCACATTTCACCCGTGTAGAAGTGCAAAATGCTTCTCTTCGGAGACCCACTTCACCAGTGATGAAATACTAAAAAGCCCTTTTCGGAGGCTTATTTCACCCGTGTAGAAGTGCAAAATGCTTCTCTTCGGAGACCCACTTCACCAGAGCTGAAATGCCAAAATTGCTTCTCTTCGGAGACCAAAATTGCTTCTCTTCGGAGACCAAAAATGCTTCTCTTCGGAGACCAAAAATGCTTCTCTTCGGAGACCAAAATTGCTTCTCTTCGGAAACCAAAATTGCTTCTCTTCAGAGACCAAAAGACCTCTGCAGAGGCGTACTTCACCTTGCTTGAAGTACCAAAAATGAACCCTTTACTGGGGCACAAAAATCGAAACCTTCTTCAGAGGCTCATTTCACTGTGCAGGAAAATTCATTTTTAAACAAATAAAAGTGATCACTCTCAAAAGTCGAAGTGTTCTTCTGACAGAAAGAGAAAGTAAAAATTTCTCCAAAAAACGAGATATACTCTATTAAAAGCAGAATGGTTCCTGCCTCAAAAATGGAATAGTTATTCTCTAATATAAGAGTATCAGTCTTGTAAAAGCGAGAAATATTGCAATGCACTTGTGGTATGGGGGCAACATTATACAATTCAGTTACATTAATAAAAGTAATATACAAGCGACACACCACAAGTTCATTGCAATATCACATAAAGAAGATGTGGAATAAATGCGTTCTTGAAACACAGACAAAAGTTTGTGCAAATAAAAAGAATCGTTTACTCTACACTTCAAATGAAAAACAGATATATTCCTACATACACAAGAATTTGTACAAGTAAAATAGTCATTTTATTCAATACTATGGAAACTTTTTACATTGTACAGATTACAAAAAGGAGCGGAGACCGGTATCCGCACAATCTCCGGTCAATGCATGCAAAAAGCAGAAAAGACAAAATCAAACTCATTTCTCCTTCTTCCCACCCTTGGAGCCTTTACCCGGCCTGGTAATTAGTTTCGTAGGCCGTATCGGAGAAGAAGGAGAAAGAGACTCAGCCGGATCGATCTCTGCTTCATCCCCAGCAGCAGAAGAACTTTTCTTTCCTTTCTTCGAAGCCACACGTTTCCCCTTCTTCTTGGAAGAAGACTTACTCCCCTGAGCAAGAAATGTAGAAAGCTTTGTGTCGTAGTCAAAAGACCGCTCCGGGGTCTTCTCGCTATCTTCCAGATCTTCTGCTTTCTGTTCCTCGGAAGCAGATGGTTCGTCCAAACCTTGAAGGGCTGCTATCGGTTCTTCCTGTGAACCTGGTTGAGAAGCTGGAAGAGGGGTAATTTGAGAAGGAGGAGGAGCGGCAGCTGAAGAAGGAAGAATTGGTGCAGTTTCCGGCACGTCTGCTGCATAATAAAGGAAATCAAAATCAGTATTCTCTGAGAAAAAAGAAGACCGTGAATCGTCAAAGTTACCTGGAGAAGCCAGTTTAGCGAGATCAATCTCAAATTCCCGAGCTTGGAAGTCCTTCATTGCCTCTTCTTCTGTAGGAGTGGTCACAACTGGATGTGAAGGATAAGAGCTGGAATCCATAATGTTTGCATCAGCCGAAGTGGAAGTATGAACAGGGACAGTTAAAAGAGCTTCCTCTTTTGAAAGCTCTCCTCCCAGTGATTCAGCCCGTGCTTTAGCAAGCTGCTCCTTCCCTCTAACAAGAGCGGCGCGAGCCTCATCATCAAGATAGCGAGCCTCAAACTTCGCTTCCTCAAATTTTGCTTCATCATAACCGGCACCTTTAAACATATCAAGTGCGGCTTCCCACACTTCAGCCAGAGTGATTTCATAATCTGGACCCAGAAAAGCAAGGCTCCCATGACCCAGAACGCAGTGTAAATAAAAGTCGAATAAGGTAGAACTGATGTTTGCTTTCGTTGCCTCATGTGATTGCTCAACCGCTTCTTTTTCGGCAATGGCAGCAACCCTACCAGTAATAGCCTCATCACGAGCTGTCTCAGCTTTAGCGAGTCGAGACTTTAATAACTCAATCTCCACGTTCTGGGAGGTGACTTTTTCCCGCAGTTCGGCGTTTTCTGTGCGATACTTCTCATTAACGTGCTGTTCGGCGGCAAGCTTCATTTCTACATCTCTTTGTGCAGCATGTGCATCCCGCACTTGCTTCTGAAAGACTTCTTCTTTTTGAGTATATGATGCAGAAGAAGAAGCGAGATTTTCCTTAAGCTGCTTAACTTCAGACGCAAGCTTTGCATTGTCGTCTGCAATGCTCGTCATCTCCGCATCATGCTGCTCACGCCATTTGTCCCATTCTGATTTATCGTTCTCCATGGTCATCATCGCCTCAAGGTTAAAATGGTTGACCCTTTGAAGTTCATCAACAAACTTCTGCCATCCAGACATTCTTTCAATATCAAGCTTGACAGCATCGACATTTCTCAGCATTGCCTGCTTATCAATAGGAACCAAATCTAAGTCAAAACGGACTCCTCTTAGACACCAATTCGGAAATCGGCTCTGAAGCGTTGGAGGGCCGTCTTTAACTTGATATTGTGGCCTGTTAATGATGGTTTGAATATCAGATTCCTTTAGAGGAGGAGAACCGGCCGGAATGTCAGAAGAAATGGAAGCGTTAGTCTTCTCAGAAATAGCAGACGCGTCACTTGGCTTAGACCGTTTGCCCGATTCATCAGTAATTTGAGTCTTCCCTTTGTCATCATAAGACTTTCGCTTATGAGAATCATGAGTTCTGTAAGAAGAATCATATCGATCAGCATCTCTTCTTCTCTGCCGCTGCTCATAATCCCATTTTTCTTGAGCCTTCCTTTCGGCCCGTTCCTCATCTGTCTCTCTCTGGTCACCAAGATATTTCCTGAAGTCATAGGATCCACGTCCTCCATGGCGCTGAAATGAGTCATAATATGAGCCGGAGCGTCCCATTGTAGAACCTAAAATTGAAAAGGAAAGGCAAGTCTTAGAAATTTTCAAATTAAAGGAGCTAAGTGCATATAAGTGCCAAAATCCTAAGTGTGTGTGGCGTGTGGGCTATGCGCGTCGGGCTACAAACCACTTTTTGTGTGGAAATGGTGACGGCTTGTATAGAAGGCGTTGTGGTTTGTTGCAAGGAAGAAGTTGCTTCAATAACAGGAGAGATCACTTTAGAAACATCATCTTTAAAGAGCTCCTGAGAGGTTATCATAATGTCGCTCAGACTGTCAAAAGTATCATCGCCATGATGCACGGGAGGATTATCTTTTTCAACTTCCACCTCAGCCGTCTTTTCAAGAATGTGAAGACTTTCTTCCTCTTCAATAACCGGGGCAAGTGCTAACTTACTGGACGATCCAGCAATGTCGGTAGGAGTAGAACACTTTACCAATGAAGTCTCAGCGGTAAGATCTTGCGGTAAAGGTTCTTTAGCAGGAACAGGGGCATCTGACTCCTCAGCAGGAGAATCAGGGACTTCATGTGGCTGAGTGGAACGGGAAGGATGTAAGAGTCCAAATTCGTGGAGGAACTCATCTCTCAATAGAAATTGAACACTCCTCTCCTCGACCGGCACGGCCATAAGCCTCTCGAAGGTAGTTTTGTGACGAGTTTCCCTAGAGGGGGGAGGGAGCGCTGAAACAGTAGAAAAAGAAGTTAACACTTGACAATTTGGACTTCGAAGTATTTTAGAAAACACGGGGAAAAGATAGAGTCTTACTTCCCACTCTCCAAATGGCGTAAAATCCCCGGGGACAACGAACAAAGAAAAACTGGCTTAGAAACCCAGGAACACTTTCAGGAAGACCAATAATCAGTTTACGGTTCCTGGCACTCCTTACAACTGTGATAGAGGGATGGTCTTTGTTCTTTGCAAATGAGCATAGTAAGCAAATTTCTCCAAAACTGGGGAAACGGTCTAGCGTTCTCCTAAAAAGCACACACAATCCCAGCAGGATGGCATAGCCATTAGGGTGTAGTTGAAAAGGGGAGATAGATAATCGAAGGAGAAGTTCTCGAAGACAGTCATTAAACGGGGGAATCGCTCCACTCAAGCACATTTGGCGGTTCACTGCGACAAAGCCGTGGGGCGGCCTATCAGCAGTGTCATTTACTCCAGGGAGCAAGGCGTCAGATTCAGCAATGCCAAACTGGGTGCATAATTGACGGAAGACTTTATGACTCAGAGTGGTAGGAGTCCTTTCCGGGGGATCATTCAACGGAGTAGCAATTGGAAAAGCTTCTCCAGTTGGTTCCAAGTCTTCTTGATGAGATGCCATTCTACACAATCAGCTGATGTTCAAAAGTGAAGGTGCACGTTTCCTAAAAATGTGAAGTGATGTGCAAAACTAATGAAAACAAGTATAACTGGAATTAAACTAACTGACAATCAGTTGATTACGAGATTTTAGAACTTGTTAATACTCAAGTGTAGTGTTAATGCAGACAAATCAGTTTTAGTTTACCATTACGATTTTGCTTTAATACTTCACTTGAGTTGGTTATTGTGTATCATTTCACTCATACGGTTCATTTAATTTAATTTTCTCTTTATCAACTAATCTGTCATTCTATGTGGGCAGTCAGTGGCAGTATATTCGTCCCAGTATTCTGTGAATGTTGTGTTAAGCAGGTTATTAGCATTAAAGTCAAGACAGTGTGAGAGATAACACAACACAGTTCAAATTCAAGAGTTCAGCCAACTTCTGTGCAAAATCATCAAGTCTTAAGTCGTTAAACGACCTATCATAAGTCGGGGCTTTTAGGTCGTATTAAGTAAGTCAAGATGTTCAAGGCATGTTCTCTTAAGTCAGATCATTCAAGTCCAAGTTCTTAAGTCATTCAGATGGGTTCGCGAGTTATGAGTTAAGGGTTATCTCATTCACGACCTAGTCATTCAGATGTGCTCGCAAGTTAGATCCTTAGGTGCTAACTCGTCCACGACCTAAGGGCAAGCTACGAGTTAAGTTAAGCCATCAGTCTATTAAGGAGTGCTGCATAAGAAAGGTCTCAAGGCAATGAAAAATTGTCAAGTCTTAGGTCGTTATCGACCTACGACCTACTTTAAGTCGTATATGATTTAGGACCTAGGTCTCAAGATTTCTATTCAGAACGCGAAGGCCTTAAGTCGTTCGTCTTCTCCCCAATACATCAATTCGCTAAACTCCTTAACCCGTTAACCCATTAGCGTCTCCTCCAACCAAGACTCTCGTTCCCTCAGCGCATTTAATCATCCCGAAATCACCATAAACCCGGTCTAATGTCATTCCATCGCAAAACTCGAATCAATCAAACTGAAATGTTGCTGTCCATCGTCTTGTTCCAACCGACTATCCAAAACCAGGACAAGCCGTCTCAAACCCATCAGTAATTAATTGAAACAAGGATTGCAGAGAAGTACGGCATGAGAAAAGGGGTCGATGGCGAAAATGGGATTCCTAATTGGGTGATAATCGAGGAATGAATAGCAATCGAATCCACTTACGCAATACGAAATTGAAGATGTCTGGCGATCGAGTAATTGAGTTTGTCTGAGAAGAAATTGAATGCTTGCAAATGACGGAATGAAACAGGTAAAGGGGAAGAAGGAACGACCTAAGCTATTTGTACCCTAACACAGTGAAAGGTGAATCGACACATCTGACTTACGACTTATGCTAAGTCGTTAGCGACCTACGACTCATCTTAGGTCGGTCGCAATTTAGCGCACTCATCAAGAAGCGAGCTAAGGAAATCGAAGCACACGACTTACGACTTAAGGCGTGTACTTCGAGGGGCAAATGTTAACTCCCTTTTAGCAATGAGTTACGAGTTAAGAAATGAGCGACTCAGATTATGCCACGTCTTATAAGAAGCCAACGAGTTAAAAAGCCTAACACCTAAGTGGACTCGACGATTTACGACTTAGCTGCTGAAAGAGGATCTACGACTTACGACCTACTGGGTTAGGGAGCTACGACCTAAGGGAAGTCTGCGACCTAACTATAGGAAGCTTTGCGACCTAGCAGCAGGAAGCTTTGCGACCTAACAGACGGACCTCGCGACCTAAAGATAGAAAGGCTTGCGACCTAACTATGAAAAGCTTTGCGACCTAAGGACTTGGGAGAAGTTTGCGACCTAAGGACTTAAGGAAGCTTCGCGACCTAAGGACTTAAGGAAGCTTCGCGACCTAAGGACATAGAGGTTTGCGACCTAACAGCAGGAAAAGGTTGCGACCTACGACCTAAGAACATAGCGACCTAAAGAAGCTCGCGATCTAACTACTGAAGATGCTTGCGACCTAAGGAACCTACGACCTAAGAGGCTAACGAGCTAGGGCTTCAACGACTTAGAACTCCCATAGCTATTCCTTAACTCGCCTGCGACCTACCACTTAATCAAATAAAGCCAAGTACTGTTTCACCAGCTAATCTCTTAAGCCGCAAGGAGACTGCGACCTAGCTTAGGTCGCTCGCGACCTACGACTTAACTAAGGTCGTACGCGACCTAAGACTTAGGTGAATTTTCTGAATCCAAATCAGCTCCTATAAATACCCCACCACTTCCAACATCACGGGGACTTTTGGCCATTCATTTCTTCAAGCACCGTTACGCTGTCGAAGTCTCCTCTCATTCAGCAACCAAAGATCTTCAAGCATTCGAGACACTACAACAAGCTTCGAGAAGAACTCCTTACATCCAACACGGATTCGTCGAGTTTCATGATCAAAGATTGAGCTAGTAGTCAAGAGTGCTTTCGTGATCAAGTTGTATTGTATTTTGAAGGATATTGTATCAAATTGTAACCAAATCAGCAATAAAAGATTATAAAGTGGACGTAGGCTCAATTACGGGCTGAACCACTATAAACCTGTTGTTCATTTACTGCTTTTCTACTATTTTCAGCTTATATTCTGTTCCCGTACCAACGGGTGGTGCTTTCACGATTCAATTACACACACCGGGTGTTACCGTTCACTTTTTATCGTTAACAGTGTTCAACTTTCTTCGTTGTGAAATATTGTCGGGATCGGTCGATTTCGTGATTCAATTCATAGCTTGATGTGTTGTTTATCTTCTCTAACCTCGAAAGGTGAGCAATCACTCACGATTAATGTTCTTTTATTTATTAAATCTGATTTCAATTGAAACGACAATTGAAATATGCAACTGTTAGTTATTTACACTGTTATATATCTGTTATTACCTGAATCGGTTCACCTGTGACATCTGACACCATTTTCTGCTATTTATACAATGATAATCCAGTTTAGTTGATAAATGATTGATTGTTGGTGTTTATATTGGACGTTAAATTGTTAATGTTAAAGTGATAAATAATATGCAATTGAATTGATATATGATAGTTAACGATTTAAATTGGATCTATATGTTGAATTTGATTAGTTAAAAATTCGTATAATATGACCCCTTTAATGTTAAATTAATTGACACGTAGGATTTGGTTAATTACACCTTGAACCATTGAATGTAGGTTGTTTAAATTGATGATGGATGAAATTGTAATAGATGACAAGTGAAAGCGGCGAAGAACAAATAGAATTTGCTACAAAAGCCAAAATGAGGATCCCAAATTGCATGAGCAATAGGTCTAAAACCGTAATGTAATAATCTTTAATCTACATGAAATGATAGTGTAGATTCTAGAAATAATGATATTAATTTGCACAAACAACAATGTGAATTAATACGATTATTTCAGGATTATTTGAATTGATTATTGGATTGATATTGGTTGTTGTTATTGCTTGTTTATTTACTTTGACACCATCCCAGTTATCACACTGCAAGTTCCCTTTGTTATGCTTTGATTTTGAATTGAATTGGAATCGGGTTGAAATGATAAATACCCAAATTAAACTTTGACATAGGATAGAGAATTAAATAAAAAAACCGATTGGCCAATAATTTGATTTAAAAATAAAATGAAGATTTTATTTGAATAAATAATATGGTTTTGAAACGAAGTTGGAAATTTAATTTTAATGAAATTTAAATGTGAATATTTAATAATCTGAAACAAAATATTAACAAAGAAATTGATGAAAGAATGTTGTTTAATTTAAGAAATGATTGAACTAAGTTTTGAAATTATTTAATAATTTAATGAGATTGAATTATTTAATAATTAAATAAAATTGAATCCTTTGATAATTAAAATTGAACTTTTAATTAGTGAAATTTAGTTCTTTATTAATTGAGCTTTGAAATTGTAACTAAGTAAATGAATATGTGAAATTGAATTTCTTTATCAAGAAATGAAAATGTGATTTTTGAAATTAATGTAAGACTTGTAATTTAAAGGGTTGATTTGACGAAGCTAATTTAATTCAATTTGAAGATTTGGTACAATGAAGTTGAACTTAATTAATTGATTTAATGAATTGGAAATCAAATAGAAATTGTTTTGAATGACAAATTTACTTAATGAATATTGAATGAAATTGATCAAGGAATTTAAACTGATTTGAATGTTAAATTGAATTAATTTAAATGTTTTCGAAATGAAACTTATATATGAACTTGAATCAATATTTGAATTGTTTTAAATAGAAATTGAAATTGAATTATAAGATTTTGAAATTATGAATTTGGAAGTTTTGAAACGTAAATTATGGAAATTGATTTAGAAAGACGAATGAAATGTTGGTTTACAAATTCTATTTGAAATTGAATTTGGTTTGGTTTTGAAATATATTAAACGACCAATCGGTGTAATAATTACGAAAGTTATTAAAGAAACCGGAATCGGTTAGGGACATACTCTGTCTAAACCAAAAACCACTTTAATAACTATACGCACAGTGTGATTCAGAATGAAGTGGTTGGAATGATGTACGTGATGATTGAAGAAAGAGAACGATAATGGATAGCCTTGACACTTGTGTCAAATTGGAAATGACTAAAACAGGAGCCGTGCCGAGCCAAATGGGGTTAGCCACCTCGAGCGAACACACTTCTTCGAAAACTACTCATTACTTGTTGTCGATTGGTGCACCCTTGATTTTGGAAGTGTTGTTTCACGGTGTTGCGATCGCTGCGGCGATGCGTTCTCACCAGTCCGGATCAGGCAAACAGTAGTTTTACTACCTTGGGTATTGCCTCATGTGCCTTGTCATACTTGTATCCCTATATACGCAACCACTACGATTTGTTTTGTGTTATACCTATGGAGTACTCCCTGATATCCCACTAGTTTACGGTGGAGTTACAGTGCTGTATAGACTACGATGCTTATATAAATGTGTTAAGGGGGATAATGGTAATGCCTTACCACTATTTTGATACTTTATATTACTGATAGGCATTATCTACTTATCATACACTACTACATAGTAGATAGTTTAACGGATCCTTAAAGGATGGTTATTCCAAACATCCTTTGAGTTACTTATATTTTAGTTGCTATTTCACTTGAGTTGGATTTATTGATATAAGAATGTTAATCTTGACTCGAGTGTTTTGTGTTTTGCTTTACGCTCGGGTCAGACTGAGTGTACCAGTATTCGAGACTCACCTTTGGAGTTGGAGCTTCGCTTGGAGATCCAGCTATCTATCCAGTTTCAGATATCCTGTTGATTCTAGTGATGTATTCAGATATTTTATTTGATTATTGTATTCGAGACATCAGTTGTACCTTATTTAACTCTGATATGTATATAGTAGCTTCATGAACTACTATATTTTGTTTCCGCTGCATTTATTACTCTGTGTCTGTGATCTGTGTTTTATTTATTTACTGTATATGCTCAGTTTTGCCAAATTTAAATTAACAATTCGGTATTTTGAATTATTCAAGTCTGACATGTGCGGATGCGAATAGTGAAAAATAGTGGGTCGTTACAAGAAGTGACAAAGGAATATAAGTACCAGTTTATTATGTAAGCAGAAGGTTAAAGGATGCTGAAATTTGATACCCAATCATTGAGAAGTTGGCATATAGTGTAATTTTAACGGCCCGAAAGTAAAGGTCTTACTTCCAAGCACACCCAGTGAAAGTGTTGACCAATTTCCCATTGAAACAAGTCTTCGACATACCCAAAACTTCTGGAAGAATGATCAAGTGGGGGCATTGAGCTAAGTCAGTATGATATAGCTTATCAACCTAGAACAGCTATAAAAGTGCAAGCCTTGGCTAATTTTTTTAGCGAGCGTATGGGATTCATTTCGGAACAATCCGAAAGAGAGAAGGATGTGAAACCTAAATGGCAATTATTTATGGATGGCGCCTCAAACGAGCAAGGGACTAGAGCAGGGTATGTTGTAATTACCCTAGATGGACACAAACTACATTATGTTATGAAATTGGGGTTCTCGGCAACTAACAGTGTGGCAGAGGAATCCATGGTTGCAGGGTTAAACCTTTTTCTACAACTTAAAATTCCTAGGATTTAGGGGTTTAGCGACTCCCAATTGATGGTTAACCAGATTAAACAAATATATCAAACCAAGGATCCTAAACTGAGTCAGTACGTGAAGAAAGTTATAAAAATGCTTGCACTTTTTGAAGACTTCTCTATACATACCCAGAGGGGACAATTCTCAAGCAGATTCATTGGCCAAATTGGCAAGTTCAAGAGGAGCTCTCGAAACTCGAATTGTGCCTGTCGGATTTTAATCAAATCCCAGTATTAAGGAAAGCAAACAAGAGAAAGCCAATGAGTTATTAGTGTTAACCCGATCACAAGCCTTAGCACAAGAATTGGAAGAGATAAATCAGGAAACATTGAATGAAGAATCTGTCGCTCCAGCAGAAGAAGAAAGCTATGAAAACACTTGGATGGCTCCAATTATGGATTATATTGTCAATGGAACATTGCCAGCAGATAAAATAGAAGCATGAAAATTGAAAAGACAAGCTCAACGCTTTACTATTATGGATGGGATTCTCTACAAGAAAGGATATGCCATTCTCTATTTACGATGTGTGAAGCCCGAAAGTGGATTAGAAATATTAAAGGAAGCAATAAAGGGTTTTGTGGGGATCATTCTAATGGAATCAAGTTAGCCAAAAAGATAATGAGGCAAGGGTTTTACTGGCCACATTTAACCAAACAAGCTATTGAATATGTTAAAAGGTGTGAAAGGTGTCAACGTTATTTGAAAATACCGCATCTTCCATCATGTCAACTGACCCCCATTTCTAGTCCATGGCCATTTGATGTTTGGGGAATTGATTTGTTCGGGCTACTTCCAATCTCTAAGGGAGGGGCGAAATATGCTATAGTAGCGTTGACTATTTTACAAAATGGATTGAAGTAGAACCACTCCCGAAAATCACTTCTGGGAAAGTACTAAGATTTGTTATCAAAAACATTGTCACGAGATTTCGGATACCTTATAAGATAATATCCGACAATGGAACCCAATTTAAGAGTGAAGAATTTTCACGATTTTGTTACAGGAATGGAATCATAAAATGTTTTTCTTCTGTCGCTCATCCAAAGGCCAACAGAGCCGTTGAGGCTGCTAACAAAATAATAAAGACAATCTTGAAAAAGAGGTTGAATAAGGCAAAAGGAAATTGGGTAGAAGAACTACCACTAGTATTGTAGGCTTATAGAACATCAACTAGAACTGCAACGAGTCATACCCCGTATTCTCTAACATATGGATGTGAAGCAATGCTACCTGTGGAGATTGAGGTACCTTCCCATAGAAGGATTGCCTATCCCTTCAACCCAAACCAAGAATTTAGAAAGGAATCACTTGACCTAATTCAGGGACTAAGAGATAAAGCAGCCTTGAGAACGACTGAATATCAAAGGAGAATATCGAAATATTACAAATCAAAAGTAAAAGCAAGGCCATTCAAGCAAGGAGATCTAGTACTACGAAGGGTAATGGCCGTCACAAGAAACCCCTCGGACGGACCATTAGTACCAAATTGGGAAGGTCAATTGATAATCTTCAAAGAAATTCCCCCGGGAGCTTACAAGTTATGTTACCCTAATGGAAATATGGTACCAAGAACCTAGAACGCAGAACATTTGAAACCATATTTTCCAACTTTGAATGAATAAAGCAATTTCAAGAATGTCTCTACCATGATTCATTAAGAAAAGACTACATGGTTTGGAGTAAAATTCTCCTCAAAACATGGACTACCTAAGATGGTAGGCTACCAATAATGGTAGAAAGCCCTTGGTCATGCCAAGAAGGCCAAGTCAAGGTACCTCTTGGAGGGAGGGCGTAAGCCTTTATCTGTGCCAAAATCGGAAATGGCCAGGTTAAAGCAGCACAAGCCCTTATCCGCGTCATGCTATGGACAGGATAAGACACCTCTTGGAGGGAGGATGGGTAATCCCTTGGTCCCGCCACGCTATGGCCTGGCCAAGGTGCCGAATAAGCCCTTAAACGCATCATGCTATGGCCAGGTTAAAGCGTCTCCTGGAGGGAGGTCAGGTAAGTCCTCGGACCCTGCTTTAGAATAAGCTAGCCGAGCACACCGGAAACCCAGATGAAATGTCCGGCGGACTAAGAAAAGTCCATGCCTGAAATAGGCACCGCCAGAAATTGGCATGGCTTAAACTAACAACCACCTAAAAGGTTGGTATTATCAAAGATGATAAACAGCCTGAAATAGGCTCTGCTTAAATAAGCACAAAATCGGACAAAATAGTCCTCTCCTGAAATAGGCCAAAACAAATGACAATGAACAAAGAAAACCTGGGCCCGAGAAATTAAAAGCATTCAAGCCATCCTCAAAGCCTGAAGATGGCACGTTCGATGGACAGAATCAGAAAGAATTCTCGAATTTCCGCCAGATGGGTATTCCGGTCTTCTATTCTTAATTGTCAGAAATGGTATTCTGGTCCTCTGTTATTAATTGTCGGGGATGGTATTTTGATCTTCTATCATTAATTGATCTTCTATTATTAATTGCTAGAAACGGTATTCTGGTCCTCTATTATTAATTGCCGAAGATGGTATTCTGGTCTTCTATCATTAATTTATCTTTTATTATTAATTGCCAAGGATGGTATTCTAGTTTTCTATTATTGATCGCCAGAAATGGAATTTTATCTTCTATTATCAATACCAAAATTGGAATTATGGACTTCTATCATTGAGTAATGCTTTGGATTTCTACTATCAAATATCAAAAGAGAATATTCTGATCATCTATTATTTATTACAAGAAATGTTTTTTCAGATTTCTATTGTCAATGCAAAAGTGGATTTCTAGTCTTCTATTACACATTATTAAGGACAAGTGGTCAAATTGGGATTCTGGTCTTCTTCCGTTATTAAGAAATTTTTGATATTTATTTTCACAAGACGCGAGCTCCGAAACTACCCATTCATGGTCTTCTGACATTCTATTGCTTGGAAACTTTTATCATAAGCGGCAAAATGGGAAGCAATTACTGTTTGGTTTCGAATGTTTAAGAGATGAGTCCCCCGCCAAAATAAAATTAAAGTTAAAAATCGATCAAATAGGAAAGGAATTTATAGCATAAGCTAACCGTGCGAACATTATTATTAGTGGACTTATAGAAATGCAGGGGCAGCTTGATGATCCCGGAACCTTTGTCCTAAAGAAAAAAAGCCTTCTTTATACAAGGGGGCTAAATGTTAACCATAAAATGTGAATGAAGATAAAGAAGGCACTTCAGACACCTTCCGGATAGGTAAAGAGTATCGGAAAAATTTACCTTTCAATGACACCGAAAGGATTGTATGACACCAGAGAAGAAGAAGCACATGGTAGCTTCAGGGTAGAGCTTTCGCAGGCACGAAAGAGTAAACTACAAAAGCGAAGCAAAACAGCTAGATATAAAACTACTGAGTATCTTCTAGACCAAACATGAAAATGGTTACAAGGCCGCTTAATGTAACGCAATGACTAGGGAAAAGAAGATCGCCCCAAATCTTTTTGATAGGAATGAAGGAATGCGGGTGACAACTTTGCCGTAGATCTAAGCCCTTCGGAGTAGGCGAAGGGTTTCATCATTCGTCATTTAGACAAATGTCTTCCGAGAAGGGTAGAAAGGATATGGCAAGAACATGCGACTCAATTGACAACCCTTTCGAAAGCATAATAAGCAAAGGTAGTATCCATAATTCAACAAAAGACCGCCTTCTAATAACATTTAGAAAGAGCATAGCTCTCGACGGTAATCGAAAAAGAAGCAACCCTCCGACAAGGTCGAAGGGTTCACAATACCTTATAGGAAACTAACCCTATGGGAGAGACGAGAAGTCCATGAATACATTGGGAAATATAAACCCTTCGGCAGCTGCCAGCAGTCCGTGATGATGTACGATAAACAAACCTTCCGTCAAGAACGAAAGGCTTACAACCGTGTACAAGAAGCAACCTACCGTCAAGACCGAAAGGTTTACAACAGCGTATAAGAAGCAACCTTTCGTCCTCGATGAAGGCATAAGGCCGAAAGGAGGGGCCGCCTACATCTATAAATAAGATCCCAGGGGTCCAGATTCAGGATCTGATTTTTCTTCTCACTCTTCTACCTATCAATCACTATTTCTACCGCTTATTACTTTGTAACCCTAATTTAGAAATCAAATTGGGGGCTAACTTCTTAAATTTTGTATCGAATTCTATTATGAGGAAATAAAGAGAATTGTGGCTTGTGATCAACTCGGAATTTTAGTATATTCATGATTAGGCGTTAATTCAATTTTAACGACTAATCATTTGTGATTCATTTCTTATATTCTTTGTTTATTTCAAGAATATGTCATGAGACGCTTTCATAAGTTCCATTCTCCTTTACTCAGCGTTAGTCATAAAAAAAAGAGAATGTAACTTGTGAATTAACTATAAATATGAGTCTCATGGCATATTAAATCAACTCTTATTATTATCTAAATATGTTTGGATGATGCATTCTTCTTTGAAAGGTTTTCACATGAAGAATATCTACCCAGGAAGCTGAAAGTGGCAAAAAAGGACAGATGAATATCTCCTTTCGATGATTCCGGAGGGTTTATAACCTTCCGGAAGAGTTCAAAGGAAATGTTAATCGACAATCAATTACTTTCAGATTCTATGAGGGAGAGAGTATAATGAAGTGATTAAGTTGAAGGTTGAATAACGAGTATAATTAGGTCAGAAAGTTTAAATGACCTCTTAAACCCTTCGGACAAAGCGGAAGGTTTAGTGATTTCCTGACTCTAGACTAGCATAAGGGTTTGAATGGAACTCTAACCCTTCGACCTTGTTAAAGGTGAAATAATCTCATCTATAGTCTCCACCCAGAATAAATAGACACCCAAAACCTTCCGGCATTGATCGTTCCCAGTGGTGGTCAAAGCCGATGTTTTAGAACCTTTCGGCTTAATCACTTCATTCAAAAATGTGAATAAACTCAACCGAAAGGTTGAATCCATATAAGACAACTTTGTGAAAAGCGTATGAGGTGTTAACATGAAATTTTGTTAACAAATTCTTAAATTGGTTTATTGAAGAAAATGTTTTGTAGAACAACCCCACTATGTCCATATGAAAAATTCCCCGATCATGTCAATAAACTTAAAAAAGCACCATATGGTCTAAAACAAGCACCCCATGCTTGGCATTGACAACTAAAAAGCTATCTTATAGCTTCTGGATTTGAAATAGAAAAAGTAGACCAAACACTTTTTATTAGACAAGAAAATAAAGACATTTTAATTATATAGGTATATGTTGATGACATTATCTTCGGTTCAATAAATGAAAATTTATGTATTGAATTTTCAGATATATGAAAAGAAAATCTGAGATGTCTCATATGGGAAGACTCTCGTATTTTCTTGGCTTGCAAATTAAACAATTAAATAATGATATTTTCATTAATCAAGAAAAATATTGTAATAATTTACTTAAACGTATTGGTATGAAAAACACATCATGTAAACCGCCACATGAGTACTACTGTACATTTACATAGAGACGAAAACGGTAAAAGAATAGATCAAAAACTATACAAAAGTATGATAGGATCACCGTTATATTTTACAGATTGTTGTCCAAACATAATGATGAGTGTTTTCTTGTGTGCACGCTTTCAAGCAAATCCCAAAGAATCGCATTTGCAAGCGGTGAAACAAATTTTGCGCCATTTAACCAACACTAGAGACTATGAACTTTTCTACCCGAAAGAATATGCTTTCGAGTTAGTATTATACAGTGATGCTGACGTTGAAGGATGTCAGGAGGACAGAAAACGTACGAGCAGTACCTGTCACTTCATCGAATAGTCTCTAGTATCATGGTTTAGTAAGAAACAAAACCATGTTCCACTCTCGACGTGTGAAGCGGAATATGTTTCTACTGCTTTGGCATATGCTCAAGTCATATACATCTAACAAACAATTAAAGATTTCGGCATTTACTTACAAAAATCATCGATTTATTGTGATAATACAAGTGCATAAACTTATCAAAAAATCCATTAAACCATTCTCGTACAATGCACGCAGATATACAACTTTTTTTTTTACGAAACAACATTGAAAAAGAAGTAATTTCATTAGAATTTGTAACGTATGAAATAAAATTGCTGACATTTTCACTAAACTATTAAATGAAAATATGTTTATTAAACTTCCATGAGAATTAGGAACATCAATTGATGAAGTAATATAATAACTTATAGATATATCCTAACCTAAGTACATATTTAATACACACAAAAAAATTGAAAAAATAAGAACAAAACGTAAGTTTCCTATTTTTAAGTCAAATGCTAACCTTTTGTTTCAGCATAATAATAAAAGAAATTAAATAAATGTAAATAACTATAGTCACTTACTCTATTCCACTTTTTTTAACCAACTACAAAAGTATATAATCTCCATATTTTGTGTAAAGTAATTCACACAAATACAAATCAATCAAACTCAAAAATATTTTTTCAAATGGCTCTTGACAAATTTTCATGCTCTTCCTCAATCAATTTCATCACACCTAAGAAAAATGCCTCATCTACCATAAATCTTTCAACCCCTCTAACGGATCCACATACTGGATATACTCCAAAAGGAAAGAAAGTAAAAACATCCATTAAATTTGAAGGAGTGGTAACAGCTTCTGATGATTACCGTATAACGACGTACGTCACTATCAAAATGGAAGCTTATGTTTTCAAAAAGAGATATACTGGGAATAACGTAGACAAGGTGAACACCTTAACTTCAACGAACGAAAAGCAATGAAATTTTATGGTCGGTTACAAACAAAAAATACAGTTTGTGTCAAAAAGGAGACTCCTGCAAAGATCCTCCATTGCAAATATACGAACCAAATTCATGGGATCATTTCTCCACCTAAGAGTTAGACTTTCAGAAAATAAGTACATATATATATCTCATTAATACATGTCTCTTTTTAAATATCTATATACATAAGTTGTAATCTATAATATTATTTTTATATATAATAAAACGGAAGAACTGATGGTTGTCACGGGCCATTTTTATATAATCTCGACCGTTGATTTTCTTATGTATATATGCATCCTCTTGAGCCTTTACTCTTCCAGTCTTCATCTTTGATGCCCCCATTTTTCTTACAAACCATAGCTTTCAAAATCAATTTCCATGGTAAAATTAACTCAAAAATCACTTTAAACATCACAAATCAAAGCTTGGCTCAACAATGATACGGAAACAATCAAAGCTTACAAGGTTACAATCAATTTCACCAATCTTGCAGGGGGGCTGGTAAAGTTTTCTGATTTGAATCGTACAATCTAGTTGCAGTTTTTTAAGTTTCTGGTTTGATACACATTTTATTTATTGGTAATTTCAAAAGAGTTATTTATCCCTGTTGTATGGCTTTATTTTACACTAACTTAAAGCTTGGAGAAGAAAATGATTAATTTGTTTTATATTCCTCTGTTAATGGAATAGACATTAGATTGGATGCAAGAACATAGAGTAAAATTCTAGAAATTCATGCTAATAGAACTGTTTTTGGTGATTTAGAAACAAATAATGATGAAATTTCGAATGAAATTTTTCGATGAAATAGAGGATATTGATCAAAAGGTATAATCTAAAGTGATACAGTACGTTTGGTTTTGCTAATTGTATAACACAACATTGTGCCTAAAACACGCAGTTTTGATAAGGCCTACCCATACATCAACAATGCACCAATGCAATTCTTGGTGGCTTATATGTAAATTAGGCGAATTTGATTCTTAGAAACATGGTAGCATGCGCTCTAGAAAACCAAGATCGTACTATCCCTATGGAAATTCACTTACTCGAATTTTCAAACATTATGGGATTAATTTGAAAAATGAGCAAGTACCGGAAGTTGTGTTTGGGACAGTGTTTGCTAAAGAAGCATTTGCACCAAAGAAGATTCTTTGCATTTTTCAGCCTCATCGCCCATATACTGAAGGTGTGACTCACATACCTCACCACATAGAGGAAATTCAAGAAGAAAAGGAGGCTTCAAATGAGCTTTTACCACCGTATTATGACAGTGATGAAGAGTACGAGAAAAAAGTCTAAAAAATCAAGAGTTAATTCTGAAAAATCAAGAAGAAATCAAAACAGAGTTGACACATGCTAGGACGGAACTTGGGATCATCACTCGCATGTTTCATGGACTATATGGTACTTCAACAGCAAAGAAGAGAGGACGAGCTATCACTTCTACTTTACTATGCTCAGGTTCTGATTAGATGACTATATTTGACTTTGTATGACATACCATTTATCACTATTTAGGCATTATCTATATTTATCTGACTTTATATTTGTTGTTATGTTGCACTGTCATGTTTGACGTTTTGTCCAATTTAGCTGTTATGTTGAAAACACATTGATATTAAATGTATGGCTTACATCAGTTCTATCTTTGTGATATGCAGCAGTTTATGTATATTCCGTGATATGCATCAGTTCTATGCTTGTGATAATATCTCTTTTTGTTGATGATAAAGGAAGAGAAATATATCATGTTCTCAGGAGGAGTCTCTGTTTCAAGGGGTGTGATCTTATTAAGTATTTCATACAAGTAGTTGTCATCATCAAAAAGGAGGAGAATGTTAAATATTGTTTTGATGATGACAATGAAATATATAGTCTACTAACTCTGTATTACCGAAATCAACATATGAGTTCGTGATAACTAAAGTTGGAGAACTGGAGTTATATATCTTACGATAAGAGCCTTATGAAGTATGGAGTCAAGCTAATATCAAAATGGAGTTAACGTATTATCATTAACACGCAATAACTCAAGAAGCAGAGCTTTAAAGACAATATATGTAAAGTTTTTTATTGTGTAGTCATGCGTCGAGTCCTTTTACTAGAAATTTATTAAAACGACTCAAACGATCTTCATTCCACTTGAAACTTGGCCATCACTCTATTACATATCCCAGTATATCTGTGAATTTTTTCATATTTTTTCGAAGGCTCGAGGAACCAGCAAAAACAATAGTAGCTAAGGCAGTTTCTGCCTAGGTTTAACAGACTTGAACCAGTTCCACCGATCGACCTATGGAACCTGACCAGTCGACCGATCATGGCATTTCCTGCCCAGTAACCCATGACAGAAATTGTTTTGTTTACCGTTGTTTTTTACAATCGCATCCCTTCATCTTCAAAGCTTCGTAAACCATTTTTAATGGTAGCAAACTCAATAGTAGAACCTCCTAATCCAATCCCCTCATCTCTATGTATAAGAAAGTGGTTTCACTTTCAAATCATAATTTATGATTACTGAATCTTCTATCTCTAATTCTTCGATTTCTAAACAGTGATTGTTCTAAAACCCTAGCATTCATTATGTGCATTCAATTCCATATCATTCAATTCAATTTACAATCCTAGACCCTGCCCATTCATCTCCTTGATCTTTGAAGTGGTTGTAGGATTATTGTATGAGTTAGAGTGAAAAAACTAGTGTACGAAGACACAACACTTGTCGAAGATACTTTTCTATTTACAAGAGAAAGTCAATCTTGAGAGGTGCTCAGGCAGTCAGCTTGTAAACCTATTCCTTTGGATCAAGTGAGGGCTTTGCTAGAAAATTCCTAAGAGGCGCTTAAGGACTGGACATAGGAGAGGTGCTCCGAACCAGTATAAATCTCAGTGTGTTCTTTTATTTACTTATCACTTGCTAGTTATATTCTATTATATTGCAAGTTAAATTAGCCATAATCTTACTATACGATCCACTAGTCACTTTCAATTCCTACGTCCGCTTTGATCAAGTCTTTATTTCATAGTCAAATGAGTAGTAAATAGCCATAATGTAATACCCTTGTATTTTTGGTTTTAATAATATTGGATTTAATTGAAAATTTTATCAATTTAAATATTTGAGGGGCAGAATGGTCATTTTTCAACTTTGGAATTTGATGATGGGACTTATGACATTGTGTCCGGCTCGTTTTTCTATTCGTGTTATATATTTATTTGTTCGAGTCGGAGGTCGTACGGAGGAGATACATGGGAAATAGGTGTCGGGTTCTTATTGGGTTTTAGGCCAGGTTTATAAATTTGAATTTGGAAAATCGTTGATTTCCCTCCAGATGTAAAGGAAGAATTCAAATACGATTATTTCGTTTCATCTTCCCTGATCCATTTCTGAAACTCATTTTTCTCTTAAACTACAAAACTTAGAAACCCAATATCTTCTCGATTCTTAATGAAATTCAACGAAACCGGGACAAATCAATAGGGGACGATGGAGACTACGAGTTGATACAATTTGGTGGCTGAATTATTATGTTTGTGAGTACAGTAACCCAGACCGCGGGCAATTTCAGGAATTGGACATTGATTTTGGTGAGTATGACTTCTCTGTTTGTTTATAATGCAATTTGAATGTTAAAGTTATTATTAGGAGTCTAATTTAGGGTTAGTAACGAATTTAATTATGGATATTATTAGATCAAAATTTGGTTCTATTCTGAGTACTTAACTCAAATATGCAAGTCAATAATCTGCTAGTCAAAGAATCATGTCATACTCAAGTATGCAAGTATTAGGATCACTTGATTATATTATGAAAATAAGAATTTATTCAAGTCCTCGTTTACAAAGCCACAATTTCAATTTGACCTAACAGCCATTAAATTCCCAACCATAAGCTTTAGTTGTCGTACCCATAAGAAAATAAAAAACGAGGAAGATAAACAACTTGGAATTTGTCCCTTTTCTAGTAGAGAGACATGCATATTTATAAAAGATTTGGATATTTGGATTCATGACATGTATTATCCCACCTTTTGGTCAGGTCGGGATACCACAAATTTGGCTAAAATGGATGGATTGGAAATCGATTATAGTTGAAATTATGGATGATAGTTGAATGGATTCGGATGGACAACACTCAAAAATGGCTAAGTATGGAATTGGCACTTCACCTAGGCAATGGGTCGGATCCTCAGTTTCTGACCCAATCAAGGTGTGATTAGTATGGGGTGACAATGAAGGCCCCATAAGGCTATATTTTAAATTTCAAGTCGATCGGAGTTCGTATGCTCGAGTTATGGGCAAAAGAAGATGGATCGGTATGATGATGGATCGGTGGTAATTTGCTTAAAGTCGGACCTGGAAAATTTTGCTACTTGCTTGGAATCAGTGCATGGTTCGCTTAGAGTCATAGAAATTTGAAGTGCTAGATCGTGCTTGGATTCGGACGCATGTTTGCTTAGAGATTGCTCAGAGAAAAACTATCGACACCGATTGTTTTGGAGAAAAACGATCGGCACCGATCGTTTTTCGTGCTTGAAGTCAGAATCGCATTTTCTTGGAGAAAATTTGGAATTTACCCGGGTCTAACCACGGGCCAGAATTTTTGGAATATAGGTTCGAGTCAGAAAGGTGATTACTTCGGGTCTCGCTTCGGGTCAACCCTGAAGTGGGTTTTTCGACGATCATTTTAGTGATTTTCGATGATGATCGATCTATAATTCAAAATCTACAAATTCAATCGACTTGAAATTTGAAGGACAACTACACTACACCATGGGGGACCCATATCATCGATCACTGTCCCTACGATGAAGTTGGATCAATCGTTCATGATCTATATGGATCGATCCATAAAACAATTCAAATCAATGATGATCGATCAATATCTCACAAACGCAAAGTCGGAATGACATCCAACTTTGGGAATAGTAAAATATTACGTTAAGGAATCTACCATATCGATCACACATCATTTAGAGAAACTTGAACGGTTGGCCTACATCGTTCTTGAACGATCGTATCATTTCAGCCAAAACGATCCCAACTCCATGGAAAATGTGATATCTCACGAACGATAAGTCGAAGTGACACGAAATTAGGAGAGAAAGTATCTAACATCATGATGGAACCCACCAGAATGATCGCACCTCAAAAGGAGCCAATATGGAACGATTTTCCATATTTTCATTTTTCAACTAACTCCACGAAAAACACGGTATCTCACTTACAGTAAGTCGGAATTGCATGAAATTTAGAGAGCTAGTAGCTAACATCATAAAGGACCCATAAAGACGATCACACCCCCATTAGAGCTAATATGAGTGATCAGTGCTGATCGTTCCAATGGTGTGTGATCGATCTAAAAATTGGTGGATCGGGGCGTACGACTTTGGAGGTTATTCTGGTGAAATTTCAGCCCGATCCATGCACGTCTTCACCTATAAGTATAGCGGACTTGGCTTATTACAAGGGAGCTTTTTCTTCTTCTAATTGGATCTTCTATTGGCTCTACTTCATCACTTCTTATCTTTTCCTCCATTAATTTTCTAAGGAAAAGACAACTGTACTTGTTATTTTACAGTATAAATAAAAGATTATTAGAGTAGATATAGGCCGAAGGTCACCGAACCACTATAAAACCTACATGTTCATTTACTTTTCTGCAATCTATTATGTGACCTGTGAATCTGTACTTTGCTGTTTGGATCTAAATATTGGATATTGGTGCTTTCACTTATAATAGAGTGTTTGTGCCTATATTTGGCGCAAACAACATGTGTCACTTATTATAAGTGGACGGTCATAATTTGCTGACATGTCATATGTTCGAGATGACATGTGGCACAACCTTTCCTTGCTTTATTATGACATGGAACTGCTGGCACAATCAGAGAATGTCATGTGGCTAGCTAGATGCTAATTTCATGTGAATTACTCAATATGCGATAGCTTTGACCATTAATATGCGATAGCATCAACCTCCGATAGCTCGTCTAATTATCAACATACGATATCTCTAGTTCCTAATACGTGATAGCTCCCTTTGTCCTTTTTATGCAATAGCATTTTTAAGTTTGTCAACGTGCGATAGCTTTAGGAACGTATGGCTTGGCTAGTCAACATGTGATAGCTTTACGAACATCAACATTCGATTGCTCAACTAGTCGACATGCAATAGCTTTAGGAACATCAACCTTTGATAGCACGATGACATGCGATAGCTTTAGGAATATCAACCTTTGATATCTCGACTAATCAACATGTGATAGCTTTAGGAACATCAACCTTCTATACCTCAACTTGTCAACATGCGATGGCTTTAGGAACATCCTTCGATAGCTTCGTATGTTCAACTTGCGATAACCTTGGTTGGCCAATCTTCGATAGCTTTGCTTGTAAACTTGTGACAATTTGGTCTTGCTTCCAACCTACGATGGCCTAAATTTTAGGTATAATATTTGCCCCCCTTTTTTGTGGAAGCCTTTTACTTCAGTGTAAAAACCTTGTTCCTTTTAATTCCTTCTTTTGATTTTAAACCCTTCGTATCCTAGAACTTCCTATCTTAACCATGTGTTTCCCCTTCTTTTGATCCAACGATTAGATTACTCTTAAATATCCTATTTTCTTCTCCTCTTCTATATTACCAATTTACTATAAATTTTATCAAAACTAACATCGAATTTGTTTCTGGAAGTTTCAATCCTCGAGCAAAAGAATTTTCTTTGGTAATTTTTTTCTGGAAAACACGTCAGAAAACCATAGAATTAATGTAGTTCATATTGGCATATTAAAGTTGCCAATTTTGAGATCTAATCATTGTATTTCGAAATCACTTTGTACTCTTGATTGTTGTAGCATAAAATAATCAACAAAAAATAAATAGTGGACGTTGGCAGGCGATTTGTCAAACCACTTTAGAAACTCGTGTCCATTTCCTTATTTCTCTCTTTGATTTCATTCGTGTTAATGTTACTTCAACTTTTTCTATCGATTGTGGGAGTTAGTCCAAAATAAGACTAGTGTTATGGATAAGAAACGCGGAAAATAAGTGCTACGTCAAAGGAAAATAATCAAATAGGATTGGCGTATTTTATTTGATGAAGTCAAGGAGTGACCTTACTTTCAACTGAATTAAAGCGAGGCATACATCCGTGTTTGCATCTTCCATTTTTTATCTCACTGACATTAACAATATATCTTTAAACAGAAAAGAGGATAAATATAGAAAAGAAAACGAAATGTATATATCACTTCTTCCATCCATCTTATTAAGTCTCAAGAAATATATGCTCCTTAAATGTTTAAATAAGCTAAAAAATCAAACTTATCATTCCATTTTCACTATAAATACATATATACTGCCCATTCAATTAATCATTCCTAATATTGGTCATTCAATAGATAAACTGAAATACTTTCAATGACAAAAAGAATCGTTACGTATCTTATGCTCATGTTTCTTCTTTTTGCGACTTCAGGTATTTTTCTCATTTCTTAAACACAAAAACCAAGAAATATTTTAGAGTCAAAGATTCCTCATGGACATAACACAACTTAGTACATAATTTATTGATAAACCCTTTACCTTTTTATGCAATAGGAAATCATAAGTTGAATGAACATAGACGACCAGGATGCCACTATCCAAGCAAGAAGTTCTATATCTTTTGTAGTAAGCATGACGAAAAATGCAATAATCTTTGTATTAGCGAGAATTATGACGGTGGTTATTGCAAACTTTATTGGTATGGCACGCGTTGCACATGCTGTTTGCTAAACTAAATCATTGCTTTAATGCAAATTTTTGTACATTAAGTTTACATATAATATCAATCTATGCTTTATATTTACTTTAATATTATGCAAGTGTGATGTATAATATTGCATATATATATATATATATATTTACTTTTGTATATTTTCGTATATGAAAATTGAACCTGTCATGAGCTGGTTGTTGCTTGGTACTTCATTTTATTTTGGTTGGATATATGATCATATATATATATATCTAAACTTATATATGCTCATTAATTTTTAAGTTTTGAACAGAGAATATTTTCTTTATTGAAATACATTCTGAATACTTCTCACAGCAAAAGTATTTATAAGAAGTTACATGGGCTTAAATAAAATACAACCCAAAAGAAAGAAAGAATTAGTATGAATGGTCAGGATTATATCAGATGATCTCTACGGTTGCAAATCCTTCTATCAGATGATAAATACCGGTTACTGCATCACAGGCTTCATTTATTTCTCCCCTTCGAACCCTAACCCGATTTCTAGGGTTAGAGTTTGTGAGGCGAAATCGCGTGGTTCTCTGATTGAGTTGATGCAGTTCATAAAATTCTCATTGCTCCTTCTTTCGATGCCCTCTTGATGTCTGATTGGAGTTGTTCTCTTGAGTTTCTCGAGGATCTGAGCAGTTATGCTTTGAGTCGAGAGTAAGTTGGTTACTTTGATGTTCTTTCTTCTTCTGCTCTTCGATTTGGTGAAGATCTGGCTTGTCGAGCTCGAGAGAGGGCTGAATTGCAGTCACTCCTAGTTCTGACCTGAACTTCACAAAGATCTTTCTCGACAAGGACTTGGTGAGAGTATCAGCTCTCTGGTAGGTGGCAGGTAAATGATTAACTTGTAAGTTTCCTTTTATGACTTGATCACGAACGAAGTGTAGATCTATCTCAATGTGTTTTGTTCTAGAGTGTAGTATAGGATTAGCTGTCATATAGACAGTACTTTGATTGTCGCACCACAATGTTGGCTTGATATCTGATTTCAACTTTAATTCATCCAAAACTGATTGTAACCACATAATTTCGGCCGTGGCACTAGCTACACTCCTATACTCTGCTTTTGTACTAGACCTTGAGATAGTTGATTGTTTTTTGGAACACCATGATATCAAATTTTTACCAATGAATATGCAGTATCCAGTGACTGATTTTCTGTCATCTGAATCCGTTGCCCAGTCAGCATCTGCGTATCTAGTTAGATTAAGATTTTTGCAAGCTTTAAGAGATAAGCCATGATTTATTGTTCCCTTTAAGTATCTGAGAATCCTCTTGAATGCTTTCCAGTGTTCATCCAGTGGATTCTGCATAAATTGAGAGAGTTTGTTAACACTGAATGCAATATCAGGTCGTGTTATAGTAGCATATTGTAATGCTCCTATAACACTTCTATATTGTTTAGTATTATTTATGGCTTCTCCCCTGTTTTTTGATAGGCTTTGATTACTTATCATTGGTGTTGGCATGGGTTTTGCATCTTCCATTTTTGTTTTGGCCAGTAGTTCTGATATGTATTTCCTTTGACACAATGTTATCTCAGAATTTGTTGTTATGTGAACTTCAATTCCTAGGAAATAATTGAGGTCTCCAAGATCTTTGATTGAAAATTGCTTATCTAGATAGTTGATAATTTGATTGATTTCATCTTGATTGTTACCTATAATTATAAGATCATCAACATAGATTAGAATGTAAATAGTTGATAACTGGCTGGCTTTAATGAACAATGAAGTATCTGATTTGATAGACTGATATCCATTTGATATTAAAGTTGATTTCAGTCTGTCAAACCATACTCTTGGTGCTTGTTTGAGGCCATATATTGCCTTATTTAGTTTGCACACATGGTTTGTATTTTGTTCATAGCCAGGTGGTTGCATCATATAGACCTCTTCTTCTAATATGCCATTTAGAAAGGCATTATTGACATCCAGTTGCCTTATTCTCCAACCTTTGTGAAGTGCAACTGTAAGTATGAGTCTTATAGTAGAGGTTTTGACTACTGGAGAAAAGGTTTCAGTAAAGTCAAACCCATACTATTGGGTGTAACCCCTAGCAAAAATTCTTGCCTTATATTTACTGATAGTCCCATCATAATTTCTTTTTATCTTGTATGTCCACCTACATCCAACAATATTTTTATGTGATGGTGGACATACAAGATCCCATGTCTTGTTTTTTATAAGAGCATTATACTCTTCATCCATTGCTGCTCTCCAGTTATTGTGCTTTGCAGCTTGCTCATAGCTTGATGGTTCATCAAGGCTTGTGTTGGCAATGTATACTTTGGGCTTAAAGATGCCACTTTTAGCTCTAGTGATCATTGGATGACTTGATTTTACTGTGGAATCAGTATGAGGTAAACTGTCAGTGTTATCATGACCAGTATTGTCATTTGATTCAGTTTGTTGATCTTGAGTTTTTTGACTTTCTTCATTTGTTGAAATTGCAGGTGATTGACTGGCATGACTGGGATCATCAATCCAATCAGAATTTTGCTGAACAGAGACTACATGATGAGTTTGATGATTTCCAGTAGTCCTCTTCACCTCTGTTTGATTCTCATTCTCAGAATATATGGGCAGTTCAGGTATTAATACACTAGGATTATATACCTTGCTTGTTGTTTTCACTTCTGAATTTTCAAAAGGGAATACATTTTCATTAAATACAACATGTCTGCTAATAAAAAGTTTTCCACTATCATCTAGACATTTGTATCCTTTTTGATTGGTGGCATAACCAAGAAATGTACATGGCCTTGATCTGAAGCTTAGCTTATTGATGTTATAAAGCCTTAAATATGGAAAGCATAAGCACCCAAAGGTTTTTAAGCTACAGTAATCTGGCTTCACCCCTTGTAATTTTTCTAGGGGGGTTATATCCTCTAAAATTTTGGTTGGTAGTCTATTAATAAGATACACTGCAGTGTTGAAGGCTTCAGGCCAAAATTTAGAGGTAAGCTTGCATGAGCTAATAAGCTAAGCCCTTTTTCAACTATGTGCCTATGCTTTCTCTCAACTAAGCCATTCTGCTCAGATGTATAGGGACATGTAGTTCTATGAATTATTCCCTTTTTGATAAAGTAATCCTTAAGGGGTTTGTACTCTGTTCCACCATCTGATTGTAAAACTTTAACATGTGAACTAAATTGTTTTTCAACCATAGTAATAAAATCCAATACAACTTTGTATGTATCAGATTTATTTCTTAAGAAATATATCCAGGTGTATCTTGTATAAGCATCTACAAAGGATATATAGTATTTATAACCATAATCTAAACATGTTGATGCTGGTCCCCAAAGATCAGTAGCAACAAGTTCAAGAGGTTTTGAATACATGGTTAAGGAGTCATCAAATGGTAATTTGTGACTCTTACCCATTTGATAGTGTGTACATATATAAGGAAGAGAAACATCATCACAGTGTATAGAATTTTTGAGTAAGAACTTGTCTAACAACTTTAGTACTAGGATGACCAAGTTTGCGATGCCAAAGATCAAATATACTACTGCAGTTTTTCATTTCACACTGATTACAACAGCTTTGCTCCTTTGTAGAATTGGTACAGTTGACAGACTTAAATCTATATAATCCCTTTTCAGCACCACCCTGCAATAAAACATTCTTAGTTAGTATATCTCTAACAAGACAGTATTTAGGATAAAATTCAAAGTAAACTTTATTGTCATTGGCAAATTGAGATACACTTATAAGATTATTTTTAATCTTTGGCACTCTCAATAAGTTGTGTAAGAATAGTTGTCTTTTTCCTTTAATAGAAGCATCTCCTACATGAGAAATTTTGATACACTTACCATTGCCCATGCAAATAGATTGTTTACCTCTATACTCCTTGTTGTCAAGATTTAAGTTTTCTAAGTTGTTAGTTATATGATTAGTTGCCCCTGAGTCAGGATACCAGTAGTCATCATGTGCATGTTTTGGTTGACCATTTTCACTTGAGCAGTGATCTTTGTTGTCTGCTTGACTGCTGGAGCCTGCTTGAGCCACATTGACACTGTGATTATCATTTCTTGAATTGTTGTTATTCTGATTTGAATATCTAAAATAGCATTTTACAGCTGTATGCCCAATTTTTTCACGGATTTGGCATCTTGGTCTATTGTTGTTGTTGTACCTACCTCTTCCCCTTGATCTATTGGAGTATCCTCCTCTCTGTGATTGTTTATCACTTTTTTTTGTTGTTTTGATTCTTGTTTCTTGTGTTGGTGGTATAATTGATAGCAAACTCAGATTCTTGAGGTCTTTTATTGTCTATCCTGGCCTCATGAGCCTGTAGTATAGAGTAAACATCATCCACTGATGGTAAGACCTTATGAGATGAGATAACTGCCACCACGGCTTCATATTCAACACTTAAACCATTTAATATGGTTAAAATCTGTTCAGAATCGGATACTTTGTAGCCTGCAGCCTCAAGCAGATCACAGATTGTTTTGATTTTATATAGATATTCTCTCATAGAACAGTTTTCCTTTCTAATGTTTTGTAGCTGTCTCTTGTGATACATAACTTTTGCTGCTGATTGAGTATTGAAAACTTTTCCAATGGTTGACCAAATTTCACAAGCAGATTTGCATCCAATAACATGTGATAAAAGATTGGTGTTTATAGATGACAATAACCAAGAACATATCAGTCTATCTTGCCTGTGATGTTTGACATATTCTTCATTGCTAACTATTTTATTTTCTTGGACAGTGATGAATTTTGGTGGAGTTGGTGTTGTGCCAAGAAGAAAACCTTCAAGGCCATAACCCTGTATTGCAGTTTCAATCTGCAGTTTCCACAACAGATAGTTATTTTCATCAAGATGAACTGTAATAAGTTGGCTCTGTGGGCTTGTGACTGATTTGATTAGCTTTGCTGTTGCATCAGGTTGGTGCTCAGAAGTGGCATTATCAGAGGTTGCTGATTGATCATCAGTCATGATGAACAGTCTCTGTCTAAACTAAAGAGAAGGCTTCAGATGTAATTCTTGAACAAGAAAATCCTCAAGAAGTTAATAAAAAAACAGTTATGATGTAGCCAGATCCAAATGATGAGTGTTATCTGATGGATCTTGGCGTGGCACTAATCTTGTTTTCAAATTTGCTGTGATGATTTTCTGTTTTCTTGAATCTGATTTCTGCTGCTTTCTTGATCAAGTTATCTTTAATGAAGATCTGAGTGCAGCCAGTATATTGCTTGGCAAGGCACTAGATTTGAGAAGATAAACTTGTTTTACCCAAATGATGATTATACAATCTGATGGGTAAAGAATGATTTTCCAAATGATGAAGAATCACTGATGGAGACTCTTGTATCTTCCTTTGATGCTGTGCTGTTAAGCAGTTGTCTCTGATACCATATTAAGTTTTGAACAGAGAATATTTTCTTTATTGAAATACATTCTGAATACTTCTCACAGCAAAAGTATTTATAAGAAGTTACATGGGCTTAAATAAAATACAGCCCAAAAGAAATAAAGAATTAGTATGAACAGTCAGGATTATATCAGATGATCTCTACGGTTGCAAATCCTTCTATCAGATGATAAAGTACTGGTTACTGCATCACAGCCTTCATTTATTTTTAATTATAATTTATATGCCATTTCTACCGTCTATATATATTAGGAAACATGTATTCCATTCAAAATACTATTGATTTATCTCTAAACTAAATTTGACAAATTGTGGTAAGTTGATAGATTATAGCAACCATTAAAACTGCTGAATTTTTACTATTGGCAATGCTTCCTGTTGAGGTTTCAGGTTTTTCATGTCTAGTTGAATATATTGAAAGGTAATAAAAAGAATCTTAACTTGTGTCTAATTATCTAATTATTAGGAAATATTAACGTTGTTGATCATAAGAGACCGGGATGCCACTATTTATTACCGAGGAGTTGGTTGTACTATAAACGAAATAGATGTGATGAATGGTGTGTTAATAAGAATTGTGACAGTGGTTATTGTAAGATTTATTGGCATGGTATAATTTGTACATGTTGTTACTGAATTAGAACTATTGTTAATTTTATGTTTTTATAAAATGAACTAGGAAAGAAATAAATGAATACATGACTTCAAAATAACTACAAAGTCGAAATTTCTTTCTGGTTGATAGTTTAATGAGAATTGCATAAGTTTTCGGTTATTGAACATGTTCCACGTAAAATTAGTAAAGGCAAATTCTGATAACTCCCTCATTTCAATTACACGCCCCATTGTTAACGTAATAAAATTTTATTCGTTCTTTTACCCTCTTATAAATTTATGCCATGTACTCCGTTGTTCTATTTTCTCACTTTTTCTTTTTTATTTTCTCAGCAAAAATTATAACTGTAAAATCATGTCTCTTTTTGTGTTAAAAATAAAAATCTGTTGTTTTGAATGCTAAAGGTGTTAAAGAACATAATTGAATTCAAGCATGAAAATCATAAAAACATAGTACAATGTAAGCTTGAAATCATTTGACACCTAGTGTACATCGTACTTCAAATTTATTGAAATCCAGTATGATGCGAGTTTGAAATTAATCAAAACCCAATTTGGCTCATAATAGGCACTTGAAGTATCCGAGAGATTCATGCACTAATTGAACTTTGGTTCCCCTTACGTTCACAACATTAAGATAAATCAAAATCGATTACATATAACAATTTTGTTTCTCTATTTAGTATGTTGACGAAAAGTGAGAAAAGAAGTGTACAATTTTTTAAGCTTTTGGATATATGTTTACTGAAAATATTGGATAAGATTACCGCACACTCAAGCGCAAGGCAAACTCCGAGCATCTCCTGCATAAAGACACGATTTTGCAACTGTACATGAATAATCAGAGAGTCTCGACTGAATTCTACAAAAGCAAAATCAATAACCATATCTATCACTTATCTGTTTGGGACAAGGGTGATTCCAGCAAGCATGATCAGCTTATTGCTAGAGATCCCCCAAATAATAGAGATCTGATTACATCCGAGCTTATCATCGAAAATAATAAGCATTCGAAGCAAAGAGTCTTAGCTCCGCCTTTTTCTTCGCGAACAATAAACCGTGATTCACTCGTCATCACTGGTGGCGGCCATTCAAGAACTGCTAACAGACTTAATATCTGCAAGGGAAGTGAACACAATATTATTAGTAATATTAATATGAATCCTTACTATATTATGAATAATGATGCTGGGTATTTACCTGTCACAGCTCGGAGAAGCTACCGCACGTCCAGCAGCGTTCCCAAGGAGATTATGTTGCTGTCCAAGGAAAATTACATCAATTCAAATATCAGCGACAACAAAAGAGAGTGCATTTATTACAAAAGCATGCTAAACAACAAAGTTTATCACATATCTTGCTGGAGTAAAGGGGAAAGCAGCAAGACTGCAGATGATTTTGCTCAATTTGATTGCAACCCTCCCAATCGCTGCTATTCAACAGAAAATCTGGAAAATAGCAACACTATCTTGAAGGAAAAAGCTTCTAAATCTACTAATCTACAGAAGCATGATGAGAAAAGCAAGGAATTGGAGAAAAGCAGCAAGCTTTGGAAGAGAGAGAGGCATATCATCTCCGTCCCTCAACTATACAGTGGAAAGCTTCAAAATTGCAACGAGAATGAAGACAATAGTGAGATCGTGAAGCTCTGGAAGCCTCCATGAGGAGTTCGATATTTGTTTTGAGAGGAGATGACTGGCTTAATTTGTTAGTCGCCATTTTTGTTCGAGGTGGAAGCTTTGTTGAGATACGGTTGTTATGTCGGCAACCCTAGTTTAGGATTTGTATCTTAGTTTGGCTTGGCTATCGGGTGTGGTAAACTATTTTCATACCCGATTTTATATGTACTTGGGCTTGGTCCGTTTACCCAATTTCAAAAAAAATAATATTGGATAAGATAGAAGAGGGAAACTGAAGAAAATGAAGATGAGTAAAAATATAAATGAAATAAGTTGGGTGGGAAACGAAATATATAGGATGTAAGTCTTTTTCTAATAGAATACACCTAGGGGAGGGGGCGAGGTGTGTTAGGGGTAATGGTGGTGGAGGGGTGTGGGGGGGGGGGGGAAGGTGGATAGGGTGGAAATAGAAGTTAGCCTTATTAAAACGAGTGTATATGCACGTCTAAATGGACCTGCATTTAATAACAACGTGCATGCATTTATAATTGTACTTTTGATAGTAGATTTAATAGTACCATTGCCGGCATAAACTGAACCTGAAGCAATGACCAAAAAGATCGAGACAACTGAAGAGCATTCATAGAACCAATAACTTGAAAACATTCATAGTTTTATCATTCGTTTCTTTTATTTTAGTTTATTTTATACTATGGAAATGGAAATAATACTTGTACTTTTACATGCATATGCTCTTTTAGCTGGTATGGGCCGTGAGCAAAAATTATCTACATACATGAGCGATTAATTGTTTAAGCTCTTAATTTATTTCAAAATAAATTATATTAAGAACATTGCTACTCTTACTACTTCAACTGTATCCTCGTTTTGAATAGGCAAGGAAGTATATTATCTCTATGTTCAAGAAAGAGATGAAAGCAAGGAAGAGGAAAACAGGACACGAAAATGCAAAGTACAACAATGACTCTTTTGGCATTTTATTGAAATATATCGATTATTCAGAAGACAAAATTTGCGATTTATAGCTAGGTTTGCTTTTTGCTGGACATGACACCATTGCTCGTGGAATATGCTTGTTGATATATTATCTTGAAACCTATCCTAAACTGACCCGTTTGACACCCCTACCTAAAGGCATATGTTGAGTCGTATCGTTATAAAGCTGAACTCATATTGCTTGATTTTTTATATGATGATGTGCAGTTCAGTTGGAAAAAAACGAAAACATAAATGATATTGGAGTTGCATTGCAGAGGGCATTCTAGAAGAAAGAAAATTATTGATCTACATGATTCCTTGGCACATGTTTATTTTGGCCTCCAATCTTCCTGTCGGTGTAGAACTTTTGGCAGCCAATCTTCCTGTTCATTTTGGAAGGAATTTTTTTTGGCTATAGTGAAACCTTGTATCCAATAGAAACTGTTATACTATAAGAAAAATAATTCTTCAAGTGGAAATTTACGTTTGTGCTAATTGTTTTGTTTGATTATCTTTAAGACATGGATATTCTGTCCTTTTTGGTTTTCAAAGAAGGAATGATTATTGTGCATGAGAACAGTATGCTGCCTTGGAGTATGTTGATACTGCCTCGGAAACCTTATCTGGCCAACCAATACTTACATACGTCAACAAATAAGGACCACAGACATAATTAGTTCACAAAAAATAATGAAAAATATAGTGATTGCATATTAGAAGTTCTGTTATATCGTGGAATAGGCTAAACTGCGCTCATGTCAGAATACACGGTTCTGTACCCTCTTCCATGGATGTTTTCTAAATCATTTGGGTCCAATCAGCACATGCTACAGGCTTCAGGCTTGTCTATTTCTCTCGCATGTGGCCTCAAGCTACAACAATATCACTGTTATAGTTCACCTCTCAACATATGCGTATCCAATTCTCTCGCTAGGACCATCAGCTATTCTCAATGCACATCCAATGCCCTGAACAATATACCTCACGGCCTGGCTTGCTTCAATAGCTATATTTAGTCTGCTTGGTCTTTATTTAACTAACAGTAGTTCATGAACTTTATTCGACAGTAACTTTATTCAACATGAGCTATATTCAGTTTGCCTCACAATGCCTAATCAGCAACTGTACAAACAACGCCCACTGCTTCTCAGTTTTACACTCCTTGCCTTCCAACAGTTATGCCTTTTGCCTACGCCATAATATCTCTGGCTGCAATGTCCTTTCACTGCACTGTTTTTTGCCAAAGTTTTGTATTTATAATATTTGTTTTTTGTACCCTAGTAACTTTTATCTGATCATCACAGTGATGATCTTCGACTCTTGTAATAGCTTTAAACCAACAAATTATTGTATTTATTCTTATTTTTGGTAGTAAAATATGAGTTTTCTCCTTTTTAGAGGACCACTCTTTCATCAAAAATAATAATATAATAGGTCTGTTAAAGACACTTCAAAAGAGGAATATCGTTGAATATTCATACATACACACACACATTTGTATGAAAATTCTTACATTAAATTGAAAGAACGTGAAAACTTCATTATTTTAACAAAAATCAATAGAAAATTCAAAATTTTCTGAAACTGTAAAAGAAATGTTAAAACTCAAAAATATTTTTGAAAATATAATTTAAAGAAAATAAGAAAAAACTCTAAATAAAAAAACAAAAGTTTAAAATGTGTGTTAGTTGTATTCTAGTGTAAGTTATTTACTATAGTGTATAACGGATGCTCACAAAAAAGGAATTCAAAAGAAGTGCACATCCATAGTTTTCCAATAACAAACATAAAGAAAGAGTTCATGAAATATTATCAAACCTCTCATAGTTAAGCATCCTATTGACTTCCTAATTTCTTATTTACCATCAATAAAACAAAATGATATAAGACATGGAAAATTAGGAAACTCATACAACACATCTTCTTATAGATCCACAAAAAATAACGAAAATTAAGGGTCATGCATCTATTCCTAATGTATCATGCATGAGCCAAAAAATCAACTCAAAAACAAACACTGTAAACCCTATTGCCTTAAACATAGCATTATCGGGTTAGCATATAACCATAAAGCATAAACCTTCCAACTTATGAGGAATACAAAGTGTACATCTGTCTACATCATATTTGGAGCATACAAAGTATACACATGACTATATTAGAGCTTTGTTTGTTTAATGCGAAGTTAAACCAACTCATGAATGTGTCCCACACTTACTATCCATGAAACAAAGAGTCGAGCCTCTTGATCATATAGTTTTGGATTCACCTAAGATATAATAGTATTAACTTCTATGTTATAAGAATAATCATTATGAACACAATACGTGATTTATCAACATTATTTTATACCATAACTCCTGCTTCAATTAAAGTAATGAAATCAAAGGCTGGTAACCAAATTTACGAGTAGCCCGCGTCATTTTTTTGAACTATTGAGTTCTCAAGAGTTCGCATAAGCCTTAACTTTATATACATTTTCAGTGGAAACATATAAAACTAACTACAGAAGTAATCAATCCATTACAAACAAATCAACAATTGAGTACAAATCAATGCTATGTAGAATACAATGATGATTGGAAAAACTATATTAAAATTCCTTTTATATTAAACTATTTTACTACTACTCTAAGAGTAATGGGAAAAAGGAATCTACTGATGGTATGTCATACTTATAGTAATAAGACTATTTTTTTTAAACTTCCGGTAATAAGACTAGTTTTTTATTGAGACATAAAATTTTGTTGACTTAGAAGAAATTTTCCACTACCAACCTCATAAAGAATTAAGTATTAACATCACTAACACGATTTCCCGTACTTGATTATAAACTTCGACTTGAATATATAACCAGACACCCATTTCATCTTCCAAGTTTCTGGTCATTTGCATAAGACAACCAAATATTAAAAAAAATTAGAATTGCAATTAGATAACTAAAAATATAATTAATGGCAACTCTCTAGTTTTAGATAGCCAAAAGCTAAAAACTGTTTTTCTATGAAAGGACTACAAAATTTCAGATAGAGCATGCTGTCCAAAGCTGGCCTTCATTTGCCTTCGCCCCTGATTATATTTGTTAACAAACTTATTGGCCAACATTGCGTGAACAACCTAGCAAACGTATTGCTATCCATTGTTACATCTATGTTCAGCTGATGATACTTGGATGTCAGCTACAATAAAAATATAAAATCAGAATGATCACCACAACCTAAAACAATACCTATCTAACTGCTCTTAATATTTGTGCAAACTTACATCAAAAAGAATTTGCTTCTATAATACTTGATTTTATTGCAACGGTCTAAACTACTTCAACTGAATAGTAGCTGCCAATCATACTAAGTTTTATTATGTATCTAATTTTAGGTAATTGCTTATTGCTAAAATACTATAATATTTCCAATTTTTCTAATTTTAGGTAATTTCTGATTAATATCGTCGGAGGAGAAGCCAAGTATGAAAGAATATATTAAGGATAGTATGTATGCTACATAAATAAAATATGTAGACGTTTTCTCATCACAGTGTACCTCAAGCTATAAGTATGCCTGTCATTTGTGCTCTTAACATCAGGAGTTGGAGGCATTTGATCTTTTGTTATGTGAATTAACTGTGCTCCTAATGTCAGACCAAAATGGAGTGTGAAGACTAAGAAAATGTGAAAAACAAAGATCATAAAATATTTATATCCAAAAATGGAATCTGTAAGCTATGTCACTTCTGCTTCTGTGGATCATTCTGATCATGAATGCATAGAAGATTGCGAAAGAGAAGAAAAGTGTGAGAATTTAGTAAACAATCCACTTTACTTATTTCTTTGGTTAATGGTAGTTATTAGTTTGTATATTTTGTGTGGTGGTAACTGGTAATCGTGGAATCATGTTTTGCCTGATTTTAGTGTGTCCTGGTTTAATTAATGTAAATGTGTTGAAACTTCATTGCTTTTTTATGTTTGTTACTTTGGTTTGTTCAGGTTTTTAGTAATTTTGTAAGCAACTCAACCCTATTGATTTCTTTAGGAAATTTTACTAACATGATAATATGGTTCGACTTTTAAAAATAGAAGGATTTGGAGAGTTTACCCACTACTTTCTTATGAAATATTTTCATTACAATTTCTTGCTAACTGAATACTCAAACTTCATTTCTATTAAGTTGTATCATATTTGATTTCAAGGGAAAAATTATTAAGTTTTGAACCTCAATTAGATTTTTCGAGTGGACATTTCTATTTGATGCACTATGTGAAGTTTTCGGTCAATTATCATTCTGATTAAAGCCCCGGATGGAACTTTCTATTATATTGTAAGGATACATTAATCTTTTATTGTTATTGTTTCTTCTAAATCCATAAATAAGAGTAATGCATAATGTTTATTATTAATTTAATTTAAAAGATATAATCTTTAATGATTATTTTTTTATTCTTCTTATCTCACCCCTAATTCTTTATATATTTTGTTTTTTTTCAATCATTCTAACATGGCATCATAACTTGTTCTAATATTTTAACATGGTATCGAGCTTGATTTGATATTTCAACATGGCATTAGAGAAAGTTTCAAATTTATGAATTTGGTAAATCTGCCAAAGTTGAAATTTGGATTTGTAAGTTGATAAGACATGGATCTTAATTAACCCTAACCTCTCATGTTATTGGCCCAGCCACTTTTCACAAAAGGGAAAAATAAAAAAAACAGTCTTTATCCCTAAAATCAAACCAGTTACTCACTCTTGTTCAACCCTCTTCCACCTCATCCAAATCAAAGAGATCTTCACTTAGCCACTTAATGCCATTGTATGAAAACTAAGTTAAATCTCAACCTTAACAACTCTTAGACCAACACTTCCCGAACAATGTGCGTTTGATATATTTTCCAATGATCGTGACTCCAGAATTACAATTCGCACTTCTCCGTCTTCACAATCCATTTTAGTTAGTATTACTGCATCGTTATGTCACTTCTAATAAAATAAAATGCTCATGACTGATAAGTTTACTACTAACCATTCCCTTCAAAAACAAATCAAAACAAAATATAGTATCAAAATCAAATATTCTAATTGCATTTGCAAGCATCGCATTTAGACTTAGTACTTCAACAATAGAAGGAAAAGAAGATATATGTCCAACATCGGCAGTTTAAAGTGCAAATATCATACTACATGATCTAAAAGAGTAACCGGCACTTCATAAAAAATGACCAATTACCTAAAACCAATTATCTGAATTCAAGATTTCCTATCATGCTGCTTAGCAACCCAAATTCCATTCTTATATAATTAGATACGATAATATTTGATTAGAAATTTTCGATTGAGTCGATAATGTTTTTTTATGTATCTAATTTTAATCTCCTTTACAAAGAAAACTGTATAGTTATCATGTTTACTTGAATTTAAATCCTTATTTTATACAGCAAACTTTCTTTTACTTCATTATTTTAAACTGCAAACTTTCTGGATATGAAATTTGTTGATCACTTAATTACTTAAAGGCACATCCGTCCAAGCTGGTATTTTAACATAGTAAACTTATAAGTAATGGATCTTTCAAAAATAACCTATAATGCAATTGCCACCAAAAATCCACGGAAATGCAACACCTAAATTAAAATCGAGAATCAACATTTAAATTAAAATAGCATATACCAAAATAAAAGTAGAGTATTATCTGAAATTTTGTCCGGCATTAGGAGCAAGCATTGAGGAGAAGGAAAAAATGCAGAGCACATTAAGAAATCAAGGCAGTAAGTAAAATACCTAAATCGCGGTCGAAGTTGTGTATGAAAGCAGCAGCGCCTAAAAAATTATTGTTGATGGAGATGGTCGAAGCTTGAGATGTTAGATATGGATTTGCTAGATCGGGAATCGGTTGATAATCGTCGGATAACCGTAGTTTGGGACATTCGAGTATTAGAGTGAATTAACCTATTTTGTGTGAACGAAGGAAATGAAATCAATTTACGTAATTCTGCACGATAAAGGAATGAGAGCTAGGGTTTTTTGTTTTGTAAAGTAGGTAACAGAGTGGGAAAGGTGCGAAGGGTATAATCGGTACTTCAAAAGACACGGTCGATTTCCTATTGATGGAATTCTTATTATTAGTAGTAAAGATAATTTATGCTATATATTTGTTTCATCTCTAGATATTCTACTTTTAAAAAATGAGATAAACGAGTGTAAACTCATGTTATGTGCATAGGTGCAATCAATCCCTTGTTTTTTTCTTTGCAATCAATCCCTTGTTATGATTAACATTTATGAATTTTGATTACAAACTCTTCTCACTCTCAACTGGTTGAGTGATATATAAATAAATTACATATGGTTGCCATAATAATATGAATTTTCATTACTGTATATATAGTTACCCAATGACCATAGCAATCAACTTACAACTAAGATAAAACCAATAGGGTATTTATTGAAATTGTATTGTAGACCACCAACAATTTTAAGTTATCTAACATTGTCAAACGCTACGCGGGTAAAGATGATCTTTAAATGACATAATCGATGCATACAAATTCGTGAAATAAAAATCATGTCTAAACATGTCAAATACCTGTACTATCTTTTTTATGGTGAATAGGAATATATGGATTTGACATCGTAGTGGAATAACATATTAGTTCCATATTATGCAACTAGTAGAAAGTTTGATGAGATACACATTTTGGCAAAAACATAAACGACGTAGAAACGATTGTTCTTGTATATAAGACAACAAGAAGACATTGCTCATATAGAGTTATATTATACTAATATTTCATTTATCAGAATATACATAAAAAAACTATAATTAACCTCCATGCTCATAAAAAATATTGAAGTTGGAAATGTGGATTATATCTTCGAAAAAATCTTAATAGTATATAGAAATGTTTGCCTTTGGAGAAAAAATGGTTCAAAGACGGTAGTTGAAAAGAATAAGCAATGTTTATAGTTTTTCCATCATATATGCAAGTCTTGTAATAACCAAATTGCTTAAGTACTTCCATTTTTCCCTAAATACTTTGTTTCCCCATTTGTCTATGTTCACAATATTAGTTAGTTGATTAAAATTTTAATAATTTGAAAATGAAATTATCTTGAACTATATATATTTAGTTTATGAATTTCAATTAAAAGTTTCGATATGAAAGCAATTAAAGGAAAATATTTACATCTGTAACTATTATATGCATAAAACATTATGATTCACTCACTAAGAACAACAAATGAGGCGATAAGAAGAAACACCATTTGAATTTTCCACCTCATCTATAGACAACATGATAGACAACCCAAGGTGGAATAATTTAGTTCATCAAGTCAAAAATAAGTCATGAAAACTTAAAAGGAGGAAGACAACTAGTGGGATTACTCCCTCCCATGCAACAATGAGTGCAATCACCAACGACAATTAATGTCAATGTTATTTTGGAACATAAAGGGGATTGATGCGTCCTCGAAACAACTAGATATAGCTAATTATATTACTAAAGATAACTTTTCGGTTATACCGTTATTAGAAAACAAACTTGCTTACACCAAAATTTCAGAAGTAAGTAACCGAGCTAGTAGAAGATGGGCATACGAGCACAATAACAATCAGCAACAAAATGAGAGAATTTTAATAGTTGAGGATACACAACAGTGGCAAAACACTATAATTCACAAAAACGAACAATATATAAAGTGAAATCTAAATCATTGTGAAGGTTTGGAATTGATTTGCACCATAGTTTATGCATAGAGTACTTCTGAACAAAGGAAATGTTTCTGGGAATATATAAAAATCAACAGGCTTCTTACATAAAAATTTCCTTGATTATAGTTGGAGATTTCAATGCAACTCCTTTTAATAACGAAAGAATTAATTCCGATTCTTTGAACATATCATTTGATCTAGATTTTGTAGAGTTTGTTAATGCTTTTAATATTTTTGAGCCCCTTTTTACGGGTAATTTTTATACTTGGAGAGGGGGAAGAGATTATAATATTCATGGTATAATTGATATATTGTTTATTAACAACAAATGCTACAATATCTTCCCAACCCCATAGTTCATTTTGATAACCATTCCACCCGTGACCACACTCTTATCATTATCTATTTCTATGATTACAGGACTATTTAAAAAGAAGCCATTTTGCTAAGACAACACGTGGAGTAATCAAGATGGATACCAGGAAATTGTTGAACATCAGTTTCAACTTACGATTGAAGGCAATAATCTTTACAAATTCCTAATAAAGACGAAGGCTATCAAAAAAGCACTACAATCCTGGCAGAAAGGGAAACCAAGCTTCAAAAGTTCTTGCAATGAACAGAGGCAGATCAACAATAATAGTCAACAACAAAAGAGAGAAATTTAATCCTTCGGGATACGCAACAATGGTAAACACTATAATTCACAAAAACGAATTAATATATAACATGAAATCTATAGCATCGTGAAGGTTTAGAATTGGTTTGCACTGTAGTTTATGCATAGAGTACTTCTGAACAAAGGAAATGCCTCTGGGAATATATAAAACAACAGGATTCTTACATAAAAATTCCCTCGATTATAGTTGGAGATTTCAACGCAACTCTTTTTAATAATGAAAGAATTAATTCTGATTCTTTCAACATATCATTTGATCCAGATTTTGTAGAGTGTATTAATGCTTTTAATATTTTGAAGCCCCCTTTTACGGGTAATTTTCACTTAGAGAGGGGGAAGAGATTATAATATTCATAGTAAAATTGATATATTGTTTATTAACAATGAATGCTACAATATCTTCCTCAACCCCATAGTTCATATTGATAACCATTCCACCAGTAACTACACTCTTATCATTTTTTATTTCCATGATCACAAGATTCTGTTTAGAAGCCATTTAGCTATGACAACACGTGGACCAATCAAGATGGACACAAGGAAATTGTTGAACATCAATTTGAACTTAAGGTTGAAGGCGATAATCTTTACAAATTCTTACTGAAGATGAAGGCTACCAAATTAAAATTCTGGCAGAAAGGGAAATTAAGCTTCAAAAGCTCTTGCAATGATCAATTGCAGATCAATAATAATATATATTAATTACTTTATCGCAATCTGTTGGACGAAAACTTACAAGTTTAGTACAACGAGGGATTGCAAAAGCTTAACGATCTTGTTAGAGTTGAGTCAATACAAAGTTTGCAACTACAACAATCTACCCCTTTAATAGCGTTTTAAAATCACTCTCTATAAGGTCTCCGTGTTTTGAGGTCTTCTCTCAAATTTGGTGGATGCTTTCATCTACAATTTCGTAAATACTTTCTCTCTTATTTAGAAGTAATTGCTCGCCATTGAGCTTGAGGATAGCTTCATCTGTGCCCCCTTCAAACAAAGTAATGTTTGTTGTGAAGGGGGCATATATGAAGCTATGCTCAAGCTAAATGGCGAGCAATTACTTCTAAATAAGAGGAAGCATTTACGAAATTGTAGATGAAAGTGTCCATCAAATTTGAGATAAGACCTCAAAACTCAGAGACCTAAAAGGTTATTATAGCGTTTATATGCTGTAAAATGACATGTTATAATATGCCTATTAAATACCATAGCGTTAATAGAAACACAATAAAAAGTTACCTAGTATAGCATTTTTCTGCTGTCATCTTTAAGTATTTAAAGCATGCATTATTATTGTATATTTAACATTCTATAGTGTTTTTAAGGTTGCTACAGGACAAATTCATAGCGTTTTTAAAACTCTATAACATGTTTAAGCTCTCACATTGCTTGGTTTTTGCATATACATAATAATATAAATTATTTTTATAACGTTTTTAAAGCGCATAGTAAGTAGACGTTGTGACTTTTTTAAATGTTGTAGATTATTTTTCATTGTATTTTTGAATGTTACGTGCAATCACGATTTCATTACTAATTCTACTAAAGCTTATTTCAACATATATATTATAAGAGTTCGAAATACCACAATTAACACATTATAATGTACATAATCAAATAGATTCTTAAGCCAAATCACAATATATTCATAATATTTCATAAACAAAGTATTAAACATACCAACACTTGTGACCAAAAGTAATATTGCATACAAGCGCACCAAACAATACAACGCTAACTGAAAGTAATATATGAACACTAGTACAAAATAATACAATATATGTTAGCACAACTGATTTTTTAGGAGAAAGAGGGGGCAAACATACTTTTGTATGTCTTCCAACATTTATTGTAACCTATAAGCATCATACATTACATGTTAAAGAGAAAGATGTCATTAGATTCTTGCATGAATTATCCGACCATAGGCTAGATGGTTTAAAACTTGATTTTTATGCTCTTGAGATACTTGTTAGTGGAACATAATTACTTATCAATATGACAACAAAATCCAATAAATTTGGGTTTTTACGTAAGGTTTTCTGCAAATTAAACTTTTTTGAATAATATAAATTCAAGAACTATGTTTTTGCTTATGTATGTTATCCAAATATTATATTTGTTTTTAACAATAAATACACTGTTTTCTTGTAGTGACAATAATTATTATTTATATTATCACTAATACTATTTTTTATGAACTTATTTAATTTTTATAAAACTTAGTTTATTTTTATAAAACTTGTTTAATTTTTAGAAACTTAGTTAACTTGGTTAAATATTTATGAAATTTAATAAATTCGTTAGAAACTTAATTAATTTAGTAATTTTTTTTACTAAACATCAATAATTTTTATATAACTGTTATTGAATTAACTTAATTAATTTAGTTAAATGTTTATAAATCTTGGTTAACTTTTATAAAAATTAGCAAAATATTATTTACTTAGCTATTTTTATTTTTAGACTTAATTAATTTTTATAAACTTAGTTATTTTTTAAAAGTTAGTTTTTTCATAAACTTATTTAGCTTTTGTAAAACTTCGTTAAATTTTATAAAGTGGAAAATAAGCACAATGACAAGCTTTGAAAAAAGGACAACAAGTTTCATTTTTGGACCGAATGACGAACTTTGAAAAAAATTAGGCTGAAGGACAATGCTAATTATAGTTAGCATTTTGTATAGTGTCAAACAGAATATAATGTCAGTTATACCTACCATTTTGTAAAGTGTAAAAACTGAATACAATGCTAGTTATAACTAGCATTGTCCTTCAGTCTATTTTTTTAAAGTTGTCCTTTAGTCCAAAAATTAAACTTGTTGTCCTTCAACCTAATTTTTTAAAAAGTTTGTCCTTCTTCCTAGTTTCTTTTTTTATAAATTACGTTAATTTTTATAACTAAGTCTACAAAATGGTGAATTAAGAAAAAAGACAAACTTTGAAGAAAAAAAATTAGGTTGAAGGACATCAAGTTTTATTTTTAGACTGAAGGATAAATGCTAGTTATAATTAGCATTATAGTCAACCTTTACACTATACAAAATGCTAGTTATCACTAGCAATATATTCAGTTTTACACTATACAAAGTGCTAGTCATAACTAGCATTGTTCTTCAGCCTAATTTTTTTTTTCAAAGTTTGTCTTTCAGCCCGAAAATGAAACTTGGTGCCCTTCGGTTCATTTCTTTACAAAAGTTTGTCCTTCTCCCTAACTCTTTCCTTAATTAAATTATTTAATTAAACCAATTTTGATCAATTATATGTTTTTGAGTGGTAGATTAATTATAATTAATTTTTAATATATATATATATATATATATATATATATTACCTTAACATTTTAAGATAATGTTACATATATCAATATATAAATATACATACATACATACATATATACATGTTATTTGATTTATCTAATTAATATTCCTTTACTTATTATTTAACTAATCTAATCAATTAATAATAATTTTCGAAAATAATTATTTTAATTTAAAAAAATTAGAAATTATAAAAATAACATTTATAAAATCGTAAGTTATTTTGAATTTTAAATATTATTTTTATTTATTTTATGTTTAACTTTTTAAATTTTTATTTCAAAATAGATTTTAAAAATTAGTCCAAGGCCAAATCAATTTAGATCTTTATATTGGAGATAATCTTTGGGCTTACCTCATCCTTTCGGGCCAGGTAGTAGCCAGATAATGAAGAGTAATTGATTTCCCAAACTCAACCTCAGAAACTAATTCTTTAGACATCGTATTATATGGGTAAGGTTTAATAATTTAGCCATAATACTGCTAATTTAGACCACATATGTAACGACCCGAGATTTTTATCGTCTTGAGTTATGAATGTTTATTTTTAATATTCAATAATATGGTCTTTTAATAAAAATAGAATTCTTATTAGATGGCAATTTGTTATAATAAATAGTTTTAAATCAAAATAAGATTTTTAAATTTTCCAGGTTTATTTATAAAATAGAGAAATTGATCTAATTTGGAATTTCTTAAATATATATCCATAACAACAGATTTATATGTAAATTGAATACAAGTTCATAATAGAAATTGTTTTAAAATCAAAACCAAGGTTAATAGATTCCTAGCTTTTGTTTTAAATGGGAATTTAATATTATAAACTTGAATTTACTTATGTTGATTACAAAATCATTCATTTTGGTTATATACATATAAGTTCAAAGAGAAATATATGTTATTTGTAAACTAAATAGAAACAAATATATGTGAAAAACTCAATATGATGGAAATGAGAAAAGAAAATTAAATCATTAATTTCTTTTAAAAGAGAAATCTCTTGAAAAAAAATATGTTTTAAACAAAGATGTTATTTCCATACCTTAAAGTAGAATAACAAGTTTTCATTGCTTTGTGTATGCATTCTAAATATAAAAAGGAATAGGAATATGAAAACTTAAAAATATTTTTATCTAATATCACTTTGCATTATTTTGTTCTCAAAATGTAGTGAAAAGAAAACATACCAACTAGAATTGAACTAAGGAAGTGAGGAGATAACAAGCAAATGAACTTACAGGTTAACAACAAAGGAAACTCACAAGTCAAAATGTAAACAAATATAATTACCTAAGTCAAAATATGTAGGCTGCTGTATATATAGAAAACTCAGCTGCTAAATCATATCAAGCCGTTAAAATTTCATATCAAAGAAAATAAAAATCTTTTTTGAGCTCCAAATTTTGTACTAATTCATCATTACTTTGCATATACACACATATATATAGTTGACGTATGTATGCTTCAGTTTTATAAAACCCTATAAACACTGATAAGAAGAAAAGAAAAAGGAAAAAAAGAAAAAAGAAAGAAAGAAAACATCCTGTTCTTTGAAAATCCAAATCAAGGCAAGGTTATCAAGAATTCGAGTCATAGTTTGATTTAACTGGGAGCTTTAAAGAAATCCAAAACATGTTTAAGGTGAGAGTTTAAATTTGAATGCCTGGAACTTACTTATTCATCACTCTGTCATATAACAGGGTTAAAAATTTATATATGTTATAGTTTAAAAATCATTGTCTCTCAATTGGTTTTGAATTTGCTAATGATGTAAACTAGTGAAATGTTTGTTTTCGAGTGTAGATTACATTAAAAATAGTTTGAAGTGTGTTTCTTTTATATATTGTGAGAATTTGCAAAATTACAATAAGCAATCAAATACTTGGCAATTTTCAAGATGCTTAAAACATTGAATCAAGATTATAATCGTGATTGACATATGAAAATAGGATTTTTGGCGAAGAAATCATGATTTTAGTAGCCTAAATCCTGAGAAAAGTTGAGTTGATCAAAATTCACTTAAAAATTATTTTTCGGCGACATAGTTGACGAGGGGAGGTGAAGTTTGGATGAGGAGGGGCGTTGCGACGTGGCCGAGGGGTTCACCGTGGCCGATTTTCAAAATTTCCTTTGATTTGAGGTGGCGTAGCAACTTTAGGGTTTTGGGGTTCGGTTTCTTGGTTCTGGAATGCGATGGGATTGAAGGAGGATGGCATGACCGAGTGTCATCGGACGTGGCATGGAGAGGGTGATGGAAACGAGGCTTCGAATGGTGGTAGCGGTGAGTGCATTTGTGGGTTGAGGTACGAGCAGTTTGGAGATTTGTGTAGGTAGGTTTTCTTTGTAGATTCGGGTGGAAGATTCATTTCTTGATCGATGACTCTGGAGCTTTGGCAAGGTGGGGAGGAAGCTCGGGAATCGGAGTGGAGTGGGTTTAGGTGTCGCGGTGGTGGTGCACGTGCCTGAATTGGGTGTGCACGTGCACAGCGTGCACGCGAGGCCATGGCGATGGGAAATTGGGAAAGAAGAAGCTTGCTTCGATCGAGATGGTAGGAGCGGGCCGCGTATGGGTCGAGTCAGTTGAGGTGGGGCTTGGTACGAGTTCAGGAAGTTTGGGAAGTGGAGGAAGGAGCTTGTGCACGTTTCACCTTTATTTCATTGCCTATAACGATTTGGAATGGGAGAAGATTTGGAGGAAGAAAGGAAGAAGTGGGTTGGGTACATGGGATTGGGCTTCGGCCCAAAGAAGATAACGGCTAGGATTAGTTTTTAATTTGTTTAATTTATATATATTTATAGATAAAATATTGAAAATGCTATAACTCATTCGTATGAGACCCAATCAACCCGATTCTTTTTGCGACGAGTTCGTATCGTCGAGTACTTCATTTTCATTAAGCCTGTTGTCAGATTTAACCAAGAAATAATTTTAGGTATTTTAAAACGGTCAAGTTTAAAATACGTGAATTAAATAAATTTAGTCGTTTAAAATTTATATGTTTTATCTATCGATGTAAATTGCTAGATAAAAATATTAATGAATTATTTTTTAGTAAATAAGATGTAGACAACTGTTTAGTGGAATAAGACATCGTTCCGCTAACTGTATTTGAATTGATTCCCTATTGGTAGAATAAATCACCATTCTGCCGTTATTATTAAATAAGGATGTTCTTGGACATTGATTAGCAAAAATAAACCCTGTTTTGCTACCACATTTGTATGGACACCTAATTTTTATCCTGTTGTTTATTTTGGCAATGTGATGAATTGATTCTATGAATATCTGAATCTGTTATTCTGTATTGTTATGAAATTAATGGTAACTTGATTAAGTACCATTGGAATTGATAAGCCTCTTTCAAATTTGGAAATCGATTCTTGAACCAAAGTTGTTCTAAGAATGATTATTATTTATTTTATTATTTAATAATGATTTAAAGCTAATTACTTTATAATTCTTAAAAGTTATTTAAAGGTATTTAATTATCATTTTCCAAAGTTATTTAATTATTTAAATTGTTAAAAGGTATAATTTAATTATTAATTAATGTTATTTTAAAATGATTTGATTTAAAAGTTAATTATTATTTAAGAGTTAATCAGTATTAAATTATAATCATTTCAAAGATAAATTGTTCAAAAATTAATATTGGTTTAAGAATAATTATTGTTTAACTGTTAATGAATAAATTCTAATAAGCTTATTTTACGATTATTAATTATTTTTAAATTTTATTAGTTACCTTTAAGAGGTTAAATGGAAGAAGTAAATCGTTCAAGTGATGTCTAATAAGTGGAGATGCATTTGAGATAGATAATCAATAGGTTTGACTATAAAGAAATGTTTAACAAAGAATTTTAAGTGATTTTGAAATATGATAGTAATAGAAGTTTATGAATAGTATCAATGCTTCTAAAAGAGTATCTTACTTAAGTTTGAACCTTGTATTTTGGAAATGAGTTTATAATCAATCATGGAAGGCTATTATGAAACAAAGATTTGTTCTTTGACTTAAAGACGAATGTAATACCTAAGTACTTTTTACTTCATGAATGATACTGGATATTGCTATTAAACTTGTCTTACAAGTTAAGTATTTTGAAAAGAACATTGGGCAATTATATTCATTTTGATGAATTAAGTTTGTAAACTGATTTCAAATCTAAATAATTGAGGCTTAGTGATTTCCAATGGGAAATATTGTATTGTGAATGTTTGTTTATTTGATAGTTTAATAACCAACTATCAAACCTGGACCAAAACATAACTTTGGAAATATCTTGAGGAAACGCGAGAATTATATGGTACGGTTACCGTTGAAGGTGTTATACTATACGTATAAACTTGTAAATCTTCTAGGACGATGGTAAGGAAATCCATACAGCAACGGTTAGGATGTGAACTCCGATCTTAGTTTCGTCTGTTTATTTCCTAAAGAACCAGGGTTGAGTTTACCGAAAATATCGAACGTTGTTTCGATGAGACCGGGATCAGATATGTTATCTGAAAACCACTTCTATCCAACGAATGCATTTTGAAGTGAAGATATTGTGAAGAGCATGGAATTGGAGATTCGGTTTGTTCCGACCCAGAACAACTTGTATTGATGTATGCTATTGATGCATTGTCATTGGAGGACAATGGGTATTCTAAGAATGATTTTCTTGAAAGGTAAATTGTAGCCTCAAGTCTCATCAATCGGGAATGACTGAAAATCAGGGTAGATGCAGCAAGGCTAAGTGGGTCGCTCCCATTAGGGTATGTTATCACCCTTTTAGATACACCTCATATTTATGCATTGGTTGTGCATGAAATCACAATCTAAAGGGTTGCAAAGCAATCAGGGTGATCACATATTCGATACTAGTAGTCAAGTGCTAGACTGGTCTTTTATTAGCAGGGATCGATAGGTTCGATCTTGGTACATTTTCTAGACGTGTATTATGACAGATGGTACCCCAGTGCCTAGTCATTAGTTGGAATCCATTCTCCAATATGCACCGTACGGTTTTGATTGTGCCCAACTATGTTGAAATATGAGATGCAAGCATTTCAGTATTTTCATATTTTACTTTGACGCCTAGACATTATTATAATATCACTGGATTTTCTGATATAAAAGATTTTTGGTTATCGTAAGGTAAAAACCCATCCGTGTTTATTTGCGGAAAGGTCTTACGAGATACCTTTGTTTTGAAAGTTTTTGTTAACTTTAGAAATCAAATTGCTTGTGATTTAAGTTCTCATACTGGTATCACCTGATTGACCCGGGTGTGGTTTTGCCTAAATGCTCGGGTTAGACCGAGCATATTTTCAGGTTTAGATGGATATTTGGAGTTTCAGGAGAGGAGCTGGAGTTCAGAGACGTATTCACGTAGATGATTATATTTCTGTTTCTTACATTGCTACGATTATTCGGCAGTTGTGAGGACAGGTTGTTATAACTGTCCGTGCTGAAATAGGTTAGAGTACTCTGATTGATGTATGTATATATAAATTACAGTTTTGTTTTATGTAAAGATTGTTTATATAAGGAAGAGTTTGAGGTAGCTGAAGAGGAGGAGTTCAAGGCAGAGAAGGAGGAAGAATCAGTGGTAGAAAATGAGGTGGAATTTGAGGAAGAAGAGGAAATTAAGGTAGAAAAGGAGCTCAAATTGGAGGACGATGATGCTATCGAGCCGTGTATAGATTTATATATCCTTCTTAGGGATGACTTATGGTCTAGGGTAGAGGTGCTGCTACCTAGGGAATCAAGCCCAGAGCTTATATGGATTTCTGACGGTGATGCTGAGATTAGGGAAATAGAGAAACCCAAGGTGAAGGACTCCGATGGGGAGAGCTCACTTTGAGAAGTTAGCTTGGGTTTGGAGTAGTTCTCATAAATATGTACACCCTATTTTGACATGTTAGTAGTCCCTAGACATCATGTATGTATGTATGTATGTATGTTTAGACTGTAGTTCGATGAAGTATCTTAGTAGATGCTTTTGTATGGATATATGTAAGGCTGATGTGTATATGACTGGTTAGGGTTATGGATATCTCTTAAATATGTATATATGTATATTGTGACCATAGTTGTTGTAGTATCTTAGTTGATACTCATGTATGACTGGTATTTTGGATATAGATATATGTGATTGAACTTTTGTGATATGGTTGTTTATTAATTCGTTAATAAATTTTAAATTCTATTAGTATGTTTACTAGCCTGGTTACGACAATTTCGAGGAAGAAATTCTTTTAAGGGGTAAGGAATGTAACGACCCAGGATTTTTATCGTCTTGAGTTATGGATATTTATTTTTAATATTCAATAATATGGTCTTTTAATTAAAATAGAATTCTTATTAAATGGCAATTTGTTATAATAAATAGTTTTAAATTGAAATAAAAAAATTTCCAGGTTTATTTATAAAATAGAGAAATTGATCTAATTTGAAATTTCTTATATATATATATATATATATATATATATATATCCATAACAACAGATTTATATGTAAATTGAATACAAGTTCATAATAGAATTTTTTTAAATCAAAACCAAGGTTTATAAATTTCTAGCTTTTGTTTTAAATGGGAATTTGATATTATAAACTTGAATTTACTTATATTGATTACAAAATCATTCATTTTGGTTATATACATATAAGTTCAAAGATAAATATATGTTATTTGTTAACTAAATAAAAACAATTATATGTGAAAAACTTAATATGATGGAAATGAGAAAAGAAAATTAAATCATTTAATTTCTTTTAAAAGAAAAATCTCTTGAAAAAAAAATATGTTTTAAACAAAGATGTTATTTCCATACCTTAAAATAGAATAACAAGTTTTCATTGCTTTGTGTATGCATTCTAAATATAAAAAGAAATAGGAATATAAAGACTTAAAACTATTTTATCTAATATCACTTTGCATTATTTTGTTCTCAAAATGTAGTGAAAAGAAAACATACCAATTGGAATTGAACTAAGGAAGTGAGGAGATAACAAGCAAAAGAACTTATAGGTTAACAACAAAGGAAACTTACAAGTCAAAAAGTAAAAACAAATATTCTTACCTAAGTCGCAATATGTAGGCTGCTGTATATATATAAAAATCAGCAGCCAAATCATATCAAGCCATCAAAATTTCATATCAAAGAAAATAAAAATCTTTTTCAAGCTCCAAATTTTGTACTAATTGATCATTACTTTGCCTGTACACACATATATATAGAGTTGATGTATGTATGCTTCAGTTTTATAAAACCCTGTAAACACTAATAAGATGAAAAGAAAACGAAAAAAGGAAAAAAAACACATCTTGTTCTTTGAAAATCCAAATCAAGGCAAGGTTATCAAGAATTCTAGTCATAGTTAAATTTAATTGGGAGCTTCGAAGAAATCCAAAACATGTTTAAGGTGAGAGTTTAAATTTGAATGCCTGGAACTTATTTATTCATCACTCTGTCATATAATAGGGTTAAAAACTTATATATGTTATAATTTAAAAATCATTATCTCTCAACTGGATTTGAATTTGCTGATGATGTAAACTAGTGAAATGTTTGTTTTCGAGTGTAGATTACATTAAAAATAGTTTGAAGTGTGTTCCTTTTATATATTGTGAGAAGTTGCAAAATTACAATAAGCAATCAAATATTTGGCAATTTTCAACATGCTTAAAACATTGAATCAAGATTATAATCGTGATTGACATATGAAAATAGGATTTTTAGCGAAGAAATCATGATTTTTAGTAGCCTAAATCTTGAGAAAAGTCGAGGTTATCAAAATTCACTTATAGATTATTTTCCGGCAACGTAGTTGACGAGAGGAGGTGAAGTTTGGATGAGGAGGGTCGTTGCAACGTGGCCGAGGGGTTCACCGGGGCCGATTTTTGAATTTTCCTTTGATTTGAGGTGACGTAGAAACTTTAGGGTTTTGGGGTTCGGTTTCTTGGTTCTGGAACGCGATGGGATTGAAGGAGGTTGGCGTGACCGAGTGTCATGGGATGTGGCATGGAAAGGGTGATGGAAACGTGGCTTCGAATGGTGGTAGTGGTGAGTGCATTAGTGGGCTGAGGTGCAAGCAGTTTGGAGATTTGTGGACGTAGGTTTTTCTTTGTCGGTTCGGGTGGAAGATTCAATTCTTGATCGATGACTCTGGAGCTTCGACGAGGTGGGGAGGAAGCTCGAGAATCGGAGTGGAGTGGGTTTGGGTGTCGTGGTGGTGGTGCAGGTGCCTGAATGGGGGTGCACGTGCATAGCGTGCACGCGAGGCCATGGCGATGGGAAATTGGGGAAGAAGAAGCTTGGGTTCGATTGAGACGATAGGAGCGGGCCGCGTATGGGTCGAGGCAGTTGAGGTGGGGCTTGGTTCAAGTTCAGGAAGTTTGGGAAGTGGAGGAAGGAGCTCGTGCACATTTCATCTTTATTTCATTGTCTGGAACGATTTGGAATGGGAGAAGATTTAGGGGAAGAAAGGAAGAAGCGGGTTGGGTACATGGGATCGGGCTTCGGCTCAAAGAAGATATGGGTTAGTATTAGTTTTTAATTTATTTAATTTTTATATATATTTATAAATAAAAATTTAAAAATGCTATAACTCATTCGTATGAGACCCAATCAACCCGTTTCTTTTTGCGAAGAGTTTGTATCGTCGAGTACTACATTTTCATGAAGCCTGCTTTTAGATTTGACCAAGAAATAATTTAAGGTATTAAATGGTCGAGTTTAAAATACATGAATTAAATAAATTTAGTCGTTTAAAATTTATATGTTCTATCCATCGACGTAAATTGCCAGATAAAAATATTAATGAATTATTTTGGAGTAAATAAGATGATTAGACAACTGTTTAGCAGAATAAGACATTGTTCTGCTAACTGTATTTGAATTGATTCCCCGTTGGCAGAATAAATCACCGTTCTGCCGTTATTACTAAATAAGCATGTTCTTAGACATTGATTAGTAGAAATAAACCTTGTTCTGCTACCACATTTGTATGGACACCTAATCATTATCATGTTGATTATATTGGATGTGATGAAATGATTCTATGAATATCTGAATCTGTTATTCTGGATTGTTATGAAATTAATGGTAACTTGATTAAGTACCATTGGAATTGATAAGCCTCTTTGGAAATCGATTCTTGAACCAAAGTTGTTCTAAGAATGATTATTATTTATTTGATTATTAATAATGATTTAAAGTTAATTAGTTTATAATTCTTAAAAGTTATTTAAAGGTATTTAATTATCGTTTTCCAAAGTTATTTAATTATTTAAATTGTTATAAGGTATAATTTAATTATTAATTAAAGTTATTTTAAAATGATTTGATTTAAAGGTTAATTATTATCTAAGAGTTAACCAGTATTAAATTATTATTATTTCAAAGATAAATTGTTCAATAATTGATTTTGTTTTGAGAATAATTATTGTTTAACAGTTAATGAATAAATTCTAATAAGCTTATTTTAAGGTTAATTATTATTTATAAATTTTATTAAATATCTTTAAGAGGCTAAATGGAAAAAGTAAATTACTCAAGTGATGTCTAATAAGTGGAGATGCATTTGAGATAGATAATCGATAGGTTTGACTATAAAGAAATGTTTAACAAAGAATTTCAATTGATTTTGAAATATGATAGTAATAGAAGTTTATGAATAGTATCAATGCTTCTAAAAGAGTATCTTACTTAAGTTTGAACCTTGGATTTTGGTAATGAGTTTATAATCAATCATGGAAGGTTATTATGAAAAAAAGATCTTTGACTTAAAGACGAATGTAATACCTATGTAGTTTTAATTCATGAATGATATTGAATATAGATATTAAACTTGTCTTACAAGTTAAGTATTTTGAAAAGAACATTGGGCAATTATATTCATTTTGATGAATTATGTTTGTAAAATGATTTCAAATCTAAATAATTGAGGCTTAGTGATTTCCAGTGGGAAATAATATATTGTGAATGTATGTTTATTTGATAGTTAAATAGCCAACTATCAAACCTGGACCAAAACGTAACTATGGAAATATTTAGAGGAAATGAGAGAATTATGTGGTACGGTTACCGTTGAAGGTGCTATACTGTACGTATACACTTGTAAATCTTCCAGGACGATGGTGAGGAAATCCATACAACAACAGTTAGGAGGTGATCTTCGATCTTATTTTCGTCTGTTTATTCCCTAAATAACCGGATTCGAGTTTACTAGAAATATCAAACGTTGTTTTAAAGAGACCTGGATCAGATATGTTATCCGAAAACCACTTCGATCCAACGAATGTGTTCCGAAGTGAAGATATTGTGAAGAGCATGAAATTGGTGATTCGGTTTGTTCAGACCCAGAACAACTTGTATGGATGAGTGCTATTGTAACAACCCCGGATTTTATATAAATTTAAATTGATAATTAAAATTAATTTTTGAATAAAATTGGTGAAATTAATTGATAAACTGATGCGAGTTTCCCCGAATTCAAATAAATTATGTATAAATCATTTAAATTTAAAATATTGTATATATATGTGAATGTGTGTATATATATATATATATATATATTTGGGCATATATGAGTAAATTTGAAATTATATATATATATATGATTTGAATTTAAATCGTAAATAAATGGTTTAAAAATAAAAATACAAATTATATAAGATAAAGTATAAAAATATAAAAAGTAACCCATTAGCTAAAATTTAACAACAGATTAAAATATAGAAATTATTTATATTACAAATTAATAGGACTAAAGAAAAAAAAATATGAAATATAAAAGTATAAAGTAAATACATTGGATAAAATCTAATAACATAAACTAAAATAGAAATTGTTTATAGTATGAAGTAATATTACAAAGACTAAAGTAAAATATAAAAAATATAGTTTTTATACAATATAAAGTAAATATATTAGAATAAATTTAAACATCATGTTAAAATTAGAATTCATTTATATCACAAAGCATAAGACAAATAAAATACATACAAGTAAAGAAATATTGTAAAAGAAAGAAAATAAAAATATCTATGAAGCTTATCAAAGAAGAAATTAATATGTATAAACAAACAATTATAATTAATGCTAGCATAAATACTATCATCTCTAGTACAATAGAGATATATATCAGCCACCATAGGAGAAAAATATATCTGCCTCTTGTACAAAAAAATAAAATATCACCTGTATTGTACAAAAACATAATATCACACAGTAAAACCCACTTTCATTTATTCCAGTTCGTTCACAAAAAAATTAAGCAAACCAGAGAAAAATAATATATCACCATTTGATAAACTTAAAACATCTCAACTAATCAAAACAAAGTAAACAGCTTCTGTTCAAATTCAAACCTGGAAGTTCAAACTCAAAGCAAAGTTCAAAATCCAGACAACTTCCAGTTTTCCAAAGTAAATCTGCTCCTCTATTCAAAACCAGACAGGTGAGTAAACAATTTATTTAAAAGCTTAAGTAAAAATTAAATCTGTGCATGTGATTCTTGAATTCTATTGTGTTTGCTTATGAATATACAAATGTAAATCTCTATGTATATGCATGTTTTGATCTGTGCTTGATTTGTTTGCCTATTCTTCTCTGTTTCTAATTACAGAGTTTAAATAAAATCAAAATTCAATATCTTTCCATTGAATTACTATTACGATCTGGAATTCAAACAGAACCTATTTGTTAAAGCATAGATTAAGGTTTAACAATTTTATTTAAGTAAGATTAATTTGTATTATCTGGAAAACAGTAAAAAGAATAGAAGATTTAAGAATATGTTAAAAACCCATCATCATAAATTTCTGATTCATGTTTATAACTTGAATCTATATTGAAAATGAGGATTTTTAAAACAAGAATTACAATTTTTAATTGGGTATAGAGGGTGCATTTCTGTGATGACTGGAATTCAGTTTTGGGGGAAATTATGGTGATCGAGGAATTTATAGATCTCGGGGTTGAAGTCATAGCTGGCTGGAAGGTTGTGGATCATTGGAAAAATGTTCGATGATTTTTTTATTCACTGTAGAGGGAGAACAGAGTTGATCTAGGGTTCAAAACCCATGAATGGTCGTGGTCGAAAAACATATTACTGCGTCACCGTCAATGGACCGTAATTGTTCGCTCCGGTGGCAATCGAAGCCTAGAAGTCAGGCAATGCTCTGACCAGAAGCACGTAACCTCTGATGGTCAGAGGAGGATGAACGAGGCGATTTCGTGATGGTCGTTTTGGTCCAGTTTCAAGTCAGATTGCTCGATTTCAAATTCACTGTTGTTTGGGAGTTTTGGATGGTCTGGTGATGTGTGGAGGTTGTAGTGGACTTGTCGATGGCCAGAGCTTAGATCGGAGGTGGCTGGATTGACGGTGCACATGCACAAGTCGACGATCATGTCAGTTGATATTTGGGTGATGATGTCTCGGGCTTTATCTCGGGAAAACTATGTTTTGGCTCGGGTTTGAAATCGTGTCTTTTCAAGTATATACCGGGTTTTTTTCTCTAAAACTTAAACAAATTTTAAATTGAAAAGTGACTCGGGTTGGTTTTTGGGAAAACTCGACGCAAATCAGGATTTGATCGGGTAAGACTCGAAGCGGGTCTCGGGTCTGTTGTATAAACAGTTTTTACTTTAAAATAAAATTCAAACTTTTAAACATTTTTAATCCATGTTTTCAAATGATGATTTTGATTAAAGTTTGAATTAACTAAGGATTAAGCAAGACATTTTTTTTAAAGTAATTAAATTAAATTTATTTTTGTTACATTATTTTATAAAGTTATTTATATTAAATGAATAATGTAATTAAAAAGGATAATTAAGATAAATTAATTAATAATTAAGAATTAAATAAATTTGTAATTAAGGATTGATTAACCGATTAATTAAGGATTAATTAATTTGTTATAAAGTTTTATTAATTGATAATTAAGATTTATTAATTAATAATTAAAGGATAATTAATCTACAATTAAAGATTAATTAATTTGTTTAAAGGTAATTAAGGGATAAATTATCAATTGTAATTAAGGAAGTGAATGTGATTAATTTAAGTTAATTAATTAAAGATAATCATTTGATGGTTGATTAAGTAAAATTACTTAATGAGATTGAATAGTGGAATTACTTGGTGAAGTAATTAATGTATAATTACTGGATGTAATTAATTAAAGGGAATTACGTAATGGGAAGTAATTAAAGTATAATTACTTAGTAGAAGTAATTAAAGATTAATTACATAGTGTAATTAATCAAAGGATTTATATAATTAATTAAGAAGTTAATTAATTAAGGTAAGTAATTACAGGATGGTAATTACTGTTATGATTAAGGTTGATTAATTAAAATAATTTATAATTAACCTGGGTTAGTGATTAATCCGGTTTCAATTAATTAGATGATTCATTAACCTTACTTATGGATGACTGTATCCTATTGAATGCTGTGAATTGTTCGATATCCCTACTATGTGATGCTGTGTGAATAAATTGATTTAATTCAAGCTGTGATGAATGTAATTTATTTTATCTATGATTTATCTGTGAATCTGTGAATGAACGATAAGCGTTATAGTTTATACCGCTTATCAACTATATTTCTGCATTTGAATCTGTGATGATTGAATAATGTCGCACTACTGTGTAAAAAACCCCCGGACCACACTCTTACACACACAAATATTGATTTCACGAGGAAATCGGTTAAGTCACAGATGATTTAAATTTAATATTTTTGAAATTGAAATTTTAATTTCAATTGATTTTGGAAATGCATTTGGGTTAAATGTTAAAGCTTTTGAAAAGGAGTTTTTAAGATAAAGGTTATTTTGAATAACTTGGTAAAGTTTCCAATTTAAATAATTTAATTTGAATTTGAATTCAAAATTTGGAATTGAATTCCATGATTGGAAATTATGGTTAAGATGTTATAAATGTGTTTATATGAATTTAAACCATTTTAAAAGTATGGTTTTGAGAATTTGAATTTTACCCAAGGACTTTAACTCGTATAAATGAATCAGATTTTCCGAAATGAAAACTATTTGTTTTCAAATGATAAAAGCTTTCATATAAGAAATGAATTTCCAATTTGAATCAATGGTGTATCTTTTATATATAAAAGATTTGATATGAAAATGGTTTTCCAAGTTATGAATGAATCTTTGGAAATGAGTTTTGAAAGCTATATGTTAAATCTTTGATTTAAAGATTTAATGAGTAGTTAATCCAATTGAAATGGGAATTGATTTGAGAATCTATGAATGGATCTTTGTGAAACTGGGTGAACTTTGTGAATTGAATCTTTTTGTTTAAAAAGATTAAAATGGTGATTTGTTTAAACCATTTAAAGAGGAAATTTGAATAATAAGTTGTGACTTAATTGAAATTCCATCATCCATATGTTTTAAAATATTGCGCTCATTATTCAGTTTAGCCGGGAGAGAACTTTGCGTCATATAACCCATTCCGAATAATGATACGTCGTATATGGACTACATTTGAAGACCGGTGGTGAAGACCGGATATTTTCGAAACGAAAGGATAACCCATCGATTGTCTCTGCACTAAGTCGCGCCGGTATAGAGATCCCCTATGTGATGGGAAATCCGATCGGGATTGTGAATGCCCGGATTGCAAGGGCTTCTTTAGAAGTGCCTTCGGTTCTGTTCAAACCCGGAACAGACTTGTATGGCCGTATGTCTGACATTACATTTTGAGATATAAAGCTGATTTCTTTCAAATACATTTCTGTTTGGTGGCGGAGAATTTATTCTCTTAGCTTAACACCCTTCTCTGAGATGTACGAGCTCAGAGGTTATGTAATTGAAGGTTATCAGTGATATACTCCCAATTTGGTAGTGTGGCATGCTGAGTGTTGTTGTGTGTTGCTGATCATTTGTTGATCATTTGTTGATCAAAGCATGGCTTTCGTGTAAAGCGTAGCTTTGTGGATGAGACCTCATCGGACCTCACAAACCGGAAATGGTCGAAACAGGAAAGATGCGGCAAGGTTTCAGGGGTAGCTCCCCTAGGGTATGTCCATTCCTTTTGGGAAAAGGTGGTATCATGGTATGGAGCCCAGATATTTACCTGTGCGGTTGCTCCAATCTCATTTACTGTGTGATTGTTGCTTTGTGATCGAGGTACCTCGGATAAAGGTCGCAAACGACCGGGGGTGGCATATCTCAGGTTACTACCCGGGAAGGGGGTAACCGGCCTTGTGTTAGCAGAGAGCAGTTGTCTCTCGGGGCGTCACTCCAGAGGCATTCCTACATGGCATAGGAAGTTCCTTAGCCTGACCATTTGTTGGAAAATCCAAAGAAACAATACGAACCTTGTACGGTTTTAGTTGTATAACCTGCTATGGAATGTGGTGGTAACCTGCTATTGAACATAGTAGCTATAGTAGGCGTACAATAATGGTTGTATGCTGGCTAAGATTAATATTATATTTTCGAAATGTTTCCTACACTATGTACTAGTAATAATATCAAAGGTGTTTTTGCGTAGTAAGCATATTTGACTATCTTAAGAAGAAATCACCTCCAATTCTGCGATTGCATTGTGTGTGGCGGGAGGTCTTATGGTACTTTCATTTTCCAAAAGCATGAATGATTTCCTTTCAAAATCTGTTTTATTTGAAGCAACTGTTTTTGTTTACTCATACCAGTCCCATGACTGACCGCTCTTGCTTACCTTTGTGGTATGTGATAGGGGGTTCTCGATTTTTGTTTAGTGGCGAGCATGAGACTCTTACCCCTACATGTCCTCTTTGTGGGGTTAGTTAGCCGTAAGGTGTGACAGTCGAAAGGCTGGCTGTAAAAGCAAGGGCAGGGTACCATTGAATGCCACGGCGGGGCTGGGATGGTTGAAAAGCCTACCAGTCGAGATTGACCGCTGTCGACGGTTGAAAAGCCTAGACCGTTTCATTTGGTAGCAGAGCTAAGGTTAAACTTTAGCTCAGGAGTATAACATATTAAGTAGCTCATTAGAGATAGGGTGAAGTATACCCTAGAATGAGTAATCTCTAAGATATTCGTCCGTACGCCTCAGTAAATTCTCTTACTATCCACTAATAATGAGTATGAGTGCAAGAAGAGGATGAGATAGGGGATAGGGGAATACCACTACAAATTAGTCAATACCCTGTAACAACAAGGAAACAATCTTTTCTCTATCAATCTCTTTTGTTCAACATCTCTTTTCGATGATTTCTGGTAGATCCAGGAAGAAGATTTGATATAATTGCATGGGACATAAACTTCAAATAAGTCAGAATTGTTTGTTTGGATGAATTGGTTGCTTTGGTTGCTATGGTTGATAGGTATACTTTAGTTTCTAAACTAAAAGTTTTGAAATAGTATCCATATATCTATCTGTTCTTTGGGTCCCAATATATTCTACGAATGGTTAGTTATCCCTTTGAACTAACCAATGCCACTGCATATTTCGTAGATCTGGATAACCCAAGTATTTTGTGAAAAAATTAAAAAGATTCGTTCTCACATCATAATAATTAATATTCTGATTTGGTAAGCCAAATGCATAATATATGTTTAGTTTGATTTGATGAAACATTTTTCATCTATCTTTGTGTCTCCCTGGCAAATTTCGAGGACGAAATTTCTTTAGGGGGGAAACTGTAACGACCCCGAATTTTATATAAATTAAAATTGATAATTAAAATTAATTTTTAAATAAAGTTGGTGAAATTAATTGATAAATTGATGCGAGTTTCCCCGAATTCAAATAAATTCTGTATAAATCATTTAAATTTAAAATATTGTATATATATGTGAATGTGTATATATATATATATTTGAGCATATATGAGTAAATTTGAAATTATATATATATATATATATATATTTGATTTGAATTTAAATCGTAAATAAATGGTTTAAAAATAAAAATAAAAATTATATAAGATAAAGTATAAAAATATAAAAAGTAACCCATTAGCTAAAATTTAACAAGAGATTAAAATATAGAAATTATTTATATTACAAATTAATAGGACTAAAGAAAAAAAAATATGAAATATAAAAGTATAAAGTAAATACATTGGATAAAATCTAATAACATAAACTAAAATAGAAATTGTTTATAGTATGAAGTAATATTACAAAGACTAAAGTAAAATATAAAAAATATAGTTTTTATACAATATAAAGTAAATATATTAGAATAAATTTAAACATCATGTTAAAATTAGAATTCATTTATATCACAAAGCATAAGACAAATAAAATACATACAAGTAAAGAAATATTGTAAAAGAAAGAAAATAAAAATATCTATGAAGCTTATCAGAAATTAATATGTATAAACAAACAATTATAATTAATGCTAGCATAAATACTATCATCTCTAGTACAATAGAGATATATATCAGCCACCATAGGAGAAAAATATCTCTGCCTCTTGTACAAAAAAATAAAATATCACCTGTATTGTACAAAAACATAATATCACACAGTAAAATCCACTTTCATTTATTCCAGTTCGTTCACAAAAAAATTAAGCAAACCAGAGAAAAATAATATATCACCATTTGACAAACTTAAAACATCTCAACTAATCAAAACAAAGTAAACAGCTTCTGTTCAAATTCAAACCTGGAAGTTCAAACTCAAAGCAAAGTTCAAAATCCAGACAACTTCCAGTTTTCCAAAGTATGCTCCTCTATTCAAAACCAGACAGGAGAGTAAACAATTTATTTAAAAGCTTAAGTAAAAATTAAATCTGTGCATGTGATTCTTGAATTCTATTGTGTTTGCTTGTGAATATACAAATGTAAATCTCTGTGTATATGCATGTTTTGATCTGTGCTTGATTTGTTTGCCTATTCTTCTCTGTTTCTAATTACAGAGTTTAAAATAAAATCAAAATTCAATATCTTTCCATTGAATTACTATTAGGATCTGGAATTCAAACAGAACCTGTTTGTTAAAGCATAGATTAAGGTTTAACAATTTTATTTAAGTAAGATTAATTTGTATTATCTGGAAAACAGTAAAAAGAATAGAAGATTTAAGAATATGTTAAAAACCCATCATCATAAATTTCTGATTCATGTTTATAACTTGAATCTATATTGAAAATGAGGATTTTTAAAACAAGAATTACAATTTTTAATTGGGTATAGAGGGTGCATTTCTGTGATGACTGGAATTCAGTTTTGGGGGAAATTATGGTGATCGAGGAATTTATAGATCTCAGGGTTGAAGTCATAGCTGGCTGGAAGGTTGTGGATCATTGGAAAAATGTTCGATGATTTTTTTATTCAGTGTAGAGGGAGAACAGAGTTGATCTAGGGTTCAAAACCCATGAATGGTCGTGGTCGGAAAACATATTACTGCGTCACCGTCAATGGACCGTAATTGTTCGCTCCGGTGGCGATCGAATCCTAGAAGTCAGGCGATGCTCTGACCAGACGCACGTAACCTCTGATGGTCAGAGGAGGATGAACGAGGCGATTTCGTGATGGTCGTTTTGGTCCAGTTTCAAGTCAGATTGCTCGATTTCGAATTCACTGTTGTTTGGGAGTTTTGGATGGTCTGGTGATGTGTGGAGGTTGTAGTGGACTTGTCGATTGCCAGAGCTTAGATCGGAGGTGGCTGGATTGACGGTGCACATGCACAAGTCGACGATCATGTCAGTTGATATTTGGGTGATGATGTCTCGGGCTTTATCTCGGGAAAACTATGTTTTGGCGCGGGTTTGAAATTGTGTCTTTTCAAGTATATACCGGGTTTTTTTCTCTAAAACTTAAACAAATTTTAAATTGAAAAGTGACTCGGGTTGGTTTTTGGGAAAACTCGACGCAAATCAGGATTTGATCGGGTAAGACTCGAAGCGGGTCTCGGGTCTGTTGTATAAACAGTTTTTACTTTAAAATAAAATTCAAACTTTTAAACATTTTTAATCCATGTTTTCAAATGATGATTTTGATTAAAGTTTGAATTAACTAAGGATTAAGCAAGACATTTTTTTTAAAGTAATTAAATTAAATTTATTTTTGTTACATTATTTTATAAAGTTATTTATATTAAATGAATAATGTAATTAAAAAGGATAATTAAGATAAATTAATTAATAATTAAGAATTAAATAAATTTGTAATTAAGGATTGATTAACTGATTAATTAAGGATTAATTAATTTTTTATAAAGTTTTATTAATTGATAATTAAGATTTATTAATTAATAATTAAAGGATAATTAATCTACAATTAAAGATTAATTAAATTGTTTAAAGGTAATTAAGGGATAAATTACCAATTGTAATTAAGGAAGTGAATGTGATTAATTTAAGTTAATTAATTTGTTAATTAATTAAAGATAATCATTTGATGGTTGATTAAGTAAAATTACTTAATGAGATTGAATAGTGGAATTACTTAGTGAAGTAATTAATGTATAATTACTGGATGTAATTAATTAAAGGGAATTACGTAATGGGAAGTAATTAAAGTATAATTACTTAGTAGAAGTAATTAAAGATTAATTACTTAGTGTAATTAATCAAAGGATTTATATAATTAATTAAGAAGTTAATTAATTAAGGTAAGTAATTACAGGATGGTAATTACTGTTATGATTAAGGTTGATTAATTAAAATAATTTGTAATTAACCTGGGTTAGTGATTAATCTGGTTTCAATTAATTAGATGATTCATTAACCTTACTTATGGATGACTGTATCCTATTGAATGTTGTGAATTGTTCAATATCCCTACTATGTGATGCTGTGTGAATAAATTGTTTTAATTCAAGCTGTGATGAATGTAATTTATTTTATCTATGATTTATCTGTGAATCTATGAATGAACGATAAGCGTTATAGTTTATACCGCTTATCAACTATATTTCTGCATTTGAATCTGTGGTGATTGAATAATGTCGCACTACCGTGTAAAAAACCCCCGGACCTCACTCTTACACACACAAATATGGATTTCACGAGGAAATCGGTTAAGTCACAGATGATTTAAATTTAATATTTTTGAATTTGAAATTTTAATTTCAATTGATTTTGGAAATGGATTTGGGTTAAATGTTAAAGCTTTTGAAAAGGAGTTTTTAAGATAAAAGTTATTTTGAATAACTTGGTAAAGTTTCCAATTTAAATAATTTAATTTGAATTTGAATTCAAAATTTGGAATTGAATTCCATGATTGGAAATTATGGTTAAGATGTTATAAATGTGTTTATATGAATTTAAACCATTTTAAAAGTATGGTTTTGAGAATTTGAATTTTACCCAAGGACTTTAACTCGTATAAATGAATCAGATTTTCCGAAATGAAAACTATTTGTTTTCAAATGATAAAAGCTTTCATATAAGAAATGAATTTCCAATTTGAATCAATGGTGTATCTTTTATATATAAAAGATTTGAAATGAAAATGGTTTTCCAAGTTATGAATGAATCTTTGGAAACGAGTTTTGAAAGCTATATGTTAAATCTTTGATTTAAAGATTTAATGAGTTAATCCAATTGAAATGGGAATTGATTTGAGAATCTATGAATGGATCTTTGTGAAACTGGGTGAACTTTGTGAATTGAATCTTTTTGTTTAAAAAGATTAAAATGGTGATTTGTTTAAACCATTTAAAGAGGAAATTTGAATAATAAGTTGTGACTTAATTGAAATTCCATCATCCATATGTTTTAAAATATTGCGCTCATTATTCGGTTTAGCCGGGAGAGGACTTTGCGTCATATAACCCATTCCGAATAATGATACGTCGTATATGGACTGCATTTGAAGACCGGTGGTGAAGACCGGATATTTTCGAAACGAAAGGATAACCCATCGATTGTCTCTGCACTGAGTCGCACCGGTATAGAGATCCCCTAAGTGATGGGAAATCCGATCGGGATTGTGAATACCCGGATTGCAAGGGCTTCTTTAGAAGTGCCTTCGGTTCTGTTCAAACCCGGAACAGACTTGTATGGCCGTATGTCTGACATTACATTTTGAGATATAAAGCTGATTTCTTTCAAATACATTTCTGTTTGGTGGCGGAGAATTTATTCTCTTAGCTTAACACCCTTCTCTGAGACGTACGAGCTCAGAGGTTATGTAATTGAAGGTTATCAGTGATATACTCCCAATTTGGTAGTGTGGCATGCTGAGTGTTGCTGATCATTTGTTGATCATTTGTTGACCAAAGCATGGCTTTCGTGTAAAGCGTAGCTTTGTGAATGAGACCTCATCGGACCTCACAAATCGGAAATGGTCGAAACAGGAAAGATGCGGCAAGGTTTCAGGGGTAGCTCCCCTAGGGTATGTCCATTCCTTTTGGAAAAAGGTGGTATCATGGTATGGAGCCCAGATATTTACCTGTGTGGTTGCTCCAATCTCATTTACTGTGTGATTGTTGCTTTGTGATCGAGGTACCTCGGATAAAGGTCGCAAACGACCGGGGGTGGCATATCTCAGGTTACTACCCGGGAAAGGGGTAACCGGCCTTGTGTTGGCAGAGAGCAGTTGTCTCTCGGGGCGTCACTCCAGAGGCGTTCGCACGTGGCATAGGAAGTTCTTTAGCCTGACCATTTGTTGGAAAATCCAAAGAAACAATATGAACCTTGTACGGTTTTAGTTGTATAACATGCTATGGAATGTGGCGGTAACCTCCTATTGAACATAGTAGCTATAGTAGGCATGCAATAATGGTTGTATGTTGGCTAAGATTAATATTATATTTTTGAAATGTTTCCTACACTATGCACTAGTAATAATATCAAAGGTGTTTTTGCGTAGTAAGCATATTTGACTATCATAAGAAGAAATCTCCTCCAATTCTGCGATTGCATTGTGTGTGTGGCGGGAGGTCTTATGGTAGTTTCATTTTCCAAAAGCATGAACGATTTCCTTTTAAAATCTGTTTTATTTAAAGCAACTGTTTTTGTTTACTCATACCAGTCTCATGACTGACCCGGAGTTTATTGTTCCCTTCCTAAACTCTGGGTGGCCATAATTTTCCACACGGGCAGTCTAGAGTTGGGGTTTTCAGATAGTCAGGTTTAGTAGATTATCGGGAGCTAGTTCAGTTTTTGGAGTTCACGGACCGCTCTTGCTTATCTTGGTGCAACGTGATGGTGGTTCGAGCTTGATGTTGGAGTTATTGGTCTCATTCTCTTTGTCGAATCACTTGGAGTATCACTTCTATTTTCCGCTGTAACATCTTTATTTATCTTTGATATTCTTGTATCATATTGATATCATTGTTGTATATCATTCTGGATATTGTATTCTTTGGAGTTGTATATGATATTATCCATTTCTTTATTCCGCTGTATTGTTATACTTACTGTGTTATAAGCTCCGGTAAGCCAGATTCGGCGTTTGAATCTGGGGCATTCGAGTACGAGTGAAGTACGGGTGCCGATTTTCGAAGGCCGAGTTCAGGATCATTTCAGCTATCGACGAATTGTCATTGGAGGACAATGGGCATTCTAAGAATGATTCTCTTGAAAGGTAAATCATAGTCTCAAGCCTCATCAATTGGGAATGACTGAAAATAAGGGGAGATGCAGCAAGGCTAAGTGGGTCGCTCCCATTAAGGTATGTTATCACCCTTCTAGATACACCTACATATTTATGGATTGGTTGTGCATGAAATCATGATTGAAAGGATTGCAAAGCAACCAGGGTGATTACATATTCGGTACTGGTAGTCAAGTGCTAGGCCGGTCTTGTGTTTGCAGGGATCGATAGGTTCGTTCTTGGTACATTTTCTAGACGTGTACTGTTACAGGTGATACCCCAGTGCCTAGTCATTAGGTGGAATCCATTCTCCAATACGCACTGTATGGTTTTGATTGTTGCCAACTATGTTGAAATGTGAGATGCAAGCATTTCAGCTATTTTCATATTTTACTTTGACGTCTAGACATTATTATAATATCACTGGATTTTCTGATATAAAAGGTTTTTGGTTATCTTAAGGTAAAAACCCGTCTGTGTTTATTTGTAGTAAGGTCTTACGAGATACCTTTGTTTTGAAAGGTTTTTGTTAAATTTAAAAATCAAATTGCTTGTGATTTAGGTTCTCATGCTGGTATCACCAGATTGACCCAAGCGTGGTTTTTCCTAAATGCTTGGGGTCAGACCGAGCATATTTTCAGGTTTAGATGGATATTTGGAGTTTCAGGAGAGGAGCTGGAGTTCAGATACGTATTCACATAGATGATTATATTTCCATTGCTTACATTGATGTGATTATCAGCGGTTGTAAGGACATGTTGTTATAACTGTCCGTGCTGAAATAGGTTTGTGTACTCTGATTGATGTTTGTATTTATATAAATTACAGTTTTGTTTTGTGTAAAGATTGTTTATATATATTATATATTATCCGTTCAGCTCTGAGATTCTGTGTTGTTTAGTTTCTTCTTGTATTCTATCTTCTTTTTTTCCTAACTATCCGTCTTTCCATTCAATCCGGGCTGTACATGAGTGGTTATTGTCGATGCTCTACAGACGACATACCGACACCTTACCGTCGCCAAATTAAAATGCAAAACCCGAATTTTCTAACGCTTTAGCTGAAACAAATTTATAGCATTTCTGCTACCTTTTACGCCTCAATCATACATTTGTATATATATCGCAGATTCATATATCATATATCAACACATATATTATCACTATCACAGTACAAATCAAATCAAATATTAAACCAAACAATACCATCTCCATCATAATAAAAATCAAAAAATACCGTAACCATCATAGTACAAATCAAATATCCAAACAATCCGTAAGCAAATACACCAACAACACCAACAACACCAACACTAATATCCAAACCAAATATCCTAACAAACAAATATACATCTGGTCTGAACCAAATAAATATCTCCAAAGGGATCAAATATACATAACCAAACACCTACCAGTCTGAACCCTGTCAAGGATCACCAGCTCCATCTCTAGCTTACCGACGTGTGACTTCAACTATCGGTTTTATTCCTGTAAATCAATGCTAATTATAGAAGCTCTATGTAATGATGATCTCTACATTTTAACAAATTTTTTTTGTTAATAATAAGTAATTTTTATTTCAACTATTGTATTTATTGAGTGATTTAACTTTTATTTAATTTATTTAGTGATATAACCTACAGATTTATTTAATTATAATTTTTTACTAAATTACATATTTGTTTAATTTATTGATTTCTTAACTTATATATTTTAACTTAAACTTAGTTTATTTTTAAAATGATGCTTTTTAGGATTTAAAGCCACTTATTACATTATTGAGTATATATTTATTTAATTTATTGAGTGATATAGGAAAAAGATAATTTAACTCGAATAAACACTTATTTCATTATTTATACATAAATGATAATTTAACTCAAATCATATTTACATTTGTTTAATTTATGAAGTGATTTAACTTATATATTTGTTTAATTTATTGTGTGATTTAAAAAAAATCTATATTTAACTTGAATAAACTCTGGTATAATTTATTGAAACAAAATTTATAATTTAACCTAATCATATATATACATAATATTTTTGAGCGATTTAACTTACATAGACATATCTTGTTTAATTTATTGAAACAAAATTTATAATTTAACTCAATTATATATACATTTTTTTAATTTATTGAGAAATTTAACTTATATATTTACTTAATTTACTATATGATTTAAAAACTATATAATTTAATTCGAATAAACTCTTGTATAATTTATTGAACTAAAATTTGTAATTTAACCTAATCATATATATATATATAATATTTTAAGTGATTTTAACTTATGCTGACATAATCTTGTTTAATTTATTGAAACAAAATCTATAATTTAACTCAATTATATATATATATATATATATATTTGTTTAATTTACCGGGTATTTAACTTATATGTATGTATAATTTATTGTGTGATTTAAAAAATTTTATGATTTAACTCGAATAAACTTTGTTTAATTTATTGAGTGATTTTTTTCATTACGGTTTATACATACCTACATACATACATACATACATACATACATACATACATACATACATATATATATATATATGTGTGTGTGTGTGTAAATATTATGTTAAATACATATATACATACCCCAAACTCAGTGGAAGCACCATCTACCCAGCTGGTGGCAATGGACCCATCCTCAAGCTTTCAAGCTCACTCCTCAGGCTCCTATTCATAAGAAACTCAAACACTTGCACTGGTTTTCCATGGGATGATGACATGGTAATATTGATAAAATGAAGCACTAGATTACTTGCGTGTTAGTGCTGTTATAACTAGTAGTGTAAACAACATCCTACCTATACCAGCTGAGCTAACCAGCACTAGTTATAACAGCACTAGTGCGTAAGCCATAGCGCCTCCTCGTTTAATACTATAATGCTGCCATGTCGTGTGACCAAGGCGATGACCGAGGAGGTTTAGATGGTACTTCACCATATAATACAATGATAGTTTTTTCTTATGGATGCCACTCCTTTTTAGCATATTCTACCAATGTTTCGGTCATATCCTTCAAAAAATTGATAGAATTTGCAAAAAAGGAGAGACGCTCTGTAATGACTCACCCCGGAATAGGCCTAACTTTCGACACAGAAAAGGCCCTTTGAAACATAGATCCATTCTAGGTAAGCTATTGGTAGAACTAAGAAAATAATAGTATAGAGCCATAATTAGACTTTCAAAACTCACAACGAATGGAACAAAATATAACAGCAAAGTGTACCCATTTATTTCAAAATCATAAAAATGTCATAATAAAAAATTCTATAAAAACCATAACATAATATCCATTGCAACAATTGTCTAAATATATGAGTACACATAAAAGCAAGTAATAATAACAAATACTGCTACAATGCTAAGCTTCTTCATCTCTAAGCATCGTTACCGCCATCACTCCATCCTAAACCTGTGTTGTATTAAGGAGGTAGCCAAAACAACAAGTGTCTAGTGAATAAAAACCTCGAGTCTTACCTTTTCAGTAATCGGGCGGTATATTTCAAAATAAGAATATGTCTACGAAAATAAAACCATTAAAATTATTTAATACTTCTTTATAAGGAAAGGAGGTGGGTCTGACCAATTAATACCTTCCATTCCAGAAGTAGATCCATCCTAATCATACGTCATAAATAGCTAATAATGCGACAGACGATACCCAAGCCACTTAATAATTTCCAGTGGAAAATAGGTAGACCCTGTCATTTAAGGCCAAATTCCAAAAGCGTGCTCTTCAATGGTACTATCTAGTTGACATCTAATGGAATCTCATAGGCCATTTAATACTTCCAAGTGGAAAATAGACAGACCCCATCATTTAAGGCCTAATTCTAGAAGCGGACCCCTATAGATATACCACATAATGTAAACCCTTGGCCATTTAATACTTCGTTTGAGGAAAAAGGCAGGTCCAACCACTTAATTCCCCAAACCCTGAAGCAGGCCATTCGTCTTTTGGCCCATACCAATAACGACGTCTCACAATGGTCCTCTATTCGTAGGAACTAGTAGTCGGATTAGCTGGGCAGATTTCTCCTACAGAAATTGGACCTAACCTTGTGCCATTACAAATATTTATCATAAGGATATCTCGCAACAATAAAAGTGTACACAACTGCTAGTAGCCTCAAAGTGAAGGCCAGACTTCTACCATGTAACTCTATTGATCTCGCATCCCTATGACATAGCCATAAATTAATTACTCTCTATGTGTATGTCTATACACACACACACATCTCACCGTTTCATAAGTAAGGCCTTATAAGGATTCTTTCTTATTATGCCTTAAAATAATAATTAGGGTATATAAGAGTTTCCTCTTAATTTCACCTCAAAATCAATCACCTTCCTAATGGAGGAAAATAAACGTAAATAAATGCCTAATTAACTACGCCATATATGTAATATTTATAAGTTAATTACGTAAATAGAAATAAATAAATATTTGCGCTAAATAAGTTCTAAATGCATTGATTTTACGCTCTAAACTAGCATTAAATGTCAATTCCCTAATCAATTTATTTTTTTAAGTCCTTTTTCTTCAATTTTCCAAGATTTCATGGAATCAATGTCCAAAATAGGGAATAAATATTCATAATCAAAACTGCAATAACAAACTTGTAATAAAATATAAACCCAATTTATTACACCAATACAATGAAATATCTTAAGCAATAAGAATTGCAATCTAAACCTCATATTCTATTCAACTCCACTTTTTACAAAGAAATAGATATGAATAAGTGGTGTAAATTACAAATAGAATTCGTAATCTAAACCCTATATTTTATTGAAGGATCACAAATTTGACCTAAAGAAGAAGGAGAAGTGGAATAGAGGAAGAAATTATCAAAAATAGCACAACCGAAACAAATTCCATCAAATTAATATAAATACTTGAGAATCTCAACATAGAACATTTCGAAATAAAAAGGAATTTTAGGGAATTTTATCTATCATATTTTCGAAATCCCAAAATCCCTGAGGCATATCTAAATCCAAAATAAATACACTAACAATCGCTGAAAAGAAATACTAAGGTTTCCACTCACTGATTAGCCTTAGCTTTACTCAAATAGATTTGTAGCCTTCTGATATCTGCTAGAATCTCTCTCTTTTGATATATGCACACACAATAGGGAAGAGGTAAATATATTCATTAGATTCGGAATAATTAGAGAATAATAGGATAAGAATAGATTGGAGGAAGAAGAAACAAATAGGAAATAGGTTGAATCCTTACTAGAATTCTCTATGGAGTTTTTGAATCTTATTAGAGAGACAGCAACGGCATAGTTTCATCATCTTCCCAAAAACAATATGAATAAAAGTGGAGAGGATAGGGTTCTATTTATAGGAGTTGAAACTCATTAGAACCATAGGATGGAAGTAGGTAGGAAATGGAAAAATCTGGAGCTCGTAACCGAATATAACATAACGTAAAACCCTAGCCGTCACTAGCAACTGTCATTGCCAATTGGTCAACTGCCCTTGGGTGTCCGGTTGACCGCTACGGTCGACCGGTTGACCTATTCGGATCGACCGCTCTTTTATTCAGGGGCCTTTATTTTTGTTTTCGTTGCCATATTATTTCATTCTCTAATTAACCTTTTAACGATAAGCCTTAATTATTCATTTACTGAGCCCCCAAGATAATTTTTTGAAATTTAAATCCTAAATCTAATTTCTCATTTGAATTTGAAATCAAACTAAATTAGTTTAATCTGAGAACTTTAAATGCTCATAATTTCTTTGTTTGAGCTCTGTTTTCAGCATATTATATATGGAAAGAGATCAGAATTTCACCATGAACGCAACATAATAACTTTGGTGGTCAAATTCTAACTTTTATAAAATTTCCATTTTTTACTATCTCACATTTAATTTAATTTACTCCATTTATTTTTGGTTCTTACGGGTTGTTACATTCTTTTCCCTTTAAAAAGGATTACGTTTTGAAATCTTTCAAGGGGCGAACTGCATAACACGCAATAACATCTATAACCAAGTTATCTACACAACTATCTACTCAACCAATACTGCAATGTAATTATGTACTGCAGACATACTAAAATGAGCTTAATTCTCGTCAATCCTCACGTGAGTGTGTAATCATGTCATGAAAGTATGTATGCAAATACCTTAAACATGCATAAAAGTTTCTACATGTGTGTAAAGTGGTTATGAAAAAATGTAGCAACCATCTCCTACCATCCAATCTATCAACCACGATGCAACCAAAATCCTAATTTTGGAGAGAATTTTCCCGAGAAAGGTTTTGGACGAAGAGTCCTTATGCCTCCCATCAGATTTTCTCACCATTGTACTCGAACCAATCTAATTCTCTATTGTGGAGCCTCCGAGTTCCATGTTCTATTATGCACGCAGTGGCACAAGAAGCTATTGGATCCATCTTAGAATCCCCCAATTGATTAGGCTCTTCAACAATTGCTATGTTATGAAGGTATTTCCTCAAATGCAAAAACGTCATGGACTCCAGCCAACATGATTTTTTTTGTTTTCTCCATATTGGGTAAAGGCCCAACAAATTTGTTTTGCCTACTTTCAAACTATCCAAATCATACACTGCCTAATCAATTCAAACTTTCCAAAGTCTCGCAATACAAAGCTGGTCCGAGTAGAATTTGTCGGTGGTTTCCCATCCACAATTTGACGATTTGCATGGCCTTCCAAAAAATGCTTCAAGGCTGCCATGCTAATCGTCCATTAATGACTACAATCCTACTAAATTCGACTAAGGGTAAGCGCTATTCCTAAGGTCCTCTAAATTCCATGATGCAAGTTCTCAACAAATCCTCCAAGTTCCCATCCATTCCTTCAATTTGTCTATCGATCTTCAGTTGGTAGGCGATGCTCCAATTCAATGAAGTTTCAAAAGCTAGTTCCTAAAGTTACTTGCAAACCCCTCCAAATTTGCTAGTAAACTAAAGGTCCCTATCACTAATGATGTAAAGCGCAACTCCATAAAGCTACGTTGGAGTGCTGCAGTTCTACTGCTTCTAATGGAAAATTTCTGCCACCTTCTTCTTAATCCTTGGTGAATAGAAAATTCCATTTTCATTCCTATACACTTCTCTTTTCCATGCATGGTGGCATTTTGCGAGCTAAATCCCTTATGTTTCCCAAAATCTAAAGTTTTGAGATTGAAACCTTTACTCACTTTAGGCCGCTGACATAATTTCCTCGTTAAACTCCAGTTTTCCCTATGGTTTATCGCTAATTAAGTGTTCCCATAAAATTTCCTTATTTACTTCACTTTCCAACATACATCAAGTGGTTTAAATCCCATTTATAAAGGCTACAGAAGAATAAAATGGGAATATATCTTATACCACATCATCCACTTTTCCAACAACTAAGGAAGACAACTAGCGACTATAATCCAAGAACTCTAAAAGAAAATTTTAGTTGAAATTGTCATTTATTATAAATTAATATAAATGGCGATGAGGTCCTTCCACTCCTTTCTAATTTAAGATGGACTATCTTTAATATTTCATGTCGTTGCTACCTATTTTCTTAATTTCCCTTCTTTTTTCGTTTTTTAATAAATATGGTCCCTTTATTGCTTCAACTAATATCCATAGCAGCTTATCATTACTGTCAGAATTAGACCATTTCTAATTAATACTTCTTCAATCTTTTTAACCTTCTTCAGGTTTTCAAAATCCATTCATTACTCAAATTTCTTTCTTCCATATATGCAATATCAAGTTTTCTTAATCAATCCCCATTAGATTTCTTTTCCTCTCATTAATTACAAATTTTTTGTCCGTTAAATTTTTAATTAACATCCACAAATCCTAAAAAGAGTTCTAAAGAAAGAAATTTTAGGTTTATAAACAAGAAAAAATAGAAGGATCAAAGAACCAAAAAATGAAATATTTTTTATCAAATTAAAAAGGTTATCAAATGAAAACTTTTTAAGGCGTTAATTTACAATTAAAACCATCCACCATTTTGTCTTAAACAAATTCACCGCCTTTAAAAATTTCATTACCTTTCCAAACTTTTTCGAAACTAATGGTGGTATATTTCCTAAGTTGTCTAAAACCATAATTATATTTCTAAAAATACCCAACTTATATAGCCTCTAAGAAGTTATAAAGGAAAGAACTTTAAAATTTATTGTATAGGAAAAATAACATAGAAAAATAGAATAATACAAAAAAAAGGAATTTGAAAGCTTCTCTAATCCCGAATTTTTAATTAAGAAGTTAATAAATGGAAACTTTTTTTTTCAACTTCTCAAGTCACCAAATTTTTAAATTAAAATCACCTTCAAAAGATGTTTCACCATCCTTTTAAATTTACAACCACTTTCAAACTTTTACAAAATAAACTGTGGTATAACTTAAAAATCATCTAAAATAACTTCTTACCAAAAATTTCTAACTTATAAGATTTTCATCTCAAAATCTTTTGAAAGGGACTTTCAAAATTTTCAAGGGGTTTTCAATAAAAATTTTCGATCATATTGTGTCCCAAAAGGTATGATTAAAATTTGTTCATTCCTTTAAACCTTTGTACTCTACCCTTTAAAAGTCTAGTTTCCTCCTTGTGGTTATAAATATACTCCTTTTAACAGAAGTTTGCTTCTTTCCTTACTTTTGTATTTTATTAACACATAACACCTTCATTTGTTACCTCCATAAATATTAATTTGTCCATATTAATTGTTATCCTAAAAGACGTTTACCTAAGGTTATTTATTTCCTATCAACTTTTCCATCTATAGTCACACCTATTATTAAATATGTCTATAGGGTCCACAATGATAAGGAAGATTAGGTCCTATCAAGGAGTCAATTAATATCCATCTTTTAGGGTGCTTTCGTAAGTTGACGTCATGTTCTCCCTAGTTTGCTCCTAAAGATACGATCTATGTGACGCCCCACCTCTATACTCACATTAGCCAGGGACACTACTGGGTAATGCCGTCGACTAGCGCAAAGAATAAGGCTGTTGAGGAACGACCATCTGTGTAATTGCTTTGTGCGAGTACCGATATGTCAAATAATATAACTTACATTTCATTTCAAGAGGAAATCCGACATATCAAATACAAACTCAAAGCTACCACACAGTGGTTATGTGGACTTCGGAAACAAATATAGAAATAAACATAACACAAATCAGTCACATATATTCATATCACAAAGGCGGAAACATATATGAATATAATACATAGAAGTGTACATCAAAGTAGTGGTCATACAAGATTCACTACATCACAAAAGAATAGGTACAAGTGCTAGACAAAAGAATAAGTATACATCAAGGAGTCTCTATCTCGAATGTATAACAACAATAACTACTAAGCTAAAGTAGTTAGCCAAAAGTCAGGTGACAGACCCTGATAAGAAGTCAAGCAGAAGCACCTGAAATACCTCGGTCTGACTCGAGTATTATTTAAGAATAAAATAATAAATGGATCAGTCTAGCTATAAATATTAGATAAAATGAGATAGGATAAGAGATATCACAAAAACGTATGATAACAATAATGCCATATTGTGGCAAGTATACATCAGATAACAACAAAAATCATACAATATCTCGAATATTCTCAAACACCAAAAAGAATGTCATATTCTTCAAATTATTCACCAAAACACAAATATTGACAAAACATATCAATGTCAATCGCATAAAAATCGGTGAAACACAAATTCTAGAAATCGTCAACTAGAAATCCAGAAATCACAAAAAGGGGAAGGCCTATCACAAACGGGAGCACGAAAACTCTCCAACACGTGTGTCACAAACGAAACGCTATTCCATGGTCGCTAACCATCAAGTTTGAGCTGAAACTCCACAAACGGCCCGAAGACCATGGGTCGCTACCCCACCAATTTGAGTCGAAGCTCCACAAACGGCCGGAAGACCATGGGTCGCTACCCCACCAAATTGAACCGAAGTTCCACAAATGGGGTTTTTAGTCCCCCACACAAACAAAGAGACATCGCACATCGCTAGTCTAAATCACAAAATGATCATCAATGATCGACAAGTGTAAATTATACTAAGCTAGTAAATAAATGAGTTAGGCTTCATGTCCCATAACCACTAGCTTAACTTCAATATTTATGAACAGATTGTAGACTTCCACTCGAAAGTAAGTGTAAATTACACTAAGCTAGTTAATATAAGAGTTTAACTTCATGTCCCATAACCACTAGCTTAACTTAAATATTTACGAACAGATTGTAGATTTCCACTCGAAAATTGTCACAAGAGTTCAATCGAACAAGTCTAAGAATTAACCGACGAAGTAAACGCAAGCGTTTCATACCACTTGTTTTGCTAAGCCGTTTAATTAGATTTCTCATGCGAATGAGGTAAAGGTTTGTATATACTAATAGATTGGAAAACAGTTTTAAAAGAGAGCTTTATATTTAAAATAGTGTCGAAATCGTATTGATGAAAGAGTTTTAGTATTTACTACTAGTATAGAAACCTTTGTATTTAAAAGTGACAAACCACAAAAATGATTGTAGAAACAATCAATCACTAAAAATTCACATACGACAATGTGAATTAAATCCATAAAAATCGATACCAAATCCATCAAATGGATATTCCCAAAAATCCAAAGAAAAAAGTCATCAAAGTCGATAATAAGTGAAAACAACTCACCGGATCGACAAAAACCGATTAAAATTGGAAATCCACACAAAACAGCCCAAAATAGGCAAAACTGCACATTTCAGACGTCTGAAATTACCAACCAGACATCTGAACCACTAACCAAATGTTTGGATGGATTTCCAGACATCTGGATTTTGTCTCTGCCTTTTTGTGTTTTCCAGGGACCAATTCCAAACGTCTGGATTTCCAATCCAGACATCTGAATTGGAATTCAGACGTCTGAATTGGAATTCAGACGTTTGAAATCCACCTGTAGGCAAAAATCAACCTAGCCTGTAAAGGGCGAAAATCCAAACGAAATGCAATCGATCGAGCGATGGATGCTAGGGGTTTATGCCCATCGACAACCCAGCCCTATAAGCTCTTCGATACACCACCAAAACATGTCCAAACATCCATAGTAGGATTTTCATAAAATTCGACCAAAACACCAAAATTTGGAAAATTCACCAAATCAATTCAAATCAAAAGCAAATGATTATGCACAAAAGTTAGGAATTCATACCTAACAATAATGAAAGTTATAGACGTAGATGTGAGTTCAAAAACTAACCTTTAAAACTCAAAGACAACGAATGAGAAGTTTTAAAACAAGGCAAGACCAATTCCTCTTAAACTTCAACTCAAGAAGCTCCCATCTAAGCTAATAAGCAAATATTTCCTAAGTTAGGGTTTAGGAATTTCTGAAATTGAAGAGAGATAGGGATGCAGAAGATGAAGAGGATGCTTACCTAAGCTTCTCCTTGATTTTGGACTTGAATTTGTGTTTCCTAAACAAACTAGGGTTTTGGAATTCTAATTTCCAATTTTTTCCCCCATTTTTCTCTAGAGCTTGAATGTTAGGAAATGAGGAATGAATGAATCAAGAGGAGTTGAGTTAGGGTATTAAGTTGGGTTAGTGGGCTGAAACCCAAACCCAAATAGAAAAATAGCAAAATTCTACTCAACTCCAAAAATATCGATGTTTATACTCAAAAAAGTTGTAAACGCCACTTTGGACTCAATGGAACTGGTCTCGAGTCCCAATTCGACTGTTTACAAAAAGTAACATTTTGGACTTTAATCCGATTAATGATGCTATATTTAAATATACAATCGTGAAATATGTGGGTTGTTACAGACTCCCCTCCTTAAAGAAATTGCGTCCTTGCCATAATTAAGAGGAAGATAAAAAGTAACAACCATACTAAGGCATAATAACACAAAAGAAGAAATTTTGAAATGAGAAGTTTACCCTAAGGAGCACGAGAGAGTAAGTCCGAATGTGTTTGCTCGAATTCTCTAGATTCCCAAGAGAAATCCTTAGGATTTGAGGACCATTGGACTCTCACAAGAAGAACATCTTTATTTCGAAGGTGTTTAACCTCCGAAGCAATGATACGAATAGAATGTTGCTCATAATTCAAATTTGATGAAACTTCAATTTCTTCAATTACTCCAGGCTCAAGAATAGAATCGGAATCCCTAAGGCATTTCCGTAGTTGAGAAATGTGAAACACGTCATGAATAGCAGAACATTGAGTCGGTGCAACGACGTAGTACAATAACGGTACGCCAGATGAACCTGACTCCATAAAGCCCGTAGGTTGCTAACCATAAAGCCGGTAATAAAAAGGCGATAAGACATGGAACCAATACGTTCGGTGATGGGAAATGGACCAATATATCGAGGTGCTAATTTTCCCAATCGACTGAAACGCACAACACCCTTCATAGGTGAAACACGAATAAAATTTGAACCTAAAACCAGCTTCTCACCGGGTTTAAGCCAACACGAAGGAGATCGCAACGGCCTTCCATAGAGTGCCTCGAAAGGTGCCATACCAATATAGATTGGAAGCTATTATTATAGGAAAACTCAACAAGAGAAATATGATCTTCCCAACTTCCACCAAAATCAAGAACATATGCACGAAGGAGATCTTCAAGAGTTTGATTCACACGTTTGGTTTGTCCATCGGACTGAGGATGGTAAGCGGTGCTAAAATTAAGCTTTGTTCCCAAAGCTTTTTGAAGACCTTTCCAAAATCCACTAGTAAATAATGGATCACGATCGCTAACAATAGAAGTAGGGACACCATGCAATCTAATAATTTATTTAACATAGAGTTTTGCCAAAAGATGTACGGTTCGATTGGACCGAACGGGAAGAAAATGGGCGGATTTTGTAAGTCTATCTACTATCACCCATAGGCTATCATGACCCGAACGAGAATGGGAAAGATCGTCAATAAAGTCCATGGAAATTTGATCCCACTTCCAAATTGGAATGTCCAAAGGTTGCAATAACCCACCAGGCCTTTGATGCTCGGCCCATTACGAGTTGGCAAGTCATGCAACACGTAATAAAGTTAGCAACATCAGATTTCATTCCATCCCAATTACCGGAATGAATGATAAATTTAGAACGATGAGAATCTTCTAAAATGTCTTTACGAAGATCACAAATGTTTTGCACAATAAGTCTACCAAACCTTCAATATCAATTTTATCCCTACAACTTTGGCTAAGAAGAACCAATTCGGGATCTTGCTTTTGAGCTTCGAGGATGCGGTCCAAAAGAGAAGGATGAGCCTTAAGGCTACACAAAACAAGAGATGAACATAAATTGGATTCACGATCTCGAATCTCATAAGTGGATAAAGTCTCGAGATCATTCCATTCGGATATCATCATTGAAACAACTGCTTGTTGCTTACGACTAAGAGCATCGGCAACTCGACTACCCCTTTCCGGGAGTATAGAGAATATCAAGACCATAAGATGCAAGGAACTCGAGCCAACGTTGTTGACGCAAATTAAGTTCCTTTTGAGAAAATAAATACTTCAAAGATTTATGATTGGTGTAGAGAACAAATTTCTCTCCCAAAAAATAACGATGCCAAATTCTATGAGCGAAAACAATGGCCGCGAGCACCAGATCATGAATGGCATATCAAGTCTCGGCAGGCTTTAATTGTCAAGAAGCCTATGTGATAACACATTCCCTTTGCAAGGGAATGACACCCAAACCAATACGACTAGCATCGATATAAACAATAACGTCTTGGTCCCCTTCGGGAATCACAAGAATAGGAGCATCGGAAAGGAGTTCTTTTAATCCTCTTTCCCGAAAAGCTAAGACATTCAAAATTATAATTAACTTCATGTAATCGTCTTTTTAGAAAAAATTACTTTTTACAAGTCAATTTACTGTGTCTGACTGTCTCATTATAGCATTTAGGAGATTCCTATCGATAACGTTGATCAAGCGCATCGACCATAATTCTTAAAGCACTCAATGGGCAAAACAACACAAAATCATCTTCTATATGATAAACATGCCTCTTATAAAATTTACAAATATTCTTTGCTCGTTTTAAGAACAAAATCCAATCATACTTATAAATATCTTATTAAAAAGATTTGCAAATTTTAAATTGTTGTTTTCATCCATAATCAATAAATACAAGGATGGTCTCATCGAGATATTCGTAGAATACTCAATTCATAAGATGGATGAAATAAGCTGAACAAACTGAATGACATCACGGGTCACTCATAAGAATCATAATGAGTGCGGAATGCGGTAAGTGGTGCTACCTTCCGTAACTCGTAGCTGATGAAAATCGGTGGCAAGGTCGAGTTGAAAAGACCTTAGCACCATTCAATAGATTGCTTAGGTGGTAATCCTAAGACAAGCTCAAATATACCGGAAAATTCACGAACTACTTGAGTGAGGGAAATAACATCTTCCTCATCAAGTGGTTTTAAAGAATAAAATGATGCCACCGAATTGGAAATCGAGATCATTAAGAAAAATTAAAAATTTGCTTAACAGATTGAGAATGTCGAAGATCGATAGTTCTCTCAGGACATAGGATATAGGCTTCATAATGATTAAGCCAATACTTTCCCAAAAATCGATTCCAAAGCCTAAATAACGCATAACATGCAAATCGATTCGAAAAGAATAATCACATAAAATAATCTCGACATCTTTACAAAGCAAACTGAGTGTTGCGGATCCACCAACCGGATTCACAATTCTCAATGAAGTCATCAAGACCATAATATTTAAAGAAAAAGTATCAACAAGTTCTTTTGATATAAAAGAGTGAGATGCACTCGAATCAAAAGAAATTCGAAATAGGATAATCACGAAAAAAATTAATGCCATCAAGGATAGAATGAGAAATACCTTGACCATGAGAAGGGTTACTAGAGGCTTGCGCAACATTTAACTTTCCCTCTCTCCTACATTGAAGTTTGGGACATGAAGATAAAAGATGAACCAAACCTTTGCAATAGCGACAAGAAAAGGGTTTCGGACACTCATTCTCATAGTGGTCCATAGAACCACAATTGTAGCATCGTCCACGACTAGGGATTGGAATCTTTCCTACCAAAGTTTCCTGCTTCCCTTTCTTGTTGGGATTAGGGCTTTTGAACTTAATATGCCTCTTCTTGTTGATGTTGAAGTTTTGTTTGGCATCCACAACTTCAACATCACTTTCTTTATCGGCCTCTTCTAGTCGAAGAGTGATATCTACAAACTGATCGAAAGGCACTTCTAGTTTCAAAGGTAAAACTTTTTTGGGGTTCTTACTCAAAGCACAGACAAACCTTTGATTCTATACAAGATCCAAAAGTTGTTGGGCAGACATGAATACGCCATCCAGAGAAGGACTACTGGATTGACCAGCGCTAGGACTGCCAGATCTAACCATTTCTCTTCTTTAAGAAAGAAAGAAAGAAGAGGAAAAAGGTTATTCTCAGAATGAATTCAAATAAACTAGATTGATAAAACAAGGCATGATAACAGAAAATAGGATAGAACTGGTCCTAAGACTCGGATAAATCCTAAGGCACGACTCCTAAGAAAGACTTAGGACAATGATCCTTGCTAGATTATTCCATATCGTTCTGGAGTTTGGCTCTGATACCAAGCTGTGACGCCCCACCTTTATACTCACACTAGCCAAGGACACTACTGGGTAATGCCGTCGACTAGCACGAAGAATAAGGCTGTTGAGGAGCAACCATCTGTGTAATTGCTTTGTGCGAGTACCGATATGTCAGATAATATAACTTACATTTCATTTCAAGGGGAAATCCGACATATTAAATACAAACTCAAAGCTACCACACAGTGGCTATGTGGACTTTGGAAACAAATATAGAAATAAACATAACACAAATCAGTCACAGATATTCATATCACAAAGGCGGAAACAGATATGAATATAACACATAGAAGTGTACATCAAAGTAGTGGTCATACAAGATTCACTACATCACAAAAGAATAGGTACAAGTGCTAGACAAAAGAATAAGTATACATCAAGGAGTCTCTATCTCGAATGTATAACAACAATAACTACTAAGCTAAAGTAGTTAGCCAAAAATCAGGTGACGGACCCTGATAAGAAGTCAAGCAGAAGCACCTGAAATACCTCGGTCTGACTCGAGTATTATTTAAGAAGAAAATAATAAATGGATCAGTCTAGCTATAAATATCAGATAAAATGAGATAGGATAAGAGATATCACAAAAACGTATGATAACAATAATGCCATATTGTGACAAGTATACATCAGATAACAACAAAAATCATACAATATCTCGAATATTCTCAAACACCAAAAAGAATGTCATATTCTTCAAATTATTCACCAAAACACAAATATTGACAAAACATATCAATGTCAATCGCATAAAAATCGGTGAAACACAAATTCTAGAAATCGTCAACTAGAAATCCAGAAATCACAAAAAGGGGAAGGCCTATCACAAACGGGAGCACGAAAACTCTCCAACACGTGTGTCACAAACGAAACGCTATTCCATGGTCGCTAACCATCAAGTTTGAGCTGAAACTCCACAAACGGCCCGAAGACCATGGGTCGCTACCCCACCAATTTGAGTCGAAGCTCCACAAACGGCCGGAAGACCATGGGTCGCTACCCCACCAAATTGAACCGAAGTTCCACAAATGGGGTTTTTAGTCCCCCACACAAACAAAGAGACATCGCACATCGCTAGTCTAAATCACAAAATGATCATCAATGATCGACAAGTGTAACTTACACTAAGCTAGTAAATAAATGAGTTAGGCTTCATGTCCATAACCACTTGCTTAACTTAAAATCTACAATCAGTTCGTAAATATTTAAGTTAAGCTAGTGGTCCTGGGACATGAAGCTAAACTCTTATATTTACTAGCTTAGTGTAATTTAAAAGAGAGCGACGAAGTAAACGCAAGCGTTTCATACCACTTGTTTTGCTAAGCCGTTTAATTAGATTTCTCATGCGAATGAGGTAAAGGTTTGCATATACTAATAGATTGGAAAACGGTTTTAAAAGAGATCTTTATATTTAAAATAGTGTCGAAATCGTTTTGATGAAAGAGTTTTAGTATTTAATACTAGTATAGAAACCTTTGTATTTAAAAGTGAAAAATCTCAAAAATGATTATAGAAACAATATATCACCAAAAATTCACCTACGGCAATGTGAATTAAATCCATAAAAATCAATACTAAATCCATCAAATGGATATTCCCAAAAATCCAAAGAAAGAAGTCATCAAAGTCGATAATAAGTGAAAACAACTAACCGGATCGACAAAAACCGATTAAAATTGGAAATCCACACAAAACAGCCCAAAATAGGCAAAACTGCACATTTCAGACGTCTGAAATTACCAACCAGACGTCTGAACCACTAACCAGACGTCTGGATGGATTTCCAGACGTCTAGATTTTGTCTCTGCCTTTTTGCGTTTTCCAAGGACCAATTCCAGACATTTGGATTTCCAATCCAGACGTCTGAATTTGAATCCAGGCATCTGAATTGGAATTCAGACGTCTGAAATCCACATGTAGGCAAAAATCATCCTAGCCCGTAAAGGGCGAAAATCCAAACGAAATGCAATCGATCGAGCGATGAATGCTAGGGGTTTATGCCCATCGACAACCCAGCCCTATAGGCTCTTCGATACACCACCAAAACATGTCCAAACATCCATAGTAGGATTTTAATAAAATTGGACCAAACCACCAAAATTTGGAAAATTCACCAAATCAATTCAAATCAAAAGCAAATGAATATGCAAAAATGTTAGCAGTTCATACCTAACACAATAAAAGTTATAGACGTAGATGTGAGTTTAAAAACTCACCTTTAAAACTCAAAGACAACGAATGAGAAGTTTTAAAACAAGGCAAGACCAATTCCTCTTCAACTTCAACTCAAGAAGCTCCAATCTAAGCTAATAAGCAAATATTTCCTAAGTTAGAGTTTAGGAATTTCTGAAATTGAAGAGAGATAGAGATGGAGAAGATGAAGAGGATGCTTACCTAAGCTTCTCCTTGATTTTGGACTTGAATTTGTATTTTCTAAACAAACTAGGGTTTTGGAATTCTAATTTCCAATCTTTTCCCCCATTTTTCTCTAGAGCTTGAATGTTAGGAAATGAGGAATGAATGAATGTAGAAGAGTTGAGTTAGGGTATTAGGTTGGGTTAGTGGGCTGAAACCCAAACCCAAAGCCCAAAATAGAAAAATAGCAAAATTCTACTCAACTCCAAACATATCGATGTTTATACTCAAAAAAGTTGTAAATGCCATTTTGGACTCAGTGGAAGTGGTCTCGAGTCCCAATTCGACTGTTTACAAAAAGTAACATTTCGGACTTTAATCCGATTAACGATGCAATATTTAAATAAAACATTTAAATATACAATCGTGAAATATACGGGTTGTTACAATCTACACTCCACGGATAATCGGAGTAGGAGTAGAAATTACCTCTGTTTATTCTTCCAATTCATAGTCGCTTCGCCCATCCATTTGAAATATGGCCGCAACTACTCCTATAGTCAGAATTTATAAAGTTAAGTGTAAATTCAAATATATATATATAATGAGTTTTTTTTAAAATCTTTTAGAAACCTTTTAAAAAATAAAAAGTACGCCACTCATATGTAAGTATACTTTCCATGTTGATCGGGTAACCTTGGGCTCTGATACCAAATGTGACAACCCACCCTGAAATATGCCTAAATTTCAACCCAAAAAAGGCCCGTCGAAACTTAGATCCATTCTAAGGTAATGTTGTTAGAACTAAGAAACTATTAGTATAGGGCCATAATTAAACTTTCAGAACTTACAGAGGATGGAATATAATATAATAGCAAAGGGTACCCATTTATTTCAAAACCATAAAAATGTCATAATACAAAATTCAATAAAAACCGTAACATAATATCCATTACAACAATTGTTTAAATACATGGGTACACATAAAAGCAAGTAATAATAACAAATACTGCCACAAGATAAGCTTTTCCATCTCTAAGCATCGTCACCACCATCACTCCATCCTTAACCTACGTTGTAATAAGGAGGGAGTCAGAATAACAAGTGTCTGGTTAATAAAAACCTCGAGTCTTACCTTCTAGTACTTGGGCAGTATATTTCAAAATAAGAATATGCCTACTAATATAAAACTATTAAAATCATTTAATAATTCTTTAGAAGGAAAGGAGGCGGATCCAACCACTTAATACCTTCCATTCCAGAAGTAGAACCCATAACCCAATTATATGTCAAAAATAGCTAATAATGTGAGAGACGGTACCCAAGCCACTTAATACTTCCCAGTGGAAAATAGGTAGACTCCGTGTAACGACCCACCTTTTTGGACGGTTCAAATCGACAATAAACCACACATGTCAGACTCAAACCATTCAAAAGGGAGGATTATTAATGGGGTAAATAAGAAAAAAAGAAAAAAAGGAAAGAAAAAAACAAAACACAGAATCTCGCAATGGAACGACAAAATATAATAATCAAATAAACAGTTCATGAAGCTATTTTACAAATAACATTTGATTACACTTTTACAAATCCAAATCAGAGTTATACATACATCATAAATAAACAAATAATGCAGCGGAACACAGAATGTAGTGGAATAATAAATAACAATAATATACTGAATCTTCATCTTCGTCCACCAGAAAATAGTCTTCAACACTGAAAAACTCAGGCTGACCAGAGCATAATGAAAAACAATACACTCGAGTCAGAACTAAAAAAATACCTATGTAAGTCAAATCAATCTCAAATAAAAATATGAGTGCAATGGCTTCAGAGATGTTACGGGATTTTTCATCACCTATCAAGTGTACAACGTGAGTGCAATAACTTACAAGATTTCAAATAATTCGAAATACCAATTTTAACCACTTTATTTAAAATAAATCCGAAGTTTAAATTAAAAACTTAAACTTTTTAAATAATTCAGTTTCAATAAATAATCCAAATTCAAGAAATTGTATGGGTATATATCATTTCAACTCAGCATTTAAATGTCTTAATTATCCAATTCTAAAATGATTTAGAGGACCATTTAAATGATGTCAATAATATACAAGGTGATAACAGGGACATATTAAAATAAATAAACAACCATACATCCAACATATCAATCAAAATCAACCAATATATTACAACATATAATAGTTATCAGTATCAGGGTTTAACTATCAATTAAATTCCAATATAAAATTAAATGTCAATTCAGATTCAATATCAATTCAAATGTCAACTTAAATCAACAAACAACAATAAAATAATTATATATGACATCATATATTTCATTTAACTTGCAATGGAATTTTTAGTATTGCGTGAGTGAGTTTAATCACTCACCTTTGATTTATAGCCAATTGAAAATTTGATAAAAGCCTAAAATTTCAATGGTTTTTAAATTCAACCAAACTAGTTTCATATTGTTTGGAATTTTGATACGAACCTAAAGGAAGAAACCGAGCATTAATCGGAGTTCATATGCGGAAGATATTCAAGTTACAAGAATATTATGGAAATGAAATAGAAAACCATGTACACACATTTTAATAATAAAATAAAACAAGTTAGTTACCCACATTAAGAATTTTGAAGCCTGCTCATGTTTCTAAATTCTAGAGAATCAAAAAAAAAATGACACGATGGCACAGGGAGGAAGGAGGCTTTAGGAAATGGATTTGTAAACAAATGGAAAAGATTGGCTTCATGAAAATAAGTTGCTCACATTTGTTTGTTTTTTTATTAGAAGAGAAAGAAAATTTTAGGCAGAAGAAATAATGGAAGCATGTTTTGGAAATGGAAAGTTAGAGGAAGAGATTTATGAAATAGGAAACAAATAAGGGTAAAGCACATTTGGAAATTGGAATATGAAAGGGAAGGATACACGAAGATGTAAATTTGCAAAATAAAAAGAGCCTAACATGCAGGTAATTAGCAAAAGATGAAAGACACATGTTGGAATTTGATAAGACTTGTTTACATGGCAAGGAAATCTTTTGGTATAAAATTTCAAAACATGTGCTACCTCAATTAATTTCGTCAACACACATGAAACATTTCAAGGCAAGGCTCGCGTGTAAATAAATAAAACTTACTGGAAAACCAAAAGAGGCATCTATTTAATAAAAGAAAGTAATAATAAAATAAAATAAATGAAAGCGACGATTTAAATTTGAGAACGTAGACCGTACACAGAAATCACAAATCTAATATACTAAAAAAATAGTTCATTTTAACATATTTTATTAACCCTAATACGCTCAAATTTACACACATATATGTATATTTATTTAGTACACACTAAATAAATTTTAAACACTGCAATTAACATAATGAGGACCACCACCCCACACATTAAAAGATGAACCGAGACTCCAAAGTCAAATTTGAAACGGAATAAATTTCCTATGTAAATATGCTAACTATTCCAAATCAAAAATTTAACCAAACCTTCAAGTTGTTTTCTTACCATTTTATTATTGTTATTTTTTTATAAATTAAATTCAAATCAAGTTTGAATATTTAAATAAATCAAATATTCCAACTAGAAACATACAACAAAATTCAATTCTTTGTTTTAATGGAATTAAATTTACATTCACAAATGAAATATTCACTTTATTTGATAAAAAAATATTCTTTTCAAGAAACCAATCCTTTTATTTTATTTTTATTGAAACATATTTCTTTTTATTACACCTTAATTTACAATTAATACCTCCCCATTTAAAACCAACTTATATTTAAAGATTAGGGGGTTTTAGGCTCAAGGAAAAAGTTAGAGAAAAATTTAGTTTCAGGGACAAAAAGTTTGTTTTTTAGGCTGAAGGACGCTTTTTAGTGTAAATCACAGAATGATAGTTGTAACTATCATTTTCAGTTTACACTAAAAAATGTCCTTCAGACTAAAAAACAAACTTGTTGTCCCTGAGACTAAATTTTTTTGCAACTTGTTCCTTGTGTCTATTTACCTGTAAAGATTATCCCATTAAAGAGTCATGGAAATAATACTTCATACAACCACGTCGTTTCTTTATCAATTGATTTCCTATTATCATTATATTTGTAACAAATTTAAGTACTCACAATTTGAACGTAATATTTCTCATTGAAATTCTCATTATATTTTTAACACAAAACGTAAGTTGCACATATCATTAATTAATTATCATTTACTTCTATTTCTTATTAATGACAAGATATAATTACTATTAATTACAATAATTAAATCTCAAAACATACCCTAATACAGGGAAGATAATTAATCCAATTGTTTCCTTTGAGATCCAATTTTCCATGTTAAACCCAATATCTATATACTAAATTAATTCCAACATTTAATTACAACTGTAATAAAACCCATTCATTATATATTTAAATTCTAAACAAATCCTTTTATTTTGATTTACATTCTTATTATCAAATCAACTATTCCCTTATGAAATTGATTAACATAAGTTTTCATTTTATTACACTCATCACTCAACAGTTAACATTTCTTCTTATATCAATTGTAATATTTCAATTACATTAATTCTCCATTAATTACCGAATAAATTTCTAACGCATTTAATAATAAGATAATAAATAAAACAATGGTTATACATTAATAATCCATATCTATTAACTTATTGTTTACAAACAAAGGTTAATAAATTTACGTACAAAATAATTGATTTCATACTCCATATTAAAACTAATTGCAATTAATAACATATGATTACATCTATTTATACATCATTTATCTATTCCTTATTTACCTTTATTATTTAAATTGATTTAAATTACGTTAACATAGTATAATAGCTAATTACATTCAATCAATATTAGCAAATTATATGTTAATACGTGTTACCATCTTTTATCTCATTAGAATTAGTTGTTTTAAGATTTATCTTAAGGTCAAAATTTCTAATCTAATAAGATTCAATTTAATAAATCATAAATTTTAGTTTTTGACAATATTAAAGTCCAAAACCTTAAAAAACGTTTTTTTTAATTATCAAAAATACGGGTTGTTATAGTCTCCCCCACTTAAAACTTTTCGTCCTCGAAAAGGAACAAGAAGGAATCAAGGAATTTGAAATATTTTATTCAAAATAATCGATTTATAAACAATTTAACTTACATATTTATGTTTAATATAAATTTGAAAATGACTCAACTTCCACGAAAAATTTCGACAGCATCTCCTTTGCGCGGTTAGGCCCGGAAAAATAATAATATTAATACTAAATGTATATATATCATATCTCAAAAATAAATATCCCAAACCATGGGATAACAATAAAATATCGCTATAAAACTGTAATCCGAAAACGTACCTATTTGTTGGGAAAACAATTTTATTTATGAAACCAAAAGCGGTAACTATTGTTTCCATAAACCTGTATTTCACTTATATAATCCAAAATAGTGAGAATTATGTATTAGAGAGATATTTAAGTTGTTTCAATTTGAAACAAAAGCAAATCAATATAAAACATAATCAAACAAACAATACAACCATTTATGAAACCAAAGAATCCATCATACATCCATAGCAACCAAAACCAATGGTTTGTTTAGTTCAGAAACTTTTAATCATGCAAGGTAATAAATAAACTATCAAGTGTACCCTATGCTCAACAGCCTTAGATAATTACTTAATAGATTAGTCATACAACCTCAACAACTAGAAGTATTCTTTCCCAAACTTCCCATCAGCCAAACAACAAGAATTTTAAATTTATTTAAGTTTATTCGATTGGTTTTTTTTCATCATTTTCCTTTCATTCATTTATTTATATAAAGATCAATCACTTACATAATTTGGTTTCCATCAAAGATTTAAGTCATTAATGAATCATTTCAAAAAAATATTACTTAAGCTTCTACCGCCTTACTTAAGTTTATAACTTAATTCGGTTATTGAATAAAAATTTAAGTTTTTAGTATTCGCCCTTGAAGAGAAAAGAAATATTTCAATATATCTAAAAATTCAATTAAAACATTTAACCTCATTCACTTAGTAAAAATATAAGATATATTTAAAAAATCCTCATAGCATTATGCAAAAATTTTCCAAAAGTCTAAAATAATGTTAGAAATTTATATCAAAACATTATAATAAGCTTTAAAATAAAGTTCCTTAACTCCGATAATTTATTAGACTCATTATTTTTAAAATAAGTATAAACTCAAGATTATTAAACTGAAACTAATTGTTTACTCAAATCTTACATTAAATTTCTAAATCAAAGTATAAAATTTCATATCTTCATAATTAATTTTACACACTTGTTTTAAAATGAATATTCAAATCATGGAAAAACATTTATTATGGTTTAATACAAAAATTCAAATAGTAAATAAACCAATAAATTTACTATTAGTACTTCGAAATTAAGTAAATATTTCAAACTATACTTCCAAAATCGAGATTCAAATTTATTTGTCAAGTATATTATTATAAATAACTTCGCAAATCAATTTTTTTTCCATGTATATAATATATTTAAATTATACATTCAAAGAAACTTATATAAATTTTAATTGAAATATTCATTTGAAAACTTCATTTGCAAATCAATCATCTTTAATACTTTAATACTTTACAAAAATTCATTTGTAAAATTTTTTGCTTCATTTATAAATACCATTTAAATATTTTAAATAACATCTTTATAAATATATGTAAACTATTTGAAAATAATTATTTACATCATTGCTTATATTTACAAAGAAGCTATTGAAAACCTTAAATCCATTACCTATAAATTTATTAGTTTTATCTCAAGATACTTTTCAAACATTATTAATAAATCAATAATCATATACTTTAAATATGTTTTATTGAATTAATAATTTCTCACGATATTTACAACACTAATAAACCATGTTGTACATAAATAGACAATATTTTAAACATTTTAAAGTATTTAGAAGAAAAAAATGACCAAAATATCCTTTATATAATACTATCAAAATACCTTTATAACTCGATGTCTTAACAGTTTTATCCTCGTTCTTGCAGACTCTGGTCGTACGTTGATCAGGCGTAAGACTAGAAATTTCCAAGTACTTAGTAGATCTGTTTCAACACCCAGTGAAAAATACTTAAAAACAGGTATGAGAAGTACCGCTCAAAATCTAATGTCAAACGATGATGTTACGATAGCAGTGCCCACTGCTGATCCAGTATTTACGCAATGGACACAAAACTTTCCAGAAGATCCTTCCACCTTCCGGATTCTAGAAAAATATCTTAGCCATTTCATAAACAAGGGACCATCAACCCTTGCTGCAGTGGTAACTGCTGATTCAATGATTTACGCAATGGATGCACTTCCTTCCCGGAAGATCCATAAACAACAGATCCCAGGATCGAAAGAACCTCCATTGGGTAAACTAAAGAACCATCTACCCTGCAAAGAAAAATCAAGGAACTCATGAGTTTAAGTCCGGACAACCATATCGGTTCGAATCCATTTCTGAATTCACCCAAGTATATTAGAGTTTATCGGTCGAATCCATTCCTGGATTCCCCTAGTCCATCTAGGTCGAAGTATATCATATATACTTCTTCGCGGAGGGTATTTCCCCTGTGACGACCAAACTTTCTGCTACCAGAAAGTCGTATCATCTTGAAGAAAGAAAGGGATAGAGAGAAAAGATATAGAAGAAAGAAGAAACAACATCAGAATCTCACAACGGAATGAATAAATTATATTAATCACATAAGATATTACATAGTACACAACATCTATCAGAGTTACACAACTTATTCAAACACAAACTAGACAGTTATAAACACCTGTCTAGTTATTACAATTCAATACAACATAGAGACAGATACAGAAATCAACACAGCGGAACTACTATATATATATCTACAACGCTGAAGCCTCCTGCTCCATTGCTCCTCCATAATTCGTCAAAGCTAACCTGAATTCCTTGGCTACTCGTAAAAATTTGAGTACCCAAGAGTTTAAGAAAACAGAAGATAAACTCCGGGTCAGACATGGGTCTTGTGTGAGTAACAGGTTAAAGTTGCTTAACTTTGAAAATCCTTTGGAAACAAAGGTATCACGTAAGACTTCCCACACATAAACATGGAAAAGTTTTTACCTTACGCTAACCAAACATTTGATAGGAAATCCAGTTGTATTATAATAGGGTCTAGGGTTTTCAAAATAAAATACAGAAATAGCTGGAATGCTTACATTTCACGTTCCAACATAGTTGGGCACAACTAACACGTACGACACTTATTGGAGATTGGATTCCATACGATGGCAGGGCTACTGGGGTACCGCCCGTCACAGTACGTGGCCTAGATCACCGTAACGAGGATCACTCCCGACCCCCTACAACACAAAGCCGGAACCATCCCTTACTGGACAATCCCGAACAAGACAACCCCAGCAGTTGGAGCTCACAACTTCCCACACAACTGAATATAAAAGGGACATCTAGACAGGGGAAAATCTCGTCCTACTTGGGTATGACCCACTTAGCCTTGCTGCACCTCCCCTGTTTTAGCCATTCCCGGTTGATGAGGCTTGAGGCTACGATTTACCTTTATAGAACACATCTATCTTAGATTGCTCATCGTCCACCTGACGATGTTCTGAAAGCATTCAATCCCGATAAGTTCATTCCGGGTTCGAACGAAACCGAAGGCATTATCTCGTTACACTCACTTTGGAAACACCCTCAGAGTTAACGACAATAACCCTTGCACTCTGAATCTTCATCTTCACTTGAGATTCACGACCTAACGTTAACTTGGATCGATGTGGTTTTCGGATATCCAAATCTGGAAACCCGATCCCGGTCTCATCGAAATCCAAAATGTATCTTTTAAGGCCAAGTTGTTTTAAAGTTAAAACAATTCATTTCATTATCCATATACATACAGATAGATAATTCATAATATCACAGATAGATAATTCACATATCATCATAAATAGTTAATCTACATTTTCATCACACTTCAACCAAGCATCCATATCATACAGCATTACTTATTTCATATCTGAGATTTCAAACCACTCAAGGAGATCAATATCATCCATCCATACATAAACAAGGATTAATAATCACACCATTGTAATTAATCTAAAATGAATTAAATTAATTACCTTATCTCTAATTAATTTAAAGTAAATTAAATTAATTACTTCATCATTATAAATCTTGCTTACATAACCATTAATTAATTACAAATCAACTAATTAATCATTCTCTAATTTCTATCTTAATAAATCACCCTTGATTAATTATCCTTTAATTAATTTCACAAATTAATTATCCTTAACCAAATATAGTAATTAATCTTTAACTACTCTATTAATTAATTAACTATAATTAATTACATTAATAAATTACTCAAAATCACTTATTATTGATTAATTAATCTTAATTAATCAACCCTTAATTACATCATTAATTATATAAATTATTGATCCCTAATTACATTTTTGATTAATTATTCTATTTAAATTAATTACATTAAGTAATTAATCTTTAATTAAACCATAATTATTAATCACTCTTGATTAATTCACATCTAGTAATTAACTACCCTTAATTACTTCATTTAATAAATTAATTACTCCATAATTAATTACCTTAATTAATCCCTTGATTAATTATCCTTTAATTAATCTTAAGTTAATGACCTTCATTAACTATTTACAATTCTTTAATTACTTTTCTTAAGAAATTAAACTTACATTAATCATTATTAATTACAAATTAATAAATCTTGATTACCAATTAATTAACCTCTAATTATTTAATTAATTTATGTTTTAACTGTAACTTAATTAATCTTTAATTACTTGATTAATTAATCTTTAATCATTAATTAATCAAATTAATTTATCCACTTTAATTACCTAAATAATTTAATGAATCACAATTCATTAAATCTTAATTAACTTTACAATAAAAACATTTCTTATTAATGATTAAATTATCATTAACAAAGCAATTAAAAACAATCTACTTTTAAATTTACTTTCAAATTTCATCTTAAATTTAAGATTTAAAATGAATACAAATTTAACCTTAACAAAGTTTAAAACAATTTGAAAACCCTTAAAATTTCATGTTAAAGAAATACATACCTTATAAAGAAATTTAAAAGATTTTAAACCAAATTCATTTTTAAATTTAAATCAATTTAAAATACACTTTAACATTCAAGTTGTTAAAACAATTTAAATTTTAAAGACTTTATTTTATTTTAAAAACTAGGATACAAATTAAATTTGAATCTAGATTAAAACCTTTGATTTAAACTTTGTTTAAATCTTTATATTCAAATTTTAAAATCATTTTAAAATTTAATCAAACAGGTTTAAAACAAAACTTGTACACAAAATAATGACTCGAGCCACCCTCAAATAACTTCGAGTCCAACCCCACTCGACTTCGAGCAAAACACTCAATGACTTGAGAATTACTCGAGACAACTTCCTGCTAAAACCAACTTCAACAAAACCCAGATATGCACCGTGCATATGCATCGGCCAACCACCCACTTCCGACCATCCACGGTGACCCTCACAAGTTGACGATCATCCTCAAACCAAAATCCGATCACCAAAACTTCGACAACAACTCAAAATCGAAATCGAGCTTCACACCCCAAAACTGGAGCAATCATCCACACCTGGAAACCACCTCGACCACGAACCTCCGACCACCGGAGTGTCTATACCTCCGGTCACTCATTCGCCGCCAACTAAGCTTCCATTTACCAGAGACTGGCAGCACTCGATCCACCAGAGTCGCCGTGGTGGATCATTTTCCGATCATCACCCAAAACTAGGTTTAGAAATTTCCCAAATCAACCACCATCGCCTCGGTCATCTACACACCCATCCATTATTTTTCCTCCACTCACCGATCATCCTACTACCACCCCAGAGAACCCTAACCCCCTAGATCGACGAGATCACCAGAAAATTTCCAAAACAACATTTCTGGTCAACCCAGAACTGCACTCAAATCCTATTGCTAAAAATTGTAATTTTTGTTTCAAAAATCAAGTTTTAGTTTAAGCATTTGATTCATATACCTGAATCCATGAATCATGATAGTTGAATTTTAACTTATTTTAGTTTGCACTATTGTTTTCTTATTTCCAGAGGGAATACAAAGTTATTTTAACTTAAACAAGTTTTTAAACCAAAATCTATGATATAACTACCATATTTTGTTCAATACTTAAGTACAAATAAAGATTGGATCAAGAGCAATTGATTTATGAATTGATTTAGAACCTGGAAACTAAAATAAGAGAAGCATCCAGACACATAGCAATGCACACACCACAAATTATTCACATATATACACACAGAGTTTTACATATATTCACAAACATACTTGTTTTCAGAGATGATTAGGCAACACAATTATATACTTAAATTTTAAAAATAATGTTACTCATAAGAAAGAAGATGAAGAACAGAGCACATTTTTGAAAACAGGCTTTTGAAAGTTGCTAGCTGAAACCCTTTTTTTATTTTGATCTTCATGTTTGTCGAGTTGAATTGTTGTAAAGCTTCAGTTGTAATGTATTTTCTGGTATGCTAAGTTTTTTTAATGAACGAAAAGAGATAGGGAAGATATAGAAAAGAGTTTACAGGATTGTTTATTTTATTTGTACAAAATGTTCAGAGATTTTTCTTCTCTTGGAGGCTGATATGATCTATATTGGTGTACTAGAGATATAACATTAAATGAAGTTGTCCTCCATGTCTACATACTTATCTTTTAATTCGTATGTACTTAGATATCTTTGTATATATATTTTTTATTCCTACTTGCATTGCCACATATGTATTTCCATAATTTCTCAAGTGTTCATTTTTCTTGCCTGCTTTAGTCTTATGCTTGGTAATATAACTAAGTTTCTATTTCTAACTTAACTTCTTATTTTTATACTTATGAATTACTTTTTAGAGAAAATAAAATAAAACTATTTATATATATATATATACAAATAAAAGCTTATACAAATATCTTTAAAATCCAAAACGTTTTAAATATCTACCCTTTTTAATTTCAAGACTTTTAAATTCAAAATAAATTCTAAAATCCAATTTTAAAATCAAGTTATATATATACATATATAACAACATATTTAATTTGAAAATAACACTACTATTTTAAAATCTATTTATATTTATATATAAAACAATACATTAATAATGTTATTTGAAAATAACAATTTGACAAATTTAAATAATTTATAAAAGAGATTATAAATTCCTATTATTATTAAATGAATTAATATATCATATTTATTAAACAATATTTTAAAACCAACCTTTTAATTAATCTTTAACTTAAGCTAAGATAAAATTTAATCAATTGAACATTTATCTTAAATATTTTAAAACTATATATTATAAATTAAATCATAATTTCCGAATTACCAAAATATATTAGAATTTGAAAACAAGATTTATTTATTTATTAAATTCAAACCAAAGATTTCTATTTATAATATATACCAATATATACACATTATAAATAGAAAACAATTTATTAGTTTTCAAAAAGATAAAATCACCAATTAAATATTTATTAAAAGAAGATTATTAGATCAGTTTAAATTTATCAACAAAAATTATCAAATCAATTTAAATTTCAATACAGATTATTAAATTGTTATTGCCAAAAATTCCGGGATATCACATCCCCATACCTCTTACTTCAAAATATAACACACCATATACGGTACCCTTTCAAAATCATAGCTTCAAAAATCGCACTTATATAAATTCCATTATATATAAGATTTCATTTTCAGATAAAGTACTTTCCAAAATCAATAATCTCGAATATATCAAATCATTCTTATATAAATTCCGTTATATATAAGATTTATCTCTTCAGATCGAATACATTCGAAAATCAACAGTTTTGAAAATCACCTTATACTTATATAAAGTCCGTTTTATACAAGAATCAAAAAATTTCCAAAATCAATTTCCCTCTATGAAAAGCTATATGAGATTCAATATCTTTGCTTTATAAAAGGTTTTGAATTTTGAATAGTTTCGTATATAAAATCATTTTGTGAAATAGTTTTGTATATAAAATAGTTTTGTAAAATAGTTTGTAAAATAGTTTTGTAAATAAAATAGTTTGTAAAACAGTCTTGTTAATAAAATAGTTTGTAAATAAAATAGTTTGTAAATAAAATAGTTTGTAAAATAGTTTTGTAAATAAAATAGTTTTGTAAATAAAATAGAATAAGATAGTTTGTATAAGAAAAATAAAAGAAAATTGTTTTGTAAAATGGTTTTAAATTAATAGTAGTTTTGCATACAAGAAAAATTCCAATTTAAATTACAAAGATATCCAACCCAAAAACTTTCAATTTCAGCGTCAAAGAATATCAATAATATTAGAACAAAAGATGTACATATGTCATCATTTCACAAAATCCCATTTGATCGCTCGCTCGGTTACACAAGTTCGTTTCGAACTAGTATTTTTCATTCGACTTCCCTAATGCGGACTTTGATAAGGTTTCTTGACTATAAACCATCATTCTCCTTACATAACCATATACTATGATAGAGAATTCTAGAATCAAACCAAAAATCCATATCAAATATTCGCCATCAAGAATCGAATGAAAAATACTAAAACGAAGTGGTGTAATTCACATAGAACTTGTGTACTCAAATCTGAATCAAAATAATTTTGCGAATAAAACAATATACATAATACTTACATAATTATTCCAATTTGTTTCATCACAATTACATTTAATCAAATTCATTATTAATCTCATTGATTAATACAAGTGTCACTTCATACTTTAATATTTGTTTCATAGAATTTCTCTATTCAATACAAAACATTAACATATTCATTCTCACAACATTGCTTATATTTCTCTTCATTTTAAATTACATGCATTTTCACATGTAATATTTCTCATTTAATACCACATTTATTTGAGAATCATTTCATGAGAAATTTCCTTCAGTTTATAACCAATTTATAAAGGCTTTATTCCTTTTATAAGACATTATTCGAGTTTAAAGTTATCACAACTTTATTTATAACCATTTATTGCAACATCCATTTATTTAATAACAATTTACAAGTCATGGCTTTATTTATAATCATTTCACTTTTAATTTATATTTGCTTATCCCACTTAGTTTCACCTTTACCTTTCAATTTATTTATGACACATTTCATAAATGTTAATTAAGTTTATAAACATATTTTTTTCCAATTTAATCTCATTTACAACATTTCCTTAATCATAGTTTCAATTTAAACATCCCAAGGCTTAAAGTTCACACTTGTATATTATTACATTACATGCCAAGAATGTATACAAAAATTCTATTCATTTACTAAACATAGATATAACAAATTAAACCTTGTTTCACTTGCTTTCAAATTAAGGTTATCAATTTCAACTGAATAATTCAACACAATTTCTAAGTTTCAACTCATATACTAATTCAGAAGGTTTCGATTATCCAAAAATATCCAGATATTCCATTTTTTTCAATAGTTGAAACTACCGGTCAACAAATAACAAAATTCACAACAACATTTCAATTTCATATTGAATATCCTAATTATCCACTTCATTCTCTTTAATTCACCATTATTAAACTAGTGTTTAGTCCATATATTCAATCAACAATAATAGGCAATGTTTATAATTTGACTAAATACAACAAGTCAACAATAAATGATAATAATTAGATATTACCATTTCATAAAACAAACACATTACAAATAACTATATTAGTTATAAAAAATATCTTTTATATATAACATATAATATTAGGAAAATTATTTCATTTCAAAACTTATATAAAACATTTTTATAACACTAACAAGTACGCCCTCTCGTGTATATATACACACTCAGACAAACTCATTCTAGCATATTACTACCCCATCTCAAAAGAGTTAACCCCAACAGGCTAAGGTATGTCTAAACCAAAGCTCTGATATGAACTATAACGATCCACCTTTTGGACGGTTCAAATCGACAATAAACCACACATGTCAGACTCAAACCATTCAAAATGGAGGATTGTTAATGGGGTAAATAAGAAAAAAAGAAAAAAGGAAAGAAAAAAACAAAACACAGAATCTCGCAGCGGAATGATAAAATATAATAATCAAATAAACAGTTCATGAAGCTGTTTTACAAATAACATTTGATTACACTTTTACAAATTCAAATCAGAGTTATACATACATCATAAATAAACAAATAATGCAGCGAAACACAGAATGTAGTGGAATAATAAATAGCAATAATATACTGAATCTTCATCTTCGTCCACCAGAAAATAGTCTTCAACACTGAAAAACTCAGGCTGACCCGAGCATAATGAAAAACAATACACTCGAGTCAGAACTAAAAAAATACCTATGTAAGTCAAATCAATCTCAAATAAAAATATGAGTGCAATGGCTTCAGAGATGTTATAGGTTTTTTCATCACCTATCAAGTGTACAACGTGAGTGCAATAACTTACAAGATTTCAAATAATTCGAAATACCAATTTTAACCACTTTATTTAAAATAAATCCGAAGTTTAAATTAAAAACTTAAACTTTTTAAATAATTCAGTTTCAATAAATAATCCAAATTCAAGAAATTGTATGGGTATATATCATTTCAACTCATCATTTAAATGTCTTAATTATCCAATTCTAAAATGATTTAGAGGACCATTTAAATGATGTCAATAATATACAAGGTGATAACAGGGACATATTAAAATAAATAAACAACCATACATCGAACATATCAATCAATAAGCATCCATTTCAAACAACATCCAAATCAACCAATATATTTCAACATATAATAGTTATCAGTATAAGGGTTTAACTATCAATTAAATTCCAATATAAAATTAAATGTCAGTTCAGATTCAATATCAATTCAAATGTCAACTTAAGTCAACAAACAGTAATAAAAAATTTATATATGACATCATATATTTCATTTAACTTGCAATGGAAATTTTAGTATTGCGTGAGTGGGTTTAATCACTCACCTTTGATTTATAGCCAATTGAAAATCCAATAAAAGCCCAAAATTTCAACGGTCTCTAAATTCAACCAAACTAGTTTCGTGTTGTCTAGAATTTTGATACGAAACCAAAGGAAGAAACCGCGCATTAATCAGAGTTCATATGCGGAAGATATTCAAGTTACAAGAATATTATGGAAATGAAATAGAAAACCATGTACACACATTTTAATAATAAAATAAAACAAGTTAGTTACTCACATTAAGAATTTTGAAGCCTGCTCATGTTTCTAAATTCTGGAGAATCAACGAAAAAAATGACACGATGGCTCACACATGGAGGAAGGAGGCTTTAGGAAATGGATTTGTAAACAAATGGAAAAGATTGGCTTCATGAAAATAAGTTGCTCACATTTGTTTGTTTTTTTCTTTTTATTAGAAGAGAAAGAAAACTTTAGGCAAAAGAAATAATGGAAGCACGTTTTGAAAATGGAAAGTTAGAGGAAGAGATTTATGAAATAGGAAACGAATAAGGGTAAAGCACGTTTGGAAATTGGAATATGAAAGGGAAGGATACAAGAAGATGTAAATTTGCAAAATAAAAAGAGCCTAACATGCAGGTAATTAACAAAAGATGAAAGACACACGTTGGAATTTGATAAGACATGTTTACATGGCAAGCAAATCTTTTGGTATAGAATTTCAAAACATGTGCTACCTCAATTAATTTCATCAACACACACGAAACATTTCAAGGCAAGGCTCGCGTGTAAATAAATAAAACTTACTGGAAAACCAAAAGACGCATGTATTTAATAAAAGAAAGTAATAATAAAATAAAATAAATGAAAGCGATGATTTAAATTTGAGAACGTTGACCGTACACAAAAATCACAAATCTAATATGCTAAAAAAACAGTTCATTTTAATATATTTTATTAACCCTAATACGCTCAAATTTACACACATATATGTATTTTGATTTAGTACCTAGTAAATAAATTTCAAACACTGCAATTAACATAATGAGGACCGCTACCCCACACATTAAAAGATGAATTGAGACTCCAAAGTCAAATTTTAAACGGAATAAATTTTCTATGTAAATATGCTAACTATTCCAAATCAAAAATTTAACCAAACCTTCAAGTTGTTTTCTTACCATTTTATTATTGTTATTTTTTTATAAATTAAATTCAAATCAAGTTTGAATATTTAAATAAATCAAATATTCCAACTAGAAACATACAACAAAATTCAATTCTTTGTTTTAATGGAATTAAATTTACATTCACAAATGAAATATTCACTTTATTTGATAAAAATATTCTTTTCAAGAAACCAATCCTCTTATTTTATTTTTATTGAAACATATTCTTTTTATTACACATTAATTTACAATTAACACCTCCCCATTTAAAACCAACTTATATTTAAAGATTATCCCATTAAAGAGTCACAGAAATAATACTTCGTACAACCACGTCGTTTCTTTATCAATTGATTTCCTATTATCATTATATTTGTAACAAATTTAAGTACTCACAATTAGAACATAATATTTCTTATTGAAATTCTCATTATATTTTTATCACAAAACGTAAGTTGCACATATCATTAATTAATTACCATTTACTTCTATTTCTTATTAATGCCAAGATATAATTACTATTAATTACAATAATTAAATCTCAAAACTTACCCTAATATAGGTAAGATAATTAATCCAATTGTTTCCTTTGAAATCCAATTTTCCATGTTAAACCCAATATCGATATACTAAATTAATTCCAACATTTAATTACAACTGTAATAAAACCCGTTCATTATATATTTAAATTCCAAACAAATCCTTTTATTTGATTTACATTCTTATTATCAAATCAACTATTCCCTTATGAAATTGATTAACATAAGTTTTCATTTTATTACACTCATCACTCAACAGTTAACGTTTCTTCTTATATCAATTGTAATATTTCAATTACATTAATTCTCCATTAATTACCGAATAAATTTCTAACGGATTTAATAATAAGATAATAAATAAACAATGGTTATACATTAATAATCCATATCTATTAACTTATTGTTTACAAACAAAGGTTAATAAATTTACGTACAAAGTAATTGATTTCATACTGCATATTAAAACCAATTGCAATTAATAACATATGATTACATCAATTTATACATCATTTATTCTATTCCTTATTTACCTTTATTATTTAAATTGATTGAAATTACGTTAACATAGTATAGTAGTCAATTACATTCAATCAATATTAGCAAATTATATGTTAATACGTGTTACCATCTTTTATCTCATTAATATTAGTTGTTTTATAATTTATCTTAAGGTCAAAATTTCTAATCTAATAAGATTCAATTTAATAAATCATAAATTTTAATTTCTGAAATTATTAAAGTCAAAAACCTTAATAAATTTAATATTTTTAATTATAAAAAATACGGGTTGTTACACTCCGTTATTTAAGGCCTAATTCCAGAAGCGTGCTCCTCAATAGTACTATCTAGTTGACATTATATGTAATCTCAAGGAAACTTAATACTTCCAAGTGGAAAATAGATAGATCCTACCATTTAAGGCCTAATTCCAAAAGCAGACCTGTCACAACCTGATTTTTTGACGCCCGAAAAACCAAACCATGAGGGTTAAAGAAGAAGAGGTAAAAGAAAATAGAAAACAATAACTTCAGAATCTTACATCGCAGCGGAATAATATATAATAGATAATATCTGATCCTTTACAAAACAAAAGAAACTATATCTGTTTTATAATTACATTATCAGAGTACAACAAAATCAAAATCAAATACTGGACAGTTATATTAACTTGTCCCACAAACAGAATACATAGTACACACAACACAATGGAATATACATCAAGTACGAGTGATACGTCTCGCCATCCAGCTCGTCTCCTGAGCTCCTCAACATCATATCCTGTATCTTATAATACTTGGTCTGACCCGAGCATTATAATAAAATAACACCCGAATCAGTCTGAAAAACCAGCGTGAGAAAACACACTCAATTAGATTATTAAAGGTTTCAAAACCCTTTGAAATCAAAAGCATCTCGTAAGACCACGCCACAAATAAACATGTCGGGTTTTTACCTTACGATAGCCAAAACACTTTCTTATCAAAATCCTCCGATATTATAGTAGTGTCTATATACAAATACTTATTCAAATAGCTGAAATTGTTACATGATTAAATTCCAGCATACTAGCCACAAAGTGGGTTCTACAAACAAAAACCGTAAAAGGCACGTAGGGAGAATGGATTTCCAACTAATGACTAGGCACTAGGGTACCACCTGTCATAGTACTTGGCCTAGATCAACGTACCGAGGCACTCCCAATCCCCTGCAACACAAGACTGGGACTACCCCTTACTGGATAATCCCGAGTAAGATCACCCCGTGGTTGGGATCAGCAACCGCCCACACAGCCGAAATAAAAATGAACATCTAGACAGGGATGACCTCACACTAATGGGCGCTACCCACTTAGCCTTGCTGCATAACCCCTGATTTTCAGTCATTCTCGGTTGATGAGGCTCGAGGCTAAGCGTTACCTTTTTAGAACATTTCACTTAGAATGCTCATCGTCCACCTGACGATGTTCCGAAAGCATTCATCCATACAAGTCCGTCCCGGGTTCGAACGGAACCGAAGGCACTACTCCTACTACATCCATTGGGAATCACCCTCAGGATTAGTAGCGATTAGCCCTTGCACTTTACTACTCCATCATCGATTCCAAACTCGTTTTCCACACGGAAACGTATAAACCGGATCGAAGTGGTTTTCGGGAAATAAATCCCGATCCCGGTCTCTTCGAAACGATCAGCGCATTGGCCAATATTGATAGTCAGTTATTTAACTATCAAATAACATCCACAACAACCATCAGGCCTTTATATAATTTTCCAAATTATTTATTTATCTCAAAATATCTTCGCAAGATATATTTCCCCTTTTCAACCCTTTGAAAACAGTTTCAATCCATCTTTCCCTCATGGAATAAATTCCCCAAATAATTTCTATTTCCACTGAAAACACCAGGTACAACACTTTAGATTTTAAGAATAATTTAAACACTTTATTATAAAATATACTTTAAAACACTTAAATTTAAAACTACTTTAATACTTTATTCAAAAATATATACTTTAAGAATATTTAAAATAAAGCTACCTTATAAAATATAAAACTAAATTTTATCTTTTAAACATAATACCAAGTCTCCTTTAAATAATTACTACTAAAATAAATTTTGAAAAAAAATACTTACTTTAAAATTTAAAAATTAAAAATAATAAATTTTCTAAAAACATGCTTTTAAAACGATCTTTAAAACTTTTAACTTATACTTAAAATTTTGCTTGAAAACGTACTTGGTTGCCCAGGGAAATACACTTCTCTTTCACATCTTTTAAAAAAATAAATCACTATTTATTTTTAACCAAATATACCCATTCCTTTAATAAATTCCCACCGTGAATTTATTTTTCCAAATATCCATTGATATATTACTTCACTTTATAAACCCAGATTATAAACTTCATAGTCTCATTTTCCTTTTAAAATCTCAGTTTCAAACACTTAATCAATTTCCAAATTGATTTCCAAAATTAACTCCATTTAAAATAAATTTCTTTACCTACTAAATTTTATTTCAAATCTGTTAATTCCATTAATTCCAGGTTCAACTTCTTAATTAGGATTTTAAAATCTTATTTAACTTAGGACTACAAATTTTATATTAAATTTCAAATTTCTTCCTTATCTTTTCCAAACAGATTTAAACCTTGAATTTTTAAAATAAATCCTTTACTCCTTTTAAATATTATCACTTGAATTGATTTATTCAAAATATCTCTTTTCTCATACTCTAGATTATTTGTTAGCATTTAACAATCAACTCTTATTCTTCCAAATCATTTTAAATTATCCAAATTCCTTATAATTATTTTATTTGAAACTTTCCTTTTTATTTACTTTAAAAGTCCAAACTTCATATATATATATATATATATTTTCAATTCTCACAATTCCAAAATATATGTAACCAAGCCAGAGTAATCAATAAATTCCAATTCCTAATATGATCAATATAATTCATCACAGATCATCACATAGTCATATCGTTGAATATACACAATAAATTCAAACATTTTGAGGAATCCAGTTGGATCCCTCCAACCTGTTTCCCTGCATCCACAGATGTTAGCACAATACCAATTCCACTTCGAGGTGGAATATCGCGGTATATGGGATTAATATAATATCGTCCGCTATTATGCGGCGCAAAGGGTCTTATCCGCTATATAATGCGGGAAATCAATCACATCAATATATATATACTACTATATATAATATCACATCCAGATAGATAATAAACCATCAACTTAAGCAATCCATCCAATAATTTAAATTCAACTATTTAAATTGAATTGGTAATCCAAATAAGTGAGATTAACTCACCTTTGCTTTTATTTGCAATCCACTTCATTATTGCCTTGGTTTTCCGATTTTAACCTTGAATGAACAATTTATATGATTTATTAATATTTGAAATAATCGAAAAATCAATTTCCTTTTAATAAATTTAATTAACTAACAATTTGATTTTAACTAAATAATTCTTCCCTTTTATAAATCTTTTTGTAACTAAAATAAATTTAATAAGTAAATTAATCAGGTTAATCGCCCAAATACATTATTTTTTTATAAGATATCTATATAAACCGAAAGTCCAATTTTAATATAACTATTCAAATCAAAATGTTTTAAAATTCCTGTTTTAACCCGATATATTTTCCAGTAAATAAAAATAAATTTTCTGGTTAACTATACATTAAATTCAAATAAATAAAATTCCTTTTATCCCAAATGAAAGTACAATTAATTTTAAACAGAATTGTTTTGAATAACTTACTGTAAAAATATTATTTTAATTTCTTTCTTTAAAAATTTCTTCTTTCTGCTTCTGTATATATATATATAAATCTTTAAATAAAAATAAATAAATTGTTTTTATATTCTGCTGTATATTAAAATCTCAGCTATCTATATACATATATATTTGTTTCCTGAAATTTGTATATATATAAATATATACATAAATTCAATCAAATCAGAGAATACCTACAACCTTCGACCTGTCGCCGGACCCAACCCCTCGCCATCGAACCCCGAGCTGTCGCGCTATGCCTCCTCCGCTCGAGTCACAACTTAACGCCGCCGAACCCACCACAGAACCACCCAGTTGCGGTTCTCTGACTTCGTCTTGCTCGCCGACGCAAGATATTGACTGGGTCGTGAAGCCCATTAACACGCGTACGCGAGAGATTTCCCTCGATTCCAGGCTTCCTCACGAAGCTTGCCCTAATCTTCGATCGTGAGCCGCTCGCGATCATCTCTTTTTTTTTAAACGAGCCTATTCGTTTGCTCAAATTGATTTGAAGATGAGTTTAAATGAGGACACGAGGGACAAAAGAAGCCCGTGATTTTTATTTTGAGAGGAAACGAATTCCCTTGATTTTGTTCGAATGAGTACAGATTGGAAGGGGACGCCATTTATTTCTTTTCTGTCTTGATTTTTAATTTTCAACGAGATAAGGGTTTTCGTTATTTTTAAAGGAAGAAGCAGCGTGATAGAAAAGGAAGGAGATTGCGTAAGATTCTAAGCTAGCGTGTTAGGATAAGTTTGCATACAGTGATTGAAATGGGGCAAAAAGTTCTGATGTGAGAAAGAAAGTAGGCTGATGTTGATATATTTTGACCAGTCAAAATATGTATATATATATTTTAAATTTTAAATTTTTAAACGTCTCGAAAATGAAGCCTAAAATCTCGATCTCCTATCGAGACGTGCCGCTAGGTGTTTATAATGTTATACCTCTATTTCGAACGCAATGGAAAAGGTTTCGAGTCCTAATTCGATCGTATGGAGAAGATAGCTTTTTGGATCCAGTTATTAAATTGAATTTTCGATATAGATTTCGGAGTGTTTACATATCGTACGGTCACACAACAACTCCAAACACTCCGAAATTTATAATCCGATAATAATACACAATTACGGATCCAATGGAATTGGTTTCGTTGAATTTCGAGACTGTGCCTCGGAAGGCTGTTTTTAAATATCAATTTAAACGATATATTTTTAAAACTGAACAAACTACTTTTAAATTCAATTTTAATAGTTCTATTACCTTCAGTATTATCAATATAAATTTTCTAAGCCTTCAAATTATTTTCAACAAGCTCGAAACTCCCGATTTCATATTTTACCCAATTTTCAATTATTTAATTCAATAATTTAAATTACTAAATAAATAGTTAAATTTGAAATTCAAGTTAAAAACCAACACCCGAATATTTAAAATTAATTAAATACTCTAATTTTAAATATCAAAAATTCTGGGTCGTTACATTCCTCCCCCCTTAAAAGAATTTCGTCCCCGAAATTGCTAAGGCAGACAAATGCCCCAACCCATTAACTTGCTAAAACATACTTAGTGAAAATCTCATATTCACTTTTCTAATCTTTTAGTTCCAAATAAACAATTAGTTTCAATTTCTATTTACAAATCCCTTATTCCAATTCCAATTTGAAATCACTTTGTTGCTAACAAAAAATTTTCCAAAAAATTTTCAAAAATTTTCTAACTCTCAAAATTTTGGCAGAGTCTCCTTTGTACGGAGGAGCTTTTGCAATTTGACAAGAGATATAAATATATACATCGACTCACACGGTTGGAAAATCAAAAAACAAACAACAGTTCATATTTCCTAACTTTTATTGCGTAGGCGTACCTCTATTTAGCATTTTTAAGCAAGCGGCTTATTAATTTAGCATTTTGCACGCTCAAATCCAGCCATACGGTTTCCCTGTACCTGTACTTACTCAATTTAAATATGTAAGTGCCATATATATGAAATTCATTATCATTTCACTCTTTAAAACAACTACAATTCATGAATACTAAAAGCAATGCACATTAAACACTTTCCATAAGCAATTTCAATGTTCCAACATTAATTTTAATTGCTTACAACCAATCTCGCATCGTTTTACTTAATCCAAATGGTTAACAACTCACATGCTTACATTCAATTTATTTTTAAGCAAAACAAACTCATATTTAATTCAATTGATTTCAAAGTCAATTTATTTAACTTCTATCAACTCATAGAATTTTAATCACTTTCGTTCACGTCCAACGACAATTTATTCTATGCAATTTGACGATATCCAGGTGAATAAATAATTACTTAAGTTTATAACTAATTTAATTTGATTCCAACTCAATTTATATTTAATTCCATCCCACTTTTAAATTTATTCACAATCATTCACTTGTATTTCATATTCGCATAGGTTTCATTCGAAACCATTTATGGGACTTGAAAACATACCATGTTATTCCATTAAATAACCATTTCACACTTACTTAAGTTATTTCAACCCATAATAATTTCATTCTATCCAGCATAATTTTTATTTTTATTTGATTCTCACCCAATCAAATTCTATCCGTTTTAAATCTAATTAGTATATTCATTGAATCCAATATAAATTCCAATTCACATTCAATAATTTATTTCAGCATTTATTTTATTAATAACAAGGCCACTTCAAATCATTTCTACTCACCTGAATTTATTTTACAATTCAAACCATCGCTATTATAATCCACAATTCCATTTTTCATTCACACTTTCAACCTTTTACTACCAAATTTAAATCCCCTTAACCTATTCAGTTTACTAATTTATTCCAAATTAGTACACTCTCATCTTATAATTCAATATTTGATTTTTATCTTCAAAAATCACTTTAATTAATTTTCACGAGTTTAATCTATTTTATAGTTCATGTTTGGATTTTTTTTACTTCATTCCGAAATACCAAACAAATTTATTTTGTCATTAATTCACTCTTCAAATTCTCATAGGTCACGCACTTATATTTTCATACTTCCATTCATTTATAATTAAGCACATTCCCATTTCATTTTAACTCGAGATCCTTACTTAACCCAAGCATATATATATATATATATATATATATATATATATATATATATATATATATTCCAATCCAATTCAACTTACTTCCATTTATTTAAGTAAGAATTTTATTTCATTCCATATTATCGATAACTCCTTGAATTCATTTTAATTCAGTTCCATTCCAACTTAATTCAAATACACTAAATTTTATTTTCAGTTTAGTTCAAATCCAACTCAATATTAAACTTAGCTTAAGTTCATCCATTTCTACTAAATTTTATTTCTCCATCCAATTCAATTACAAATTTTATCCAAAAATTTTAATCCATTTACTTTGCTAAAAATTTTCCATTCAAGCCACCATCAATTAAATTTTCCAACAATTTAATTTCTTCACCATTATCCAAGTTAAATTTATTTTAACTCTTTTTTTCACTTTAAATTTTAATCCCAACATTCACATCTCCTATTTTCCTTCCTTATTTAAAAACCATCTCAATTAATAAGTTTATAACTTATCTCATCAGGATTTTCAATTCAAATAAGGATTCAGGATTTTTAAACACCCGGCTTTTGTTTCAAATCATTTTGAAATTACCAATATCTCAAAATCACACTTCTCAAATTTTTAAACCAATCCTGGTTTTTATCCCCAACAAATTTCCTTTGAAATTTCAAAAACAATTCTAGTTCTTCTGAAAAAATCAATTTGGCAGCAATCTGTCACTTAGAAACTCGAAAATGAATACTGTTGATGCTGCGCAGTCATCACCAGGATTATTTCCCAGCGACTGAAGTGAGCTGTGACGACCGCCCATGACCCCTGCACCAAATCTAGAGATAGTGCGCTGTAAAGTGTGCCAGGCGACCATGGACGATTGTCAGGGTAGATTAAGAACAATAGAATCTATCGTATTACTCACAGCGCATGGACAAAATACAATAGAACATATGTATAGTGAAGCTTTACAGAACAAAATGTCATCATATAAAACTCCATAATAGTTGAATACAAGCATCCAAATAGCCAATACATCAAGCCTCACTACATAACACTCAGAGAATGCAAAACAGCGGAACATCCAGTACATATAATAAGAAGATAATATGCAACCCTCCAGCTTGTCTTCGATGTCAGCATCGCGAGAAGAGAACAGCACCTGTCACCTGCTACCTAGTCTGCCTGTCCCAAAAATGGACGAACAGCCCAAGGCAATAAGAATTAAAACATAAAGCCTTGAGTCAGACAATAGTCTTAGTGAGCAGTAGATTAACTAACAACATACCAAAAGAGTACAAAGGAAAATGGAATAGGAATACAACCCTCCCACTCCAACCTCATTCTACAGTGATAGCCCCCAGACACACACTAAGCAGAAGCAAGCATAGCAAAGCATACAATTTAAAGTAAAGCAATTATCACTCGAGTCAAGAGCGATGCTTTAAAAGTACAAATCCCAAGGTCTTAAACCAAGGTCAGATAGGCACCTAGAAAATACCGCTCTTGAGACCGAATGACGATACAACCAAACATCCATGACTCTGGCTATCACTGTTATCATTGCTTCGATATCACCGTTAGTTGAATGAACGGCTCCTTCTTTCATCCGTCAGTCAAGGGCTAATGGTAACCCCGGTTCTAGACATAACTCCCGCACGTCGTCGCAGCCCATGCCAAGGATTTTCGCAACTACCCAGAGTACTCGACCATCAACAGTTAGTCTTTTGGGCGTCCCCATGTACTCTTGCTTAGAGCATGCTAGAACCTTCAACAACGATGAGATCTCAGCCTTCTAGTCATCCTCCTCGACGACTATTTCCATACTAGCTCAAGCGCCTCTCGAGCATCCATTATCCTCAAACTCGAATCATCTCACCGAGTTACCAACGTGCTTGGAATGATCCCGTCTGGATTAGACCAAGTCTTCATCAAATGATGCCTCGCTTCATTACATTCTCGCAAAGCCTCATCTCAACATCACTTCATCAAATCCATGCATAAGAGCTTCATCATCCCGCTACATATGCCACGAGCAGCTTACCCAATTCAAGAGCCTTTCTCCTAACTTTTGAATCATCTTCGGTCTAAATCAAACCATCAATCATCTAATTCATAACAATCAATCAAACCAAACATTAATCCAAGCAATCAAGCATTCAAATATGATCTAAGTAGAGAATTATAATAATAATGGCATTTTCGTAATTAAAGAGTTGAAAGTCTAACATGCATGAAATCATAAGAAATATCTCTACAATCTTGATGAATGAACTTGCATAGGTTAACACTTAGTAAAATGGTTGTCAAATCATCATGAACAATGGATCTACATGGATCTACACTTAGGATGAAGAAAATGCATGAAAATCATTATATTAACACCAAATCGAGCCAACAATCCGATATACTCCTTTGGATCCGTGTGAGAGATAATCACCACTCACCAAATCACCTAAACAACCACAAATCAACACGCTTCAGATCTGGATAGCGAGGGATCAAGCTTGATCTATCACGAATCCGCTTCAAACGAAGAAATATCTCTTGAAAAGATGAAGATCTTCAATCTATGCTCTTGAATCTTCAATTTGATCTTCAACTTGGATGGATGGAAGCACTAGATTAGAGTGGAGAAAAGAAGTGAAGAAGTGTAGAAGTCGAGCTCTCAAAATGGCAGCACTTCGTCGCTTCAAAATCCGGATCCCAAAAATGAAGCCAACCCCCTCTATTTATAGGCAAAAATTCTCTTAAGTCGTAACTCGAAGTTAGGTCGTTTCCGACCTACGACCTAAGACTCCCACCGACCTAAGCCTTAGCCAACAACTACGACCTAACAGACCCAGCCTACGACTTAACCAAGCCCCCAGCCTCTACGACCTAACCTAACGCGCAGCTGTGACCTAGCGCTTAAGCACATCTTCGACCTAACTGCTAAGCCTTACACGACCTAACAAATAACTGGGTTACGACTTAACAGCTAACTCCTAGGTCGCTCGCGACTTAAAACATAGGCTACGACTTAATTACTAAGTCGTCTACGACTTAAAGTTTAGCAGCCCGCGACTTAACAAACTTATCGGTTATCTCCTAAGTCGGTCACGTCCTATAGCATGCGCGCCTATGACCCAACTGAGAAGCGACCTAACAACATAACACCTCAACGACCTATCTGTTATGTCCTTACGCGACCTAACATAAGTCGCAAACAACTGGACTGCGACCTAACTACTAAGCCAAAGCCCAGCGACCTAACAACTCGCGCGACCTACGACTTAACAAGTGCGCGACTTACGACTTAGAGATCACGCGACCTAACACTTAAACTATTCCTTGCGACCTAACAACCCATACTACAAAACTACTCACGCGACCTAACTGGGTTATGTTCTAACTCCTTAAGTCGCCTAACTCTTAGGTCGCTAACATGCTAACCTTCTTAGGTCGCTAACCTATAGGTCGCTCCAAGATACTAAGTCGCTAACCCGGTAACCACTAGGTCGCTAACTCGCCCTGCCGACCTAACACTTATCTCACCAAAACTCTTAGGTCATCAACTTCCTTAAGTCGCCGCCGACCTACCCCTTAGGTCGCCAATCCTATAAGTCGGTCACGACCTATCACTTAGGTCATTCACGACCTAGGACTTAGAAAAATTCTGAACGACTTATCAACAATGCAACCAATTGTTAATTATTTTACAATGTTTCGATCCGTAAAATACGGGTCGTTACATTCTCTCCCCCTTAGGAATTTCGCCCCCGAAATTCCAAGCAATCATAGCAATCAAAGACTATTCTGTACGCCTACCATCCATAGCAATCAACAAACCATGCATCCAATTCTAGCTTAGCGCACAGAATTCTAAAACTAGAACAAGTTACAATATCGCGAGATGAGACGACGCCTTAGGGCCATACCTTGAAGAGTTCAGGATGAGCTGCTTTCATCCTCTCTTCCACCTCCCACGTACAGTCCTTATCATCATCACTCCATTGTATCTTGAGCAACTTAACTACCTTCCTCCTAAGCTGTTTCGTGTTGGTTTCAACAACACGAAGCGGCTTACGAGGTCTTCTATCAACTGGATCAACTTCGAAATCTTCACAGCTATCAGCAGAAACCACCGTACTCGAGTCGTGCACATACTTCCGTAGATATGATACGTGAAAAACATTGTGAACACCCGACATCTTCTCCGGTAACTCCAATCTATAGGCGAGCTTTCCAATTCGCTCGATAATCGGGAATTGTCCAACAAATCTCGGAGTCAATTTTCCTTTCTTCCCGAATCGAATAACATTCTTCAGTGGAGAAATCTTCACAAAAACCATATCTCCTACGTCGAATTCCAAATCCTTTCGACGCTTATCGGCATAACTCTTCTGACGGTCTTGGGCTGCCTTCATTCGTTGCCGAATGATCTCTATACACTCCGTAGTCTGTCGAATCATCTCTGGCCCAAGCATCAGCTTTTCTCCAGTCTCTATTCAACATGTCGCAGAGTTACACGGTCTTCCATACAATGCCTCATACGGTGCCATACCAATACTTGACTGGTAACTGTTGTTGTACGCAAACTCTACCAAATGAAGGTGATCTTCCCATGATCCTCCGAAGTCCAAAACACATGCTCTAAGAAGATCTTCCAAAACTCGGTTGACTCTCTCGGTCTGACCATCTGTTTGAGGGTGATAAGCTGTACTCAAACACAACTCGGTTCCCAAAATTTCTTGGAAGCTCTTCCAAAATCCACTAGTGAACAATGGATCTCGATCGCTCACTATACTCTTCGGAATACCATGGAATCGAACTATCCACTTAACATACAACTCAGCCAACCTTGATGCAGTCCTAGTCGATCGAACAGGAATGAATCTTGCACTCTTAGTCAGACGATCTACAATGACCCAAATCCCTTCATTTCCCGTTCTTGTTCTAGGTAGTCCATCAATAAAATCCATCGATATCTGCTCCCACTTCCATGTAGGAACTTCTAATGGCTGAAGCAATCCACTTGGCTTCTTCTGTTCGGCTTTTACCAACTGGCAGTTCATACATTTGGAAATAAAATTTCCAACATCCTTCTTCATGCCTTCCCAGTAGTAGGTTCTCTTCATATCCCGATACATCTTATTTCCACCTGGATGAATTGTCAACTTCGAGTGATGACTTTCCTTCAGAACTTCATCTCTCAATCCATCTATATCGGGAAAAACTAGTCGTCCTTGCTTCCGAAGCCAACCCTCTCGATCGACCTCGAATCCTTTATCCTTTTCTGGTCCTAATCCCAATTCCAAATCACGGATAATCTTGACAAGCTTATCGTCTCGCTTTTGGCTCTCGCCAATCCTTTCCACAAGAGAAGGTCTTATCGATAAGTTTGCCAACATCTCAGGTTCCAATTCACATCTAGGCCTGAAGTCAAATCCAGCTAAATACTCGAGACTCTTCCATTCTGAAAACATGGCTCCCAATCCCGTATGTCTTCGACTTAACGCATCTGCCACTGCGTTACCTTTTCCCAGAGTATAAGCTATACCAAAATCATATGATGCTAAAAACTCTAGCCAACGTTGCTGCCGAAGATTCAAATCCTTTTGGGAGAAAAGATACTTCCATGACTTATGATCCGTAAACAACTCGAATCGAACTCCCAATAGATATTGTCTCCACATCTTCAGAGCAAATACAATCGCCGCTAACTCCAAATCATGAGTCGGGTAATTCCTTTCATGCGGCTTCAGTTGTCGACTTGCATACGCAACAACTTTATCCCTCTGCATCAGCACTGCTCCAAGTCCGGTACCACATGCGTCGGTGTAAACCACCATCTCATCATTCCCACTTGGAATAGTCAAAACAGGAGCACTTGTCAATCTCTCTTTCAGGATTCCGAAAGCTTGCTCACACATAGCATCCCAACTGAACACTTGGTTCTTCTTCGTCAATCCTGTTAGCGGTGCAGCTATCTTGGAGAAGTCTTTGATAAACCGTCGATAATATCCTGCTAATCCAAGAAAACTTCTCACATCAGATACATTCTTAGGTCTAACCCAATCCTGGATTGCTGCCACCTTAGCGGGATCAACCGCTATTCCATTTCCCGAAATCACATGACCTAAGAACCTCACTTCACTCTTCCAGAAGTGACACTTCGAAAACTTAGCCTTCAGCTGATGTTTCCGCAAGATTTCCAAAACAATAAGCAAGTGCGTCTTGTGCTCTTCCTCCGTTCTGGAATAAATCAGAATATCATCCACGAACACAAGTATGAACTTGTTCAACTAATCTCTGAACACTCTATTCATAAGATCCACAAAATATGCTGGCGCGTTAGTCAATCCAAACGGCATTACCAGCCACTCAAAGAAACCGGATGGTGTCCTAAAAGCAGTCTTCGGCACACTATCCTTAGCCACTCTTAACTGGTGAAATCCTGTTACCAAATCCATCTGGGAAAACACCTTAGCTTCGTGAAGCTGATCAAACAAGTCATCTATTCTCGGCAATGGATACTTGTTCTTCTTAGTCACCTTATTCAGCTCACGATAATCCACACACAATCTCAACGATCCATCTGCCTTGGTTGCGAACACAACTGGTGCACCCCACTCGGACACACTACGCCGAATGAATCCTTTCTGCAAAAGATCATCAACTTGCACCCTCAACTCCTGCTGTTCCCTAGGCGCCATCCGCCTAAGAGGCATCACAACAGGTCTGGCTCCTTCAACTAGATCTATACGAAACTCGATCTCTCTATGCGGCGGCAACCTTTTGACTTCGTCAAAGACATCCTCGAATCCATTAGCGATTGGCACCGATGACAGTCCATCCCGTGGAACAACCAGCGAATACATGAAGCTCATGAAGACGCCTTCTTCATGCTTACATCGTATTACAACCTTTCGCCCCTCCACCTTCTCGACTGTCACTTCCAACCTCTCGCAATCAACCTTAGCCGCATACTTCCTAAGCCAGTCCATACCCAAAATAATTCTAAACCCCGCAAAGTTCAGAACAAAGCAATCACAAACAAAAGAGCAACCATGACTCGATACAACTAGACCACGGCATAACATACACAAACGAGACGAACCCCCAACTGGATTAGTCACAACCAATGGCCTATCGACAATATCCGGCTTCAAATCTAACCGGCCTACAAGTTCATTACAAACAACCGAATGCGACGCTCCAGTATCAAACAAAACTCTAACTGGAACACCACATAGGAAAAAAAGTACCTTGAACAACCACACTCTTTCCTTTCTCTTCAGCAGTAGGAGCTTTCGAAGACGACGGAACAGCTCCCAAAGCATAAGCTTGCACAATCTGCTTGTCCTTCCTCGGTTCTGGACAATACTTCTTGATGTGCCCCGGCTTGTCACAGTTGTGACACTTCATCGGCACCCTTGGATTCTTGCAATCTTTGGAGAAATGGCCCTTCTGCTGACAATTGTAGCAGGTCACTTCGCCCTTCTGCTTCTTATGGCCATCCTTCCCCTTTTTCTGCTGCTGCTTCCTTTTCTTGTTTCCACCCTGCTGGGGTTTAGACTCTTCCCTGACCACATCAACAACAGATCCTTCCTTAGGAAACAGATTCTCGGGTCCGAGAGCTTCCTCCACAAGCTTCTCAAATGAATCGTCCATATGACCCACCGGTCTTGGAGCCTGAACTTGATCTCCAGCATCTACTAATGGCCCGGGGGCTGACATCCTTCTCATGATCGAAGTCATCATGGCTTCGAACATAGCAACATAATCAGTAGCCCCCTCAACAGCACGGCCTTCCCTAGCAGCTGGTCTCCCTCTTCGACTCATTCTCAATATCTATAAAAAGAAATGATTAGCACATCTAGAGAAACAACTGCATGAAGGACTCAAACTCTACTAAGCTACTATATTATATATAGTAATCATCCATCAAAATACAATTACGTCTCTCATACGTAGTTACGTCAGTGAGCGTTGGGTAAAATCGAGTAACCAATGCTCTGATACCAAATGTGACGACCGCCCATGACCCCTGCACCAAATCTAGAGATAGTGCGCTGTAAAGTGTGCCAGGCGACCATGGACGATTGTCAGGGTAGATTAAGAACAACAGAATCTATCGTATTACTCACAGCGCATGGACAAAATACAATAGAACATATGTATAGTGAAGCTTTACAGAACAAAATGTCATCATATAAAACTCCATAATAGTTGAATACAAGCATCCAAATAGCCAATACATCAAGCCTCACTACATAACACTCAGAGAATGCAAAACAGCGGAACATCCAGTACATATAATAAGAAGATAATATGCAACCCTCCAGCTCGTCTTCGATGTCAGCATCGCGAGAAGAGAACAACACCTGTCACCTGCTACCTAGTCTGCCCGTCCCAAAAATGGACGAACAGCCCAAGGCAATAAGAATTAAAACATAAAGCCTTGAGTCAGACAACAGTCTTAGTGAGCAGTAGATTAACTAACAACATACCAAAAGAGTACAAAGGAAAAAGGAATAGGAATACAACCCTCCCACTCCAACCTCATTCTACAGTGATAGCCCCCAGACACACACTAAGCAGAAGCAAGCATAGCAAAGCATACAATTTAAAGTAAAGCAATTATCACTCGAGTCAAGAGCGATGCTTTAAAAGTACAAATCCCAAGGTCTTAAACCAAGGTCAGATAGGCACCCAGAAAATAACGCTCTTGAGACCGAATGACGATACAACCAAACATCCATGACTCTGGCTATCACTGTTATCATTACTTCGATATCACCATTAGTTGAATGAACGGCTCCTTCTTTCATCCGTCAGTCAAGGGCTAATGGTAACCCCGGTTCTAGACATAACTCCCGCACGTCGTCGCAGCCCGTGCCAAGGATTTTCGCAACTACCCAGAGTACTCGACCATCAACAGTTAGTCTTTTGGGCGTCCCCATGTACTCTTGCTTAGAGCATGCTAGAACCTTCAACAACGATGAGATCTCAGCCTTCTAGTCATCCTCCTCGACGACTATTTCCATACTAGCTCAAGCGCCTCTCAAGCATCCATTATCCTCAAACTCGAATCATATCACCGAGTTACCAACGTGCTTGGACGAATGATCCTGTCTGGATTAGACCAAGTCTTCATCAAATGATGCCTCGCTTCATTACATCCTCGCAAAGCCTCATCTCAACATCACATCATCAAATCCATGCATAAGAGCTTCATCATCCCGCTACATATGCCACGAGCAGCTTACCCAATTCAAGAGCCTTTCTCCTAACTTTTGAATCATCTTCGGTCTAAATCAAACCATCAATCATCTAATTCATAACAATCAATCAAACCAAACATTAATCCAAGCAATCAAGCATTCAAATATGATCTAAGTAGAGAATTATAACAATAATGGCATTTTCGTAATTAAAGAGTTGAAAGTCTAACATGCATGAAATCATAAGAAATATCTCTACAATCTTGATGAATGAACTTGCATAGGTTAACACTTAGTAAAATGGTTGTCAAATCATCATGAACAATGGATCTACATGGATCTACACTTAGGATGAAGAAAATGCATGAAAATCATTATATTAACACCAAATCGAGCCAACAATCCGATATACTCCTTTGGATCCGTGTGAGAGATAATCACCACTCACCAAATCACCTAAACAACCACAAATCAACACGCTTCAGATCTGGACAGCGAGGGATCAAGCTTGATCTATCACGAATCCGCTTCAAACGAAGAAATCTCTCTTGAAAAGATGAAGATCTTCAATCTATGCTCTTGAATCTTCAATTTGATCTTCAACTTGGATGGATGGAAGCACTAGATTAGAGTGGAGAAAAGAAGTGAAGAAGTGTAGAAGTCGAGCTCTCAAAATGGCAGCACTTCGTCGCTTCAAAATCCGGATCCCAAAAATGAAGCCAACCCCCTCTATTTATAGGCAGAAATTCTCTTAAGTCGTAACTCAGAGTTAGGTCGTTTCCGACCTACGACCTAAGACTCCCACCGACCTAAGCCTTAGCCAACAACTACGACCTAACAGACCCAGCCTACGACTTAACAAAGCCCCCAGCCTCTACGACCTAACCTAACGCGCAGCTGCGACCTAGCGCTTAAGCACATCTTCGACCTAACTGCTAAGCCTTACACGACCTAACAAATAACTGGGTTATGACTTAACAGCTAACTCCTAGGTCGCTCGCGACTTAAAACATAGGCTACGACTTAATTACTTAGTCGTCTACGACTTAAAGTTTAGCAGCTCGCGACTTAACAAACTTATCGGTTATCTCCTAAGTCGGTCACGTCCTATAGCATGCGCGCCTATGACCCAACTGAGAAGCGACCTAACAACATAACACCTCAACGACCTATCTGTTATGTCCTTACGCGACCTAACATAAGTCGCAAACAACTGGACTGCGACCTAACTACTAAGCCAAAGCCCAACGACCTAATAACTCGCGCGACCTACGACTTAACAAGTGCGCGACTTACGACTTAGAGATCACGCGACCTAACACTTAAACTATTCCCTGCGACCTAACAACCCATACTACAAAACTACTCACGCGACCTAACTGGGTTATGTTCTAACTCCTTAAGTCGCCTAACTCTTAGGTCGCTAACACGCTAACCTTCTTAGGTCGCTAACCTATAGGTCGCTCCAAGATACTAAGTCGCTAACCCGGTAACCACTAGGTCGCTAACTCGCCCTGCCGACCTAACACTTATCTCACCAAAACTCTTAGGTCATCAACTTCCTTAAGTCGCCGCCGACCTACCCCTTAGGTCGCCAATCCTATAAGTCGGTCACGACCTATCACTTAGGTCATTCACGACCTAGGACTTAGAAAAATTCTTAACGACTTATCAACAATGCAACCAATTGTTAATTATTTTACAATGTTTCGATCCGTAAAATACGGGTCGTTACATGAGCTCCATGCTATATCCCTTCCCAAAATTTTTTTGAAACAATTTCCTTTCAGAAATACCTCCAAAATAATAATTCTATTATTTGTCTTCAAAACACTTCGAAAAATACTTCCAAAATCTTCGGGATTTTAAATCTATAGATTTTGATTCAAATCAAATTTTAACTATAATTCATTTGTATAATTTATGCTCATACAAATTTCCATTTGATTATACAAGTCATTCCAATTTTTATAATCTTATTTGCTTAAAATATTATCATCCAAACATCTAAGTTATATAATAATTTAAGAAAATATTTCTTTTATATCAAAATATATTTTTGGGTAAAATTATTTCATTCACCCACCTTTAAAACAATACTGTGTCAGTTAATCGTGTCAAGTGTTTATAAATTCTTATCAAATTAAGGGCCCTCTAACTCGATCAGAATTCATATTCCACTCAACCAATAAGCCAACACAATATTAAAACAATTTATATTCACTAACAAATACACGCTCATATCTATTATTACACTCAAACTCATTCTAGAGTACTACTGACTCTATCTTCTAATTAGTAATCCCCACTAGAGTCAAGGTTCTCGCTTAACCTTTTAGCTCTGATACCACAATGTCACAACCCAATTTTTCGACGCCCAAAAAACCAAACCATGAGGGTTAAAGAAGAAGAGGTAGAAGAAGAAAATAGAAAACAATAACATCAGAATCTTACATCGCAGCGGAATAATATATAATAGATAATATCTAATCCTTTACCCAAAAGAAACTATATCTGTTTTATAATTCCATTATCAGAGTACAACAAAATCAGAATCAAATACTGGACAGTTATATTAACTTGTCCCACAAACAGAATACACAATACAAACAACACAGCGGAATATACATCAAGTACGAGTGATACGTCTCGCCATCCAGCTCGTCTCCTGAGCTCCTCAGCATCATATCCTGTATCCTATAATACTTGGTCTGACCCGAGCATTATAATAAAATAACACCCGAGTCAGTCTGGAAAACCAGCGTGAGAAAACACACTCAATTGGATTATTAAAGGTTTCAAAACCCTTTGAAATCAAAAGCATCTCGTAAGACCACGCCACAAATAAACATGTCGGGTTTTTACCTTACGATAGCCAAAACAATTTCTTATCAAAATCCTCTGATATTATAGTAGTGTCTATATACAAATACTTATTCAAATAGCTGAAATTTGTTACATGATTAAATTCCAGCATACTAGCCACAAAGTGGGTTCTACAAACAAAAACCGTAAAAGGCACGTAGGGTGAATGGATTTCCAACTAACGACTAGGCACTGGGGTACCACCTGTCACAGTACGTGGCCTAGATCAACGTACCGAGGATCACTGCCAATCCCCTGCAACACAAGACCGGGACTTCCCCTTACTGGATAATCCCGAGTAAGATCACCCCGCGGTTGGGATCTGCAACCGCCCACACAGCCGAAATAAAAAGGAACATCTAGACAGGGATGACCTCACCCTAATGGGCGCTACCCACTTAGCCCTGCTGCATAACCCCTAATTTTCAAACATTCTCGGTTGATGAGGCTCGAGACTAAGCGTTACCTTTTTAGAACATTTCACTTAGAATGCTCATCATCCACCTGACGATGTTCTGAAAGCATTCATCCATACAAGTCCGTCTCGGGTTCGAACGGAACCGAAGGCACTACTCCTACTACATCCATTTTGGAATCACCCTCAGGATTAGTAGCGATTAGCCCTTGCACTTTATTGCTCCATCTTCGATTCCAAACTCGTTTTCCATACGAAAATGTATAAACCGGATCGAAGTGGTTTTCGGGAAATAAATCCTGATCCCGGTCTCTTCGAGACGATCAGCGCATTGGCCAATATTGATAGTCGGTTATTTAACTATCAAATAACATCCACAACAACCATCAGGCCTTTAAATAATTTTCCAAATTATTTATTTATCTCAAAATATCTTCGCAAGATATATTTCCCCTTTTCAACCCTTTGAAAACAGTTTCAATCCATATTTCCCTCATGGAATAAATTCCCCAAATAATTTCTATTTCCACTGAAAACACCAGGTACAACACTTTAGATTTTAAGAATAATTTAAACAATTTATTATAAAATATACTTTAAAACACTTAAATTAAAAACTACTTTAATACTTTATTCAAAAATATATACTTTAAGAATATTTAAAATAAAGCTACCTTATAAAATATAAAACTAAATTTTATCTTTTAAACATAATACCAAGTCTCCTTTAAATAATTACTACTAAAATAAATTTTGAAAAAAAATACTTACTTTAAAATTTAAACATTAAAAATAATAAATTTTCTAAAAACATGCTTTTAAAACGATCTTTAAAACTTTTAACTTATACTTAAAATTTTGCTTGAAAACGTACTTGGCTGCCCAGGGAAATACACTTCTCTTTCACATCTTTTAAAAAAATAAATCACTATTTATTTTTAAACAAATATACCCATTCCTTTAATAAATTCCCACCGTGAATTTATTTTTTCAAATATCCACTGATACATTACTTCACTTTATAAACCCAGATTATAAATTTCATAGTCTCATTTTCCTTTTAAAATCTCAGTTTCAAACACTTAATCAATTTCTAAATTGATTTCCAAAATTAACTCCATTTAAAATAAATTTCTTTACCTACTAAATTTTATTTCAAATCTGTTAATTCCATTAATTCCAGGTTCAACTTCTTAATTAGGATTTTAAAATCTTATTTAACTTGGGACTACAAATTTTATATTAAATTTCAAATTTCTTCCTTATCTTTTCCAAATAAATTTAAACCTTGAATTTTTAAAATAAATCCTTTACTCCTTTTAAATATTATCACTTGAATTGATTATTCAAAATATCTCTTTTCTCATACTATGGATTTTTTTGTTACCATTTAACAATCAACTCTTATTCTTCCAAATCATTTTAAATTATCCAAATTCCTTATAATTATTTTATTTGAAAGTTTCCTTTTTATTTACTTTAAAAGTCCAAACTTCATATATATATATATATATATTTCAATTCTCACAATTCCAAAATATATGTAACCAAGCCAGAGTAATCAATAAATTCCAATTCCTAATATGATCAATATAATTCATCACAGATCATCACATAGTCATATCGTTGAATATACATAATAAATTCAAACGTTTTGAGGAATCTAGTTAGATCCCTCCAACCTGTTTCCCTACATCCACAGATGTTAGCACAATACCAATTCCACTTCGAGGTGGAATATCGCGGTATATGGGATTAATATAATATCATCCGCTATTATGCGGCCATAGGGTCTCATCCGCTATATAATGCGGGAAATCAATCACACCAATATATATATACTACTATATATAATATCACATCCAGATAGATAATAAACCATCAACTTAAGCAATCCATCCAATAATTTAAATTCAACTATTTAAATTGAATTGGTAATCCAAATGAGTGAGATTAACTCACTTTGCTTTTATTTGCAATCCACTTCATTATTGCTATGGTTTTCCGATTTTGACCTTGAATGAATAATTTATATGATTTATTAATATTTGAAATAATCGAAAAATCAATTTCCTTTTAATAAATTTAATTAACTAACAATTTGATTTTAACTAAATAATTCTTCCCTTTAATAAATCTTTTTGTAACTAAAATAAATTTAATAAGTAAATTAATCAGGTTAATCGCCCAAATACATTATTTTTTTATAAGATAATCTATATAAACCGAAAGTCCAATTTTAATATAACTATTCAAATCAAAATGTTTTAAAATTCCTGTTTTAACCCTATATATTTTCCAGTAAATAAAAATAATTTTTCTGGTTAACTACACATTAAATTCAAATAAATAAAATTCCTTTTATCCCAAATGAAAGTACAATTAATTTTAAACAGAATTGTTTTGAATAACTTACTGTAAAAATATTATTTTTATTTCTTTCTTTAAAAATTTCTTCTTTCTTCTTCTGTATATATATATATATATAAATCTTTAAATAAAAATAAATAAATTGTTTTTATATTCTGCTGTATATTAAAATCTCAGCTATCTATATACATATATATTTATTTCCTGAAATCTGTATATATATAAATATATACATAAATTCAATCAAATCAGAGAATACCTACAACCTTCGACCTATCGCCGGATCCAACCCCTCGCCATCGAACCCCGAGCTGTCGCGCTCTGCCTCCTCCGCTCGAGTCACAACTTAACGCCGCCGAACCCACCACGGAACCACCCAGTTGCGGTTCTCTGACTTCGCCTTGCTCGCCGACACAAGATATTGACTGGGTCGCGAAGCCCATCAACACGCGTACGCGAGAGATTTCCCTCAATTCCAGGCTTTCTCATGAAGCTTGCCCTAATCTTCGATCGGGAGCCGCTCGCAATCATCTCTTTTTTTTAAACGAGCCTATTCGTTTGCTCAAATTGATTTGAAGATGAGTTTAAATGAGGACATGAGGGACAAAAGAAGCCCGTGATTTTTATTTTGAGAGGAAACGAATTCCCTTAATTTTGTTCGAACGAGTACAGATTGGAAGGGGACGCCATTTATTTCTTTTCTATCTTAATTTTTAATTTTCAACGAGATAAGAGTTTTCGTTATTTTTAAAGGAAGAAGCAGCGTGATAGAAAAGGAAGGAGATTGCGTAAGATTCTAAGCTAGCGTGTTAGGATAAGTTTGCGTACAGTGATTGAAATGGAGCAAAAAGTTCTGATGTGAGAAAGAAAGTAGGCTGATGTTGATATATTTTGACTAGTCAAAATATGTATATATATTTAAAATTTAAAATTTTTAAACGTCTCGAAAATGAAGCCTAAAATCTCAATCTCCTATCGAGACGTGCCGCTAGGTGTTTATAATGTTATACCTCTATTTCGAACGCAATGGAAAAGGTTTCGAGTCCTAATTCGATCGTATGGAGAAGATAGCTTTTTGGATCCAGTTATTAAATTGAATTTTCGATATAGATTTCGGAGCGTTTACATATCGTACGGTCACACGACAACTCCAAACACTCCGAAATTTATAATCCGATAATAATACACAATTACGGATCCAATGGAACTGGTTTCGTCGAATTTCGAGACCGTGCCTCGGAAGGCTGTTTTTAAATATCAATTTAAACGATATATTTTTAAAATTGAACAAACTACTTTTAAATTCAATTTTAACAGTTCTATTACCTTCAGTATTATCAATATAAATTTTATAAGTCTTCAAATTATTTTCAACAAGCTCGAAACTCCCAATTTCATATTTTACCCAATTTTAAATTATTTAATTCAATAATTTAAATTACTAAATAAATAGTTAAATTTGAAATTCAAGTTAAAAACCAACACCCGAATATTTAAAATTAATTAAATACTCTAATTTTAAATATCAAAAATTATGGGTCGTTACAAGACCCCTATAAAGATACCACCTAACACAACCCCTTGGCCATTTACTACTTCATCTGGGGAAAAAGGTGGGTCCAACCGCTTAATAATTAACTCAAACCCCGAAGAAGGCCCTTCATCTTATGGCCCATACCCATAATGAAGTCTCATATTAGTCCTTTATTCATAGGAACTGGTAGCCAGATTAGCTAGGTAGATTTTCTCTACAGAATTTGGAACTAACCTCGTGTCATTACAAATATTTATCATAAGGGTATCTCACATTAATAAAATGTACACGACTACTGGTAGCCTCAACGTGAAAAGCAGACTTCTGTCATGTAACTCTCTTGAACTTACATTCTTATGACTTAGCCATAAATTAATTACTCTCCCTCTAAATATATATACTAATTTCATCGTTTCATAAATAAGGCCTTATAAGGAATCTTCCTTATTACGGCTTAAAATAATAATTAGGCTACATAAGAGTTTCCCCTTACTTTCACCTCAAAATCAATTACCTTCCTAATGGGGAAAAATAAATGTAAATAAATGACTAATTAATTATACCATATGCGCAATAGTTATACGTTAATTACTTAAATAGAAACAAATAAATATTTGCGCTTAATAAGTTCTAAACGCATGAATTTTACGCTCTAAACTAGCGTTAAATGTCAATTCCCTAATCAATTATTATCACAAGTCCATTTTCTCCCATTTTCTAAGATTTCATGGAATTCAAATGTCCAAAACAGGGAATAAATATTCATAATCAAAACTACAATACTGACTTATAATAACATAGAAACTCAATTTATTACACCAATTCAATGAAATATCTTAAACAACAAGAATGACAATCAAAACCCCATATTCTATTCAACTCCACTTTTTACAAAGAAATAGATATGAATAAGCGGTGTAAATTATAAATAGAATTCACAATCTAAACCCCGTATTTTATTGAAGGATCATAATTTGACCTAAAGAAGAAGGAGAAATGGAATAGAGTATAAAATTATCAAAAATTACATAAATGAAACAAATTCGATCAAATTAATATAAATTGAGAACCTCAACATAGAACTGACATTTCAAAATAAAAATGAATTTTGGGGGATTTTATTTATCATATTTTCGAAATCCCAAAATCCCTAAGGCATATTCAAATCTAAAAAAATACACTAAACAAATGCTGAAAAGAAATACTAAGGTTTCCACTCATTGATTAGCCTTAGTTTTACTCAAATAGATTTGTAGTCTTCTGATCTCTTATAGAATATCTCTCTTTTGATATATATGCACACAATAGGGAAAAAGTATATATATTCATTACATTCAAAATAATTAGAGAAGAATGAGATAATAATAGATTGGAGGAAGAAGAAACAAATAGAAAATAGGTTGAATCCTTACCTGAATTCTCTACGGAGTTTTTGAATCTTATTAGAGAGATAGCAATGACAGAGCTTTGTCGTATTCCCCAAAATAATATGAATAAAATGGGAGAGGATGAGGTTCTATTTATAGCAGTTGAAATGCACCAAAACAATAGGTTGGAAGTAGGTAGGAAATGGAAAAATCTGGAGCGCATAACCGAATAGAACATAAAATAAAACCCTAGCCTCCACTGGCAACTGTCGTTGCCAAGTGGTCGACCACCCTTGGATGACCGGTCAACCACTACGGTCGATCGGTTGACCTATTCAGGTCGACCACTCTTTTATTTAGGGCCGTTTAATTTCGGTTGCCGTATTATTTCATTCCCTAATTAACATTTAACGTTAAGCCTTAATTAATCATTTGCTTAGCCCCAGACTAATTTTTTGAAATCTAAACCCTAAATTTGATTTCTCATTTGAATTTGAATTCATTCAAACTAAACTAATTTAAATCTGAGAACTTCAAATGCTAATAACTTCTTTGTTTGAACTCTATTTTCAGCAAATTATATACGAAAACAGATCAGAATTTCGCACGAATGCAATGCAATAACTTCCATGGTGAAATTCCAACTTTTATAAAATTTCTGTTTTCTACCATATCACATTTAATTTAATTTACTTGTTGCCATATTATTTCATTCCCTAATTAAATTTTTAATGTTAAGCCTTAATTAAGCATTTACTTAGCCCCAAGCTAATTTTTTGAAATTTAAATCCTAAATTTGATTTCACATTTGAATTTGAATTCAAACTAAATTAATTTAAATCTGAGAACTTCAAATGCTCATAACTTGTTTGTTTGAGCTCTATTTTAAGCATATTATATTTGGAAACATATCAAAATTTTGCCACGAACACAACAGATAAATTTCGTGGTCAAATTCCAACTTTTATAAAATTTCCACTTTCTACCATATCACATTTAATTTAACTTACTTCATTTATTTATGGTTCGTTTTAGGGTTGCTACACGCTCATCGTAGAAAAAACTATCATTGTCTTAGATTGTGAAAAACAAAGACAATATAAAGCCATAGCGGTGGTGACAGGGCATGCGTAGTATTGCAGTTATAACTGGTGATGGTGCATGGGGAAGTGCTAGTGGTGATACTACTACCATTGGTAGCCACAACCACCATCACCGATCGTCAACGACTTTGGTAGCATACCCATAACACTCCCCCAATCCACCATCTTCGGTTATAACAGCACTACTATACATGCCCGGTCACCATCGCTATGGCTTTAGACCGTCTTTGTTTTTTACCATTTAATACAATGATAGTTTTTTCGATGACGAGCATCGCTCCTTTTTTGCAAACTCTATTAGATTTTTTATGGATATTATCGAAACATTGGTAGAATCTGCTAAAAAAGAGTGACGTCCGTCATAAAAAAAACTATAATTATATTATATGGCGAAGAATCTTCTAAACCTTCAAGTGTAACACCTTTAAGAGTTACCTATGACTTACACCTTGCCGACACTTGAAAATGGGCCGATGGCATAGCATCAGCAATATCAAGTAGGTAAATAGCAAGTTTTCTAATAGCTTACATACATACATACATATATGCGTATATATATTATAAATCATTAAATTAAGTAAATTTGTTGTATTGTAAAATTAAATATATACATTAAGTATATAATAAACATAAATATGCATGAAGAATTTTTTTATTTTTGAAATATTATTAGGTATATTGTTGGTGTAAAAATTGGCCACCAATACCCAATTATGTGAAAGCACCAATATCCAATCCAGTAATAGAAATACGAAGAGAAATAAATGAAGAACATTATTAAAATAATCTGAAAGCAAGTAAATAGAGACATAGGTTGATAGTGGTTCGGCTAACTCCGGCCTACGTCCACTCCAAAGATTTTCCTTTTTATTAGTTTATATTGCTGATTACAGTTACAAATCCATGAAATTCAAGAATAAAAATGGCAAAGTATCTCCTAGGTAGAAGATGAAGAGAAGTAGAATGAAGATCCTTTTTCTGAAGCCAGACCTACTGTATTTATAGAGGAAGACGACCACCCATCTCTCTGAAACTTCGGCTATAGGACTTTCTTAACCATATGAGCCCACCATAGGTGTCGCTAGTCCCAAATCCCAATGAAGAGGGATCGGTACTGATCCCTCCATTGGTTGATTCTGGGGCAGCGATCCCTATAGCGGCTTCTTCATGCTTAGACATGTTAGTATCTCAAATATCATGTTGATTGGATGCATGAAGCTCGTGCTTTTGGTCAATATTTGGTTCGAACCCATTTGCAAATTACTCTCTACCAATCCCTTTTAAATAGATTATACTGATCCATGCTTATTCATGCTTAACCCATGGAGTTTGTTATATAATGCCGACACCTCTTGCTCTATATAACTATGCTGATCCCTCTATTTTCATAATGCTAGGCCAAACCATCATCCTCCAGAATAGTAAGTCGATCCCTCCTCATCCTAAATGCCATGTCGATCCCTTGAGTACTAGCAAGTCATGTCGACCCAGGCACCATCACCTATGTTGATCCCTCTAATAATTCATCTACTATCCATCCAACTAACTATGCTGATCATTCCTTTATGGAGTATGCTAACCCATCCTCCACAAAGCACATCGATCCCTTCTACTACATAAAGGTATGCTAATCCCTACGGGACTTCCATTCCATGTCGATCCACGCTATGCCAATCCCTAGGCTTCCACTAAGTCATACCGATCCCTAACTTATCCAAGCCAATATTCATATTTCAAGCATTCTGCATCGTTTATCTATCAACTCCATCAAACTATGGCTTCGTATAACCATTTGCACCTGATTTCTAGGCCCTACAATCGTTGCTTTGTACATATCGGCCTTGATAATCGTGAAGTCTGTTGGGTTAAATACGCCCGTGTGCTGCCTTGCTAAAAGGCGAGTTAACATATATTATTTAACAAAATTTTCATATATATTGTATACATATATTTATATATTAAAAATCAACTTTTGTATTAAATTGTTTTTTAATTATTTTAAAATTCAAAAAACTAATTTTTTTAATAGCCGAAAGCTTTTTTGTATGTATACATACACACACATATATTATACAACAATATGTTAATGTATTTATATTCATGGTCGACAACACATATATATAAAGATTCATGATAAATTCATATAATCAAACCATATATAAATAAGAATAAATGAATGATGAATATATACATTTGTAAATTAGAATATTACTTTAACTATAGCCCAATAGCAATACCTTAAATGTTGAATCAATCGAACTCCTTTCTTATCTAAATCAAACTCTTCTAGAAAGCGGTACCCAATTGAAAGATCTACGCACTTATTAATATTCGACTCGATTTTGTGTTTTGAATCATGAAATGATAGAGGAGAGAGGGACAATGGTTTCAGCTAGAGGTGGGTAGTATGGAGCTCTAAAAAGAGTAATACAATGGGTTAAGGTTGTTTGAATAAAAGAGAAAAGGATAAGCTAAAAGTGGATCTAGATCCACAAACCTCTCTATCAATTCAAACCCCTTTTGAATCAAATCCAACCACTCTATCCCACACTCATGGTCAGCCATACTAAGCCCCATCATCAGTCTACCTTCCATTTCAAGCCCGATCAAATAGTATACATTTAAGTCAAATTTAAACGTACATCAATATCATATATCAATATGTGTGTATATAACTTTTATATACACAATATTTTCAATACCGATCAGCATAAATCGAATAAAATTTTAAAATTAAAATTTCATGAATATTAATTAATTTATAAAAATTATAATTAATTAAATCAGGTGATAGTCGGGGTATTCAACATTACGATTGTGTGATTCTTAAGTGTAAATTCGATCAATGATTAGTATCGAACAATTCAAATATTAACGTTCACAAATCACCCTAGCTAGTGGTATGACATTATAGCCAATTATATCACTTACATAGCTTCGATAAAATCTAATTTCACTTATTTTAAGCATATCCGATAGTGATAATTACTTACACCAATTTTCTTAGTCAAATCTATAACATGTTAGGACTTATAGAATTTGGTAATGGTCAAAATTCCATTACCATCCGCACTCGACTTTATAGTCCAAACACAAAGTCCTTGGTTCAATAATAACAATTATTATTAAGCGAACTGCTTTGGCCAGAGATTTGACTTTGGATTGACTTCTGTAGACCGTGATACTAACCGCATAATATTAAGAAGATGAATTCTTTATTGGATAGTCGCTTCACTTCCTATGCTTCCACTTTACCAAACTATAATTATCGTTCGATGGATACCGCGCGACGATTTAACTATAATCAAAGCAAAGTTTTTATATCGAAGCTCGACGGTATTCTTAAGTTGAGAGAATTATATAATTTTGTCATATCGATATTTTTTGTTTGAGATTAATTTTATTAACCAACGAAAAACTATCAAATGAGCCATTTCATAGTTAACCAATAAATTTTAGTACGTAACCATTTGATGCTCCTAGCATCCAATAATACACTGCCTAACATTCGAAGAGTGTTACATACTCCAGACTTAATGGATGTATCGATATCTAACCTCGATACATCTTGAGTAAGAATATTCAAAATGATGTGTTTATTCGGATTCCACTCGTGAACATAAATGCCTACACTAATAGTAGGTCGGAGTCCCGTATTGAATAGATAAAAAAATGTAAAAATTTAAATTTAAAGATCGCCCTGATTTTTTATAAAATAGAATTTATTTTTATTTTTGTGCAATCAGTTGTTAGAATCAATAGATATTCAAATCGTTCAATTGAATAAACTGAAACCCTTCTTATTGGATGATCGTGATACATTCCAAAGACCGAAATTCTGATCTTCCCTAGGAGTTCACATCGATGGGAAGGTTTGACACCTCGATATCGACTCTTCGCCACTTGAGGCTGTAGTATGTTACAAGGGTTGGGTTGTTCGCCCATTAAAGCGGTACGTGAGCTGGGTTCATAACGTCGTCTACTTCATCGTCCTTAAATTAATCTTTCCTGGGGTATTGTTCCAACAAATACATAATTGTAGGAGTAAAGTAGTGATATAATTCATATAAGCAAACCGCAACGAACAAAGTGCATATTCAATCGTAACTAGATCTTAAATTTTTGTCTTATATAAGCTAAGATTAAAGCAAGATAGCTAGAAAATGGTAGTTTTGGTTTACTAGAACCATCAGCATATTATTTTAGCTCGGTCGAAACTAAATAAAATTCTTTTCCTCAGGAACCTTCAAGTGGAAATAGGGAATTATATCCAATGTTAAAGGAAAAAAATTCAAACTTAAAGAGAAATTTGTATTGCGATAAATTGCTAATCATTACAACACCTTGTAATTACTATCACAAAACACACTATTTATGGATTTTCTATTAAATATACTAAAATTAATTATTTAATTAGTATATAACAGAAAGGAAAAACACCTTTTATTCGAACTAGAATTTATAATAGGGTTAATAATTTACAATAAATTATAGAATTGCCCCTAAGGCATACCCAAACACTATCCGAAATAATTCAGATGAGCCCATTCTTCCTTGTATAACACTACCTATAACATCAGAGAAAATAGGTGTTCCAATCAAACAATGTGATTATAGAAACTAAAAATAATAGTTAGTGGATTGAGAATAAAACAAATGAGCTGATACAATGGCAATTGTTGAAAGAATGGAAGTCCACGACCAATTTTTGTGTGACAACTACATTCATTTAACGAGCGTTATGGCATGTGCTTCGCATGTGGTGATGGCATGTGCCTCGCGTGTGAATTGTTCTTCTACAATTTATATATGATTAACATATTCAAGAGAAAATGATTTACAAAAATATTTAGTCGTGTTTTTACGTTGAAATCATGTGTAGTTAATTTAAATTTTTATTTCTAAGTTGCAACATTTAATTTTTTGTTAGTTTGAATTTTATTTATATTATTAATTAATAAACAATGAGTTTTTAAATAATGTTTATTTGTTTAAATGATATTTATTTGTTAGATCCTATTTTTAAACATAGAGAGATAGTTTGAATTTGTAAAGAAATTTAACTATTTTAACTTAGTTTGAATAGTTCCAATCTAGCCTACAAATAATAGAAATAATATATGCATTTGATTTAGATTTTACCGATTCTTTTTAGGTATTGGTACGTGGAATAATAGATAATAATTAAATTATATGCGAGTAAATGGTATTTCGAGGTGTTCACGATCGGACCAAAAGATTGTGTTTATATTCCAACTATTAATAAAGATATAGAATTACAAAAGATCATAAAATCCGAACTTTTCATACCATTGTCCTATTTTATTTCATACCATTGTCCATAAATCAATCTATACGGTAAAATTATTGCCTATAAATAATATAAATATTACAGAACATAATTAATTTTAAATAAAGTATATGGTATTGAAACTTGTTATACAATAATAAACGACATGATATATGATGTATATAATAACATATAAAAAAAATTAGAAGCAATCAAGATTTTATTTAGTTAGCACATCTAGTATAAGCCTAACAGACAAATTTGAATGTTCTAATTTGGATAATTATAAAATGGCACATAAATTTTTTTAATCTAAATTCTGACAACCATCCAACTATAACTTCCAACATCTATGTAGGGTAATGTCATTTTACATTCTACCATTGTGTATTCTACTCAACATGTGTAAAAATATTGGCATTACATTATCATTTTATTACAGCAGACTAATACATGATTGTCTATGTCATAATAGATTATTCATCTTTTCTACCTTTTTGTACTTGGTTATTTCATAAGTACATGTGAACAATTAATTACCCATTTAAATGTATAGAGCTGAAAATAGATGTAAAATCTTACACCACATCAATGCAAGTGTACAGTGTACTTGTATATTTAAATGCAGAGATGATATTTATATGGAAATAATATGAATAACTGGGATGGATTGCTTTCCTCGCTTGATCCGCAAAAGGAAACTTCTCCATCACCCTTAGAACATTCCCAAACGAGTGTCGGTTGGGAAGCAACTGATGAGCTCTTCTGGGTTTCTTTGGCAACTGGAAAGGTTGCCAAACCAACCCGGAGGTTGCTTCTTAGCCGGCCAAAATAAAGCCGACTAAGCTTAGGTGGCTTTATTTTGGCCGGCTAAGGCAACGGCTATATAATAGTTGTTGGCACTTAGCCGGCTATACAATAGCCAGCTAAGTACCAACGGTCACATAATAGACCATTGTCACTTAGCTGGTTATTATATAACCGGCTAAGTGCCAAGGGCTACACACCTGTTACTACACGACCGTTGCCTATCCCTCTCCATCCCTCTCTACATAACTTCCAAATTTGAAAATTTTATTTACAATATTTTAATTACATTTTTTACTCTCATCAACACACTTTCTTCAAACAATATCGGTAATGTTAAAAAATTCAAAAGGAATATCTCAGAAATCTTCATCTTTTAGATTTCTATCTCAACTAAGATCAGATAATCAAAATCCGACTCAATTCAATCAGCATATGTATAATTCTCAACACAGTAAGAATCAATTTCAACCTCAACAAGCGCCAAATTGGTATCAGCCACAATAAAATTAATTTTTTTTTTCATTCTCAACAAGATTCGAACCATTACTAAAATTCTCAAAATGCAATTTAGTTGTAGAATAGTTCATTTCAACAAAACTTTAACTATGATCAAAGCTATGTATCTCCCAATAGCCAACAATGACCAGTATTGCTTTATCGTTCACAAAATTTATCAGGAAATCTCAATAACCAATTTGGAGACAACAAATTTGAAAATCCCAAAACCGAATTCGATAGTAATGAAATAGCCGAAGAAGAAGATGTTTATAGGAATTCTAATTTATCTTCTTCTCAAAATTGGAAAATCAACCAACGAGAATTAACATTATTGAATCTTCAAATGTGGAACCAAAAGCCGCAAAAATGGTTAAATAGTCGTCGGATGAGCAAGTTGAATTAGCATTCTGTTGGGTTGAATGTTCTAGAGACAATAAGAAGGTGCGAGCCAAAGTGAATCTTCTTTTTGGAATTCTGTATGCAATATTTTCAACCTTCGAAGTCCAAATAGTCTTCCACGAATGGTTGATTCTTTGAAGCAGTCTTGAAAAAGAATAAATGCCGCTTGTCAACGTGGAAAGAAATAATGGCCCGCCTGCATTCAAGACAACAAAGTGGGGCAAACGACATAGACCTGGTAATGATTTTAAATTTGTAGTTCAAATTATCAAGTATTATGTTATATTCTCCTTATAGTACTTTATCATCTACAGCTCAAACAAGAAAATGAGGTGTATATGTCAGAACATAATAATCAACCATTCAACTTGCACGATGAGAAACAAAAGTTAAGAAATGACGAGCTAGAGTTAAGAAAACAAGAATTGGCTCGACAACAAAGAGCCGATGGTATGGCTCTTTTAAATTGCAACTTAAATGAACTCAATCTAGTGCAGAGGATGTATATGGAGAAGTAACTTGAGGAATACCATAGACGTCAAGGAGGGTCGTAGGAAATTAGGTTCCTATAATGTATCTTAGCATTGCATCGATTATTTGATCTCGTAAGTGTTGGTTATAATGTCATTGTTAGTGTTGTTGTTAATGTGATTGTCGCAGTATTAGTTGGAGTTACTAGTATTGCCATTGCTGTCAATTTTTTTGTTATTGCTATTGTTATAGTTTCAAGCTCATCTTGACTTGGCATTCTCCTTGTTGTTATTACTTTTAATACATCAACAACGACTTAGTACAGTAGATATACCAAATTCAAACACAAACATTAGTACAAAATGTCAACAACAATTTATTACAACAGATAAGTGAAACATAAGCACCATCTAAACATCACTTCTACTAATGGTTTCCTATATGTTTCCAGTAGTGTTCCACTAGTTCTTCGCTTAGATCAAGATGAGCTTGTGGATCTCGAATGTCTTGTATTCTTTGCAAGTAATCGACAAAAGTATTCAGGTCCTTAAATGCTTTTTTTTTAAATGCTACAACAATGGATAGTTTCTCAGTTGAAGCTCATACCCACCACATTCTACTTCAACAATCATATTATGTAAAATTATACAACAGTATTTGATATCAAATAATACCGTCGGATCATGGTAAAATAACTCTTTACTTAATATATGAAACCTACGTTGAAGCATTCCAAATGCTTGTTCCAACCATAATCCGAACGTTGTCGGTATACCAATTGTCTAACCATAATCTCCTATCTAGGAGGGTTGTGGAGCATGATATACTTGAATACTCTGTGTAAGGTCCTGTAAAACAGGGGGGCAACACCACTCCAGATGCCTGAGGGCCCTATCAAGTCAACTAATGCAGAATGAACAAATGTAGCCGTACGCGATGGAGTGTAAAATTGACGCCAAAAAGATGCATAATCTACATTCATGATGATGAAGTAATTAGCGGACCACCACTCCCCTGCATACTCCTGTAAAGCAGCGCTATCATACACCTTCAAAAATGGTGTATTCGGATGTGGATCACCATCAACAAAATCACCATCTAACGTCTGTCTCTAACTACGCTCACCGAGGAACCAATAGCATCCTAAGCTGGATGGGGATGAATCCAATGGAAAACGTCTAGTAGATAGAAATGCAGCGTGCACTACGATAGGGTTGGTCATAAAAGGCGAACAATCATAAGGATGCCAAACAACACTCTCTCGTGTGGTCCGTAACTCGATCTGATTTCGGACCACAGCAAATATATAACGTGCCTCCCCTCCTTGCACCATTCCACGGTTATCTCGAGCCCATGCTTTAACTCGAGGAAAGAAAAAGGGGTAATGTGGAGTCCAACATCGGATAAGTCATGTTGCAAAATCACTCATAGTACCAGTACTGTAAAATCTGCCAAAAACCTGTAATGGACGTGGATCTACCCCTAACAACGCACTGATAATCCAAAGAGCGACAAAAATACGCTAATATCGGTGTCCTCCAATCATATGCGATTGGACTATCAAATGATAACTCCGCTACAACTGCAACATATCCGGCCGTTAATGTGTTCGATGCATTTGTAAAGAATAAGTTCCCCATCAAGTATAGAATAAAAAGTTGAGCAATCTCCAAATGGTTCTCTGAACAACCACCATGTATCAATTCGTTGATTGCTTGTCTAATGTAAGAGCATCTAATCCGCAGTCCGGATGACAGTCCTGTAAGTCAAGATGTGGAAGTACACTGGATAAACGGTGAAAGTGCTGGTACTCCTCGTCATAAGGTAAGGCCTCCCTCCTTCCAATGCCTAGATCAGTAAGCATAGTAAAGTCTAATGGGGTAAAACCCAACTCTCCAAAACTAAAGTGGAATGTATGAGTGCTCTTCCACCAACAGGCGGCTAAAGCACCACATAACATAACATTCGAATTTAAAATATTATCGATACCTATTAAAGCAATTTACGATTATTGAAAGCGCTAAAAAGCATTAAATAAATAAACAATAATTATGTAAATACATACTCAAGAAAACTCCAAATCCTATATCTCATAGTAAAGCATAAATAATGCTGTCAGCATCATAAGATTAGATCATCCTATAAAGGTAGATTACACTAACCCAAGATCCACGGGTGCACTTACGATGAGCCTAACGTAAAACAAGTTGCATATTCAATTTTTATTATACAATTTTAACTAATAAAATAAATTGAAGGTAGATAACTTAAAGAATTTTCAATACACGTGCTGACGTGTACTTCATCGTATGCGAGTATACGGAAATTGATCAAATCCTTATCAGGTCCTAAATTTGGGATAATGTGAGGGTCCAAAACCGCATTTGCTGTATTTCTATCCGCACATCTTCACCTAACCACCGTGCTTCGTTGACCTTCAGTGCCCGTCATCAGTACGGCTGCGCTTTCTTCGGCAGGGGCGTTTTCTACGGCTGGTGGAACATTTACACCGCTGCGACTCCCGCTACCTCAGATTCTCCTTAAAGCTCTTATTATTATTTTTTCCGCAGTTTGTTTTTTTCTGAAGAGAAGGAAATAGCGACAGGGGGAAGAAGGAAGGAGAGGGTTTGGGGGAGGATATGGGTAACCAACTAATTTATAGTCGGTTCCCATATGTACACTTAGCCGGTAAAAATTTAGCCGGCTAAGTGTGCGCTGTGGATTGCAATACACAGCGCGCATGTAACGGCTGTGGATTGCAGTCCATAGCCATTGCCTTAGCCGGCTAAGGGAAAGCACAATTGTGCTTTCTCTACAATCATTTGGGTGGGTTTTTGTTAGATCGCCTTAAATCGACACATACCACCCCCATCGGTTGGGAACGCTCTTTGGCTCCGCTTAAAGGTTTATTTTCTACCGGTTTTGACTGGTTTTGAATGACTCTGTATTTCATGTATTATTAAAATCTTTGCTTGTAAGTTTTTTTTTTGCACCATTAAACTGAGGTGTTTTGAGGGGTTATATTTTTTTTTTCAATTATGCCTCCATAATTATATTGTAGAATTAATTTTCACACAAAATATAAGGATATATATATATGTAATGTTACATTAGTTTAAAACTCTCAAAATCGATGTATATTAAACTACCAAGCATGCATTGATCGGTAATAACAACACTTCATGTAAAACAATCAAAACCACTATGATCATTGACAATCAAAATTAGTACTCTTAAAACGTCTTATAACCGGTACAACTACAGCCTTAGAGAAATGCATGTCAGCAGTAGGTGCTAGGATTGGTACTTTGACAATTACTGGAAGATAAAGCTAGAAATTCTACCAAGATCTTTTCTTTCAAGTCATAATTTCCTCCATTCTCTCTACCTACAATTGTTCCTACTACCTGTTTGAAATATTATTCCATATTGGGTTATCCATATAAATCTACAACTTGTTAATATATCATCTTAATTTTTCATTAAACACTGTCAGGTCCATAAAGTACTAAAAAGTTGGCATCTTGTAAACCCAAGACTTTGGACGTTTGCTAAGTATTAAACACCTGTAGAACATCATCTTCTAATGACTTTGTTACCTTTCCAAGAAGGCAAATTTTTGTAACGGTAAGATAGCAAGTGGTTACCGATGGAGAACCCAACATACCTAAGAGATTAAATACTTGGATAGCGCACATATATCATCACAAAAAGGATATATTAGAGTAGTTTTAAATATTAAGAAAAGAAATACTATATGAATACGAAATATCTTTGGTTGTATTTTTGTACATATACTTGCTGTACAAAGAAAGTATGTATATTCGTTTAAAATTCCAAAAAACTTCCAATGTAGGAAGAAACTGATAAGTTCAAAAACAATCGTCTTTCTCTTCGTCAAATGTTCCATTGTTACCCCATTCATCACCACAGTTTTTACGTGGTTAGTTAAGCACCATTAAGCCTGAATTTGGTCCAACTTTGAAATATTAGGGAAGAAGATAAACGACACTTGCGCAACAGGAAGACTTCATGGACAAGTATGCAAATATGGGTTTTATAAGTCCTTGATCACACTTTACAGAATTTAGCTTGAGCTAAGTGGCCACAGAATTTCCAAACAGATCTTTCAAAGGTCTTGAGTTACAAATGAAATTGAAAAAGGAGGAGATTCACAAAAAGCTTATTTGTATATGAGAGTACATACCTATTTATACTAAAATGACACACTTGAATGCTTGACACGTGGTATGCACTGATTGTGGACGACGATGGTTAGACAATGATGTGGCATATCGTGACACTAGCATACTTAAGATTGTCCTCCCATTTCATTATTACTTCGTCATTCTGCTGACGTTACTTGAACTATCCTTTTGTATAGTGTAAAAACTGAACATAATGCTAGTTATAACTAGCATTTTCGTTCAGTCTAATTTTCTTTTAAATTATGTCCTTCAGCCCAAAAATAAAACTTGATGTCCTTCATCCTAATTTTTTTTCAAAGTTTGTCCTTATACCTAATTCCCTCTTACTTTTACTTCCCTGGTAGCACTTTAAGAACCTGATAGCTTATATACTTGGTAGGACCTCCTTTTATAAACACGGTAGCATCCCTTAATAGACTCATAGCATCTCCTCTTATCCTCGATAGCATTTCCTTTGATATCATCTCATTTTGTACACACGCTAGCATCCCCTTTTATACACATTATAGTATCTCCTCTTATACATGAGATAGCATCTCCTTTAATAGACTCAATAACATTTCTTCAAGGACTAATATCTCAACTGGTTAGTTTAGTGGTATGACACTCTAAACATAGGTTCTAGAGGTCATGGGTTGAAACCTCTAGACATTAAACTTAGTGCAGTACTTGAATAAAGTAGTACTATTACCATAAAAAAGACTCGATAGTGTTTCCTCTTATAAACTTAATAACATTTTCTTGGCATTTCCTCTTATAGACTCGACGACGTTTCCTTTTGTAGACATAGTAGCATCTCCTTTTATACACGTGATAACATATCCTCTTATAAACATGACATCATCTCCTCTTGTAGACTTAATACCATTTTCCCTCATAAACTCGATAACATTTCTTATTTTACCATGATGATAACATCTTCTTTTACAGACTCAACAACATCTCCTCTTTTAGATTCAATAGCATTTTCTTTTGTACAGATGACAACATCCTTCTTTATAGACATCATAACGTCTCCTATTATAGACTCTATAACATCTCCTCTTCCAATAAAAATTCCAAAGTCGGAATCCGGAAAAGGAAACGAGAGTGGAATATAGTGCTGGAAGTGGAATTTCAATCAAAAATCCGAATTTGGAATCCATAGAAGGAATATGGAAATAAAGAAATTCAATTGAATTAAAAGCATATTCCGATCAGAATTCATTATTGTCATTGCCGAAAGTCTAATACCAATCAAGATGAGCACCATAACCAAATAAAACTCAGTAAGCCTCATGAATCAGTTTATGTTGGTGGAAAACAAATAAAAAAATATCATAACCGAACAAACTTGCCCAAAAAGTAGTCAAATTTCACATTCTTCTTTCTACTCAATACCGACAAATAGTACTTATCAACCAATATGCTCAATCCAACCAAGCCAATTAGCTTCATTGTTAACCACATCAACTGGTAGATCCAATCACAATGTCATTTTTATATGAACAATTTTTTTTGATAATCTTCCCCCATGATGATATTCAACTAAACAAAACTCTCTTAACAACAATATAACTGCCAAGATCTAATATCCATCTTAGAGGAACATGCTATTCCCATCTAGTGTAGTGAAAACTTTGCTTTGTAGAATTGGAGAAGAAGAACAATAAAATCCCTTGTGATTTGGATGAGGCTATGGTAGCAAGGGATTCGAAGAAGCAAGATATAACAATGTCTTGATCTATATGGCTAAAATTGTTGGAGGAGAAGAACAAAGATGGAAGAAGAGAGAATTAGCAAATAGATTTTCACACATTTTACACTCTCTCTTCTAGTCTCTATTTATAACATCAATTACTTAATGCCCAAGTTAATATTAGATGGCAAAAAATAAATTGATTAGTTAATTAGAGAGAGAAATAAACATAATCAAATATGTCTATTAATTAGGGGAAACAAAATCTTCTCTTTCTTTCTTTGCATATTTATTTCCTTCTATTTGTAATTTTTTATCACCAAAATTTAACACTCCACATTGATGCAAAATCAAATATCTTCAACAGATCAAACATGTCATCTCAAGATCTATCACAACTCCTTATATCTCAATCATACCAAATTACAAACCTCTACCACCGTCTACAAGTGATGCATCTCTCGGCATGAGGTGCACCACAACAATCGGTCTCAAAAGCGTTTGTAATACCACAAAGACCTTTATACAGTCTTTGTGGATTTTCCTACTCGACACCCCTCTACCACTCGATATGAGCTTATTACATAATCATTATCGATCCCTCGAGCATCATCAACATGAAGACCCTTGTCTAAGATATGATCCTCAACACAATCATCATAAGCAGTGAACACATTAGCCTCTCCATCTTACTATGGACTAGGCTCTCCAATGTCACTCGCTTCCCATACTCGACTACATCACCAACAAAACTATAAAGGTTTCCTTCTTCCAATACTCTTCCCATCCGTACAAGACCACTCTTCTTCACTCTAAAAATTCCACAGCGAGTCTCATAAGTGCAACCAGTACAATCCAACTGACCGAGAGAAATAAGATTATGTGAACTAGAAGGAACATGCCTCATGTCTGAGACTTCTCTAATCGCACCATCATGCATACGAAACCGGATAGATCTAATACCACAAATCAGTAGCTCTTCTACATTGGTTGTCCTAATCATGCCGACACTCTTCTCATAAGAAGAAAAACAATTCACATCTCTACAAATGTGAAAACTGGCTCCCAAATCCATCTTCCAAGGCTTATCTTCACTAATAAAGACATCACAAGAAGTATCACTGTCGCTACCTTCAGCTATGCTCATCTGTGTATCACTATCACTGTCACTATGTATAGCATTCTTTTGATCCCTTTTATATGCTTCACACCTATTGCACATATGACCCTTTTTATGACAATAATAACAAATGATACTTTTTGACATACATTTAACATTAGCGACTTTCTTCTTCGGACTTGTATCCTTCTTCGAGTCCAGATACAAGCCCTTTGCTACCATAGCCTCATCTTGAACTAATTTCATATGACCCTTTTCTTCTAAGCTCCTCATTCAAAAAACTGCTTCGAACAATTTCCAAAGAGATAGTTCCATTAGTATTGGACTTACTCAATGAAACAAAATTTTCCCAACTTTCTGAAAGCGAACCCATCAATAAAAGAGCATGTAACTTATCATCAAATATGACATTCATATTTGCTAATTGATTTATTACATCTTGAAATTCGTTCAAATGCTCTACAATAGACTTCTCTCCATCTAGTCTCAGTTGAACCAACTTTCGAACAAGAAAACCCTTATTTGTAGCACTCTTCGACTCATACAAAGATACCAACTTTTCCCACAAAGCTTTCGCGGATTCACAACTAGCCACATGATGAAAGATTGAATCATCAAGATACCGACGAATCAATGCAATTTCCTTCTTATCCATCTTCTTCCATTTTTCCTCCTCTACATTAGAGGGCTTATTCCCATCTCCATCAATCGAATCATAAAGATCATTGAGGTACATAACATCTTCCATCCAAGGCTTCCCTATACCCTAATTTTTTCCATCCAAAATAGCCATCTTTGAAAAATAAATCACATCCGACATCTCAATAATTTTTCAAATCCTAAATTACTCTAAGCTTTGCATAACCTTGCTCTAATACCAATCTGTAGTGAAAACTTTACTTTGCGAAAGCTTTTTCTAATAGATCTTTTATCATCCAAATCACAAAGAGATAAATTTAGATAGAAAATAAATGGACATGAAATCATAAATCAATACACAAGAGATTCCACCCAACCACCCTCTTTATTGATTCACCAAACTTTGTTCACAATTAATCGAACAAAATAACAGTAAACAAAATACAAATTGAACTGATAACCAAATTGAGAATGGGAGTCTTGATCTCTATGGCTAAAATTGTTCGAGGAGAAGAATAAAGATGGAAGAAAAGAGAATTAACAAATAGATTTCCACACATTTTACACTCTCTATTTTAGTCTTTATTTATAACATCAATTAATTAATGTCCAAATTAATATTAGATGGCAAAAAATAAATTGATTAGCCAATTAGAGGGAGAAATAAACATAATCAAATATGTCTATTAATTAGGGAAAACAAAATCTTCTCTTTCTTTCTTTTTCATATTTATTTCCTTCTATTTATGATTTTGTATCACCAAAATTTAACATCTAGTTTATCCATTTCCTACATAAGACCAATAATCTACAGCAACTCAGATTGCATACCTAGCATCATCAACATTAGACAACATACAAAATCTACAACAGGAAAACTAATGTCTACACAATAGCTTCATCATTCTTAAGCACGATACAGTTTTAGATTCATCTCTAAATATCAGGGTATGACATTTCATCTCTACAACCATGATTGAACTCCAACGACAAATGCCCAAAACAACATTTCATCTCACGTAAGGTGGAATAAGCAGTGAGTTCATCAGCAGTAGTTATCATCCAGCAAGAATCCCACAATCAAGATCTAAGTCTGATAGCAAGAGGGTCGAAAAGTATTGGTGGTGATATATGGGATTGGCAAACTGATGCCGTAGAGATCTAGAAGTGAGTATATAATGAGTAAATAACAATGGCTTCTTTCCAACTGTAACAATCCGGTTTAAAGGGTACTTAATAATAGCTATTCAATTAATAAAAAAGGGATTTTTGGAATTTAAAATAAATAATTTGAATTTTTTTAGAATGTTGGAATTTTATAATGAGTTAAATGGTGATGAAATTAAATAGTTTTATGGATAAATGAGTGTTTTGAGGATCATGAAATAAATTAATTTGAAAATTGTTAATATTGGATTGTAAAGAATAAATTTAGTTTTGAAATTATATGAGTACATGAATTAAATAATTAAATGAATTATAGAAAATTATTTTTTATATATATAAAATGTTGTAACTTATTGGAAAGTGATTTTGTGAAGCAATATAATTTTATTTGGGTTTATATGCTTTGTTCATTAAGTAAATAAAAAAGAAGAAAGAATAAGTGAAGCCCAAAGCCCAACTTGCTCATTAATCCAAAACCTTTTTGCTATGTTTTATCTTCCACAGATCTCCATCTCTTGATATTTCTAACGCAAGTATAAATATACTCTAGACTTAAACGTTTGATAACTTTAGAAAAAAATGTCTTTGTTCCCTAACCTTCTCACTTCATAATTCAGATGTGAATTAAAATTAAATTTACAAATTAGAATAATCTTGAATCTCCTTTGAACTATAAATCCAAATAAATGGAGTAATCGATTGGAATTGAAGGAGGAGGATTGAAAACTGATTTATCGAGTTTGGTTTTTTTACAAAAAGATGATCATTCTCCTTAAAAATCAAATTCTCTCAATCCGAAAAGAATTAAATAATGCCATCTTTAGTGTTAGCTTCATTGAGCGAAATATGATTTTTGGTAGGAATATTTGATTATGCAGTGATTCCAAACTAAGGTTAACTATTGGTGACGACATTGGCAGTATTAGGTTGAGACGATAATGGCGTTGGATTTGTGGTCGAGAGGAGCTTTGCCTGTGCGAGTTTTAGAGGATGCGATCATGGTCGATGATGCGACTTTACTATGGCCTGAAGATGAAATGCAGAGAATGCATTTTTATTAGTGGCCTTTGGCGTGGTCGTGATGGAGTGAACATGTTGGTTTGGCAAAAAGAAAGTTATTGGCGAAGACGAAAGGTGATTTCATTAGCCGGGGCTCTGTATCACTACTTCGCCCTGCACGAGGAGGTTGGCTATGAACATGGACAAGTTGAGAAGAAGAACATTTAAAGGAAGGACATATGTAGTAACAAGTGAGTAGTTTTATTCTTTACCTTATAACTGTATGATGGTATATATATTAAACATTGAAACAAATGAATTTGTTTGAATGCACTATTTTTTACAAACGTGTTTTTCCCCAAGTGAGTAGCTGTGTAGATACTGAGCTGTGCCTATAGATGAATATATGCATTAGTTTCCTTTTCCTTTAGCTGTGTGTTAATAAAAGTGATGTGGGTGTGCTTGAATATAATTGAGCGAGTACAGGTATATACTTGAATATATATATATATGAGTTTTTAAGAGATATATTATAAATAGATTTGTGTGCAAAGATATTCATTAATTCATCCTGGATTTCAGCATTGATATATATACATCTACCTTTTTCGGAGTACACGATGTACTATTTTAATTTAATTTATTTTAGTTACAAGTCATTATTAGTTAAATTCATGTGCGTTAATTTATATGTATTGAGTAATTGATCCATTATGCTTAACTTGTATAAATTTGAGTCCTTCTTATTCCTTGTCTTTTATAATAATTTGTTAGCTATCATAAACTATTGTTTTACTTTATGTTCAATTATGTAGAATTTAAAAGTGATCATGATTTTAACATGTTTCCACTTTTGGAATGTCTACATGCATTCCAACGTACATATACAAAATCTTGTAATTTAAATTAATATATAAATATATATATTTGGATTCTATTATATAAATGTACATCGAAATATATTTAAATATATATATTAATGAATTTATGTAAGAAGAAGATGGGGTGCAAGTATGATGGCACTACTTTTGAATTCATTTTCTATTGTGCATAAGGAAACTTGTACTCATTTTTTACTATTCTCGAATTAGATGTTATATAGGTATGTTTCATTGTTTTGTTGTTCATTCTTCCCGTTCATTGATTTGAAACATATGATTGTAAAAATATAATTTAAAGTATCAAAATAAATGTAACATTTGGTTTTATAAACTATACTGGGAATTTAAAATAATTTATCCAATATTATTGATAAATATTTAATATTGTCCAATTTAATAAATAGTAAGAAATTGGTTATAAAGGATATGTAATATATATTATATTATATTTTAGTTTAGTAAACTATTTTTTAATTCTAGTATATATATTTTCTTTTATTTATTAACTAATTCTAAGTATTAATTTATCTAAAATATATGTGGTAATTGATTTACTATTAAATTTTTTTGTTTATTCTATTCTTACATGTCTTTTTGATTAATCTATTTTACCTTGTTTTTCTAATTTATACTTTATTTTTCATATTCAATTAGAAACTATAATTATTATTATTGATTCTGATGATATGAATGATTCACTATTAATATTGATTTGGTTGTGATTTTAATATGATACAATGATGATGTTCTTTTGTTTGATTTCGTGATATTTTATATTGGTATAGTTATTTACTTCTATATGATGAGAAATTTGAATAAACAGATTAGCGATACCATATGGTATAGGACTTTCCGTAACACTTTTCCAGTTATTTATTGGACTTGTCATATAGATATTTCTAGTGTGGATCGAGTGTAGTTTATGAGCACTGAATAATTATACGAGTAACATACGGTGTTATAGGATATTGTTATGTTATTCGTTTGATTATTTTTTGTAAGTAAATATCACTCAAACATGGATGTGCTCATGTATGTGTGGTGATACTCACTGCGGTGAGTATTTTAGTCATGAGACTTATAGCCATGGTCGGCCAGTTGTAAGAGCTCTAGTATACCATAGTCATGTGTTGACCTATACCGAACCGTGTGCCAGTCTATGTCTAGAGCTATGAGTAGATATACATTAGGAGTACTATATGTCATCAACATTGTGTCTGTCTCTCTTTATATTTCGGGACTGAACCAGATTGGCCAGTAACCACCCTAGCGGCTTATTCGTGGGGTCGCCCTAGATCCACAACAGCGTTGTTGTTATGATATTCGATGTGAATCACGAGATTGGAGTTGGTTTCCCCTTATGTCGCATAGGTCGATAGTCAGTTAACATAGAGGTATATATCGGTAGTCATGATTGAAGAAGTTATGCGTTGTCAAGCCTATGGTGGATCATTGTCACGGTACCGAGAGAGGAGAGGTAATGGTAGCCGACGACTATAGGAGTCGCGTCATATGGACCACGTGTGGCTCCTAGAGTAAGCAGATGTGTTATCAGTCTCCCGTCTGGTTCCGATACGTGTATATGCAGTAATGGATTGATATATATGTCCCTATCCTATCTTGAGTTAGCTATACTAGAGATAAAATGAGTCTATAGTGTAGTCAGTCCACATTATATCCATACTATTTGATGATTTGATATTTTGAGGTAGCCTTTATTATTGATCGTGATTTGGATTGTGTTGGATTACCTTTGTGGTTTGTATAATATTGGATACTATTTGGAAAATTAGATATGCTATCTTACATTATCTATTGATTTATGATTTTTTTGATATTATACTAAGACATCGATATGTGTTAGTCCTATTTACTTGATAATTTCATTTTATATATGATGAGGTTGCATTATATGGATGACTCACCCATTAGATATAGTCTTCTTGATTTCTATTGGTTTTTTCATATGGCTGATAACATATTTTGATATCAGTTCTAATTGTTTTATATGGATTTGAGATATTTGAGTAATATGATGCCTTAGGAATTACTTACACACACACACACACACTTTGACATAGTCGTCTAATGTTGAGAATCATTGGAAGTTATATTATATTATCATTCTTTCATGTTTATGCTGTATCTCCTTGTTTAGGACCTTTGATTAGTCATAGTCTGACCCATGTGTTACTTTATAATACACGGGTCAGTCTGAGACACTAATATAATTTATTTTATTAGGCTTAGAGGAGACTTATATTAGAATTACTGTATAATATTTAAGTGACATTGTTTCATTGTATATTTAAGATACTGAGTTGTATATTGATGTCATTTACATTATAGTCAATCAAACATCTCTTGAGATGAGTTGTACCTTTACTGTATTATATATTATCACTGTATTTGACTCTGTGTTCTCTATGACCTACTACTATTGAGTATTGTTCTATCCTGGAGGCGCACGTATTTATTGCTTTGTACTGATGCTGTGTACGCATAGATGAGTTATTTATTTGATGTTTTAATACGTACCAGTGTTAGTCCAAGAGAATATTCACATGTGTACCCCATATAGCCTCATTCTCTGTATTATCTGAAGGTATTACTCTGTAATACTCTTGGATAGTATGGGTATAGAGGTGTGGCATCACACCAATAAAAGAAAAATAATGGTGAGTTGGGGCGTCACACCAATAGAAGAAAAATAATGGTGAGTATCTCTGCTGCGAGTTTCTTTCTATGCGTAACTCCAAAATTTTTGCTTCGATATTAGCAAAGCCCTATGCATTGGATTCATAGATCTGACCAATGGGAGGCTTAATGGTTAGAGAATAGGGCACGATCCTACCATAGTCTCCACCCAAAAATCTTATTTATCCATGAGTATTATCTTTTGGTTAGTTCATGGTAGCCTAACACAATGTGATTTTCCCTATCCCTTGGATGTAATTCTACTCCCTCGGGAGCTTAATTTTGACCATACCCACTATTGGAACAACCCTACTTGGTCATTAGTTCCCAAATCCCCAAGGTCATAATGTTGGGTGATAACATATAACATATAAGTTAGCATGTCAATAATTTAACATATGTAATAATAACTGATCAAGATACAAAATCGAACATATAACACATCTTCCATCCCAAATATCTATTCATATGATAGCCATTTTATACATAAAATCACTTGTATTTAAGTAATACTTTCCTTTATAAAACTCCTTTAAATGGGCTAAAATAACCTTTTTCCTTTAAAATCTTTATCAAAATATTTAACAGAAACTATATTTTTGTTTAAGAAAAATATAGCCCAAAATAGAGTAAAAACTATCAAATGTCAAAATAGGATATCTCTCTTTTAAAAACTTAGTGCCATCGCACATCAAAAACCATAGTTATCTCATGTTAGAAACTAGTGTTATCACACTTCATAAAGCAAAGCTACCGCAAGTTGATATATAGATAGCTATCACAAGTTGAATGACCTATCACATATCAACTAAATAAGCTGTCACATTCAACCAAGTTAAGCTATCACAAGTTGAAAACACATTGCATCAAAAGTGGATAAAATATAGTCATTACAAGTTGATAAAACATAGTTATCACAAGTTGACAAAACATATAGCTATATCAATTTGATAAAATCATACCTATTATAAGTGGATAAAAATATAGCAATTACAAGTTGATAAGACATAGCTATTGCAAGTTGGTAAATTCATTAGCTTTAGCAAATCAATAAAACATAGCTATTACTAGTTGATAAAAAACATTAGCTGTCACAAGTTGATAAAATAATAGATATCGCAAGTTGAAAAAACATATAGTTATATCGCAGGTTGAAAAATATGCGCTATCACATGTTGATAAAATTGGTACCTCTGGCAGGTTGATTAAGAGTATTTCTATAAGTAATCTATAAAATTGATTTGTTTTCTTTAAAAGTAACTACTTATTACCAAACTAATTTCTTAGCCAAATTAATATTTGTTAATCAAAATCTTTTCAGAAATCTACAGCAAAACAAAGAGAAAAATTCCTCTTCTTTCCCAAAATATTAATTTTCTATTAATTATGTCATTAATTATCTTTTTTTTGCAATTAAAACCCTTATGCATAAACTATTTCCTTTAACTCAAAATTACTTTGGAAAATTTCCTAAAAATCAAAACTTTCCACTTAATTATAAAATTTTCAGAGCAAAATAATTATTCTTATATTTGAAATAATTAAACTCCAAACTATTCATTTTCTCATATTAGAAAATTCATATTAAATTCATAATTAATCCAAAAATTATGAAATCAAAAATCCATCTCCTTAATACAATTCCAAATGTCATTTTTAAAATTCAAAGCATTTGGAAATCTAAACTATAGTTTTTACACCAAAATTCTTAGAAAAGTTCTATACAATTGCTATTGATAGCTTAAACGATTATCTAATTTATATGCATGATAAACATCAATCAAAGTTTCAGATCTACCCTTGAAACTAAAATAAACACATCCAAAAACAAAGGGATTGAAATATTATTCACCTTACTTTGATTTTGTTTGAAGATAATTTCCTTTTTGTTTTCTTCATTTAGCCTCTTTCTTCTTCTTCATTTTCTTCTTTGTGAAGAGAGTTATAATGGAAAGCTCTTTAGTTTTGTTTTGTTTTCTTAACTTACACTAGTCTGGCCGAACATATAAAGGGGAGAGGGTGTATGTTAGAGGAAATAAATTATATGAGTATCCTTATTTCCATCCTATATAATTAAGGCTCTTTATTTCTTTCTTCCTAAACCATTCCTTCATTTAAAGTTTGACATTCAAATTACACACACACACACACACATATGTGAAAATTACCGACACTATGTGTATATTTATATTCTCCTGTATTATTTATTTAATTATTCCCTAATTAAATATCCCGAATAATGTGTAACAAAAATTATGGATGTTACGATGACAAGATCTTTGCGAACGTGAGCTAGAACGACCTTAGCTGATCGAGGTCTTCATGGTCTAAAGCCCGGTTAACCTCTAGAGACACTCTCCTCAGTGGCTCCACCTTTTCCCCTTGGGACAACCTCTCTACATCGTAAATAGGCTCTGCCCAGTAAAAGGAATATAGGCATTAAGGGATGAATCCCTCATGGTCCTATATCTTCTCTTGTCGTCGATGGAGAGCAGGGTCTCTTAGTCGGGACTAGAGGTCAAGGCATAGGAATTATGGATGTTTGGGTGGTGGAGTCTTATGCATCGAAGTTGAGCTTGTTGGCACCTAAAACAACAAAATATCATGATTAATTCAAGTATAAGAAAAAAGAGACAAGTGGAAGTAAATTAACAACCATCTGAACCTGTCCGACCTGGCATTCTAACAAGGGCAGGCATCATGAAAACAAGCTGCCTACACTAAATTAATACGGTGTAACGACCTGGAATTTTGGTCATTTGAAATTGGGATATTTAATTGATTTTAAATATTCACAAGTAAATTTTATAAGCTGAATTACTTATATTTGAAATATAAGGATTTATTTGGATAATTAAATTGTTAATTTAATATTTGAAATAGCAGAAATAATTGGAATTTGGATTTAATATGAATGAAAATGATTTATAATGTTGAATTTAATTCTATTTGAATTCAAATAATTTTAGGGAACTTTTAAAATTGAATTAAAAGTAAATTTATAGAAATTGAATATTTTAATATTTAATTTAACGTGTAAAAATAGCCATTTTCATACAGTCTTTGATTTTGACGAAACCAGTTTCATTGGATCCGTAATGTTATATTATTGTAGGATTTCAAATTTCATGTCAATCGGATTTACATTTTAGTCGTGGCAAGCAGAAACGCGTAGAAATTTGTTTAAGTAAATTTTAAATTTAAATAAGTCGATTCGAAAACCTATCTTCCAAATACAATCGAATTAGCTCCCGATATATATTCCATTGTGTTCGGAATAGAGGTAAAACATTATAAACGCCAGGCAGCACGCTTCGTTTGGAGTTCGAAAATTTTTTGGTTGAATAGTGTTTCGAAATTTTCTATAAAATGCCACGTTTTTTTTTCATTTTGCCAAAACCCTAGAAAAACTAGGTCAGCCACCACCCTAATATTCAACGGCCAAAAACACGTCTCTTTCTTCCTTGTTTATCTCTCCATCCATCCACTTTTACGAAAAGCCTTCAACTACAAAAGTGAAGAGCACATAGAGACCTTCGAGATCAACGGTCATGATCGAATATAGTCGAGTAAATCGACGACAATTTGTATTTAAATGTCGTACATTTCGGTGCATTTTTCGAGAGAAGGAAGCAGCCGAGTTGATCGTGGTTTTGGCCAGGGGGGCGTGGAGGCTAGGCGCTTTGAACGGTGGTCTTGGATCATCGTCAAGTGACGATGTGGTGATGCGGCGTTCAAAACTCGAACGCGATGATGGGTTGTTTTCGTTCGCGTGATGAACGATGGAGGAAGAAAGAAAGTAGCGGCCACGATCTGATTTTGGGGAAATCAACGGTCGAGATTAAAGTGAGGTTTTAAAATAAATAAAATTTGTAAATAATTATATATTTAATTCGTATAAACTTCTAAATGTCATAACTTCTTCATACGAGGTCCGTTTTTGACGAAACAAGTTGCGTTGGGTCCGTATTGACAAGCACTACATTTTAGAGCTATTTTGGAGTTGATTGGAGCTAGTGTAAATTTTTGGTAAAATTAAACGCCTGTTTAATTTTATTCAGAATAAAACACTTCAACTGCTATTGGAACCAAAGTGAGTACAACTCACTCTTTCTGACTCACTTATATTTTTATATAAGTGAGAATAAATTTATTTTATGCTGATTGATGATTGTTTGGATGATATATGATATATTTTATATATTGATTGGTATTTGGATATATTCCTGCCTATTGGAGCATATGAGACCCTATACGTTCCCGTGTATGACCGGATGACCTTTTGTACGCGCGTCTGCCTCAAAGCGGACATTGTACACATATTCTAATATGTATATTTGTTGCAGGTGATAGGTTGGAGGGATCCAACTAGATTCCTCACCAGTATTGGTTTATTTACAAATATTGATGTATATGCTGTTATCATGTGATATTTGATGTTTTGGATGCCGTGATTGATGTATTTAGTGCTGTTTCAGCATTGGGCCTATTTTTGGTAATTTAAAAATATAAAAGTGATGATTTTCAAATTAAAAAGGATTTTTCAAAGTGATTTTGAAAATAGATGTTTTATTGATTTTTGAATGGTTAAGGAAATGAATTTGTTTTAAATAAATAAGAAGTTATAATTTTTATGTTATAAAAATAATGATTTTTGGGAAATATAATTGAAATGTGATTTTTGAAATATGGAGTTAACTATTTGGTAAAATAAGTTAAATTGAGATTTTTGAAATTATTATAAATGGTATATATATAAGATTTATAAATTTGATATTTTATAAATAAAAATAATGGAATTATTAAGAAGTTTTATAAATGTTAAAATGAAGTGATAATTGAATCTTATAAGTAAATAAGATTTATAGATTTATAATTGATGATGTTATAAAAAGAATGATTTTGTAAATAAAGAGATTTATAAGTAATTAACTTATAATTGGATTTTGGCATGTAAATGAGATATAAATAGAATTTGTTAATAAAGGGATTTTATATAGTGAATATTAGGCACGCATCCCTAAAAGCAAACTTAATTCACTAAAATTCCTCTCGCAAGAAAACATACTTTGCAGGTCCCTGTTTTTCATTTCGGCTGTTTTTCCCCTAAAATACCCCTCCGCTTCTTGCACGATTGACTTTATTAACGAGTTTATCTTTCTTGATTTCATCTTCTACTTCATTGGCGAACTTATGTTTCTTGATTTCATCTTCTTCTTCAATGGCGAGCTCAGCTTTCTCGATTTCAATGGAAAACTGCAATTGTACACAATAGTTGCAGAAATGTCTGCAATTATATGCAATAGTTGCAGACATTTCTGCAACTATATGCAATAGTTGCATTTCTACAAATATGCAATAGTTGCAGACAAAGTTCTGCAACTATATGCAATAGTTGCAGACAATTCTACAACTATAGCATATAGTTGCATTTCTGCAAATATGCAATAGTTGCAGAAATGTCTACAACTATATGCAATAGTTGCAGACATTTCTACAACTATAGCATATAGTTGCAGAAATGTCTGCAATTATTTGCAAATGTTAAATTTGAAAAAAAATCGAAAGTGTTCAAAAGTTGCTGAATTGTCTGCAAAAATATGAAATAATTGCACCTTTACTACAAATTTGAATTTTTGGTATCAACAATGGATCTCATTTTAAAGATCATAAAATATGTGATTTTTTGGTGAAAACGGTATGTTGATCCGATTTTTCTACATAAAGTTATACGGGTTTGAAATGTTAAAAACATAAAAGGGTATTTGGGTCTTTTTGCGTGTGCGAATTTGAATATAGGGACCGAAAATGTAAGTTTAGTTTGGGAAGGATGTTTTCTCTATTTTGAAACTTATTAGGGATGTGAGCCAAACTTACCCTTTTATATATGGAAGTTTTTATAAAATATAAATGGAATTTATAAACATTGTTTTATAAATCCGAAATCAACTTATTTTGATAAGTTAAATATAGTAGTTTATTTAAAGGAATTACATCCACGATTTTTGGACAGTGGATAATCCTTTAATAAATATGTAGAAATAATGAATTTGGTAAAGGAGATATATTCACGATTTTGGACAGTAAATTATCCTTTAAATTAAATGTGTAGAAATAATGAATTTGGTTAGGGAATTATATTCACGATTTTGGATAGTGAATAATCTTTTAAGTTAGATAAATGTTTTGGAAAGTGATATTTTAAAGGGAGTTAAACAGTTTGGAAATGTTTTGAAATGTGTGAGTATCGAAACCATAGATTTCAACATTCATTGTTGAAATAGACGTTTCGAGAAGTAAGGAAATGATGGACTATAACACTATTGTTATAGTAAATGATTTTCGAAAGGAAATATTTTGTATAGTATATGGGATTTATATATCTATCTTATTTTCGAATCCCTATACTAGTAATTTTTGGTTGTCGTAACGATGTTTTATGAAACCTTCGTTTTGAACCAAATAAATACGTTTAAGAGAATGTTTTCCTTATAGAATAAAATATATACTTAATCGTGATTTAAGTATATGTAATATTTTCTAAGTGTTGAAAATAAAGAGAATTGTGAATTACTTATTATTAGATAAGTATATGGAAATGTTTTCCAATGTTGAAATATTGAAATGGTTTGGGATTATATCTTTTTAAAGATAATTTGAAGTGAATATTTGGCAAGTGATTTAATTAATAAAAGATTAATTAAAAGGGCCTAGTGATTGCTTATGGTGCTAAATATTTGTTTGTTTGCTTTGATAGTTAAATAACCGACTATCAAATTTGGCCATTTTAGTTCCTCGACTTGATGTGGGAACTATTTAGTCATACACTTAGTACGTAGCCTTCTGTGTAGGTTTGATTATCGTTTGTGTTGAGGATGTTGATTCGTGTAGTGCAGAGTATTACTCCAATCTATCGCGCTTCCTTCTTGGCCGAAGGATAGCAAGTTGAAAGTTGGAGACGTGATAAGTCTATGAGACTTAGTTTTTGTGTGAGGTTGAGAAACGCTTTTGTGTTGTTGGTGCGAAGAGACCGGGATCAGTTTATCTGAAAACCACTTCGGACCAACATTTATGCGACGATTGTGCAGGTTGTTTGTGATGATATTGATATTTAAGATTTTCATAGTGGAGGACTACTTGTTGATCGTTTGGGGTTAAAATCCCAATATACATCCAGTAGTAGTAGTCTCTTTGTTATGAAATATCCAATGCAAGGACTATTCGCTACTAATCCTAGGGATTTCCCAACAGGATGTGGTAGGAGAGTACCTTCGGTTTGTCCTATTCCTGGACAACTTGTATGGATGTTTGTCTGACATTGCATTTCTAAAGATTACGTACATTGGTTTTTACAATCGTACATCAGTGGTGGCGGAAAGGCAACTTCTCTTAGCTTAACACCCTCCTTGAAACGTATGAGCTTAAGGGTTGTATTTTTGTGGAAGGCAATTAGTAGTCAACGGAAATGGCCATGTGGCATTCAAAGTGATGTGATTGTGATATGTGAAAGGTAATCGTTACCTCAGGCCTCATCAACCGGAAATGACCGAAACAGGGTTAGATGCAGCAGGGCTAAGTGGGTCGCTCCCAATTAGGATATAATCATCCTCTTCTAGATATATCTTTACACGCTATGATGTTGTGTATCTGATTATTGTGGTTTGTATGCTATGAGGGCCCTCAGAAAAGGTCGGTAATGACCGGAGGATGACATATTCGGTACTACCTAGTTATAGAGGTAGGTCGGTCTTGTGTTGGTAGAGGGCAGATGTTCTGTGCCTCGAGACATCCATCTAGAGGTGTACCAATTAGAAGGTAGTCCCTTCACCTGGTCATTTGTATGGAAATCCAAACTCCATTACGTGCCTGCCATTCTGATTGTATTACCCATTTTGGGCTATATGTTGAAATTTAATCAATGTAACAATTTCGGCTATGATTAATATTATTTTTATACTAGACACTAGTATAATATAAGAGGATTTGATATGAAATATTTTAGTTATCGTAAGGTAAAAACATGTACGTGTCTATGTGTGGGCGTGTCTTACGAGATACTTTTGTTTTGATAAAGGAAAAGTTTGGTAATTTAATAAATTCAATTGAGTGTGTTTCTCATGCTGGTTTACCAGACTGATCCGGGCGTTCCTCCCTTTCAATGCTCGGGCTAGACCGAGTATATTTACATGTTAAGATTTAGTGCTTTTGGAGCTTCAGTAGGAGAGCTGGAGATCTTCATTTTTGTATACACGTATCTGTTTATTATCCGCTGCTTAGTTGTTGTATATTATCGGCAATTGTGAGGGCAGGTTATTATAACTGTCCAGGCTGATGATTGGTGATTGATTGTTGAACTCTGATTGTTGTATGTATATACAGTTTCTGTTTTGTAAAGATCATTGATATGATATTATATGTTTTCCGTTGTGATGTGAGATTCTGTATTGTTCTGTTCGGTTCTATATTCTCCCTTTCTTCTCTTCTCTTCTTCTATCTTCTTTTTTTCTCTTGACTTTTCGTCAGTTTATGCTTTTTGGGTCGGACATTTGTGGTTTATTATCGATTCAAAGGGTATGGATTTGCGGGTCATCACATATGCCCTAGTATGGGGCTCGCCCAATGGTGCAGCATCGTATCTGGGATAAACAGGATCATAAGTAGGATGTGGCTCAAAGAAGGGACCTATATCCCTACTAATTCCTAAATCTTATGACTCCTCCCCTATACTATTTCCTCAAAACTCTTTTCAGTATCTCATGAGATGGCTGGCGTCCAATGCAGTGGATTCAAGATGTTAACTAGTTATTGTGGGTTAAAAGTTTCCCATGGGGGCTTCGATGCTACATCACATCATTTGTCATAATCAACTTGTTGTCACACTCCAAACTCCTTACCCTAGATAACATCATCATATCCTCGATTCTCGTTTATGATCAACTCGACATGTGGGTCTAAGAATGTGAGCTTGGAGTGATTGTGATTTGCCTTTGTCGGTTTCTTTGATAGGGTAGCCCACTCCGCAACCATGGTTTAAGTTCCCCTCATCAGCCCAACTCAGTGGAGGTTACTCGTTACACAATATAAGAAATTTTGCAACGACTCTTAGCCGTTGCAAAATTTCAACTGTCCAAAAGCCACTGCAAAATATTTGACAATGTTTATTAGTTATTATAATTTTGCAATAGCCTAGGACCATTGAAAACTTTACAACTTTAGTTAAAAAATGGAGAGCCATGAAGTATACACCGTGCCTAACATAATACACTACTTGGAAAATACACTTAGAACTTTCCCTTATTGAACCAAATTCCACCCATTCTCTCGCCTTCCACCGACATCCTCGCCTTTGATAGTAACAAACCATGTTTGCAGCAACAAAGAAAGATAAAGCTTCCACCTTAACCGTGATTACTATCTTCTGAGCCAATTCATCAAAGATAAAGGCTTGCTAGACAATTTGGGACTTGTAATGGCAATTAGTAATTTTTTGAACCAAATTATATCGATTTTTCTTTATATCTATTTATATATTCGTATTTTATCATATTTTTAGGAAAAAGCAATACATATCGTCCCCCAGCTATGATGAACTTGCTGCAAAGCGATGCATGGGGAAATGGTACGAGAGAAACCGTATTGGAGCGAAACAACATAAAACCCATGGATTCATTTCTTCAAGCAGCAGAAAATACATTTGCGTATAATTTATTTTCAAATCAGTCCCTCTAACTAGAAAAAAGCCAAAAAAAATTATGTTAGTGTTTATACTTGTAACAATCAAATTCTCATATTACAAGCTTATGGAATTGCTATACTTGGCAAAAGAATGAAGAAAATGCAAATTCTAGTGATGTTCATTAGAGCACGGTCGTCAAATCACCGGAGATGATGGAGATTGATGTCAGACCTGTGTTAGGTGCTTGATTTGATGAAGTTATGGCTTGGGGATGTTGATACAAAAGTGCATCAGTGTGTGCATGTGTGTTCGTGGTATGCACATGCACACCTAATATAGTTTATTTTGGATTTTGTTGTTGTGTACTTATGAGAATTCCATTGTTGAGTGGTGTAACAAAGTATGGGCTTGTATGTGCGTTGAGGTTGGTCTATTTTTGGTTTAGTTGAGGTCTGCTTGAGTCAAGTATGCATGTGCCTGGGTTATATATATGTGTTCATTTATTTGTAAGGAGGAGTTAAAAATCTGAATGCAATTTATCTTCTTTTCATTTATGTTTACAAGTTTAGTTCAATTTTTTTTAAATTTGTTCTTACTACTAAGTTTACATTTCTAGTTTGCAATTCTATTCCTTTACATTTCTTTTCTTGTTAATTCTTGCATTTTATTGCCTATTCTTAATGCTTGCAATTTTTATTTCCTTGCAATATCAAACCCTAAGTTCTGATCCTCATTTCCATACATTTTTTCTATTTCTTATTTCAATTCTCTAATCTGCACATCACACTGCCATATTCCATCACCTTTTCTCATCCAAAACACCATGCATTCTCACCAAAAATTCAACACTCACCATGAACAAGGAGACAGTCCCACCAAGCTCTTCCAATTTGGTATAAAAACCAATGATTGGAGAAACCTTTAACAGCCGGTCAAATCCAAACCTCACCAGCAACTTTTCCGAAATCTCAACTCAAATTCAAGATTAAGAACAAGCATGGCTTAGACAAGAAGAAATTAACAATAGGAAAACCTATCGACTCAGAAATCTGGAGCAGTCTAACAAAAATATGGAGTATGCTACCAAAGAACTGAACATGAAATTTAAAGGCATTCACAATGTACTCACTACTTTAGTTCAAGATATTCAGCAAATCAAGAACCAACCTTCGGTTACACCCCAACCAATACCTCCTATACAACATCAAGAACCCTTTCTACACATTCCATATGCACATCCCATTCCTACAATTCCACCACCAGTTCTAAGAACCTTAATTTTTTCATCAAGAATCATACTACCACAACCAAGTAATGATCCAGTCTTCATGAGTCCTCCTCTATACCCTCGACAAGTAACCAAAAACCCTTATCCAAACAACCTCAAACCCGATTACCTCACCAGATACTCTCCATTACCCTCCTTGAAATTAGACTTTCATGTTTTTTTTGGTGAAGATAGAGTTACTGACTAGGTAAGGAAAGTGGAGCAATTCTTTAGATTCCAGCATAATGAAGAGGAATATTGGGTAGAGATATGTTCTTTCTACCAATGGAAATAAGCACTCAAATGGTATCACTTGTATACAAACACAATGATCAATCACAACTCATGGCCGTTGTTTAAAGAAGAGATTATGACTAGGTTTAACCCTGAAGAAATGGAAATGCCTTATGAAACCCTCTCCAAACTCAAATAAAGTTCCACTATAAGGGCCTATTTGAGTAGATTTGAGCAACTTAAGGTTGTTATAGAAACATTACCACCTAAATTTCTCTTGGATAGATTCATTAATGGTATGAGAGAGGAGATTGGATATGATGTTCTTACATCAACACTAGTTGACTTCAAAGAGGCTTTTTCTATAGCCTAAATGTTTGAAAGCAAATACATTAAAAGCAAGAAAAATGACAAGTACCTTACCACTACCTCCACTGTCCCTAAGAACATCAACCCTAATCCTACACATAATTCCAAACAAGCTCCCAATTCTAGCTCTAATCCAAGCCGTACAAAAGGGAGGTAATATTGCATTAGAGAATTTAGCTAAAAGTAGGGGCTTGACCCCTAGTCAAATAATTAAAATGAGGAGATAGAATTTGTGCTATATGTATAAAGAAAAGTGGCACAAGGATCATAAATGCAAGAACTCATAAGTATATGTGCTGGAAGGAATGATGTCACTTAAAGATGAGTAGGGAGATGATGATAGATTACCAGTGGAAGTGGATGAGCTAAAAGATGAAAATATAATGGAAGAAACCTTATCCTCACTTAAAATGCAATGTGTGGAATCCCCACTCTTTCTACCATCAAGGTAAAAAGGTTTATACATGGAAAACTTGTGCAAATATTGATTGATTCTGGGTCTACACATAACTTTATTCATGATCGGTTGGCCAAGAAACTAAGGTTAAAAATTGATGAATCAAAGACATATGAAGTAGTGGTGGAAAATGGAGAAAAACTGCAAGGGTCTTGAGGGTGTAACCAAGTCATTCTTGCATGTAAGGGTGTAGAATGTCTATATACCTTTTATTGCTTCCTCTGGAAGGTGGTCAATTGATCTTAGATGCTCAATGGATGAAAAAACTAGGAGAGGTCACTTTAAATTTAGAAAAATTGCAAGTAAAATTCATAAACAATGGCAAAGAGTATGCATGGAAAGGACTTAAGCAAGAAGAATTGAAGATGGTTACTAAGAAAATCTTGAATAAAGAAAGGCTGATGGCTAGCTTGCTATAATGAAGTGTGCCCTAACTCTTTCGAAAATCTAAGAAACGCCAAGAATACTCACAGACATTAAAAAAATTCTTTCAATAATTTCCTGAAATAAGTTCCAACTACTTACCCTTTCCTCTATACAGATTACATGACTATAGAATTCCTTTACTTTTAAATACCAAATTAGTTTGCCTCGAACCCTATAGGTGTTCATAGTACAACAAAAATGAACTTGAGAAGATCGTCAAGGAAAATTTGGAATCTAGAACTATTAGACCCAGCTGTAGTTCATACTCATCTCCACTAGTGATGGTAAGGAAGAAGGATGGAACATGGAGGATATGCATTGACTATAGACACTAAATTCCCAAACCATAAAAGATAATTTCCTGATTCCTTTAATGGGTAACCACTTTAATGAACTCCATGGATCTAGGTTTTTCTCCAAGCTAGACTTGAGGTCAGGCTACCACCAGATTAGGATGTTTGAATCTAACGCACATAAAACTGCTTTTAAAACCCATGACGAGCATTATGAATTCATAGTGATGCCATTTGAGTCAGTCAATGCCTCTTCTACATTCCAATCTCTGATGAATGATATATCTAACATCCCCTATTTTGAGGTTCGAAACTAAGCGTTACGAATGATGACGCCATCTGTAGAATTAATTTTTGATGACAAAATGCGGTTATGTTAATCATATCAATAATAAAAAACACATGAATATGAAAAAAATTTAAACACAAATTGATAACAAAATTTCACATTTTATTTCACAAATAAGATTTCATATTCATTGCATAATCCCATTCAATCCCACGTTTAGAGAAAATATAATTATTATAAAATACTCAAAGAGCAACGTATGAAGATGCCCCCTTGGTTGATCAAAGTCTAATAGTTGGCAATTATACAACTTTACCATTATATCCAAAATAACACAGCAGATAAATAAGAACTCTTAATTTAGCTAGATTGCCTCCTGCACATCTCCGGAAGCTTATTCTTCTTACTGGAAACCCGAAATCCCTTACTCCCGACCAACTCAAATGAGTACCTGGGAGTTTAAGGGAAAAAATAAAAACTTCAGGTTAGAAAAACAGTCTGGTGTGAATGATAATCTACCACCTCAAATCAATAGATATCTAGAGACGATGTCGCTGAGCGGAATGAGTTTTCACCTCACTAGTATCTTAACAGAAATATCAACCATATATTGTGCTCCAGCATCCACAATGGTTAAAACATAATAACATAATCATAAGCAAGTACGTAATGTGGGTAAGTCTCACTCATCTGTTAACATAGGGTTATATCTACCCTAAGTTCACCTTTTACAAAACCGACTATCTGTCTCAATGCATAGTTTCCTAGGGTCACTATGAACCTACTAGTTTTCATGGGCTGACTAATAACTTGTCAAGCTCTTAAGGACTACTTGTCATGAATCATAGTTTTCATGGGATCACTAATAACCTATTGGTTTCTAGCAATAACAATTTCCAATCATAGTTTTCATGGAATCACTATGAACCTATTAGAACACCCTAATACCATATCCCATATCACAGTTTTCATAAGAATATTATGAACCTATTGGATTCTTCCAATACCATACTTTCAATTCATAGTTTTTATGGGATTACGAGGAATCTGTTGGATATCCTCTAATAACACTACTCAAGCCATAGTTTATATGGATCACTATGAACCCATTGGACCCTTCTAATATCATATCTCACATCATAGACTTTTGATTAGTTCTGGGCATCCTAACTCTTCTGATCAATCTAATCTCCTTGATGCAATTATATTCACTCAGGAGTTAAATCTGATTATATTCACTAATGGGTCAGCCTAGCTGGTTATTCTGCCCTTTTATATCCCAAAATGTAGTTGTGAGTCATGATGATGTGAGTATGAAAATAATAATCATGCAAATAACCGATCAAATAAAAATAAGAACATAAAACATCCATCATCCAAATATTTTCAATCAATTGACATTTTATAATTACTTAACCTTAAGTAATAAACCTCTTTGGTAATTTCACATAAAAACTTAGGCTAAACAATGATTTATTCCATGAAAGAATTTATCATTATATAAGATTAATTCTTTAATTCATATTTAAAACAAGGAAAATATAGTACCTTACTTTACCAATTTCTCATGCCATTTTAGTACTGCCATGTATACATTTGGAAATAACAGGAGGATGTTGCACCTCTTCATTATAGGGTTAATGCCATAATAGAATATGTTTATCTTCAAAATCTAGCGACATTGATATAGCCGTCATGGGACATCACATCCCTTCATATCAAAGCCTTTAAAATAATTTTGATTTTTTTATAAAAACATAAGGCTATAATGCTAAAGTAAATGTTGTTGCAACATAGAAATATATATATTGCCGAACCTATTAAATATAGCCTTTTATATAGGAATATACCTTGAAGCTGACATTGATAACATGTGGCATCAATATCATAAAAAATTAATATTGGGTGATATAAAAACAATGGCTACTATGCCGTATATGTCCTAAGAAGGGGAAGAGTTCAGGTTCTGGAAATCTGAATGTGGTTCAAGCTTCTGGTAGTTCATCTCAATCGCGAGGTATCTCCTACTATTTTGGAAGGTTCTATTCTTTTTCATGACTGTTTTATTCGAACCCTCTTCGATACGGGTGCTTGGAATTTATCCGTACCGTAGAAATTTTTTAGTGTTATTAGTTGTTCTGATCTTGTTACTTACTTGAGGATTGTGAATCCTTTTGAGGGGATTTGTAATACTTGACGTGAGAATTTTGGGATTTGTTCCTTGTAGCTTATCTTTGCGTGCGTATTAGCATGCTCTTTTCTATCTTGAGTTTGGAGTAATTTGAGAGGGAGTGGCTTGCATTTTATCATGCCACATTCTATGATTTGAAGGGTCCTATATTTAGGTATCCTAATTCAGTTGGTTGGTTAATTCTTGTCTTCGGAATATTGATTATGATTCTGAAGTCTCTGTATTCACTCTTGAGTATCGAGATGTTGATGATATATCTCGAATTCACGTCATTATGACTCTGTTGATTTCTGTAAGTCCATTTGGGTATGACACCCAATCGGGAAATCGAATATTACATTGACTCAATCCTGGTTCTTAGCCTTTCGGTCATCCTTCCATGAGAATGCCCACTAAGGAAATGAGGTGATCCTTGGAATTTAATTGATATTGCCATTCTTACCTCTTTTGAGATAACATTTTTTGATACTCATTTATAGGCTTAGTAATATTACTTTACCCGAAGTAATGATTTGCCGTTTGTGTTCTTCTTCTCATTCGAGAAGATATTTTACCCTTACCCTTATATCTCGCTGATTTCTTATTCGATCTATTGGTGGTGCTAGGGTCTTTCTTCAGCTTGACCCTACACTGATTCTCAATAGCTACGAGTTGCGGAGGATAGTGTTCTTTTACCGCATTCCTCACTCATTATGGGTTTTTGAGTAGTTCGTCATTCCAAATGGTATAACGAACTACTCAGAAACCCATAACGAGTGCGAAATGCAGTAAAAGAACACTATCCTCCACAACTCATAGCTAATGAGAATCGGTGTAGGGTCAAGCTGAAGAAAGACCCTAGCACCACCAATAGATCGAATAAGAAATCAGTGAGATATAAGGGTAAGGGTAAAATATGATAAACACAGAACATAACATATATCACTTGTCGATGAGATGAGACAAGTTACGATGCCATTTAATACTTGTCGATGAGACGAGACGAGTATGGTGTCTCTTTATCACTCGCCAATGAGACGAGGCGGGATATGATTTTCTGAGTTTTATGATGTTCCTAGTGTGGCATCGACTAGCGGCTAGTAAACCGCTAAGTGCGAACGTGTGGTATGAGACACACGTTAACACTTTTCGCGTTCCTATTCGTGAGTTTGTGACACATTCACAATGTTTACCTAACAGAACTGCTTGGAGAGGTGTCAGCGCTGTCGTTTTGCTCTCGGGATAGCAACAAACAAACACAGTTTTGACCAAGCTAATTTCAAAATTTCAGAAAACATGAAACTTTTAGTACAAAGTCTAAGCTTTCCGGAACATATAATATTATTGAATTTGGATAAGAAACGTGAGATATATGGCCAAATTCGTTTTAGCTTAAATCTCAAAACAAATATTACTGTAAATGATTTTTTTGCCAATTCCTCACAAGATTATCGTTTTCAGCTAGTAAATTTGTGAGCTTGAACTCACCTTGATGCTTTAGCAGCGATTTAGGTTGCAAGCAACAAAATTTGGTGAAGATAGAAGCTCTATGAACCTGTAGAAGTTTGAAAACATACATGCAAATAAACAAAAGCAAATTACAAACAATTCATATCTTAATTCAAAGATTTTTGATGAAAACTTTTGGTATTGGATGGAGATTACCTTTCTCTATTCTAGTTTTAGTGATTATCTTCTTAAATCTTGCAGCAAATTGGGTGGAAATTAGATTTATTTTGAGGCAGGCATTAATTTATTCTATTTTCTTTTACTGTGAATTACTTTAAGAAGGAGGAGATGAAACTAACGTACTGTTAGTTTCTCTCACACCAGAATTATCTAGATTTTGGGCTAATGGATTCAATCTTACCAAATAAGCCCAAGAGCATAATTACTTAGAGAAATATGAAACTATGTACATGTTTTCTCTTATTTTAACACTATATTCACATTTTCAACATTTAAATGCCAAATAAAATGTATACATCCAACTGTATTAAAATAAAATTGTTATTATAACAAAATAAAATTTATTTCAACAATAAAAAGTTATTTTTACAAATAAAACCTTATTTTTGACAATATTTTACAATTAACACTGTTTTAGTGTAAAAACACTATTTTTAACACAACAAGCTTAATAAAAATTATTTTCTTGTCAAATAAGTTACAATAAATCGATTTTAACTTTATTAAACCTTCAAAATATTATTTTCAAACAATATTTCATCTTGTATTTTAATAAAATACAATTTTCTTCATATTTCTCCTTTTATATTCAATCAAAGATTAATATTGACAATATTTTCCAATATTGTTGTATTGACTCAATTAAAATCAATAAATGGTCATTTTCCCTCCAAATTCTCAAAATAAAGTTTTTAAAACTTTATTTTCATCAATTTATATTTATTTCAACAATTTAATGTTGAAATACATCGCTTATTTAATTTACAGGAAATTATTGTTAAGGACAAAATTTCTCAGCATTTTAGCCTCAAGGACAGACCTTCAGTATTTTAGCCCGAAGGACAATTTTTTTAGGTATCAGTTTTTACAGTTTTTAGGTATTAGTTTGTAGTTATCGGTAACAGTTTTTAGGTATCATTTTTTAGTTTGGTAACAGTTTTGAAAAAATGCGTGATATCCCGGAATTTTGGGCAATATCAATTTAATAATCTGTATTAAAAATTAAATTGATTTGAAAATCTTTGTTAATAAATTTGAATTAATTTAATAATCTAATTAAATAAATATTTAATTTGGTGAATTTTATCTTTTAAAAGCTAATAAATTGTTTTCTATTTATAATGTATATATATATATTTGTATATATTGTAAATAGATAAGCTTTGGTTTGAAATTTAATAAATATATAAATCTTGTTTTCTAATATATATATATTTTGGTAATTTGGAAATCATGATTAATTTAATATTAAGCTATTCAAAATCTATTTAATAAATAACTATATGGTTTTAAATACATAAAATAAATGTTTAATTATTTAAATAGATTTTAGCTTAAGTTTAAATAAGATTAATAATAAAGTTTATTTTATTTTCTTTTTAAATATTACTTAATAAATATGATTTGTAATTAGATATGAAAGTTTAAATAAATTAATATATGATATATTAATTCATTTAGAAAGATAAGTAATGTATATATGTAATAAGATAATTTCTTTTATTAAATTACTTAAATTTGTCAAACAATATTAATAATGTATTGTTTTTATATATAGATATAAATTGACTTTAATAAAATAGAATTGTTATTTCAAATTGAATGTATTGTTATAAATTGACTTTAATTTGGAATTAAGAATATATGTATAAGATTTTATTACACTATATAATTTGTTTTATTGCATTTCCTTTTAAAAGAAATTCATATATGTATTTACATAAGAATTTATTAATTAAGTTAAAAATCTTTATTAACATTTAAATTAAAATAAAATACTTAAAGGACAAATGTCATCATATTAAAGCTTAATAAAACATGTGTAATTTAAATAACTAATGTATATGACAAGTGTCATCTTTAATTTTTGATTTTTCTTTTATTTATATTTTTATAAATCAGCCTTTATAAATACATATGTTTTCTTCCCTTCATTCTTTTTCCTATCCCCTTCTTTTCAAAAACTAAGAGAAAACTGAATATAATTTCCCAAAACAAAATCTGAAAATCATCCTCCTCAAACCAGAAATGTAAAACCAAATCTGTAAATTCACTTCCACAAATCTAAAATCAATTCACTCTTCAAACCAAATGTAAATCAAAAGCCTGTAATTCATTTTCATTTTCAAAAGAAACCTGGAATCGAGTTTGAAATCAAAATCAGTAAGCATCTTCCTCAAACCTGATCTAATGCAACACATCTCAACAAACAAGTTAATCAAGTTTCAGTAGCATGCATGCAAGATTCAGTAACAAGCATTCAAGTTTAAAGTTTTCAAATAAGCAAAGGCACTCAGGTTTTAAAATCAAAGCAAAAGCTATTTCAAAACAGAAGTGCTCTGTCCTTCTTAAAAACAAAGGTGAGTAACATCATTTTTAAAAGCATAAGTATTGAATATCTGTTTGCATGTTGATTACTGGGAATGAGTATGCTTTGCATGTACATATATTGGTGAATCTTCTGTGTGTATATGAATGCATATATGTGTGCTTGCTAAGTATCTGTTCTTGTCTATTCTTGGTTTTTAAAACTAAGAATTTGGTAAAAATTCCATTATCACTTGATCTGATCTTTATTAGGATTTAAGAATAAAACAAAAGTTGTTTGTTTCATCTTAGATTATAGTTTAAAATTATAATTAAGTTAAAATAAAACATGAATGACTCTGGAAATCAAAACATCAGAGCAAGTCTAATATAAGTTAAAAATTCAAACTTCTAAATTCATTGATTCAGACATGTAAACTGAATCCCTAAACTAAATTATGATTTTTAGAAGAGAAACCACAATTTTTAGATCGGGTTTGAATAAGTATGTCGGGGTTGATCAGAAATTATGTTTCTGATGGTTTTTGATGATCTCGGTGGTCTGGAGGGTCGGGGTTCTCTCTGTTGGTAGAGGAGTAATAGGGGAGTTTGGGAAAAATATCAGGTGGATGATCGAAGCATGGTGGCGACGGTAGGAGGTCAATGTTGTTTTTAAACCTAGTTTATAGGTTGGTCGGAAATTTGATCTTTGCGGCTACCCTAATGGATTGAGTTCCACTATATTCTCGAAGATGGAAGAGGGGATGTTGGTGAGGTCATGGACGGAAGCGCTGATGCTCCAGTGGTCGGAGGCGCGAGGTTGAAGAGATTCCATGTTTCGATGGTGGTTCCAGATTTCTGTTCCAGTTTAAGTTTGAACTCAAATTTGATTTCGAGTTTTGGGGTGACGATCTGATGATCGTGTTAAGGTGTGCTATTGTTTGCCGATGTGGGAAGATCGTCGAAGTTGGCCAGAGGCAATCAGGGCCACCGTGTATGTGCACGGTGCACTTTGTTCTGGTGATGTTGGGTTTTGAGTAGAGATGGAAATCGAGTTTTACTCGAGTTATTGAGTGGTTGGCTCGAAGTCAAGTTAGGTGGGACTCGAAGCAAAATTGAAATGGCTCGGGTAAATGATTTTGGTGATAGGTTTTCAAATCTGTCTATTTAAAATTTAAAACTGAAATTTAAATTATAAAGCAAGGATTTAAAAATAAGTTTTAAATCAAAGTTTAAATATGGATTCAAGTTTAGTTTGAATCTTAGTTTGGAGATAAATAAGTTTTTAAAAATTTAAATGTTTTAAACAACTTTGAATGTATAAAGTTTATTTTAAAATAATTTGAATTTAAATTGGATTTGGTTTAAACTCTTTAAATCTCTTTTATAAGAAAAGTATTCTTTAAACATGTGATTTTAAAGGTTTTAAAAATTGGTTTTAAACTTTGTTAAGTTAAATTAGTATTCATTTTAAATCTTAAATTTAAAATGAAATTTGAATGAAATTTAAAGGTAAATTGTTTTTAAATGTGTTTGATAATGATAATTTATTCATTAATGAGAATGGTGTTTTATCTTAAAGATAATTAGGATTTAATGATTTGTAATTCATTTAATTATTAAGGTAATTAAAATGGATAATTTAATTATTTAATAAATTAATGAAATGGATAATTTATTTAAGTAATTAAGGGTTTTAAAATTAATTAAAGTTTAAGATTTATTATTCTTAGAATAATTAATTTGTAATTAAGAATCATTAATTAGATAAGATTAGATTTTTAATTAATGATTAGAAACTAATTAATCAAGTAATTAAAGATTAATTAAGTTATAGTTAAAGACTTAATTAATTAAATAATTAGAGATTAATTAATTGGTAATTAAGATTAATCACTTTGTAATTAATAATGATTACTGTAAGTTTAATTTCTTAAGAAAAGCAATTAAAGAATTGTTAATAGTTAATGAAGGTCATTAACTTAAGATTATTTAATAATTAATTAATGTGATTAATTTTAATAATTAATTAGATTAATTAATTTAAAGATAATCATTTATGAAATGAGATAAGAATCATTACTTAATGGAAGAAATTAAGGAATTAATTACTTAATGTAATTAATTGAGTTTAATGTGATTAGTTTAAGTAATTAATTAAATTTAATTAATTTAATTTAATCAGTGGATGATTTGATAATAATTACTTAATATAATTAATGGAGTGTAATTACTTAATGAAGTAATTAATTGATAATTACTAGATGTAATTAATGGAAGATGATTTAATAATGGAAGTAATTTGGATTTAATTACTTGGAAATTATTCAAGGGATTAATTAAGAAATTAATTAAGGAGTAATTAATTTATTTAAAGAAGTAATTAAGGGTAGTTAATTACTGAATGTGATTAATCAAGAGTGATTAATAATTATGATTTAATTAAAGATTAATTACCTAATGTAATTAATTTAAATAGAGTAATTAATTAAAATGTAATTAGGGATCATTAATTAATATAGGGTTGATTAATTAAGATTAGTTAATCAATAATAAGTGATTAAGTAATTAATTAATGTAATTAATTAAAGATTAATGTAATTAATTATAGTTAATTAATTATTAAAGTAATTAAAGATAATTAATCAAGGATGATAAATTAAGATGGATACTTAGAGTATGATTAGTTAATTGGTTTAATTAATAATTAAGTAAGCAAGATTTATGTGATGAAAGAAATTAATTTAATTTATTTTAAATTAATTAGAGATAAAGTAATTAATTTAATTCATTTTAAACTAATTATAATATGGTTATTTAATCCTTGCTTATGTATGGATGGATGATATTGTTTACCTTGAATGGTTTGAGATCTCAGATAGGAGATAATTGATACTGTGTGATATGGATGTTTTGGTTACATAGTGATGATGATGTGAATTATCTATTTGTGATGATAATGTAGATTATCTATTGTGATATTGTGAATTATCTATCTATGTGAATATAGATAATGAATTGAATTGTTTTAACTTTAAAACAACTTGGCCTTAAAAGATACGTTTTGGATTTCGATGAGACCGGGATCGGGTTTCCAGATTTGGATATCCGAATACCACATCGATCCAAATTAACGATAGGTCATGAATCTCAAGTGAAGAAGAAGATTCAGAGAGCAAGGGTTATTGTCGTTAACTCTGAGGGTGATTCCAAAATGAGTGTAACGAGATAATGCCTTCGGTTTCGTTCGAACCCGGAACGAACTTGTATGGATTGAATGCTTTCAGCATATCGTCAGGTGGACGATGAGCATTCTAAGAGATGTGTTCTCTAAAGGTAATCGTAGCCTCAAGCCTCATCAACCGGGAATGGCTAAAACAGGGGAGGTGCAGCAAGGTTAGTGGGTAGCACCCAAGTAGGACAAGATTACCCCTGTCTAGATGTTCCTTATTATTTCGGCTTAGTGTGCGGTTAGTCATGACAACCGTGGGGTGTCTTATGCGGGAATTATCCAGTAAGGGATGGTTCCGGCCTTGTGTTGCAGGGGATTGGGAGTGATCCTCGGTACGGTGATCTAGGCCACGTACTGTGACGGGCGGTACCCCAGTAGCCCTACCATTGTATGGAATCTAATCTCCAATAAGTGATCTCGGACTTGATTGTATACCTATGTATGCTGGAATTTAATGAATGTAACAATTTCGGCTATGTGAATATTTATTTGGAAACCATAGACCCTATTATAATATAACTGGATTTGTAACGCCCCACCCCGAGACCCACCTTAGTAAAGAGAATTAACAAGTAATTCCGTCTACTAAAGCGGAGAATAGGGCTGGTTAAGGGCGACCGTCTATAATTTTGTCTTAAACATCTACTGAATACGTCGATAAATGCAATATAATTTTTCTTTTCTACTCAAGTGGATCGACATACCCAGTAAATGCATAATCCAAAACTATAGGTAGCTAATAGATCTATCAGAACAAAATACAATAACTAAATGTAGATTACATCACAGAACAGTAACCAATATCATATATATACATATACACTGATACATGTTCAGTACAATACAATATGAATACATTAATGGTGGTACACGACCACACCATATACATTGAATTAATTGTGAATACATCAGAGTCAAGCGGAAAGAAATATAATCTACACAAAAGTGCTAGGGTGATATCCAAGCAGATGCATCGAAGCAAAGTCCCGTAACTGATAGCTAACCTGAAACAACTCGGTCTGACCCGAGTACAAAGTACACGGGTCATTCTAGCTAAAATAATCAGTTAATGAGGATAGACGATAATATGAAGCATAAGATACAAGGTGATAATTCTTTTCGAATGAGAAGAGGCAACAGAAAGAATACAACCCATGACTTAAGTGAAATAATGTCACTTAAGTATACAAAGACCTCAAAAGAGGTAAGTTCAATAATAATACTCAAATAATATAAACATTCGCCATATATCATCGGCGACATCCCAAAATGTCTACATGGTTTCCATGAGCCATATCTTCTCAAAAGGTGAAACATCAATACAAAATCTCACCAAAAAGGCAAACATAAGACATTCTTAAGTAGGATGATCCAAAACTCAAATATAAAAGAATCTCCAAACTCAATTATACCTCATCTCATCGGTATAAATGTATATACATCTCAATCTCAACTCACCAGAATGGAAAGGCCTAGAATATCCTATAAAATCATGAAATCATCCAAACTCATAACTCAAGGAACTCAATAAGAGTTCAAAACATCATAAATGAAATCACCGTATATATAACATCTCATATAGCACTAGGCTATCGATGTAATAAAACATCTTAAAAAGGTGAAATCACAATAAAACAGCAAACTCAGAAAATCTGGATTGGCCAAATCCCCGATTGTAATGCCGAAGCAATGCACGTGCTAAACTCAAACGGCCGAAGCCTCAGACAAGGTCGCTAACACCTCCCAAAGCAGTTCATCCTCATGACAAGGTCGCTGACACCTCTTCAAGCCATTTTGTCAGCCCTAACAAGGTCGCTAACACCTCCCAAAGCAGTTCGTCATCATGACAAGGTCGCTAACACCTCTCAAAGCAGTTCTGTTAGGTAAACATCGTGAATGTGTCACAAACTCACGGATAGGAACCCGAAAAGTGTTAACGTGTGTCCCAAACCACACATTCGCACTTAGCGGTTTGCTAGCCGTTAGTCGATGCCACACTAGAAACATCATAAAACTCAGAAAATTATCTCGCCTAGTCTCATTGGCGAGTGATAAAGAGACACCATACTTGTCTCATCTCATCGACAAGTATTAAATGGCATCGTAACTTGTCTCATCTCATCGACAAGTGAAGACATCATGATGGTTCCTCATAAACCATAAATCTCAAAATATGAAATCGTAAACTCAAGACTTGCCTTATATCATTGGCAAGTAAACAAAACATCGTGATGGTTCTCATCGACCATACTCCTGTATAGGAGATCTCAAACCATAATACTTTCCAAATATTGGCCATCTTAAATAATTCCAATAAATAGGAATTATAAAACTCAAAATACGCTATAAAATGGCAAAACATCTCAGAATCAATAATCTCAAATAGCTTCGATCGTACAAGTCCGGAATTAACCGAAACAGTAAACGCACATGTCCCATACCACGTGTTTTACTAAATCGTTTAATTCTCTTTCTCATACGTTCGAATAGTGTAAAAGTGTATGTTTTATATCTAAAATATTTTACTAGAGAAAAAAGCTTCTAACTTTTTCCCAAAAAGATTAATAAAACAAATATTTGAAATCCCTTTATTATAGGGAATAAACAGGTTTTTTATATTAGAAAAATAATTTTAAAATACTATAGAATAATAATTTGAAATGTCCATTTATTTCAAAAATCACTTCAAAAATGGTTTAGTTAAAACCGTACTCGAAAACAATGAAAAACAAGAAAGATAACTCAAGACCCATAACTTGAGTTCAATATGAATTCAATTCAAATTTAACCCAAATTCAATTCAAATTCTATTTAAATTTGAATGTCAAATTCTCCAAATATAGCTAACCTATTGATAGGCATCATAGCCCCCAAAAAAATCTCAAAAAAATCACCAATACCAAAAGAGAATAAAAGTAAAACGGGCTAATACAATTCTAAGGTCAATGTTTGTTGTTGTTGTCATCTTGCTCTCAGGACAGCAATATATAACCATAATTTTCCCAAGAAAAATTCAAAACTCCAAAAAACACAATGAACGAAACTTATAGCACATGATCTAAGCTTTCCGAAACATTCAAAATTATCAAAATCGGTTAAGAAACAAAGAAGTTATGGTCAAATTGGTTTCAGTTTCAAACACAGAGCACATATTGGTTTTGCTCTCGGATTAGCAGTAGAAAAATTAGTTTTTGACATAGCTAACCTCTAAACTACAGAAAACTCAAAACAAGAAAGTTGTATAACATGATTTATGCTTTCCAAAACATCTAAAATTATCAAAATCGGATCAAAAACGAAGAAGTTATGGCCAATTTAGTTTCAGCCTTAAGCACAGAGCAAATATTGCTTTTGCTCTCGGGACAACAGTAGATAAATTATATTTTGACAAAGCAAACATCAAAATTACAGAAAACACAATACATGAAAGTTGTTCCTTATAAATATACCTTCCTACTGAAATAAATCTCACTCAATTTTGATTTAACGTTCAAAAGTAATGGTGATTTGAAGGTCAGGTTTCAACAAAACAAATTGCACAGAGCAGAACTGTATACATCAGATTCAAACAAAATTTCGGCCCTACAATAAAATTTCAGAAAGTAATTAAAAGAGAAGTTGTAGCTAATGGAATGCTCTTTCAACTGCAAAAAGATTGAGTTAATTCGGATAAATATGCACTAAGATATTGCTGTTTTACAGCAGCATTTTTTTTTTTACAATAATTTTCAGCAAAGCACAACCAACTTGAAAGCAATTCAATCAACATCTCAGAGATTAGAGCTAGTGGTGTGAGTGATTAACTCACCTTGGATTGGCAGCAAGATATTAGAAATTTTCAGCTAGAATCCGGATCAAAATAAAGGCTTGGAGGCTCAAATTGTTGCTTCAGCATTTATAGAAGCCATTTAAGCTACATGCAAGGAGAAATCAACCTATAGTGGTTCAATTTTCACAAAATAGAAAAGAACCTGAGACAAGTTCATAGTTTTTAATTTATTACCTGAATTAATGGCTTCACTTTTGATTGTTACGTCAAGAATTTGAATTAAATTAGGGGATTTAGGTTTTTGATTATGAAGAGGAGTTGGGTTTCTTCCTTTCTTTATTACTGTAAAAGAGTTATGTACGTATAGGAAGAAGAAAGCTTCCTTTCATATTTCTGGTTTAGTCTAAGTGGGCTTTGGACCCAAAGTTATTTAATTAATTAGCCTAGGAGAAATTAATTAGCACTAAACAAGTATAAACACTATATAATTAAAGTAAACAACACCTTTTCTACAAGTTTTCTCTACAAATAATTCATGTAAATCCACTTACATGTTGAATAAAATATTGTACGATATAAAAAAAAAGATAAATTTTAGTTTTTTGAAAATATTTTATTATTAAAAACTCTTAATTTACACAAATAACCCATTTTACAAAATAAATGCTTAAATCACCATTATTCACAATTTATTACTAGCCAAACTATCTTAATTCTATTTTATTTATTCCAAATCCATTGCTTATTTGAAATAAACAATTTTAACAAATTTTTATCTCTCCAATTTATTTTTAATTCATAATATTAAATTATAACTACCGTTATAATTTAATATTTACAGGTAATCGCCAAAACCAGGGTTGTTACAGGATTTCCTATCAATGTTTTGGTTATCGTAAGGTAAAAACTTTTCCGTGTTTATGTGCGGGAAGTCTTACGAGATACCCTTTTTCTTTCAAAGGTTTTTCAAAGTTAAGCAACTTTGACCAGTTACTCACACCAGACCCTTGTCTGACCCAAGTGTTTATTTTCTGTTTATAAACTCTTGGGTACTCAAATTTTTACGAGTAGCCAAGGGATTCAGGTTAGCTTTGACGAATTGTGGAGGAGCAATGGAGCAGGGGGCTTCAACGTTGTAGATATAGATAGTAGTTCCGCTGTGTTGATCTTTGTATTGAACTCTGTATTGTATTGAGTTGTAATAACTAGACAGGTGTTTATAACTGTCTAGTATGTGATGTATAATCTGTGTAACTCTGATGGATGTTGTATATTATGTAATACTTATGTTATTAATATAATTTATTCGTTCTGCTGTTGAGATTCTGATGTTGTTTCTTTCTTTCTTCTCTTCTTTTCTCTTTTCTATCCCTTTCTTTCTTATTAATGATGCGTCATTATGTGGAATGAATGGCGGGTCGTTACAGTTGGTATTAGAGCGATAGGTTGAGATAATACCTAGGCTCTGGAGTGGTGTCTATCTTGAGAGAATGTATTTGTAATTTATATATATATATATATATATATATATATATTTCTACCTATTTGTTGAGTTACCTGTTCGGGTTCTCCAATATGAGTTCTAAAGGTAGATAGGGTAGTGGTGTGTGTAACACGACTACCAATGGTTGGAGTTTGAATGTTTGAGGTTGGAAGTGTATCTGTCGAGACTATAAACCCAATACCGTCTCGAGTAAGCTTTGCAGTGGTGTAAGGATTTTTCTGATCTCTGTAGGAAACCTGTAAAGGTTTGGAGTCTATCTTTGAAGTTGGATAAGTAGAGTTTAGATCTGTCGGTTGGGCATAAGCAAGTGATGGTATCTTGGTAACTTCTGGAAGAAGTAGCTGTGTGATGAGATACAGTGACTATGGATGTTCCCGAAGATGTTTTCTTTGGAACAAGTTTAAGGAAGTGTGTATGCTTCGGTGTTGTGGCTGAGTTCAGCATGGTGTTTCTGTTTTGTTTGAGGTTCGAGTTTCTCGAAGAGCTTTGGATTAGGAAGTCCTTGGCATCAGTGTCAGCAGTGCAGCTCGGAGTGTTCTATGTGCCGGAAAGGAGGTCTTCTGGCTAAGCATTTTTCTAAAGTTGGAGTTCAGAAGCAGCAGAATGGATCCATTTCTTCAATGGATTGGATAGATAAGTGTAAGCTGTTCTGATTGGTAAAGAGAAAATAGTTTTTTCTTTGGAAATAGGTTGAGTTGATCGCAAAAGTCACTTGCGATTGCTGAGTGTTCTCTTGGGTTATCAGAGTTTTTCCAGATGTCTTCGGGGAAGTCAGAGGTTTGTCCGCATTTGGAGATTGAGTTTTCTTATCGACTAGGATTCCAGGAGTGGTACCGGTAGTTCAGCTGGGTAGAAGGATGTCTCCTAGAGAGAAATTTTAGTGAAGCAGCTCAGTATTTCTGAGAACTTCTGAGTTTTTTTTATGGATCAATGAACCTTATTTCTGGGATGTAATGCCTAGTTTGTGCTCGTGTTCAGCAACATCATTCTCATCTTTTCCAGATCAGAGTGGTGCAGCGGAAGCAGTTTGGGAGTGCATCTCTGGATAGGAGAAGTAGATTTGGAATCTACTGATAATTGTGAAGTAGAGTTGTGTTTTGGATTATAGGTAGATCTTGAGAGGATCATTTTGTTGAGCTATTTTTGGTCCTGTTTGTTTCAAGAAGCATCAACGAAGGTTGACCTGATCAGGAAGGATCTGTAGACAGCCCAGGATTGTCAAAAGGATTTTGTGGATAAGAGACGGAGGAATTTGGAATTCAAAGTTGGAGACTTCGTTGTTGTTGAGGATTTCTCTGGTAAAGGGAGCAATAAGATTGGGTAAGACTGGGAAGTTAGCTCCGTAGTATATTGGATCTTTCTGTATTCTCTTAAGGATAAGTATTTGGTCTTCAGGATTGAATTGCTAGTTTGGATAATTGGGATTCGTTGTGTTTCACGTATCTCTAAGGGAGTACGTGTTTGATCTATCTCTGGTTTTGGAATCAGCAGTTCAGGAGGATTTGGTTGTTGAGTCAGACTTGGCTGTAGTCTGATATCATGTCTAGTTTTGTAGATCTAGATGAGTAGGAGCTCTATAGCTTAGTAGTATTGATTGTTTGGATTCTGTAGAGCGAGTATCCCGGTATTTATACTCGGGAAACTCTAGGGAATTCTATCCAGAATTTTTGTCTGGATAGTTAGATTTGTTTGATTGGGTAAATTGGTTGCTATGGTTGTTAGCATATGGATGATAATATATGTTTGTGATTTAAAATTAAAATCTTTGATAGATTATTAAATTACCTTTGCTTTTAAATTTCGGGGACGAAATTCTTTTAAGGGGGGAGGAATGTGATATCCCGGAATTTTGGGCAATATCAATTTAATAATCTGTATTAAAAATTAAATTGATTTGATAATCTTTGTTAATAAATTTGAATTAATCTAATAGTCTAATTAAATAAATATTTAATTTGGTGAATTTTATCTTTTAAAAGCTAATAAATTGTTTTCTATTTATAATGTATATATATATATATTTGTATATATTGTAAATAGATAAGCTTTGGTTTGAAATTTAATAAATAAATAAATCTTGTTTTCTAATATATATATATATATTTTGGTAATTTGGAAATCGTGATTAATTTAATATTAAGCTTTTCAAAAGCTATTTAATAAATAACTATATGGTTTTAAATACATAAAATAAATGTTTAGTTGTTTAAATAGATTTTAGCTTAAGTTTAAATAAGATTAATAATAAGGTTTATTTTATTTTCTTTTTAAATATTACTTAATAAATATGATTTGTAATTAGATATGAAAGTTTAAATAAATTAATATATGATATATTAATTCATTTAGAAAGATAAGTAATGTATATATGTAATAAGCTAATTTCTTTTATTAAATTACTTAAATTTGTCAAACAATATTAATAAGGTATTGTTTTTATATATAGATATAAATTGACTTTAATAAAATAGAATTGTTATTTCAAATCGAATGTATTGTTATAAATTGACTTTAATTTGGATTTAAGAATATATGTATAAGATTTTATTACACTATATAATTTGTTTTATTACATTTCCTTTTAAAAGAAATTCATATATGTATTTACATAAGAATTTATTAATTAAGTTAAAAATCTTTATTAACATTTAAATTAAAATAAAATACTTAAAGGACAAATGTCATCATATTAAAGCTTAATAAAACATGTGTAATTTAAATAACTAATGTATATGACAAGTGTCATCTTTAATTTTTGATTTTTCTTTTATTTATATTTTTATAAATCAGCCTTTATAAATACATATGTTTTCTTCCCTTCATTCTTTTTCCTATCCCCTTCTTTTCAAAAACTAAGAGAAAACTGAATATAATTTCCCAAAACAAAATCTGAAAATCATCCTCCTCAAACCAGAAATGTAAAACCAAATCTGTAAATTCACTTCCACAAATCTAAAATCAATTCACTCTTCAAACCAAATGTAAATCAAAAGCCTGTAGTTCATTTTCATTTTCAAAAGAAACCTGGAATCAAGTTTGAAATCAAAATCAGTAAGCATCTTCCTCTAACCTGATCTAATGCAACACATCTCAACAAACAAGTTAATCAAGTTTCAGTAGCATGCATGCAAGATTCAGTAACAAGCATTTAAGTTTAAAGTTTTCAAATAAGCAAAGGCACTCAGGTTTTAAAATCAAAGCAAAAGCTGTTTCAAAACAGAAGTGCTCTTTCCTTCTTAAAAACAAAGGTGAGTAACATCATTTTTAAAAGCATAAGTATTGAATATCTGTTTGCATGTTGATTACTAGGAATGAGTATGCTTTGCATGTATATATATTGGTGAATCTTCTGTGTGTATATGAATGCATATATGTGTGCTTGCTGTGTACCTGTTCTTGTCTGTTCTTGGTTTTTAACACTAAGAATTTGGTAAAAATTCCATTATCACTTGATCTGATCTTTATTAGGATTTAAGAATAAAACAAAAGTTGTTTGTTTCATCTTAGATTATAGTTTAAAATTATAATTAAGTTAAAATAAAACATGAATGACTCTGGAAATCAAAACATCAGAGCAAGTCTAATATAAGTTAAAAATTCAAACTTCTAAATTCATTGATTCAGGCATGTAAACTGAATCCCTAAACTAAATTATGATTTTTAGAAGAGAAACCACAATTTTTAGATCGGGTTTGAATAAGTATGTCGGGGTTGATCAGAAATTATGTTTCTGATGGTTTCTGATGATCTCGGTGGTCTGGAGGGTCGGGGTTCTCTCTGTTGGTAGAGGAGTAATAGGGGAGTTTGGGAAAAATATCAGGTCGATGATCGAAGCATGGTGGCGATGGCAGGAGGTCGATGTTGTTTTTAAACCTATTTTATAGGTTGGTCGGAAATTTGATCTTTGCGGCTACCTTAATGGATCGAGTTCCACTATATTCTCAAAGATGGAAGAGGGGATGTTGGCGAGGTCATGGACGGAAGCGCTGATGCTCCAGTGGTCGGAGGCGCGAGGTTGAAGAGATTCCACGTTTCGATGGTGGTTCCAAATTTCTGTTCCAGGTTAAGTTTGAACTCAAATTTGATTTCGAGTTTTGGGGTGACGATCTGATGATCATGTTAGGGTGTGTTGTTGTTTGCCGATGTGGGAAGTTCGTCGAAGTTGGCCAGAGGCAATCAGGGCCACCGTGTATGTGCACGGTGCACTTTGTTCTGGTGATGCTGGGTTTTGAGTAGAGATGGAAATCGAGTTTTACTCGAGTTATTGAGTGGTTGGCTCGAAGTCATGTTAGGTGGGACTCGAAGCAAAATTGAAATGGCTCGGGTAAATGATTTTGGTGACAGGTTTTCAAATCTGTCTGTTTAAAATTTAAAACTGAAATTTAAATTATAAAGCAAGGATTTAAAAATAAGTTTTAAATCAAAGTTTAAATATGGATTCATGTTTATTTTGAATCTTAGTTTGGAGATAAATAAGTTTCTAAAAATTTAAATGGTTTAAACAACTTTGAATGTTTAAAGTTTATTTTAAAATAATTTGAATTTAAATTGGATTTGGTTTAAACTCTTTAAATCTCTTTTATAAGAAAAGTATTCTTTAAACATGTGATTTTAAAGGTTTTAAAAATTGGTTTTAAACTTTGTTAAGTTAAATTAGTATTCATTTTAAATCTTAAATTTAAAATGAAATTTGAATGAAATTTAAAGGTAAATTGTTTTTAAATGTGTTTGATAATGATAATTTAACCATTAATGAGAATGGTGTTTTATCTTAAAGATAAGTAGGATTTAATGATTTGTAATTCATTTAATTATTAAGGTAATTAAAATGGATAATTAAATTATTTAATAAATTAATGAAATGGATAATTTATTTAAGTAATTAAGGGTTTTAAAATTAATTAAAGTTTAAGATTTATTATTCTTAGAATAATTAATTTGTAATTAAGAATCATTAATTAGATAAGATTAGATTTTTAATTAATGATTAGAAACTAATTAATCAAGTAATTAAAGATTAATTAAGTTATAGTTAAAAGACTTAATTAATTAAATAATTAGAGATTAATTAATTGGTAATTAAGATTAATCACTTTGTAATTAATAATGATTACTGTAAGTTTAATTTCTGTAAAGATTATGATAGAGAATTGATTAAGCTTTCAGAATATAATGAGAGAAGAAGATATAACAAGAGATTGAATCATCTTTATTAAAATCAGATACGGCATTAAAACCCCTGTTACAAAAAGCTTGTACATGTATAGCTTAAATAAGAAAAGGAAGATACAAAAATATGCACAACAAATCAGTTCAAATCCTGAAGTAACCCGCAAGCAAACAAGGCCCAAAGCCCAAACTCTAAGCAAATAATGAAGCAGCTGCACCCACACACTAATCACCATGTACACAGCCTCAATATATCAACCTATATCATTATATTCATTACACTCCTCCTCAAGTTGGGTTATAAATATCTATCAGACCCAACTTGCTCTTCAAATATTTCAATCTATCTCCACTCACAGCCTTAGTTAAGACATCTGCAGGTTGCTCTTGTGTATTGACATAATGTGTAGTTACTTCTCCATTTTGAATTTTGTCTCGAATGAAATGACAATCTATTTCTATATGCTTTGTTCTTTCATGAAAGATAGGGTTAGAAGCAATATGAATTGCTGCCTTATTATCACACCATAATCTGGCTGGTTCCTCAAACTCAAGTTTACACTCCTTTAGTAAGTGTTTGATCCACATAATCTCACATACAGCCTTGGACATAGCCCTGTACTCAGATTCAGCACTAGATCTGGATACAATATGTTGTTTCTTGCTCTTCCAGGACACTAAATTTCCTCCAAGATATACACAAAAACCAGTTGTTGACCTTCTATCATCTCTTGAACCTGCCCAGTCAGCATCTGCAAAGCTCTCAATCTTCATGTGACCATGATTAGTATACATAATTCCTTGTCCAGCTGACCCCTTTAGATATCCAAGTATATGTTCTAATGCTAACCAGTGTTGTTTTGTGGGTGAAGCCATATACTGACTTACCATGCTTACTGCAAAGGATAGATCTGGTCTAGTTATGGTGAGATAATTTAATTTGCCTACTAATCTCCTATATCTTTCTGGATCTTCAAAGGGTTCTCCTTCAGATGTTAAATAGTTGTTGGGGATGATTGGTGAACTTTGAGGTTTAGCTCCTAATTTACCTGTTTCTGTCAGTATATCCATCACATACTTCCTTTGATTCAGTAATATTCCTTTGTTGCTTCTTAACACTTCTACTCCCAAGAAATATTTTAGTTCTCCTAAGTCTTTATTTTGAAACTTCTGATGAATGAACTACTTCAATAAGGTAACTCCTTGTTCATCATTGCCAGTTATGATTATATCATCCACATATACAACTAATAAGATGATACCTTGGTCTGAATGTTTGTAGAACACTGAGTGATCACTTTTGCACCTGGTTACACCAAATTCCTCTAAAGTTTGGCTAAATTTTCCAAACCAAGCTCGTGGACTTTGTTTAAGTCCATAGAGAGTTTTCTTTAACTTACACACAAGTCCTTCTTCTCCTTGTGCAATGAAACCAGGTGGCTGAGTCATATAAATCTCCTCCTTAAGGTCACCATGTAGGAATGCATTTTTAATATCTAATTGGTGAAGATGCCAGTTGAAGTGTGCTGCTAATGCTATGAATACTCTGATAGAGGTCATTTTGGCTACAGGAGAAAAGGTTTCAGCAAAATCCATACCATACACTTGTGCATATCCTTTAGCCACTAGCCTTGCTTTAAATCTGTTGATGGTTCCATTTGGGTTCATCTTCACTGAGTATATCCATCTACAACCAATTGCCCTCTTATTTTCTGGTAATTTCACCAGATCCCATGTATTATTCCTTTCTAAGGCATTCATTTCATCAACCATAGCTTCCCTCCATTCTTGTTTGACTAAAGCCTCAGCTACATTTTTAGGAATTCCAATAGTGTCTAGAGTGGTAGCAAAAGTATAAGATGTGGGTGAAAGGTTATCATATGACATATAGTTAGAGATGGGGTAGGTGCACTTTCTCTTTTCTTTTCTAAGAGCAATGGGAAGATTAAGGCTTGGGTCTTCAGCAATGGGAATTTCACCAGAAGGTGCAGGATCACTATCATTCTCAACTATTGGTTCAGTTTCTGGAGTCTGCATGTTAGACTTAATTACATATTCCTCAATCTCCTCCTGATTTGATGTGTGAATTATTTCCTCACTCTTACCCAGACTAGATGTGTTAACTTTTTGATAGAATGGTCTGTCCTCCATAAAGTTTACATCTATAGATACTATATACTTGCTTAAATTTGGACAATAACATTTATATCCCTTCTGTAGTCTTGGGTAACCAACAAAAATGCACTTGAGAGCTTTGGGATCCAGTTTTCCTATCTGAGGGTTAACATTCCTTACAAAGCATACACACCCAAATATCTTGGGTTTAATTGGATATATATCTTTGTTAGGACATGACACTTGGTAGGGTATACTAAAATTCAGGACTGTTGAAGGCATCCTATTTATAAGAAAACAGGCAGTTAAAACAGCATCACCCCAGAATGATTTTGGTACATTCATTTGAAACATCAATGCCCTAGCTGTTTCAAGGAGGTGTCTATTCTTCCTTTCTGCTACCCCATTTTGGGCAGCAGTATCTACACATGATGTTTCATGTAGAATCCCATGCTGACTTAGGTATGAGTTGAATGCAAAGGATGTATACTCCTTAGCATTATCACTTCTTAATGTTCTAATGCAAGTATTAAACTGATTTTGAATTTCCTTATGAAAAATACAAAAAATTGAAAACAATTCCGATCTATTAGTCATCAAAAATACCCAAGTAACCCTTGAATAGTCATCAACAAATTTCACAAAGTACTTATAACCAGATTTAGACACAATAGAGGATGGCCCCTAAATATCAGAATGCACTAATTCAAATGGTGCATTAGCACATTTATTTATTCTAGGCTTTAAGCTACTCCTATGTAGTTTAGCATATTGACATGGCTCACAATTGAGATGAGTTAGAGACTTGTACTGAGGATAAAGATGCTTGAGCAAAGTAAGTGAAGGGTGCCCCAATTGCTGATGAAGCTTGATGGCATTCCCTATACTTGAGCATGCTATAGGTGAATTTTCCAAAATGTAAAGTCCCCCTGCTTCATATCCCTTACCAATAATCTGTCTCGTTGTAAGATCCTGAAATATACATTCTTCAGAAGAAAATTCTACTCTACAATTCAAGTCTCTGGTGAGTTTGCTTACAGATAGCAGATTATATGATAAAGTAGGTATAAATAGAGCAGATTTCAATGGGACCATAGTATCTATATTACCAACTCCATGAACATGTGCTTGTGACCCATCTGCTAAAGTGACTACATGACCTTTTATATGTTCATTAATCCCTGCAAACAGTTTAGAGTTACCTGACATGTGGTCTGTTACTCCAGAATCAATGATCCACTTTGAAGTTTGTTTATCAGAACTTGCAATAGTAGAGATAGCTGGTTTGTTTTGAGATTCCTGATACTTTGTGTATTTATCAAACTCCTCAGCAGTCATAAGAACAGTTTTGAGTGCATTATTGTTATTAGTAGTTCCTTGATTCTTTTGTTGATTGATGTATTGCAGCTTTCTACACTCACCAATTAGATGTCCTGTTTTCTTGCAGTATGAGCATATTTTATTGCTTGGTCTCCATCCACCTCGTTGTGGTCTCCAGGATGGAGATGATGGGGGTCTCCATGATTCAGGCCTTTGTGATGAACTCCATGGTGGTCTGAAGTCAGATGGAGGTCTCCAAGTGGAAGGTGAAGGATTTGTATTAGAGCTTGAACTTATTAAAGCATTGTTATTCACATTTGTAGTGGGTGGAGTTGTTTTAGTCCTAAGCACTCTGCTGAATACTTCATGAAGGGATGTTATGGTGGATCCAGACAATATTTGAGATTTTGCAGATTCAAATTGTGATGGCAACCCGGCAAGGAAGGACATAATGGCCATCTGTTCACGTTGAAGTTGTTGTATCTTCACATCAGGACTCATTGGTAGTAATACATTGAATTCTTCATAAGTCTTTTTAAAATTCATGAAATAACTTGTAAGAGATTGATCCAGCATCTCAGCTCTATAAAATGATTTACACACTTCAAACATACGAGTCAGATTTCCTTTTCCAGAATACAAAAATTTGAGGTATTCGATTAGTTCCTTCACAAACTCACAGTGATTAATCAAACAGATCACTTCATCGTCTATTGAATTTCGAATTTGCAAAAACAGTCGAGCATCTTCTCGCAACCAGATCAGATCCTTTTCTTCAGATGTTGTTGGTGGATTTGTTGTTAGGTGATCATCTTTATCAATGCTTCGAAGGTATAATCTGACAGTTTTGCTCCACTCCAGGAAATTAGTATTCGTTAACTTGCGATCTGTGATCTTGGATGTAATTGGTAGAACATCGATCATGGTAGAACTCTTGGTTTCAGACATATTGTGAGGATAAGAACTTTAGTAGATTGAATTTGAGTTTTGAGGTAAGATGCAGAAACCCTAGATCGAGATCCGATGCTCTGATACCATGTAAAGATTATGATAGAGAATTGATTAAGATTTCAGAATATAATGAGAGAAGAAGATATAACAAGAGATTGAATCATCTTTATTAAAATCAGATACGGCATTAAAACCCCTGTTACAAAAAGCTTGTACATGTACAGCTTAAATAAGAAAAGGAAGATACAAAAATATGCACAACAAATCAGTTCAAATCCTAAAGTAACCCGCAAGCAAACAAGGCCCAAAGCCCAAACTCTAAGCAAATAATGAAGCAGCTGCACCCACACACTAATCACCATGTACATAGCCTCAATATATCAACCTATATCATTATATTCATTACATTAAGAAAAGCAATTAAAGAATTGTTAATAGTTAATGAAGGTCATTAACTTAAGATTATTTAATAATTAATTAATGTGATTAATTTTAATAATTAATTAGATTAATTAATTTAAAGATAATCATTTATGAAATGAGATAAGAATCATTACTTAATGGAAGAAATTAAGGAATTAATTACTTAATGTAATTAATTGAGTTTAATGTGATTAGTTTAAGTAATTAATTAAGTTTAATTAATTTAATTTAATCACTGGATGATTTGATAATAATTACTTAATATAATTAATGGAGTGTAATTACTTAATGAAGTAATTAATTGATAATTACTGGATGTAATTAATGGAAGATGATTTAATAATGGAAGTAATTTGGATTTAATTACTTAGAAATTATTCAAGGGATTAATTAAGAAATTAATTAAGGAGTAATTAATTTATTTAAAGAAGTAATTAAGGGTAGTTAATTACTGAATGTGATTAATCAAGAGTGATTAATAATTATGATTTAATTAAAGATTAATTACCTAATGTAATTAATTTAAATAGAGTAATTAATTAAAATGTAATTAGGGATCATTAATTAATATAGGGTTGATTAATTAAGATTAGTTAATCAATAATAAGTGATTAAGTAATTAATTAATGTAATTAATTAAAGATTAATGTAATTAATTATAGTTAATTAATTATTAAAGTAATTAAAGGATAATTAATCAAGGATGATAAATTAAGATGGATACTTAGAGTATGATTAGTTAATTGGTTTAATTAATAATTAAGTAAGCAAGATTTATGTGATGAAAGAAATTAATTTAATTTATTTTAAATTAATTAGAGATAAAGTAATTAATTTAATTCATTTTAAACTAATTATAATATGGTTATTTAATCCTTGCTTATGTATGGATGGATGATATTGTTTACCTTGAATGGTTTGAGATCTCAAATAGGAGATAATTGATACTGTGTGATATGGATGTTTTGGTTACATAGTGATGATGATGTGAATTATCTATTTGTGATGATAATGTAGATTATCTATTGTGATATTGTGAATTATCTATCTATGTGAATATAGATAATGAATTGAATTGTTTTAACTTTAAAACAACTTGGCCTTAAAAGATACGTTTTGGATTTCGATGAGACCGGGATCGGGTTTCCAGATTTGGATATCCGAATACCACATCGATCCAAATTAACGATAGGTCATGAATCTCAAGTGAAGATGAAGATTCAGAGAGCAAGGGTTATTGTCATTAACTCTGAGGGTGATTCCAAAATGAGTGTAACGAGATAATGCCTTCGGTTTCGTTCGAACCCGGAATGAACTTGTATGGATTGAATGCTTTCAGCATATCGTCAGGTGGACGATGAGCATTCTAAGAGATGTGTTCTATAAAGGTAATCGTAGCCTCAAGCCTCATCAACCGGGAATGGCTAAAACAGGGGAGGTGCAGCAAGGTTAGTGGGTAGCACCCAAGTAGGACAAGATTACCCCTGTCTAGATGTTCCTTATTATTTCGGCTTAGTGTGCGGTTGGTCATGACAACCGTGGGGTGTCTTGTGCGGGAATTATCCAGTAAGGGATGGTTCCGGCCTTGTGTTGCAAGGGATTGGGAGTGATCCTCGGTACGGTGATCTAGGCCACGTACTGTGACGGGCAGTACCCCAGTAGCCCTACCATTGTATGGAATCCAATCTCCAATAAGTGATCTCGGACTTGATTGTATACCTATGTATGCTGGAATTTAATGAATGTAACAATTTCGGCTATGTGAATATTTATTTGGAAACCATAGACCCTATTATAATATAACTGGATTTCCTATCAATGTTTTGGTTATCGTAAGGTAAAAACTTTTCCGTGTTTATGTGCGGGAAGTCTTACGAGATACCCTTTTTCTTTCAAAGGTTTTTCAATGTTAAGCAACTTTAACCTGTTACTCACACCAGACCCATGTCTGACCCAAGTGTTTATTTTCTGTTTATAAACTCTTGGGTACTCAAATTTTTACGAGTAGCCAAGGGATTCAGGTTAGCTTTGACGAATTGTGTAGGAGTAATGGAGAAGGGGGCTTCAGCGTTGTAGATATAGATAGTAGTTCCGTTGTGTTGATCTTTGTATTGAACTCTGTATTGTATTGAGTTGTAATAACTAGACAGGTGTTTATAACTGTCTAGTATGTGATGTATAATCTGTGTAACTCTGATGGATGTTGTATATTATGTACTACTTATGTTATTAATATAATTTATTCGTTCCGCTGTTGAGATTCTGATGTTGTTTCTTTCTTTCTTCTCTTCTTTTCTCTTTTCTATCCCTTTATTTCTTATTAATGATGCGTCATTCTGTGGAATGAATGGCGGGTCGTTACAAAATGTTTGTCCTTATGAATAATTTTTAGAAGAATGTTTGTCCTTATGGTTAAAATATTGAGGTCGTGTCCTTGAGGCAAAAAATATACACATTTTGTCCTTTAAATTAAATCCCCCTTTAATTTATTAGCTCCAAACTAATATTAACCCCATATTTATAATTTATTTAGAGATTTTCAAAGTCGAATTCTTAAATATTTTCTGAAATTTATTTCAAATCTTGATTTCACTAAAATATATTTCCTATATAAAATACACTTTTTTGCACTTTTCGGACGTATGAAAGAGAATTAAACGATTTAGTAAAACACGTGGTATGAGACACGTGATTTGCTTTTTCGGTTAATTCTGGACTTGTACGATCGAAATCTCTTGAGTATTGTATTTTGAGTTGATATTTGAGATTTATAATTCCTATTATAGGAATTATCTGAGTTAGCCAATATTTGGGGAGTTGAGACGTTCGAGATCTCCTATTATAGGAGTATTAATCGATGAGAACCACTTATAGATGTTGTTTTACTCGCCGATGAGACGAGGGGAGTCTTAAGATGAGATTTCCCTTTTTGGGAATTATGGTTTATGAGAAACCATTATTAGATTTATTTGCACTTGCCGATGATACGAGGCAAGATATATGAGTATTCTGATATTTCTGAGATTTGAGATTTTATTTTTTATGATGTGGAGTTAACTGGCGGTTAGTAAACCGTTTAGTACGAACGTGCGGTATGGGACGCACGTTAACACTTTTTGGGCTCCTTTCTGAGAGTTTGTGACACATCCACGAGTATGCCAATGCTATAGCCCTTCGGGTCATCTGAGTTATGTGACTTCGATCACCATGAGCTATGTGACTTCGGTCACCACGAGTTATGTGACTTCGGTCACCACGAGTATGACCTTTGGGTCCACGAGATAGGTACCTAATTTATAAATAGCGCCGGACAAGAGTCTGGCATGTGCAGCATTGCTTCGGCATTGCAATCGGGGATCTGGCCAATCCGGGTTTTTTTTGAGTTTTCTAAGTTTTATTATGATTTCACCATTTTGAGATAGCTTTGTTACATCGATAGTCTAGAGCTAAATGAGATGTTATGTATATACGGTGATTTCATTTTTATGAGATTTGAACTCTTTTTAGAGTTCCATGAGATTCGAGTTTTTGGAGATTTTGATGTTTTCTCCTATGGCTTTTGTGTTGCTTAATTGTACTTATATTGGTTACCCGTGAATATGAATCCTTTATGTCGAGTTAAGCTTATTCGTGAGTAACCATAAGATATTATTAGACCTTCACCCTTGACATTGTAAATAGAACTTTACCTATATCATTCCTTTCTAATTAAAGGAAGGTTTCCCTTATGCGCTTATATCCCTCTTATCTATAGCTAATATCATGTTCTACTTAGCCTGACCCGTGTATTTATTGCTCGGGTCAGACCGAGTTGCATGTTAGACTTTTGGACCTTTGCTAGCTATATCTTTTGGACTTCTCCTTCGACTTTGGATAGATGGCATAGTTTTTGTGTAGTTGTCATTGTGTTGGGAACTTTGTGTTGTATCTATTATTTTATGGGGATGTATGTATATATTGTGGTTGAATACCACTTGTGACTCGTTGTATCACATTTGATGTATGTGTGTGTATATATTATCTGTGTTGCTGTTCTGTGACTTGAGATTGTTGATGTTATTATGTTTTGTTTCTAAATTGATCCTTTAGCCACTATAGTAGTGTATTAGATAGGAATTAAGTATGTCAAACACTTAATACAAAATGGAAAAAAATTAGTACCAAATCGACATACTTAGCTCTTATCTAATGCAAGACTATGATGGTCGCCCTTAACCAGACCTATTCTCTGCATTAGCAGACAGAATTACCCAGTAATTCTCTTTGTTAATGTGGGTCTTGGGGTGGGGCGTCACAGCTTGGTATTGGGGTTATCAAAACCATGATATAGCGGTGTCATTGCCATAAAACAACCAATATCGAAAGTAAGATTGGCGGCATCACCGCCTTAAAACCAAAGTCACTAAAACGGACGAGATGCGGCATCATAGAAACGCCGAAAAGATAGCGGCAATAACACCATAAATAGTTTAATAACGAAACTAAAGGGTTCCGGCATCACTTAGTTGGAGCGTCAATGTTGTATATTATCAAAACAAGGAAATAAGGGCGGTCGACATTGCTTAAGTATATTACGAGATTACCAAGTCCACATTGATAGGATGACGACACTGATCACTTCAACATGGACAGAATCATTCCGTAACTACTTAAGTAGTTATCATATGCTTCACTTCATGTCGGTATCACCACTCATAGTTGTGGTATTATCAAGGTGTTAACATTGATATGTAACATTGATATGTGGCATGACAATACAGTAATTACCATTAATACTGTTTTATTTCTATATAAGGAAATTTTTTTCACCAATCTCTTATTCTTTGTCAATTTTTTATTGGTTGAAAACATACATTTCTAAATTATTTTCAGAAGTCTACTGCAACCCCTTTTTCTTTCCCCAAAACATTTTTTCACCCTTTAAATATTATTAATTATTTAATACTTAGTTATACGCTTTTCTAGCTTACTAAATTCATATAATTTTTTGGGAAAAATCCTTGAAATTCACCAAAAATCAGAATTAACATAGTCTTTAACATATAAGACTTTCAGAGCCAAAATCATTATTTAATTATTTTTAATAATTAAAACTCGAATAAATGTCCTTTCTCTCTTAGGAAATTCATAAAATATTCCTATTAATTTGGAAAATTATGAAATTAAAAAAACATCTTCAAAATTATGTTTTACACATCATATCAAAAAATCAAATTGTTTGGAGATTAAAAACTTAGGTTTTACCCTTAAAACCTATTAAAAATAATTTCAAAAATTCTTATAAATCGTATTCTATCCAAACAATGATATAATCAAACATGGCACATCATAGCATCATTACAAATCAAAATCCATCAAGATTAAAAATTAGCAAGCATAAAAATGAGATGGTCTTTTATTATTCACCTTAGATTGGATAATGGAGTTGAGATTTGATGAATAATGTTTTCCTTAGCTTTGTCTTCCAAAGCCCCTTTGATTTCGTTTCCTTCTTCTACTTAGAAATGGCCGGCCACTAGGTTTTTCATTTGATTGTTTATGAGTGTAAGTGAAAATGTAAGAGAGGGTGAAGGTTTAATTGATAAAAGATAGATTTATTCCTATTTTGCACTCTTTACATATACTTTCATATGTTAAGTTTTAAAATAATCATATTAGATAATTAGTTAAGGCCTAACTCAATTAATTGTCAAATCTCATCCCTATGTCCCACTACATTATTTTATTTAATCTATCCAATTAAATTTCTAGAATAATGTTAAACCAAAATTAGGGGTGTTGCAGGCTCCCCTCCTTAAAGAATTTCATCCATGAAATTCAGTAGGGACTACTTACAATTATATCAAACATGCAAACAATGCTAGTATATCCTACCAGCTATAAAGTTTATATATATATATATAATATGGGACATACCATCATAATAACTCAGGATAAGTATCCATAATCCTATCTTATGTCTCACAAGCACAATCTTTCTCGTTGTCACACCATTGGACTTCTAGCAATCTGACTGCCTTGTTCCTTAGCTTCTTTTCATAGCTTGCTACAACACGAATTGGTTGTCCAAAAAAAGTCAGATCTGGTTCCACTACTAAATCTTCCGATGCAGTCGAAGCAATAGTAGTCTCTGGATCATGCACATACTTTCTAAAATGAGAAGCATGAAAAAATTATGGACTCCTGCCAAACTATTCGGTAACTCTATCTGGTACCCGAGTTTCCCGATCCTCTCTATAATAAGGAACGATCCAACATATCTCGGTGCCAGTGTCCCTGATTTCCAAATCGTGCCACACCCTTCATCGGTGATAATTCAATAAAAACATGGTCTCCAACTAAGAACTCTTGATTCTTACGGCACTTATCTACGTAACTTTTCTGCCAAGCTTGAGCTTCCCTTATCCTAACTCGGATTAACTTAATCTTCTCAGTGGCGTCTCTCACTATATCTAGACCATGGACCAATCTATCTCCGGTCTCCAACCAACAAACTGGCGATTTGCATGGCCTGCCATACAAATCTTCGAAAAATGCATTCCTATAATAGTCTGATAATTATTATTACAGGAAATCTCAAATAAGTGCAAATGGTCTTCCTATGACCCACCAAAATCCAATGCACAAGCTCTCAACAAATCCTCAAGTACCTTATTGACTCTCTATGTCCGCCTATCCGTTTGTGGGTGATAAGCAGTACTCATCTTATGCTTGGTACCTAACACTTCCTGTTGACTCTTCCAGAATTCACTAGTGATCAAAGCATCTCTATCACTGACTATACTACTACGAATACCATGCAGTCTAATAATATTCTTCGTAAACAATTGGCCAATACAAGTGCCGTCCTAGTTGACTTAACGGGAATGAAATATGCGCTCTTGGTCAGTCTATCTACTGTGACAAAAATACTCTCATTTTCCCTATTCGATCTTGGCAACCTATCAATGAAATCCGTACAGATGGACTCCCATTTCCACACTGGTATATTTAAAGGCTAAAGCAAACCACTTGAGTTTTGATGTTCAGCTTTTACTTACTGGCAATTCGCATGGACAACCCCTCACGTCTCGGTAATAGCCAACTAATCCAAGGAAACTCCTTATCTCGGTCACCGTCTCGGGTCTCTTCCAACCATTTATAGATTCGATCTTAGCTGGATCCATTACTAACCCTTCTTTTGAAACTATATGACCAAGAAATTTCACTTCTCATTTTCAGAAATGACATTTCGAAAACTTTGATTTTAGCTGATGCTGTCTCAATGTCTCAAGCATTATTCTAAGATGAATATCATGATCTCTTTCATCCTTATAATATATCAAAATGTCACCAATGAACACCAACTCGAACCTATCTAAGTGCTCTTGGAAAATCTGGTTCATCAAGTCCATAAAGAAAGCAGGTACATTAGTCAATCCGTATGGCATCACTAACCACTTGTACAAACCATACCTCGTTCGAAACACCGTTAAAGGAATACTATCCTCCACCACCCTCATTTGATGGAACCATATCGCAAACTCCAAATAAGAAAATACTTTAGTTCCACTCAATTGATCAAATAAATCATCGATTCCTAGCAAAGGATATCTACACTTCATCGTCTTCTCATTCAGGTTATGATAATCAATACATAATCTTAACTATCCATTCGGTTTCTTCACGAACATTATGGTCACCCCCCAAGGCAAACTGCTTGGTCTAATAAAATTCTTTCCTTCTAAGTCTACTAGCTGTACCTTTAACTCCTTCGTCTCGGTAGGTGTCATCTTGCTAGGTGGTCTACTAATATGTTCAGCTCTAGGTACAAGATCTATTCGAAACTCAATAGCTCATTTCCGTGTTAGTTGTGTAACCAAGTCAAAAACATGTGCAAATTCCCTTGCAACTAAGACTCGATTTAACTCATCCTCTGCTTTTGTGGCACCTAGTAATGCACAAACTTCTGAACTCAAATTCTCAACTGAATATATGATTCGGACACTCCTATCAGGCTGTCTCAATGATATTTTCTTATCCTGGCAGAATATCCTAACGTCATATTTGCTCAACCAATCCATACCCAAAACAAACAAACAAACTACATGCAAAAGTATATTGGATTAGTTGCATACCCTCCTATTGGATTAGTTACTCTTAAGGAAGTAACAAGTTATAATGGTTCTATCTCTAACTTATCTACCAAATACTTAGAGATAAAAGAATGTGATGCACCAGCATCAAATAATACTCTAACGATTATGCTATGAATCAAAAGCATACCTCCCAACACTGCCTTTTCCTTCTACTCGAATGTTGGCCTAGATGATGATGGTTCCAAAGCAAAGACCTTTCCCTTTCCTACCTTAGCCGCTTTTGAACATTTGTTCTTGTAATGCCCCACGCAGTCGCAGTTAAAGCACTTCAAATTCTACCTTCCCACAACCTTCTTGTGTAACATCCTTAATTTTGATTAATATTATTGTGGAGATTTAAGTGGGTAAATTAAATAGAATAATATGATGTGTAGTGAGATAAGGGAATTGAGATTTGATAAACATTAAAGTAGGGCCTTAGCTAAATATATTGATAAGATTGTTTTATAACTTAAAACATAAAGAGAATATATGAAAGGGGCAATTTAGGTAATAGATCTATCATTTACTCTTAAACCCTCTCCCCTTCATGTTATTCACACTTTTCATCAAACTAAACCAATCAAAGATAAAAATCAAGGTCGACCATAAGCAAGAAGAAAAAAGGAATAAAACTTAGAAAACCAAATTAAACCTAAGGAGAATTAAATCTATTCCTCAAGTCTCAATTCTTAGTATTAATTCAAGGAGAGTAATGATAGTCCATCTCATTTTTTAATTTGATCGATTAAATTTGTTTAGATTTAAAAACTGAATGTATAGATGTTTGGATGATATGCCATGTTCATGATGCCATGTTTTGAATTAATGGTAATTTATATGGATTTTTATGAAATTAATTCAATAGGTTTAAGTGTAAAACCTTGATTAATGATCTCCAAATGACGTGATTTTTTGATCTATTGGGTAAAACATAATATTGGAGATAGATTTTTAATTTCGTAATTGTTCAAATTAATAAGAATTTATTAGAAATTTCCTAATGCTAATTAGGTATTAAATTCATGTTTAATTTAATAAAGGTATTTAAACAATGATTTTGGACCTAAAACTTTTATATATCAAAGGATATACTATTTTGGATTTTTGGAGAAAATTTGGAATTTTTCACAAATATATTTGAATTACTATGAATTTTATAAGCTAGACAGGCTTGTGGTAAATCTTAATTAAAAGGTGAGTAACTAAGGGTAGTTAAGTATATTTGGGAAGAGAAATGTTTATGCTTCGGTAAAACTAAAAAGAGGAATTATTAACCAATAATATTTTTACAAAACAATAGGAGTGGGTGAAAAGTATACACTTTATTTAGTAATAATACAGTTTTGACGTTAATTACAAAACTGCCATGCCAAGGTTCATCACTTCGACCCTTAGCAATAGCGCCACATTCATAATGGTCGACGTCGACAAGGAGGGATGCACTTGGTAAATATTTAAGTAATTGGAGAGTGATTCCAGCCACGTCAAAGTTAATAACTAAGCGGCAATACATTAATGATGACAAGGTCATTAACGCTGCACATTTTCAATTACATTTAAATGGTGCTATTATTCATTAAGGTCGATGAAGTACATTCGCACGGTTCGGTAACGATATCATGTGGCAAAGGTTGCTGAGACTATTGGTTTCACACGCAACCCTCGTCCCATTTCATCTTTTATCGCCAAAGATGCTTCTTTTATGATTATCTAAAGCTATTTCAAATAGGGTCGATGAGATCTATGTTAGTCCTTGAGATGATGTTTTTGATGACAACAACCTTAGGACTTGTTATAAAATATAAATACTAACGTTGTGGTTTAGATATATATGTATATGCAGAATATAAACATGCAAGTACCAAGAATGAAGACTGTACAGTATAGAGATATAAGACTGGTGAATTTAAAGATCGAAGATATCAAGATTGAAGACTCATGAGTATCAAGAAATCAAGTTATCAAGAGTTCAAGATTTCAAACAGTACAAGATAATGTAGTTAGTCTAGAATTATGTTAAAACTTCTTGAAAGCACTTACATCTTTGTTCGAAATTTATTCATGGAATGGAATCCACTTCGATCCTGTTAAAGGGATGGAACCCTAGTGGGATGGAACCCACGATAATATCTAGTGGAACATATAGTGGTCCTATTTTGATATCCACTAATTTTATAAAAATGTTTTTCAAAAATATATCTCTTGTTTTTTAAAATGTTTTCAAAACTTTCTTTTCAAAAAGACATCTCTCTTGTTTGAAATATTTTAGCCTCAAAACTATTTTTATCATTTTTAGTATTTTGATTTCAAAATTGTCCTTGTTTTTAGACCATCTCTTGTTTTAAATATTTAGCTTTAAAATATTTATATACTCAGATTTTAAATCACTTTATAGATTAAGATTATATATATTAAATATTATTTTCTAAACTCTTTTATATGTTTAAACTATATTCAAATATATTTACAAAGTTTAGAAATTGTTTTGACAAATTATAGAAACCAATTTTAATAAGAAAATAAAGACATCAATTTTGCCTTGAGCATGTCGACATCCCTCACCCCCCATGTCGACATGGTGTCCATTATTTTCAAATTTCAATTTTCAAAAGAAGTGTCTATTCGCCGTATCCTTTCACGAATAAATATGGCTGTTGCTTTACAATAAATACCAGTAAATTCTAAACGAATTTTTACCAGATTTCATTTATTTTCTCTCCTCTTCATCTTCCACATTTATTCTCAAGAATCCTAAACTATACTCTACTAAAATACCAAATGAATCAAACTTGATTATCTCTTGTTTGATTCTCTGCCACTCTCTCCATAAGATCTCAGCGCTATTCAGAGTTATAAAATCTTTTATAAATCAAACTGTTGAGTAAAAGGTGCAGTTGAGCCTTGAAATCAATTAGGTGTGATTGTAGCCTCGGAAATCAATTAGGTGATCTTGTAGCCTGGTTAAATCAAAAGAGTTGCCCTGAACTCGAATATAGGAGGGTGTACCTTGTAGCCTTGAAACCGAGGGTGTAATCTAGGAGATTATTTTGAAAAGAAATCCGTACGATTGTACGGGACTGGATGTAGGGTAACTCTGAACCAGTATAAAATCCTGGTGTGTTCTTTCCTTTACTGCTTTTATTTAGTATTTGCATCTGTGTCTGACTCTGTGATTATATCTGTGTTTGTGAATTGCATTTGTTGGTGTTTAAATTGAACAAAATTCAAAAAGATTTAAAAAATACATAAAATACTATTCACCCCCCCTCTAGTGTTATTCCAGCCTTAAGATCCGTAATCTGCATTTCTCACATTTGGTATCAGAGCATTGGTTTTCAAAGTTTTCATAATATGAATTTTGAAAAAGTTTTTAAAATGGCTATTTTTGGGGAATTTGTTAACACTAGTTTAAAACTGTTCAAATCATCGTTGTCTCTTAAGTCTGCATATAGTTATTATAGAAAATCAATTTATCTACCGAGTTTGTATTCTGTGCAGAAAGAAAAATGTTATATGGCCTTTGAAGAATCAACACTCAATGGACAAATTGTGCAAATCAAGAAGAATAAGTGGATACTTGATAGTGGATGTTCAAGACACATGACTGGTAATCCAGATATGCTGAATGATATTATCTATAAAGATGGAGGATGGGTTAATTTTGGAGACAACTCAAAAGGATATGTGATTGGCATCGGCAATGTCGGTAACTCTAAAACTCCTCTATTTCTAATGTTTTATTAGTTAAGAATTTGAAACACAATCTGCTTAGCATTAGTCAACTTTGCGATAAAGGATACAAAATTAAATTTGAAAAGATAAGTGTCACATCGAAGATAATAATTCAAATATTATATTTGAAGGAATTAGGAAGAAAAATATTTATATTCTTAGCATGAAAATCTCAAATGATAATCTATGTCTTTTAGCTAATACAAGTGACCCTTGGATTTGGCATAAAAGATTTGGGCATTTGAATTTTAAACTCTTATTTAGACTTTCTAAACTTGATCTAGTAAGAGGTCTCCCTAGAATGAATTTTAAAATAGATAGTATATGTGATGCTTGTCAATTAGGAAAACTTAGGAAGAGTTCTTTCAAATTAAAAGATATGATTTCAACTTCAAAACCTCTTGAGTTACTTCATCTAGATTTGTTTGGTCCATCTCAAATTCAATCAATAAATCACAATAAATATGTCTTTGTAATTGTAGATGATTATTCTAGGTTTACATGGACAATTTTTATAAAACATAAAAGTGATACTTTTGATTCATTTAAATTTTTTACAAAAAGACTGCAAAACCAACTTTCTTTAAAAATTATAACTGTTCGTAGTGATCATGGTGGGGAATTTGGAAATGAAAATTTTGAGAGATTCTGCAATAAAAAGGAATAACTCATAATTTCTCTTTTCCAAGAACTCCACAACAAAACGGAGTGGTAGAACGTAAAAATAGGACGATTCAAGAGTGTGCTAGAACAATGCTTTCAGATAGTAATTTACCAAAACATTTTTGGGCTGAAGCAGTCGCTAAAGCTTGCTACATTTTAAATAGAATAATAATTAGACCATTAACTGATAAAACACCTTATGAACTTCTTTATAAGAAGAAACCAAAGGTATCTTATTTTATAATATTTGGAAGTAATGTTTTATTCTAAATACAAAAGACAATTTGGATAAATTTAATCCTAAATCCGACAAAGGAATCTTTATCAGATATTCTAATAGAAGTAAAGCATACAGAGTTTTCGACTTAAGAACTAATACCATTGAAGAAACAATGCATGTTTCGTTTGATGAAAATTTCAAAAATGTTGAACAAATTAATGATGAAGAAGAATTTGCTACCCTAAATAATGAATCAATTGAAACAAATAATGATCTTATTCATCCAAATAAAAGGGTTAAGCTTTTAAAAGATCATCCTATAGAAAATATACTAGGAAATATTGAATCTATTGTTAGAACTAGAAATCAACTAAATAACATGAGTAATGTAGCTTTTATATCATCTATTGAACCTAAAAATTCAAAGGAAGCATCGTCTGATGATTCATGGATTCTGGCTATGTAAGAAGAACTGAATCAATTCACCAGAAATGATGTTTGGGAACTTGTTCCAAGACCCGAGGATAAAAGTATAATAGGAACTAAATGGGTTTATAAAAATAAAATGAATGAACTAGGTGAGGTCGATAGAAATAAAGCTCGATTAGTCGCACAAGGTTATTGTAAAGAAGAAGGAATAGATTTTGATGAAACCTTTGCACCCGTAGCAAGATTAGAAGCCATTAGAATTCTACTCGCTTTCGCAAACTATAATGATTTCAAATTATTTCAAATGGATGTTAAAAGTGCTTTTCTAAATGGATTTGTTAAAGAGGAAGTTTATGTTGAACCACCTCCACTCTTTGAAGATGAAAAATTTCCAAACCATGTTTTCAAACTTAAGAAAGCTCTATATGGTCTGAAACAAGCTCCTAGAGCATGGTATGACAGACTAAGATCTTTTTTATTACAATCAAATTTTGAAATTGGTAAAGTAGATAATACTCTTTTCATTAAAAGAAATAAAAATGATATCCAACTAGTACAAGTTTATGTAGATGATATTATTGTTGGTTCAACTAATCATGAGATGAATAAAGAATTTCCTGTAATAATGACAAAAGAGTTTGAGATGAGTCATATGGGTGAACTTACTTTCTTCTTAGGTTTACAAATAAAACAATTAGATAATGGTATTTTATTAGTCAAGAAAAATATGCTAGGGATCTAGTTAGTAAATTTGGTATGACCGAGTGGAAAGCCCACTCCCATGGCAACCAATGAAGCATTAAATAAAGAAGATCTTTCAAAAGATGTAAATCAAACACTATATAGGGGAATGATTGGATCACTACTCTATATCACTACGAGTAGACCTGATATCATGCATAGTGTTTGTCTCTGTGCAAGATACCAAACTCGACCCAAAGAGACTCACTTAAAATCTGTGAAACATATCATAAGATATGTTAAACATACTTTTGACTATGGTTTATTTTACCCTAAAAATGATTCATTTGATTTAATCTCTTATTGTGATGCTGACTATTTTGGTTGCAAATCTGACCGAAAAAGTACAAGTGGAACTTGTCACTTTTTGGGGCATTCTCTTATTTCATGGTTTAGTAAAAAGCAAAACACTGTTTCTTTATCAACAATTGAAGCAGAATATATCTCTGCTGCTTTGGCTTGCTCTCAAGTCATTTATATGCAACAAACCCTAAAAGATTTTGGATTAACAATTTCAAAATCACCAATTTATTGTGATAATACTAGTTCAATAAATTTGTCTAAAAATCCTACCCATCATGCTAGGACTAAACATATTGATATCAGACATCATTTTCTCAGAGATAATATAAATAAAGAGATTATTTCTCTTGAATTTATCAACTACGAGAATCAAATTGCTGACATTTTAACCAAACCCTTAAATCAACCTATATTTACTAAATTAAGAAGAAAACTACGCATTGTTCAATAACTGAGATATAGAATATAGATATAGTAACGTATATTTTTAATAAATAGAAATATACAAGAAAACCAAATTTTTCATAGGGATGTTGACATACCGCTACCACCCATGTCGACATACAACGGTAAAATTTAAAATTTTGATTTTCCCTCTAAAATCGGTTTGGTAGTTATATAAACCTATGTATTTAAATTTTTTTCTGTCTTCTCACTTATTTTCTCTGTAATAAATTTTTGAAACTTAAAATTTATGGCCTCCTCCACTAAATCAAACCAAAATGACATCGTTTCTTTCCATTCTCCTCATTCTGGTCCATTCCAACGCACTACACTGGCACGTGTGATAAAGATTGAAGAATCTATGAAGGATGCCATGCAAATGTTGACTGAACTTCAAGTTATGCAGATAAGGATGGCAAAAGAACAAGAAAAGCAAGGCAAAATTCTTCAGAATTTGCAAAAATTTCTAATGGATAATCATGCAAATCCTATTGTGATTGAAGAAGATTCTTCTAACATTCAAGTGCATAAACCCTTAGAGCCCAGCGAAGAGGAAGAAGAAGAAGAGGAAGAAGCACCTATGGAAGAAGATGACAACGTGGTCTGCAGGCGAAGTCTGTTCTGACAAAGATGGGAATTTGGTCGAACAACGTGGAAACTTTTGTTTTCATTATCCAAATTGTTCGATTCACAAATCTCCAATTGTCAAAAACTCTCGTTAGTAGTGTTAGTCTATAATTTATATACTTGAATATATTTGTGTGTTTATGTTCCATATATATATATGTAAATATAACATCGTATATAAAAAAAGAATTTCATTTGTTTTGCATATTATACTTCCTTATTAGCATTTAGTTTAGATAGTATTAGATTAAGGGGGAGCTATATATAAGTTTAGAATTAGTTTTTGTTGATGACAAAGGGGGAGAAGTATAAAATAGAGTAGTTAGGCTTAGATTAAGGGGGAGTTATTAGTTTTAGGGGGACTTATAGTGAAGGTGAAGTATATTTTATAAACATAGGTTGTCATCATCAAAACAGGGGAGATTGTTAGTCCTTGAGATGATGGTTTTGATGACAACAACCTTAGGACTTGTTATAAAATATAAATACTAACGTTATGGTTTAGATATATATGTATACGCAGTATATAAACATGTAGGTACCAAGAATGAAGACTGTACAGTATAGAGATACAAGAGTGATGAATTTAAAGATCGAAGATATCAAGATTGAAGACTCATGAGTATCAAGAAATCAAGTTTTCAAGAGTTCAAGATTTCAAACAGTACAAGATAATGTAGTTAGTCTAGAATTATGTTAAAACTTCTTGAAAGCACTTACATCTTTATTCGAAATTTATTCATGGAATGGAATACACTTCGAGCCTGTTAAAGGGATGGAACTCTAGTGTAATGGAACTCTAGTGGGATGGAACCCACGACAATATCTAGTGGAACATATAGTGGTCCTATTTTGATATCCATTAATTTTATAAAAATGTTTTTCAAAAATATATCTCTTGTTTTTTAAAATGTTTTCAAAACTTTCTTTTCAAAAAGACATCTCTCTTGTTTGAAATATTTTAGCCTCAAAACTATATTTATTATTTTTAATATTTTGATTTCAAAATTGTCCTTGTTTTAAAACCATCTCTTGTTTTAAATATTTAGCTTTAAAATATTTATATACTCAGATTTTAAATCACTTTATAGATTGAGTTATATATATTAAAAGTTATTTTCTATACTCTTTTATATGTTTAAACTATATTCAAATATATTTACAAAGTTTAGAAATTGTTTTGACAAATTATAGAAACCAATTTTAATAAGAAAATCAAGACATCAATTTTTCCTTGAGCATGTCGACATCCCTCAACCCCCCATGTCGACATGGTGTCCATTATTTTCAATTTTCAATTTTCAAAAGAGGTGTCTATTCGTCGTATCCTTTCACGAATAGATATGGCTGTTGCTCTACTATAAATACCAGTAAGTTCTAAACGAATTTTTGCTAGATTTCATTTATTTTCTCTCCTCTTTATCTTCAACATTTATTCTAAAGAATCCTAAACTATACTCTGCCAAAATACCAAGTGAATCAAACTTGATTATCTCTTGTTTGATTCTCTACCACTCTCTCCATAAGATCTCAGTGCTATTTAGAGTTATAGAATCTTTTGTAAATCAAACTGTTGAGTAAAAGGTGCGGTTGAACCTTAACATTTATTGGGTGTGATTGTAGCCCTGGAAATCAATTAGGTGATCTTGCAGCCTGGTTAAATCAAGAGAGTTGCCCTAAACTCGAATACAGGAGGGTGTATCTCGTAGCCTTGAAACCGAGAGTGTAATCTGGGAGATTATTTTGAAAAGAAATCCTTACAATTGTACGGGATTGGATGTAGGGTAACTCCAAACCAGTATAAAATCCTAGTGTGTTCTTTACTTTACTGCTTTTATTTAGTATTTGCATCTATGTCTGATTTTGTGATTATACTGTGTTTATGAATTGCATTTGTTGGTGTTTAAATTGAACAAAATTCAAAAAGATTTAAAAAAATACATAAATCACTATTCACCCCCCCTCTAGTGTTATTCCAGCCTTAAGATCTGTAATCTGCATTTCTCACAACCTATGTTTTAGAGGGTCAACGACCTTATGTATTCGATAATGAACCATATGCTTTATAAGGATTTAATACAAAAAAGGTTTTAAGTTTTGGTCTTTGACTTTGGTAGGGGTCGACGAGGCTTAAAGATGTCGTAATGTTTTAAAGATTTTCTAACAAAGGCGGTGAGCCTTAAGTCTCTTCGTCTATAGTATAATAACGTCGACACTAAACAAAGATTTGTAAAACTTAAAGAAGAAACCTTATATCATTTTCAAACAATGAACATGGCAAAAAAATGAAATATATAAAATGGCATAAAACTTTGGTATTACAAAGAGTTATATATTTCCTTTTGTAAAATATGGATTAAGGGGATTAATCATATATCATTAGGAAAATGGTTTCAAGGAAATTAATAATGGAAAAAACCAATTTTTGAACTAAATTTACCAAAGTTAATATTACTTAAGATTAAGTAATTATGAGGCATGAAAAGTTATTTATTGAACATACTTGAATGATGGATTATATGTTCCTATGTTTATTTGATCAGTTATTATGCTTGTTGTTATTATCTTACTCACATCATCTAAGATCCATAACTGCATTTTGGGGCATTAAGCGTAGGATAACTAGCTATTTCGACCCAATGGTGAGTATAAACAGAATTAACTTCTGAGTGAGTTGAATTACATCCAAGAGGTCAAGTAGACCAGAAACATAGGATGCCTAGAACTAATCAAAAGACTATTGATTTAGTTAAGATATTCGAAGTGTCCAATAGGTTCATAGTCATCCCATAAAAATTTTGTCATGAGACATTTTATTGGAAGGGTCTAATAGGTTCTTGGTGATCCCATGAAAACTATGTCTGCATGATGTTATTGATAGAAATGAATAGGTTCATAGTGATCCCATGAAAACTATGAATTAATATGTGTTATTGATAGAAATGAATAGGTTCGTAGTGATCCCATGAAAACTATGATTCGAGGAATGTTATTGGAGAATCTAGTAAGTTAGTAAGATCATGAAAACTATGATGGGAAAGTATTGGTGGAAACCAATAGATTCTTAGTGATCCCATGAAAACTATGAAGTTGGACAAATTGTTCCTAAGAATTGAGATAGGTCATTAGTCAGCCCATTAAAACTAATAGGTTCATTGTGACTCTATAAAAACTATAAATTTGGATAGATATTCAGATAAATTAGGATAGGTAATCCAGGTATATTGCATTCTAGCATATCATCATATAATATTATTTCTTTACCAATGTGGATGCAGGAGCACAGTATATGGTTAATGTATTTTGGTTAAGATAAAAATGAGCTAGGGAAAAACCCATTCCGTTTAACGGTGTGATATCCATTGGTTTGAGATGGTAGGTTATTATTCACACCAGACAGTTGTCTAATCCGAATTTTTTGTTTTTCCCCTTAAATTCTTGGATGCTCAAAAACTAATTTGACTAGATTGAGAGTAAGGGTTTTCAGGTTTTAGTTAGACGAATAAGCTTCCGGAGACGTGCATGAGGCATTCTAGCATTGTAGGAGTTCTATTATAATCCGCTATATTATTTAAGTTTGTCTATTTGGATGTAATAGCGAAGTTGTATAATTGTCAAGTATTTGACTCTGACCAACCAAGGGGGCATCTTCGTATGTCGCTCTTGGAGTATTTTGTAATAATGATATTTTCTCTGAACGTTAGATTATGAATGGGATTATGTAATGAATATGAAATATCAATCGTAAAATGAGATAGGAAAATTTGTTATTAAATTGTGTTTCACAATTTTTCATATTAATGTGCTACTGATTATTAATATGATTAACATAGCCGCATTTAGTCATCGAGAATTAATACTATATATAACTGTAGCATCTGTAGTCGTTAGTTTTGGGCCTTAGAATGAACGATATTACAAGTTGGTATCAGAGCATAGATTTATAGAAAACTTACAACGAACTAACAAGGTTATAAAAACACAATCCTAATGAATTGAGGATAAGATCGAGGTTATGAGATAACACAATAGTAACATACTTGTATTTGCTATGTATAAGTATGTATTCTCCCCTCTCTCTTAGACCATTCTTGTGTATCTTACTAAGACTCGTATGCAGATTTATGAGAAAGAAATATATGGAGGCAGGAAATGGAAGAGTGAATCTTGGTGGAGGAAGCACCATAACTAACAAAAATGCTCAACCCAATACCAAGAGGAACCAAGATCGGCAAGCAAATGTTAATAAAACTGCAAATGCCAATGTAGGTGTTGGAACCCCACCGATAGATATAGGGACTATGTATAAGTACTTCGTTAGTATGATGCAAGCTGGAGTGGCTGTAGGAGTAGCTAGTGGAGTTGCTACTAATGCGGGAGGAGTTAATCCTGTAGTGTCGGTTGGAAATAATTATGCTAAGTTAAGCAGAGATTACACCAGTCTAGATAAGAAGCCTTTTATGGGAACTAAAAATGCAATAGAAGTAGAAAAACGGTTGTTACATTGTGAGAGGATCTTTGCTGATTTGGGCTTTGCGGATGAGTAGAAAAGGAGTCTGACATCGAGGTAGTTGCAAGGAGTTGCTTTGTACTAGTGGAATGGAGTTACCATAGGAGTTCCTGACGAGGAGTTGACTTAGACGGATTTTCGAAGGAGATTCGAGGAAAGATTTTTTTCTGAAGTAGCTAAGTCCACATTCTTAGGAAATTTATAGATTTGGAATAGGGAGGGATGTCGATGATAGAATATGCCACCAAGTTTGATGAGTTGTCCCGGTGTGGATATGCCACCATTGACATTGTTATTAAGAGAAATGAAAAGATAGTTCGAGGATTGAAGCAGTATATTACCAAGGCAACCATGCCATATCTCCGGGATCTAAGCAATGTAGTAGTGGAGATGGCAATCCAGAAGAAGGGATGCTTTGTACTTTTGGAAAAGAGAAGCCAGTTGAAACTTAGGATTCTCTTAGTAAGGAGAGAAGCTCTATATGAAGAAAGAGCTTAGAAGGATAGGCCACCAAGAAAGAGAAGTTTGATCTTGTCTGCTACAAGTGCGATAAGAAAGGGCATTTTGATCATGAGTGTCGAACTGGCAAAGGGAAGAAGGTAGAAAATAAGAAGGGAGTGAAATGCTTCAATTACGACCAGATGGGGCACTACAAGAATCAGTGTCCAAAGCCGGTCAGAGCTGATAAAGGAAATGTTTTTGCTCTGGAACCAGCGTCTTCTAGACCAACTGCTGCTGAGAAGGAAAGTCTGTGATGGTAGGTATGCTTTTGATTCATAGTATACCAGTTAGGGTACTATTTGATACTGGTGCATCACACTCATTTATATCCTAGTGTCTGGTAGATAAATTATGCTTATAACCATCATACCTTGTTACTTCCTTAAGGGTTGTGAATCCGATAGGAGAGTATGCAACTCTAGGGATGTGATGTGACTGGTTAGAACTTGAATTATTAGGTCATAAGTTTGGCTGTAGTTTATGTGTGTTTGATTTCGTGGGCTTTGGGACCATATTGGATATGGATTGATTAGATAGATATGATGTTAGGATATTTTGCCAAAATAGGGAAATATCATTAAGACACTCTAAAAGCCGTTATCGAATCATATACTTAGTGGAGAATTCAGATTTAAATGTTTATGCTTTGTTAGGTACGATGGAAGTAGATGATGAATTGAATCGGTTTTTGGTAGCAAGAGAATTTGCAGATGTTTTTGAGCTTGTCACAGGACTACCACCGAAACGAACTATTGAGTTTCGAATAGATCTTGTACCTAGAGCTGAATCCCTAAGTATACCACCTAGCAGGATGCCACCTACCAAGATGAAGGAATTGAAGGTGCAGCTAGTGGACTTAGAAGGATAGTTTTATTAGACCAAACAGTTCACCTTGGGGAGCGGCTGCGGTGTTTGTGAAGAAACTAGATGGTTCGTTAAGGATGTGTATTGAACCTCGTAAGCTTAATGAGAAGACAATAAAGAATAGGTATCCTTTGTCGAGAACCGACGACTTATTCGACCAGTTGAGTGGAGCCAGAGTGTTTTTCCACTTTGATTTGGCGACAGGGTTCCATCAACTAAGGGTGGCGGAGGATCATATACCTTTGATGGTGTTTTGTACAAGATATGGTTCGTACGAATGGTTAGTAATGCCGTTCGAGTTAACTAATGCAACCGTGTTAGTTTTTCCGGATGGGAAACAGGATTTAGTGGTGTATACAGATGCGTGTAGAACTAGATTAGGAGCTGTTTTGATGTAGAAGGGTAATGTTATTGCCTATTCTTCGTGCTAGCTCAGACCACATGAAGTTAGATATCCGACTCATGATTTGGAGTTGGCAGCGGTGATCTTTACATTGAAACTGTAGAGAAATTATCTTTTGGAAGAATGATTTGAGTTATATACATATCATAAGTCTTTGAAGTATTTATTCTCTCAGAAAGAGTTGAATATGAGACAGCAGAGGTGGTTGGAGATTTTAGTAGCTTATGACTTCGGTATTGAGTATACACCAGGGATAGGAAATAAAGTTGTGGATACACTTAGCAGAAAACATCAGAATGTGGTGTTAGCTATTTTGGCAGAATGGAAAGACTTAGAGGCATTGATTACATATAAAGTGCAACTAAGATCGACTACTACTTCTAGCCAAAGTACATTCATGTTATTCTGTTTGGAAGTTCAACCAATATTGATTAGAAGGATAGCTTCTAAGAAAAAGGATGATCCAGTATTAGCTAAACAGATCAGAAGACTAGAAAATGGAAATGAGATCGATGATCTAAAAGATTTTAAACTTCACCAAAGAGGATGGTTGAGGAAGAAGGGATGATTGTGTGTTCCAGACATTGGTAACCTAAGAAAGGAAGTTCTTAGGGAATGTTATCGATCGAAGTTTACGATTCATCTGGGAGGAACCAAGATGTACCAAGGTACGAAAAGGAGTTTCTTCTGGGAAGCTATGAAAACGGATATAGGCTTGTGGGTGAAGCAGTGTGCAAATTGCCAACAAGTAGCCAAACATCAGAAGCCAAGTGGATTACTTCAGCCTTTAGACATACCAGTTTAGAAATAAGATTCGATATCCATGGACTTTATTAATAGTTTGCCAAGGTCAAATTAGAAAAATGAAAGTATATGGGCCATAGTTGACAGACTGACCAAGAGTGCCCATTTCATTCCTGTTAAGATAACCAGGACGACATCTATATTGGCTAAGTTGTTTATGAAGCACATTGTTAGACTACATGGGATTTCTTGTAGTGTAGTAAGTGATAGAGATGAACAATAGTGAATTCTGAAAGAGTCTACAGAAAGTGTTGGGTGCCGAGCTAAAGATGAGTATCGCTTATGACCCATAAAATAGATGGGCAGATAGAGAGGGTCAATAAGGTACTCAAGGATTTATTTAGAGCTTGTGCGCTTGATTTTGGTGGGTCATGGGAAGACCATTTACACCTAGTAGAGTTTTTAGGAAAGGAACCTTTCAAAGCTTTGTATGGAAGACCATGCAAGTCACCAGGGTGTTGGTTAGAGACCGAAGATAGATTAGTTCTAGGTCCAGATCTGGTGGGAGAAGTAGCAAAGAAGATTGAGTTAATCTAGGACAGGATGAGAGAAGCTCAGTCTAGGTAGAAAAGTTACGTAGATAAGAGGGGTAAGGATCTTTAGTTCTCAGTTGGAGACCATGGTTTTATTAAAGTATCACCGATGAAGGGGGTGGTACGGTTTGGGAAGTCAGGGAAACTAGCATCAAGATATGTCGGACCGTTCGTTATTGTAGAGAGGATCAGAAAGCTCGCTTACCGATTAGAGTTACGGAGTAGTTTGGTAGAAGTTCATAATGTATTTCATGTTTCTCATCTTAGGAAGTATGTACCTGATCCAGAAACTAGTTTTTCCCTGACTACATTGGAAGATTTAGTAGTAGAACCAGATCTGACTTTTGTGAGACAAACAGTTCGAGTTGTAGCGAGAGATGATAAGAAGTTAAGGAGCAAGACAGTTAGATTAGTGAAGGTCCAGTGGAGTGGCAACAAGAAAGACTTTATTTGGAGATAGAGGATAGGACTAGTGATACTTATCCGGAGTTGGTAGGATGGTATGTTCTATATTTGTTGTATATAGATTTTGTGACCAGCAGGGTATATTAGCATAGGTTGTAACAGATGTTTGCATGGTTGAGATGATTATTTTATAGTCCTTACAGAATTTCGAGGACGAAATTCTTTAAGGAGGGAAGCCTGTAACACCACTAATTTTAATTAACATTATTCAGGAGATTTAATTCTGTAAATTAAATAGAACAATGTAATGTGTAATGAGATAAGGAAATTGAGATTTGATAAACATTAAGGTCGGGTCTTAGCTAAATATATTGATAAGATTTTTTTATAACTTAAAACATAAAGAGAATATATGAGATGGGCAATTAAGGTAATAGATCTATCCTTTTCTCTTAAACCCTCTTCCCTTCATGTGATTCTCACTTTTCATCAAACTAAACAAATCAAAGAGTAAAATCAAGGCCAGCCATAAGCAAGAAGAAAATGGGAAGTAAACTTAGAAAACCTAAGAAGAATCAAATCTACTCACTCAAGTCCCAATTCTCATTATCAAATCAAGGTGAATAAAGATAGACCATCTCATTTTTTAATTTGATTGATTAAATTCGGTTTAGATTTAAAAACCGAATGTATGGATGTTTGATGATATGCCTTTCTAATGATGCCATGTTTTGAATTAACGGTAATTTACATGGATTTTTATGAAATTATTGCAATTGGTTTAAGAGTAAAACCTTAATTTAATGATCTCTAAATGACGTGATTTTTTGGATAAAATATAACATTGGAGATAGGTTTTTAATTTCATAAATTTTCAAATTAACATGAATTTATTAGGACTAAGGCTAATTGGGTATTAAATTCGGGTTTAATTTGGTAAAGGTATTTAAATATTGATTTTCGACCCGAAACTTTTATATATCAAAGGATCTACTATTTTGGATTTTTGGAGAAAATTTGGGATTCTTCACAATATATTTGAATTACTACGAATTTTATAAGCTAGAAATGCTTATAGTAAATCTTAATTAAAAGATGATTAAATAAGGGTTAATAAGTATATTTGGGAAGAGAAAATGTTTATGCCGCAGCAAAACTAAAAAGGGGAATTGTTAACCAATAATATTTTGACAAAACAATAGGAGTGGGTGAAAAGTATATACTTTATTTAGCAATAAAACAGTTTTAACGTTAATTATAAAACTGCCATGCCGAGGTTCATCACTTCGACCCTTAGTAATAGCACCATAGTCATAATGGTCGACGTCGACGAGGAGGGAAGCACATGATAACTATTTAAGTACTAGCAAAGTGATTCCAGGTACGTCGATGTCAACAACTAAGCGATAATACATCATTGAGGCCGCACCTCTTCACTAATCTTTAAATGGTGCCACAATTTTTTAAGGTCAGCGAGGTAAATTGGCATGGTTGGGTAATGATATAATGCAGCAAAGGTCGTCGAGACGGTGTCACACATAACCCTCGTTGTGTTTCATCTTTTATCGCCGAAGTAGCTTGTCTTATGATTAACTAAAACTATTTCAAATAGGGTCGATGAGACCTGTGTTTTAGAGGGCTGATGACCCTATGTCTTCGACAATGAGCCATATGCTTTATAAGGATTTAATACTAAAAAGGGGTTTTAAGTTTTGGTCCTCGACTTTGATAGGGGTCGATGAGGTTTAAAGACGCCGTAATGTTTAAGGGTATTCTAATAAAGGCAGAGAGCCTTAAGTCTCTTCATCGATAGTGTATTGACGTCGACGCTAAAAAAAGATTTATTTATTATAAAGAGGCAACCTTATATCATTTTCAAACTTGAACATTGCAGAATAAAAGTAATTCATAAAATGGCATAAGACTTTGGTATTAGAAAGAGCTATATATTTCCTTGTGTAAAATATGGATCAAAGGGATTAATCATATATCATTAGGAAAATGTTTCAAGGAAATTAATAATGGAAAATTCCATGTTTTAAGCTAACTTTAACAAAGTGAACATTACTTAAGATTAAGTAATTATGAGGCATGAAAGGTTATTTATTGAAGATACTTGAATGATGGATGTTATATGTTCCTGTGTTTATATGATCAGTTATTATGCTTGTTTTTATTACCTTACTCGCATCATTAAGACCTATAACTACATTTTAGGGTATAAAGAGCATGATAACTTGCTAGGTTGACCCAATCGTGAGTATAAACATAATTAACTCTTGAGTGAGTAGAATTGCATCCAGGAGGTCAAGTAGACTAGAAGTATATGATGCTTAGAACTGATCAAAAGATTTGATTTAGTTAAGATATTGGAAGGGTCCAATAGGTTCATAGTCATCCCATAAAACTATGCTATTAGAAATTTTAATGGAAGGGTCCAATAGGTTCTTAGTGATCCCATGAAAACTATGTCCAGATGATGTTATTGATAGAAATCAAAAGGTTCATAGTATCCCATGAAAACTGTGTCCAGATGATGTTATTGATAGAAATCAATATGTTCATAGTGATCTAATGAAAACTATGAATTAATATATGTTATTGATATAAATCAATAGGTTCTTAATGATCCTATGAAAACTATAATTTGAGATACATTATTGAAGAATCCAGTAGCACTACAAGAATTTTGATTTTTAGTAGCGCTCAAAAAACGCCACTAAAAGTTTTAGCAGCGTTTTGATAAACGCTGTTATAAAGCCCGCGACTAAAAATACCTGATTTTTAGTTGCACTTATTTCAACGCTACCATAAATCATTTTACTGCAGCGTTTATAAAATGCCACTAAATTCTTTTTTGCAGCGTTTATTAAACGCTACTATATATGCTATCCTTCGACCCTTTATTTTTTGTAGCGTTTTTTAGTAGCATTTTCGAAATGCTACTAAAATTTTTCTAGCTCTGCCAATAAATTCCCTCCAGTTCAATCTTGTTCATAGCTTATAACATAATACATAAACACATACACATTAAACAATCGCAAAATACATATACACATACACATTCAAACATAAACACATTTAAAAACCACAAAATACATAAACAAAAGCACTAACATAAACAATATGTTAACCGCACATAGAAGTTTACACAACCGAACAGTAGTTTCGAGACAAAAGGTTAACCGTACATAGAAGTTTACACAACCAAACTATGTACCACAAACAATATGCTACTGCTGTAGTTAAAGTACCATAAACATCTGAACTAAGCAAGTATAATAAACAACCAAACTACCTAACAATTACGATAAACTAGTGTTGCTGCTGCTCATTCTTCAGAAACGTCTACCTGTAGACAAAATATAATCAACAGTGAGACTCAAGTTATAATCAATACTGAGATAATAATGACAGGACCATCAATACTGAGAAAACAATGATTGCAAAAATAATCAAAACCATTTGGCATACCTAACTAATGACATCTCTAATCAGCTGTTTTGCTGTTTTAATTTGCATTTTATTCCTAGTTGTTCGTACTGATTTTTCCTTGAATCAATCACCATCAGAAAGATGTTATGGCATCAAGAGAATACGAACCTGAGATTTATATTACAGAGCCTTGATTGTGTCACCACCTTTTCCAATAATCACTCCAGCCTTTTCATTTGGAATTTGCCTCTCAAATACATCAGAACCAGATTGTGTTGAATCAAAATTACGAGAAATTGATGCAGAGGAACCACCAACATCAGCCTCAGCTATGACAGCCCTTATAAGTCCAAGTAGACCCAAAAGATTATGAAAGTATATTCTTTGTCCTTTCAAACAAAAGATATACTATAAAGTATATTCAAAAAACATACTATAAAGTATAAACAACATGTGTGCATGTCCTTTGTATCAGAAGATTATAAAATTCCAAGTAGACTCAAAAGAAATACCATACATGAAAATATATAAAAATTATAAATTATGGGAAAAAATTAGAAAAGCTACCAGGAGCCATGTATCCATGTGTATCGGCAAAACAACTATACTTCGAATCAGCGGACATTTTTGAAATTCCAAAATCTATAATTTTGGCTACATATTCATTGTTGAGCAAGATATTTGTAGACTTGATATTGCAATGAACAATGGCTGGGAACTCCAGGCAGGGAACTCTAAGCAGTCCATGCCTTTCTGCACCTCTGATAGGAGATTGGGGTAGTCCTGTGAGGCCCTATTATTAATGCAAATTAACATGAGTCAACTGTATTTTTCAGATGTGATCATTCTCAAGTATCAAGTTGGCTAGGAAAAATATATAATAGTTTGACTTCTATAAACATATAATATAAGCTTAGGACAAACCGGGTCCACTTTGTCAGTTCTTTCGTAAAAGTTTTCATAGGTGGAAGCATTTATAGCTGCATCAGCAGACCAGCTTATAGGAAGTGAAATACCGAAAGCAGTCCTTAAATTTTTTGCTTCTGTAATGATGCTCTTCAATGCTTCATTGATCATAACCATAGGACTACTAGATACAGCATCATCTCTTGCTTGAAGAATAAAACAGATTTTAATAACATAAGCTTAGGAGTCAACCTTATTAACTGGTCATGAAGGAGTTCACAAGGTGGATTTTAAGTGACAATGGATTCAGGTCATATAGTTGTAGTCATAGAGCTTAACGATGGAAGAAAACGGAAGCATGATATAAAATTTGGTAATCTACCAGAAATAACCCAAGACTAAACAGATTTTCACGAGAATATGTTTAACTTGTATAAATTATATTTTACTTTTACCTCTCTCAATTTCAATGAAATAACCCCACCCAACCTTTCAACACGTGCATGCGTGCACGTGTGTGTGTGGATGGTATAGACTTTATAAAGATGCACATACAGCTTTTGTGAATAGTTCTGGAGAAATAATAACTGATGCAGGTTGCTCATAGATAATACACTGACTTGTTATAGGATAAGTAAAGGTAATTGAACAAAGTGAATGAGTGGTGTAACTAAAGTATAACTGGAGAGACGGGAGGGGGAATATTTATAGAATGAAAATCCCAGTTATATTCCCAAAGCTAATTTAGTTCAACCTTTAAGAGTGTGATATGTAGCTTCTGAATTGATGAAGTAAGATGTTCCAGATTCGACAAGCTTTGTTGAAGAGCAGCATTTTCAACTTTCAGCCTGCAAAAAGAATGTCGGATAACTTATACTAAGTTTAGAGTCGTTTATCATGTATTGAGATTTCAGAATTAAAATAACAGAGAACATAACCAGTACAAACGGTACAGCAACATAGAAGAAAATTCATGTATCTGTATAGGTATGATATTGCATAGCACATAATATGTGATGGGTCATTGATTTTCAAGCGTTGTTTTGCTGAAATTTGTAAGAACTGAAAAACCATGTCTAATGAATTATCTTGAGATCAGGAGACTTTGTACTGAAAAAAAATATTTATCAATAGAGCTCTATGAATCTGTACTTATGTATAGAGAACACTTTGTGTATTGTCTTCTATGGACCAAAATGACCTTTGTTAATTTGGTATGATGAAATGCACTAGGTTTTACTCAGGGTAAAACTATAATATAATTCATTTGTATAGTCAAGACAACAAAGATATATGTAGACTCCTTCGATTTGTACTAACATATCATCTAGACATTATAGTATGAAACATGTGATAACACCCTAACTTTGGAGAAGAAACAAACAAATATCAAGTTTTCCTTACGCCAGCTATATGACTTGATAGACTGTACACAAGCAAAAAAATATACATAGCTTATCTAAAAAAGACATGAAAGTAATAATCAAATGGAGTGTTCAGTTTATAGGCTGGAGAATTTGAATTTGCTAGTTATCTATGAAGGGATGGATTGCCTAGGGTATTCGCATCACCAAAATGCTAAACCTGTAGCCAGTCCGGTCCAAATTCTGAACACACACACATACATAGCATTTTTATTATGCAAAATAATTTAAACTTTATTGGCACTTGTATATAAATCATATAAACGTTTTTACCAATCATTTCTCCTTACCTTTGTTATCATCTCCTAGTTCTTGCTAATCCTACTATATGATTTCTTGATTATTATTGTATAAACTCAGTTAACAAATATCAACAAAACTTAGTTAATTTTAACATTCACATATGACTGATTAGTACTAAATATTATTTAACAATTTTAACAAATAAACTGAAACTGACATTATGTGCAAAATAGATAACAAAACAAACACTGTTCTGATCATCATATGTAAACTGAAACTGACATTATATAATAAAACCGTACATGGCATGCATTTATAACATGAACTTAATGGATGAAACTGATGCTATGTGTAGCATTATTGCATTAATGGTTAAAAACATACATCCGGCAGTCAAAATAAACTGAAACAAGTATAATATTATTACAAATAGATTTGTAAATGTCGGTTTAAGTAAAGCATTAAGGAGCATATAAGGACAAAACAATTGAAAATAAATAGTTTTAAAGCATACCTCTGTTGCTCATCTCTCAATAGCTACTTGCAAATACTGAACCACTCTCTACCTCTCCACCTCTAAACTAATTGGGTTTCCATCCAAATGCTTCATAGAGAAGTCCTGAAAGAAAGAAAAAAATACAGCAGAAGAAAACATTAGAAATATTCAAATTATAGAACAAAACAAAATGAAAGATAAAAGAAAGTACCAAATTTGCTTGATCATTTCAAGTATCAATAATCCAATGAATGATAACATGACCCAAATTAGTAATCCCACATACAACATACATATTCACGTAGCTCGTACATATGGAATCATTCTAAGCTACAAAAACTTCAGGCCTGTGCATCAAAAGACTGCAACCTAGTTCTTAAAAGACACGAACACATGACAAGTACTGTGATAAACAAAGACATCAAGCCCTCAAGGAGACATACATCAAGTCATCATATGAAAGGCCTTTGCTTATCATAAAGTATTTTCACAACTTTATTTGGTTTGAATTGAGTCTAGCTCGACAATCCATAACTTGTAACAAGTCATGCAATATCTGCAGCATAAAAGTATGCCAAGTCAATAATAGTATCCTCACAGTATTATAAATGGTAGCATCCACTAAAAGGGTAAGAATACATTAGAAGTCTAAATCGCAAATTGACATGTTCATTTCTCTCTTGCAGCTTCCATAGTAGAGGACCAAAGACGATTGCCAAGGCATAAATCCAAAACTACGATCATCTCTATAGATTTTGTTAATAGAAAAGGCAATTATAGTTCATCACAAATCAAGTCATACCATTAAAGTGGCTAATAAACTCTAGGAAATTATGCGGTCCTCTACTAACCTTAATATGTTGTATTAACCAAAATAGTGCAATAAACTTGAAATAAATCCACTAAACTTGACATATTTAACCTTTGACTTTCTTTTTGTACAAAACCTGCATCTTCTTGTTAAATTTCCAGCTTCTTTCTTATTGAATTCCCTCATCTTCTCCTTCAATTAGTAATATACTGATTTTTAAATATATAGCTTCGTCGGTTTACACACAGATCACAAGCTCATTAGTTGTTTTGTCCAAATCACATCTGTATTTCACCATGTATAAGTTTTCAGGTACATGCCTGAACTGAACTCTATTCTATGCCCTGTACTCTCGGTAAAATAAATAAAGCTTTCTTAGTAATACCTTGGATAATATGAGAAATAGGAAAAACAAACATGTTAAGAAAACCAAATGTACCATCTTTTATGTACTGCTTTTCCTGCTTTCATAAGAAAAGGAACATCATCCCATCTTGCATTGTCAATAAAAAGAGCTGCAGCTGCAAATGTTGGAGTAATACTATCAATTGGCACCATAGGATCATCTATATATGAAGGGTTTCTCCCTTCTTATGGCCTTTATATTGCCCTACCACTACGTTTTCCAATTGTAGTGCCCTCATAGATCTTAAAACTTTAACTTGGATAATTAGTACTTGTTAGATGTGCCCCATGTGCACACATAACAGGAATCTATAGAAACAAAATAAGCAGGTATAGATGTTAATCAAATTACAATATATAATGCATATATCAAAATGAGTACAATATGCTCTGACATACATTTCTTATCAATACTCAAAATTTTGATAGTTGGGAAAACATTAACCCCAAAACAATCCACTTGAAAATACCGATAATTAAATTAATACCTTTAAAGTTCCTTTACAATGAAAGCATTTGAAACAAGCCTTGTGATAAGATATCCCATCCACGACTCTTCAGGCAGCGAAGTTCAAACAGAGGCAAACCCCATATCCAAGACAAGCAAGCACCAAGCAAATGTGGCGTTAGCATCTTGATAGAATCTCAGACACAATAGAGCAGAATTGAACCCTTGAAAACTCGACAACAAGCTTCATGAGTCGATGACAACTATTACAAACTTGAAGTAAGATTCACAACATCAGTTTAGGCATCAAGCGAGCATGTGAGTCGGGAGAGTTCAAGGAGATGAAGCAAGTATCAGATCAAATCTAAACGAGTCAGAAGTTGAGGAATCAGCGAGTTCAGGTGCTAGGGTTTGGGTAGGAATCGATGCGTTTAACTGCACGAGCCAGAAGATAAGGAATTTTTGTGATGAAGAATAAGGACAAGTTTTTGTTGGGGTTTTCATCATTCCTAGAGGAGGATAAAGAAAAGCGGAAGCGGCCGTGTAAAATTCTACCAAAATTTTAGTGAAATGTTGGCGGGAATCAATTGGTGGTGTTTGTTTATTGGTTTTTATATTTTAAAATGATCAACACTTGCATATAGCATTAAACGCCACCAACTAATGCGACTAATAACAGGTTTTGTTGTAGTGTAGGCTCATAGTAAGCCCATGAAAACTATGATGGAAATTGGTAGAAACCAATAGGTTCTTAGTGATCCCATGAAAACTATGAAGTCAGACAAATTGTTCCTAAGAATTGAGGCAGGTTATTGGTCAGCCCATGAAAACTAGTAGGTTCATAGTGACCCTAGAAAAACTATAAATTTGGATAGATAGTAAGATGAATTGGGATGGTCAATCCAGGGTATATTACATTCTGGCATATCATAATAATTATTATGTTTTAACCAATATGGATGCAGAAGCTCAGTATATGGTTAATGTATTTTGGTTAAGAGACTAGTGTGAGGAAAACTCATTCCACTCTTCAGCGTGGTATAACACCCCTAATTTTTGTTCAACATTATTCAGGATATTTAATTGGATAGATTAAATTTTAATAATGTAGATAATTAAGGAGAATGAGGTTTGGGTAAATAATCTGGCCGTGCCTTAATGAATTAAGATAAGTGTTTAAAAATTTGAAATATAAGACACTGATTAAGAGGGGCATCTTAGGAAATAGATCTAAACCCTTTGCTTTAAACCCTTACTCCTCATTCCATTTTCATTTTCCGTCATTCAAAAAACAACTAAAGAAAACTAAGGGAGGTCGGCTATAGAAAGGAAGTCAAAACTAGAGATTCAAGGCAAGAAGCATAGGAAATCAAAGTAACACCAAATCTTGAACTCCAACTATTAATCTAAGGTGAATAATAAAACTTATCATCACTTGATTCTTGCCTTGATTCGGTTATGGATAATACCTGAACTTTGTGTGTTTGGTTGATCAAGTTATGATCTAATAATCATTGTTTGGATATAATAATGGTTAATAGGAATTTTTGGAATTAATTAGAAATTGTTTAATTTGATTTTGGGATTAAATCCAAAATTCTTGTCCTCCAAATGATTTGAAATTTTGATATGTTGAGAAAACACTATTTTGCAGATAGGTTTTAATTCCATAATTTTCCAAGCAAGTATGGATTTTATATGAATTTTCTAAGTGAATAAATTGGTGAATTTCGAGTTTTAATTTCAAAAAATAATTAAAATAAGTTATTGACCCCGAAATGTTTATATGTCGAAGAGCAAGATTAACTTGATTTATTTTTATTTTTGGGGATTTTTCCTAAGTGTTTAGGAATGATAAATAAATTGTTTGAGTTAAAAGGCTTAATTGTTTAAGTAAATTGTTCATAATAAAGGTTAAAATGTAAAATGTTTAATATTTCAAACTATCATGTACGATAGATTTTCAATAAAGAAATTGATAAAGTTTTTTTAACAAGTGAGATTTTGACAAATTATAGAGGTTTTGTGAAAAGATACTACTTTTTATAGGCAAATTGGCAGTTTTTAAGTTAATTACTGTTCTACCATGTCGATGTGGTCCATGCCAAGCCACATCCTACCACATCCTAGTGACATTGATGAGGTACAAAATAATGCCGCATGATGTCAACGAACTTGGCATGAAGTGGATTGAGTTTGAACCTCGTCGAGGCCGAGGTAATAAAAATAAAGAGGAAGGATTCAACATGGTCATGTCGATGTGCATGATGTCGTGTTTTACAGTAGAAAGCATGCTACTGCATAAACTTCTCAATATTTTTGCCTTGCCAACCCAGATGGGCATTGAGCCTACACCATGCCGCATTAAATTATCATCGAGCATATGCCACTTTTAACTAGTCATCGAGTTTATTCTATGCCACTTTTAAAATTAATATTGAGCCATGTCAATGTCGATTTTAACTAGTCTTCGAGTTTTTAAGTAGGTGGATAACCTATATATCATGAGGACCGACGACTTCATTGTCATCGAGGCTCATGACGCCACATGTTTATTCTTCGAGTTTTAATACGCAAAAGCCTTATGCTTTTACATTGACATGAGATGGATGTCGATGCTAATACACATCAAACTTATAAATGGCGGAGATCCATTTGTTGTAAAATTTTAACTTCGAATCTTAAGGACACTAAGGTATATCTGTGAGTTTGACATGAAATCCTTTGATGTTACCAATGTATGTCACCATGAAATTTAAATAACTAAGGGGAACTAACTTAATTGGGGACACGAATGGAAATGAATTATACATGTAATGTTGAACATGTGGGTTGCATGGAGTAAAGTTAAAAAATGTAGGTAACATGGGATAAATAGAAATATGTGGATAACAAGAATTAAATGGCAAAGTGATGGGTTCATAGTAATTCTAGGAAACTATGGGAAGTGTGATGAATAGTCTACATCATGCCGGAGATTGGTAGTCTCTAATTGGTTAATTTAAGGGTTCATAGTCATCCTAGGAAAACTAAGAGATATGAGATGGATAGTCGGCATTAGTTTCAAGGATTAAATGTTAGATGGATAACCCATATTAGTTTAAGAAAAATAAAATGGGGGACATGTAGTCCACATGAATATAAGATGGATAGTCGGTAAGAACTTAGATAGGTAGTCTAATAAATGAAGGATGGGTAATCAGGTATGTATGACATGTTTATACACTATCGTATTATTCTGTTATAACCATTGTGGATGTATGAGCACAATATATGGTTAAGATGTTTAATTGGGTATTAGTGAGGGAAAACCAGTTCTGCACAACGACGTAGTCTCACTAGATATCTATTGGTTTGAGATGGTAGATTATTATTCATACCAGAGTTTTTGTTTGACCTAAGTTTTTGTTTTCCCCTTAAACTCTTGGGTACTAATTTGAATAGATTGGGAGTAACGGCTTTTTAGGTTCCCTTTTGACGAATAATCTTCCGGAGATGTATAAGAGGCAATCTAGCTAGTATGAACTATATATCTATTTTCCACTGCGTTTAGATTCCGCTTTTATGATTTAATGGCAAGTTAAATTAAATGTCAAATATTTGACTCTGATCATCCAAGGGGCATCTTCATATGTTGCACTTGGAATATGTTGTAATAATTATATTTTCTCTAAAGGTGGTTCGTAAATTGGGATTATGTAATGAAACTGAAATCTTACTGTGAAATGAAATGAGAAATTTTATTTTAAATAATGTTCAAAATTTTCATATTCATGTGTTACTAGTATTATAAAAATGATTAACATAGTCGTATTTTGTCATCGAAAATTAATAACTATTGATGACTGTAGCATCCGTAGCACTTAGTTTCGGGCCTCAAAATGGAGGATGTTATAGTTTGGTGCCAATAGCATAGGTTCATGTAAACTAAAAAGGTATTTAAACCTAAAATATTTTGAAAACATAATTTGATGAATCAGAGAATAAGATTGGGGTTAGAAAATGCTATAATATAGTACTTGTACTTTGCTATATATGAGTATATATTCCCCTTTCTCTTAAACCATTCTTCAGTATCTTACTAAGAATCGTATGCCGATTTACGAGAAAGAATGGTATGTAAGCAAGAAACAGTGAATCTAGGTGGAGGAAGCACCACAACTAACAGATATGCTCAACCCACTACAAAGAGAAACCAGGGTCGATAGGAAAATGATAATCAAAATGCAAATGTCAACATAGGTGCTGATACTCCACCATTAAATATGGCGATGGTGTATCAGTTCTTCATTAACTTAATGCAAGCTGGAGTGATTGCAAGAGTAGCTGGAGGAAATGCTATGAATGCGAGAGGAGCAAATCCTGTGGCGCTAGTAATAATTATGCCAAGCTGGGTCAAGATTATACCATTATGGATGGAAAGACTTTTCTAGGGACCAAAGATGCTGTAGAAGTGGAAAATTGGCTTTTGCATTGTGAGAGATTTTTTGCTGATCCTGGTTGGACGATGGGTAAAAGAGAAGATTGGCTTTGAGGCAATTGCTAGGTGCAACGTTGTTCTGGTTGAATGGAGTTACTGTGGTGTGCCAAAGGAAGAGTTAACTTGGGCAGATTTCCAAAGGAGATCCAAGGAGAGAATTTATCCGAGCTAGCTAAGTTTGCTTTGCTCAAGAAATTTATGGATTTGAAGCGGAGGAAGATGTTAGTGTTGGAGTATTCTACAAAGTTTGATGAGCTGTCCAGATATGGATATGCCACTTGGACACTGTCATTAAGAGGAACAAGAAGTTTATTTGGAGGTTAAGTCTAGAAATCGCTAGGGCAACCATGGCACATCTCCGAGATCCATCAAATATAGTAGTGGAGATGGCGAGTAGAAACGAAGAAATGTTTTCTACCTTCAAGAAAGAGATGTCAACACAGACTCGGGAATCCTGAAATAAGAAAAGAAAATTCTTTAAGAGGAAGGGTGCTAAAAAGGAGGAGTAGCTAAGAAGGGGAAGGCATATATTTTCTGTTATAGGTGCAATAAGAAGGGGCACTACGCTAATGAGTGTCGCACGAGTGATGGAAAAGTGGTTGTGGGGAAGCATAATATTAAGTGTTTTAACTGCGACTAAGTGGGGCGTTACAAGAGCAAGTGTCCAAAAGCAGCCAAGGCTGAGAAGGGTAAAGTCTATGCTTTGGAACCATCATCCTCTAGATCAACAACAGCCAGTAAGAGAAAATCTATCATGGAAGGTACGCTTGTGATCCATGGTATACCAATTAGGATACTATTTGATATCAGTGCATCACATTCATTTATATCTCAGTGTTTGGTAGATCAGTTATGCTTAGAACTTTCATACCTAGTTACTTCCTTAAGGGTTGCGAATCCAATAGGATGGTATGCAACTATAGAGATGAGATGTGACCAGTTAGAACTTGATTTGTTAAGTCATAAGTTGGCTTGCAATTTGTATGTCTTTGATTTCGTATGCTTGGGCATCATATTGGGTATGGATTGGTTAGATGGATATGATGCTAGGATGTTTTGTCAGGATAGAGAAATATCATTGAGACATCCTAGTAGTAATGATCGAATAGTATACTTAGTCGAAAATTCCACTCTAGGAATTTGTGCTTTGCCGAATGCTATGGAAGCAAAAGAAGAGTTGAATTGGGTTTTGGTAGCAAGAGAATTTGTAGATATTTTTGAACCAGTTGTAGAACTACTACCAAAGCGTGCTATAGAGTTTTGAATAGACCTTGTGCCAGAAGTTGAACCCTTAAATAGACCACATAGCGGGAATGACACCTACCGAGATGAAGGAGTTAAAGGTGCAGCTAGTGGACTTAGAAGGAAAAAAATTTATCAGACTAAGCAGTTCGTCTTGGGGAGCAGTCGTAGTGTTTGTGAAGAAACTAGACTGATCGTTAAGGTTGTGTGTCAACTATCGCAAGTTGAATGAGAAGATGATTAAGAGTAGGTCTCCTTTGTCGAGAATCGACGACTTATTTGATCAATTGAGTGGAGCCAGAGTGTTTTCCCAATTGGAATTGGCTACATGGGTCCATCGGCCAAGGGTGGTGAAGGACAGTATTCCTTTGACGGTGTTTCGAATGAGATATGGTTCGTACGAGTGGTTAGTAATGTCATTCGGGCTAACGAATGCGCTAGCTTTCTTCGTAGATTTGATGAACTGGATTTTCTTAGAGCACTTGGATAGGTTCGTATTGGTGTTCATATATGACATTTTGATATATTTTAAAGATGTAAGAGAGCATGAGGTTCATCGTAGAATAGTGTTACAGATGCTGAGACAACATCAGCTAAAAGCAAAGTTTTCAAAGTGTTATTTCTAAAGGAAAGAAGTAAAGTTTCTTGGCCACAAACTCTTAGAAGAAGGGTTGTCTATTGATCTAACTAAGATCAAAACAGTTAATAGTTGAAAGAGACACGAGACAGTGACCGAGATAAGAAGTTTTCTTGGATTGGCTAGATATTGTTGGAGATTTATCAGGGTTTTTTGCAGATAGCAGCACCCATGACTAAGCTAACTAGAAAGAAAGTTAAGTTTGTTTGGTCCAACAAATGCGAGGAAGCATTCCTTAAGTTAAACCATTTGTTGACCAATGCCCCCATGTTATTTGTTCCAGATAGTAATCAAGGGTTAATAGTGTATATAGATGCATGTGGGACTGGATTAGGAGCTGTGTTAATGCAGAAGGGTAAGGTAATTGCCTACTCTTCTCGACAGCTCAGACCGCATGAAGTAAGATATGCGACCCATGATTTAGAGTTAGCAGCAGTGATCTTCACATTGAAAGTGTGGAGACATTATCTTTTGGAAGAAATATTTAAGTTGTGCAAGAATCATAAGTCTTTAAGGTATCTATTCTCTCAAAAGGAGTTGAATATGAGACCGCAGAGGTGGTTGGAGTTTTTAGCGGCTTATGATTTTGGTATAAAGTGTACACCGGGGAAGAGTAATAAAGTAGCGGATGCTCTTAGCAGAAAATATCAGAATGTGGTGTTAACTATATTGACTGAATGAAAGGATCTTAAGGCATTGACTACGTGTATATGAAGTTAAGATCGACTGGTCAGAGTACCGCTATGTTACCCTGTTTGGAAGTTCGACCAGTTTTGATCAAAAGATTGCTTCTAAACGGAGAGATGATCCATTGTTGACCGAGAAGATTAGAAGGCTAGAGATTGGAACTGAGATTGATGATCTGAAAGATTTTAATCTTGATCAAAAGGGATGGTTGTGTGTATCGAATGTTGGAGACCTAAGGAAATAAGTTCTTAGGGAATGTCATCGATCAAGGTTTACGATTCATCCTAGATAAACCAAGATGTCTCAGGATATGAAGAGAAGTTTCTTCTGGGAAGGTATGAAGAGGGAGTTGGCTTATGGGTAAAGCAATGTTCGAATTTCCAACAAGTAATCCAAACATCAAAAACCGAGTGGGTTGCTTCAGCCTTTAGTTATACCAGTTTGGAAATGGCATATGATATCCATGGCTTTATTGATGGGTTGCCAAGGTCGAATTGAGGAAATGAGAGTATATAGGTCATAGTGGACGAACTAACCATGATCGCCTATTTCATTCTCGTTAAGTCAATAAGGACGGCACCTGTTTTGACTAAGTTATTTATGAAGAACATAGTCAGACTGCATGGGATTCCTAGTAGTATAGTCGGTGACAAAGATTCATTGTTTACTAGTGAGTTCTGGAAGAGTCTACAAGAAGTGTTAGGTACTAAGCTTAAGATGTTATCACCCTCAGATAGATGGGCAGACAAAGAGAGTCAATAAGGTACTCAAGGAATTGTTGAGAGCTTGCATACTAGATTTTGATGGATCATGGGAAGACTACCTACACTTGGTTGAGTTTTCCTATAATAATAGTTATTAGACTAATATAGGAATGATGCTTTTCGAAGCATTGTACGAAGGCCATGCAAGTTACCAACATGTTGGTTAGAAGTTGGAGACAGGTTAGTCTTAGGTTCAGATCCGGTGAGAGAAGCAACAGAGAAAATTGAGTTAATTCGAGGTAGGATGAGAGAAGCTCAGTCTAGATAGAAATGTTATGCTGACAGAAGGCGTAAGAATCTAGAGTTCTCAATTAGAGATAAAGTTTTTATTAAAGTATCACCGATGAAGGGTGTGGTACATTTTGGAAAGTCAGGGAAACTGGCACCGAGATATGTTGGACCATTCCCAGTTACAGAGAGGATTTGAAAGCTCGCATATCGAGTAGAGTTACCGAGCAGTTTGGCAGGTGTCCATAACATTTTTCATGTTTCTCATCTTTGGAAATATGTGCATGTTCTAGAGACTACTATCACTCCGATTGCATTGGAAGATTTAGTAGTAGGACTGGATCTGACTTTTGTTAGGCAACCAGTTCGGGTTATAACGAGAGATGAGAAGAAGTTAAGGAACAAGACAATCAAGTTGGTGAAAGTTCAGTATAGCGACAACAAGAAAGACTGTACTTAGATGACAGAGGACATGATTAGGGATACTTATCATGAGCTGTTGAGAGGGTATGTTCTATATTTGTTGTATATATATTTTATGGCTAGTAGGATATACTAGCTTTGGTTGCATCTTTATTATGCTTATTTTGTAGTCCTTACTGAATTTTGAGGATGAAATTCTCTAAGAGGGGAGCCTATAACACCCCTAATTTTTGTTCAACATTATTCAAGATACTTAATTGGATAGATTAAATAAAATAATGTAGATAATTAAGGAGAATGAGAATTGGACAATTAATCTGGTCATGCCTTAATGAATTAAGATAAGTGTTTAAAATTTTAACATATAAAAGAATGATTAAAAGGGGCATCTTAGGAAATAAACCTAAACCCTTGTCTTTAAACCCTTTCCCCTCATTCCATTCTCATTTTCCATCATCCACAAAACAACTAAAGAAAACTAAGGGAGGCCAGCCATAGAAAGGAAGTCAAAATCTAGAGATTCCAGGCAAGAAGCTTAGGAAATCAAAGCAACACCAAATCTTAAACTCCAACCATTAATCTAAGGTGAATAATAATGTTTATCATCTCTTGATTCTTATTTTGATTCGGTTATGGGTAATACCTGAATCTTATGTGTTTGATTGGTCAAGTTATGATCTAATAATCATTGTTTGGAAAGAATACTGGTTAATGGAAATTTTTGGAATTGATTAGAAATTGTTTAATTTGGTTTTGTGATTAAATCCAAAATTCTTATCCTCCAAATGATTTGAAATTTTGACATGTTGAGGGAAACACTATTTTGGAGATAGGTTTTTAGTTCCATAATTTTCCAAGCAAGTATGGATTTTATATGAATTTTCTAAGTGAATGAATTGGTGAATTTTAGGTTTTAGTTATTAAAAATAATTAAAATAAGTTTTTGGTCCTGAATTTTTATTTGTCAAAGAGTAAGATTAACTTGATTTATTTTGATTTTTAGAGGTTTTTCCTAACTGTTTAGGAATGATAAATAAATTGTTTGAGTCAAAAGGGCTTAATTGTTTAAGTAAAATGTTCATAATAAGGGTTAAAATGTAAAATGTTTAATATTTCAAACTACCCAGTACGACATATTTTTGGTAAAGAAATTGATAAAATTTGTTTAGCCAATGAGATTTTGAAAAATTATAGAGGTTTGGTGAAAAAATACTACTTTTTATAGCAAATTGGTAGTTTTCAAGTGAATTACTATTCTACCATGTTGACGTTGTCCATGTCGAGCCACATCTCACTGCATCCTGTGACGTCGACGTAGCGTAATACAATGTCGCATGATGTCAACGAACTTGGCATGAAGTGAATTGAGTTTGAACCTCATCGAAGCCGAGGTAATAAAGATAAAGAGAAAGGACTCAACATGGTCATGTCAATGCACATGATGCCGCATTTTATATTAGAAAGCATGTTACCACATATACTACTCAATATTTTTGCCTCATCGACCCAGATGGTCATCGAGCCTACACCATGCCGCTTTAAATTGTCATCGAGCCTATGCCGCTTTTAAATACTCATCGAGTTTACTCTATGCCACTTTTAAAATGGATATTAAGCCTTATCAATGTCGATTTTAACTAGCCTTCAAGTTTTTAAATAGGTGGATAACCTATGTATCATGAGGATCGACGACTTCATTGTCATCAAGGCTCATGATGCCGCATGTTTAGTCTTCGAGTTTTAATAGGGGGAAAGCCTTATGCTTTTACATTGACATGAGATGGATGTCGACGCTAATACGCATCAAGCTTATAAATGGCAGAGAGCCATTTGTTGTAAAATTTTAACTTCGAACTTTAAAGACACTAAGGTATATCTTAATGAGTTTGACATGAAATCCTTTGGGGTTACCAATGTATGTCACCATGAAATTTAAATAACTAAGGGAAAAAAACTTAATTGGGGACACCAATAGAAATAAGTTATATATATGGATAGCATGGATTAATGTTGAACATGTGTATAGCATGGATTAATGTTAAACATATGGGTAGCATAGAGTAAAGTTAAACATGTGGGTAAAATGAGATAAATAGAAACATATGGATAACATGAATTAAATGGCCAAGTGATGGGTTTATAGTAATCCTAGAAAACTATGGGAACATGTGGGTAACATGAGATAAATAGAAACATATGGATACCATGAATTAATTGGCCAAGTGATGGTTTATAGTAATCCTAGAAAACTATGGGATGTATGATGGATAGTCTACATCATGTCGGAGATGGATAGTCTCTAATTGGTTAATTTAAAGATTCATGGTTATCCTAGAAAAGCTATGAGATATGAGATGGATAGTCTGCATCAGTTTCAAGGATAAATGTGAGATGGATAGTCCATATTAGTTTAAGTAAAATAAAATGTGGGTTGTGTAGTCCACATGAATATAAGACAGATAGTCAATAAGAACTTAGATGGGCAGTCTAATAAATGGGGGATGGGTAATTCAGTACAATGACATGTTTACACACTATCATATTATTCTTTTATAACCATTGTGGATGCATGAGCACAATATATGGTTAAAATGTTTAATTGGGTCTAGTGATGGGAAACCCATTCCTCACACCGACGTAGTCTCATGTATTTGTTGGATTGAGATGGTAGATTATTATTCACACCAGACTTTTTATCTGATCCGAAGTTTTTGTTTTCCTCTTAAACTCTCAGGTACTCATTTGAGTAGGTTGAGAGTAAGGGCTTTCAGGTTCCCTCTAGACGAATAAGCTTCCGAAGATGTGTAGGAGGCAATCTTGCTAATAGGATCTATATATCTATTTTCTGTTGTGTTTTGATTCCACTTTTGTGATGTAATGGCAAGTTGTATTAAATGCCAAATATTTGACTTTGATCATCTAAACAGACATCTTCATATGTCGCTCTTAGAATATGTTGTAATAATTATATAGTCTCCGAACGTGGTTCGCAAATTGGGATTATGTAATGAAATTGAAATCTTATTATAAAATGAAATGAGAAATTTTATTTTAAATAATGTTCAAAATTTTCATATTCCTTTATTGTTGATATTATCAAAATGATTAACATAGCCACATTTGGTCAATGGAAATTAATAACTATGGATGATTGTAACATCCATAACACTTAATTTCGAGCCTCAAAATGGTGAATGTCACGTGGTCTCAATAGATAATTATTGGTTCGAGATGATAGTTTATCATTCACACCAGACTATTGTCTATTCCGAAGTTTTTGTTTTCCCCTTAAACTCTTGGTTCCTCAAAAATTAATTTGAGTAGACTTAGAGTAAGGATTTTTCGGGTTTCAATTAGACGAATAAGCTTTCGGAGACGTGTAGGGAGGCATTCTAACTATGTAGTATTTCTATTCTAATCCACTATGTTGTCTGAGTTTGTCTATTTGGATGTAATGACAAAGTTGTATAATTGCCAAGTATTTGACTCTGATCAACCAAGTGGCATCTTGATATGTCGCTCTTGGAGTATTTTGTAATAATATTATTTTATCTAAATGTGGGATTATAAATGAGATTATGTAGTGAATATGAAATATCAATCATGAAATGAGATGCGAATTTTTTTTATTAAAATGTGTTTGAATTTTTTTCATAATCATGTGTTGTTGATTATTGATGTGATTAACATAACCGCATTTTCGTCAAGAATTAATAACTATGGATGATTGCAGCATCTGTAGCCATTAGTTTTGGGCCTCAGAATGAGGGATGTTACATCTTGCCATCACTAGACCGATACTCATTAGCATAGTGTCTGTTCTTTTCACAATTATTACAAACAATATCATCTTTCCCTTTCTTGGTAAAAATTCTGGGTCTCCACTGACTTTTCTTCTCTATTCAGCTTAACATAGTTATTACCAACCGGCGCCATGGGATTAACTCTTCCCGCAATAACATAATTTCCTCCAGCTACCCCTGCAGCTGCTCTAGCTTGCATCAATTTTATGAAGAACTGATACTAGTTCCCATATTTATTAGTGGTGTTCTAATACTTACATTAGCATTTGCATTTTGGTTAGCATTTGCCTGTGGACCTTGGTTCCTTCTAATATTTAGTCGAACATTTCCATTGGTTATAGTGCTTCCTCCACCTAGATTCACTCTTCTGTTTCCTGCTTCCATAAATTTCTTTTTCGTAATCTGCATACGAACCTTAATAAGATACAGAAGAACGATCTAAGAGAGAGAGAGAGAGGAGAATATATACTTGTAGCAAATACAAGTATGTTACTATAGCATTATCCCATAACCTCGATCTTATCCTCTGATTCATTAGGATTATGTTTTCAAAAGTCTTTTAAGTTTTACATAAACCTATGCTCTGATACCAACTTGTACTTCTCCTATTTTGAAGCCCGAAACTAAGCACTACGAATACTACAGTCATCCATAGTTTTAATTTTCGATGATAAAATGCGGTTATGTTAATCATATCAATAATCAGAAGCATATTATTATGAAATTTTTTTAAAAACAATTTAATAAAATTTCACATTTCATTTCACAGATAAGATTTCATATTCAATACATAATCCTATTCGATCCTACATTCAAAGAAATTATAATTATTAAAAAATACTAAAAGAGCGACATATGAAGATGCCCACTTGGTGGATCAGAGTCTAATACTTGGCAATTATAAAACTTTTCTATTACATTCAAAACAATATAGCGGATAAATAGGAACTCGTAATATAACAAGATTGCCTCATGCATGTCTCCGGAAGTTTATTCATCTTACTAGAAACCTGAAATCCCTTACTACTGACCTACTCAAATGAGTACTCGAGAGTTTAAGGGGAAAAACAAAAAGTCAGGTGTGAATAATAACCTACCATCTCGAATCAATAGATATCTAGTGAGACCATACTGTGTGGAATGGGTTTTTCCCTCACTAATACCTTAGCCAACATATCAACCATATACTATACTCCTACATCTACAATAGTTAAAACATAATAACATAATCATATGCAAGTATGCAATATGGGTCAGTCTGACTCATTTGTTAACATAGGGTTATATCTATCCTAAGTTCATCTTTTTACAAAGCTGACTATATGTCTCAATCTATAGTTTCTTAGGGTCACTATGTACCTACTAGCTTTCATGAGCCGACTAATAACCTGTCAAAGCTCTTAAGAACAACTTGTCGTGAATCATAGTTTTCATGGGATCACTAATAACCTATAGGTTTCTACCAATAACAATTTACAATTCATAGTTTTCATAGGACTACTATGAACATGTTGGAACTCTCTATTAACATATCTTATATCAAAGTTTTCATGGGATCACTATGAGTGTATTGGATTCTTCCAGTATCATACTTTCAAATCATAGTTTTCATGGGATCACTAGTAACATATTAGATATCCTCTAATAACACTACTTAAGCCATGATTTTTATGGGATCACTATGAACCAATTTGACTCTTCTAATACCATATCTCATGTTATAGTATTTTGATCATTTTTGAGCATTCTAACTCTTCTGATCAATCTGATCTCCTTGATGCAATTCAATTCATTTAGGAATTAAATTTGATTATACTCACTAATGGGTTAATCTAGCTGGTAATTTTTCCCTTTTATATTCCAAAATGTAGATATGTGTCATGATGATGTGAGTATGACAATAATAATCATGCAAAATAACTGACCAAATAAAAAAAAGAACATAAAGCATCCATCATTCAAATATGTTCAATCAATTGGCATCTTATAATTACTTAACTTTAAGTAATAACCCTCTTTGGTAATTTCATATAAAAACGTGGGCTAAATAATGATTTATTCCTTGAAAACATTTATCATTATATATGATTAATCCCTTTAATTCACATATAAAACAAGGAAAATATAGCCCCTTACATTACCAATTTCTCATGCCACTTTATAGACCATTTCAATACTGTCATGTATAAGTTTGGAAATAATAGAAAAATGTCGCACCTCTTTATTATAGCTCTTAACGCTACAAATTAGAATATGTTCATCTTCAAAAACTAGCAGCACTGATATAACCGTCATGGGTCGTCGCATCCCTCCATATCAAAGCCTTTAAAATAATTCTGATTTTTATAAAAGACCATAATGCCGAAGTAAATATTTTCGTAACATTGAAACTTATAGGTTGCCGAACCTATTAAATATAGTCTTTTATATAGGAATATACCATAAAGCCAACATTTATTACATGCGACATCAATGTCATAAAACAGTGATATTGGATGCTATAAAAATAATGGCTACTATACCGTAATTGGGATTATCAAAACCATGATATAGCAGCGTCATTGCCGTAAAACAATCAATATCGAAAGTAAGGATGGCAGCATCACCACCTTAAAAGTATAGTCATTAAAACATATGAAATGCAACATCATAGCGACGCCAAGAAGATGGCGGTAATAGCACCGTAAATAGTTTAATAGTGAAACTAAAGGGCTGCAACATTACTTCATTGCGGCATCAATGTCGTATATTATCAAAACAAGGAAATAAGGATGGTCGGTGTTGCCCAGGTATATTATGAGATTACCAAGTCGACATTGATAGGATGTCGACACCTATCACTTCAACGTGGACTGAGTCATTCCATAACTACTTGAGTAGTTATCACATGCTTTCATCCATGTTAGTGTCTCAACTTATAGTTGTGGCATTATCAAGGCATCGACATTGATATGTGCGGCATTACAATAACATAATTACCATAAAAACTATTTTATTTCTACATAAGAAAATTTATTTTCACCAATTCTTATTCTTTGTCAATTTTCTATTGGTTGAAAACATACTTTCCCAAATTCTTTTCAGAAATCTACCGCAACTTCATTTTCTTTCCCCAAAACAACTTTGCACCCTTTAAATATTATTAATTATTTAATACTTATTTATAAGCTTTTCAAGCTTAATAAATTCATATGAAATCATAATTTGTTTTGGAAATCCTCAAAATTCACCAAAAATCAGAATTAACGTATTCTTTAACATATAAAAATTTTGGAACCGAATTCATTATTTAATTATTTTTAATAATTAAAACCTAAAATAAATGTTCTTTCTCTCTTAGAAAATTCATAAAATATTCATATTAATTTGAAAAATTATGGAATTAAAAATCCATCTCCAAAATTATGTTTTACATATCATATCAAAAAATCAACTCGTTTGGACAATAAAAACTTAGGTTTTACCTTAAAACCCAAAATAATTTCTTGAAAATTCCAATAAATAATTATTCTATCCAAATAATGATATAATCAAACATGACACATCATAGCATCATCACGAATCGAAATCCATCAAGATTTGAAATCAATAAGTATAAAAATAAGATAGTCTATTATTATTCAGCTAAGATTAGATAATGGAGTTGAGATTTGATGGAGAATGTTTTCCTTAGCTTTGTTATCCAAATCCCATTTTATTATGTTCCCTTCTTCCCCTTAGAAATGGCCAACTCCTAGGTTTATCTTTTGATTGTTTATTAGTGTAAGTGAGAATGTATGAGAGGGTGAGGGTTTAAGGTATAAATGATGGATCTATTTCTATTTATTCCTCCTCGTATATTCTTTTATATGTTAAGTTTTTAAACAATCTTATTACCTAATTAGTCAAGGCCTAACTCAATTAATTGTCAAATCTCATCCTCATGTCCCACTGCATTATTCTATTTAATATATCCAATTAAATTTCCTGAATAATGTTAAAATAAAATTAGGGGTGTTATAATATGTTCAGGCCATATTTGAGAAGATTTGTATCAGTATTTTTTGATGATATACTAATATATAGCTAGACATGGTCTGAGTACATGGAGCACCTACAAATTACTTTTCAAGTCTTGAAGCAGAAGCAGATGGTGATCAAGCTATTAAAGTACCAATTTGCAAAGGAATCCATATAGTATTTGGAGGCATATCTTCTTTATCAGAGGCATAACTGTGGATCCTAGCAAAGTTCAAGCCATTTTGGATTGTCTCGTACCAAAAAATTTAAAAGGACCGAGAGGATTTTTAGGGCTAATAGGCTACTACATAAAACTTATTAAGAGCTATGGACTGATTGCAAGGCCCCTAAGTGACAATCTAAAGAAGTATGCCTTTAGATGGGGTGATGAAGCCAAAGAAGCCTTTGAATAACTCAAACAATGCTGGATTAAACCACCAGTATTAGCCATGCTTGATTTTACCCAACCTTTTATCTTGGAGTGTGATGTCAGTGGTCAAGGATTAGCAGTTGTACTGATGCAAAATAATAAACCACTGGCTTTCTTGAGCAAGGCATTACATGGAAGGAATTTGACATTGTCGACATATGAAAAACTGTTGCTTGCAATTATCATAGCTAGAAACAAATGGTCACGGTACTTGATGGGAAGGCATTTTATCATTATATCAAAGTGTAAATTATTTGTTGATACAAAAGCTACATATAGGGGTACAAAATAAATGGCTTGCTAAACTTCATGGATTTGATTATAAAATGGAGTATAGAAGTGGTAAAGAAAATAAAAAGCAGCTTATTCTTTGTCAAGAAGGGAAGATTATGCAGTAAATGATATTTAAATGCACGCAATTTCAATAGTGAAAACCCATGGCTGCAGAAGTTAAAGGATACACTACAAGCTTCTATTGGTACCAGCAACAATTATTGAAAATTCAAAGGAAAGAATTACCGAAAAGTAAGTAAAGGTGGTAGACAATTTAATTTTCCACAAAGCCAGAATATTAGTAGATCATCATTTGGATTTTCTGACAGTCTTTGGTCAAAGAACATCACTCCACTCCTATGGGAGGCCATTCTGGAATCAAAGGAACCTTAAAAAAAATTGAAGCAAGTGTTTTATTGGAAGAAAATGAGAAAAACTATAGAGGAGTTTGTTAAAGTTCATGATGAATGTCAAAGAAGCAAAGGTGAAAATGTCATAATCCTTGGCCTCTTACAGCCCCTGCAATACCGGAGAACATATGGACGGACATCTTAATGGAATTTATATCATGCCTACCTAAAAGTGAGAAGTACCTAGTGATATATGTGGTTGTGGATAGACTGAGCAAGTATGCACATTTTTTTCCTCTATGTCATCCTTGTACCACAAAAGAAGTGGCCACAGTTTTTTTCAATGGTGTGTTTAAACTTCATGGCATGCGTAGGACAATAGTAAGAGATAGAGACACTCTATTCACTAGTAACTTTTGACAAGAAAATTTTAAATTGCAAGGAAGCAACCTGAAATTTAGCTCAGCTTATCATCCACAAAGCGATGATCAAACAGAAGTGGTTAACAAAATTTTGGAAGGATATTTGAGGTATTTTGTTTGTCACAAGTCTCAAGAGTGGTCAAAGTGGTTGATACTAGCCGAGTGTCGGTACAATACCACTTGGAAAACCTCCACTAACACTGTCCCATTCAAGTCTGTCTATGGGATCGACCCCACTCTATTACCCTATGTACCAAACACTGCAAAAGTGGAACAAGTAGAGGAAGAAGTATACACTAGAGACATTGTCTTAGCGTTTTTGAAGGATAGCTTGAAATTGGCTCAAGAAAGGATGAATAACAATGCTGATTTGAGAAGAATTAACAAAGAATTCGAAGTACGAGATTGGATGTTTTTAAAGCTTCGACCATATAGACAAATAACTACTAGAACTCAGAAGACACACAAGTTATCTCCTAAGTTTTCTGTTCCTTACAAAGTTGAACAAAAAATTGGGAAGTGGCATATAAGTTGCAGTTGCCCACCTATGGAAAATCCACCCAGTTTTTCATGTTTCTCGGTCAAAAAAAGGGTAGGCAGTGGTGTTATAATACACGAAGATGCTCCAAATTTTGAGGAGGAATTGGTTGAACAGCCAAAGATAATTTTGGATATAAGATTAGTACCCAGAAATAATATTGTTGTAGTTCAAATTCTAGTTAAATGGAAGGACAGACTAAGAGAGGAGGCAACATAGGGAGATTATTAGCCTCTAATCAGAAGGTTCCCCACTTTAGACCTTAGGACATGGTCTGTGCTTGAAGAGGGAGGGAGATGTAACAATTAAACTCTCATTGATTTGATTACAGGCTCCCATAATTGCTGTGCATGGCCAGAGAATGAAGGAAATGCAAATTCTAGCGAAATTCATCAAAGCACGGTGGTTAGATCACTAGAGATGATGGAGGTTGATGTCAGACCTATGTCAGGTGTCTAAGTTGCTAAAGTTATGGCTTGGGGAGAAAATACAAGAGTGCATCAGTGTGTGCATGTGTGTGCATGCTATGCGCATGCACACCTAATATATTTTATTTTCGAGTCTGTGTTGCTGTGTACTCGTGAGAATTGCATTGTTGAGTGATGTAACAAAGTATGGGCTTATATGTGCGTTGAGTATGATCTATTTTGGGTTTACTTTGGGTCTGGTTGAGTCAAGTATGCCCGTGCCTGGGTTATGTGACGACCGCCCATGACCCCTGCACCGAATCTAGAGATAGTGCGCTGTAAAGTGTGCCAGGCGACCATGGACGATTATCAGGGTAGATTAAAAACAACAGAATCCATCGTATTACTCACAGCGCATGGACAAAATACAATAGAACATATATATAGTGAAGCTTTACAGAATAAAATGCCATCATATAAAACTTCATAATAGTTGAATACAAGCATCCAAATAGCCAATACGTCAAGCCTCACTACATAACACTCAGAGAATACAAAACAGCGGAACATCCAGTACATATAATAAGAAGATAATATGCAACCCTCCAGCTCGTCTTCGATATCAGCATCGTGAGAAGAGAACAGCACCTGTCACCTGCTACCTAGTCTGCCCGTCCCAAAAATGGACGAACAGCCCAAGGCAATAAGAATTAAAACATAAAGCCTTGAGTCAGACAACAGTCTTAGTAAGCAGTAAACTAACTAACAACATACCAAAAGAGTACAAAGGAAAAAGGAATAGGAATACAACCCTCCCACTCCAACCTCTTTCTACAGTGATAGCCCCCAGACACACACTAAATAGAAACAAACGTAGCAGAGCATAAAATTTAAAGTAGAGTAATAATCATTCGAGTCAAGGGCGATGTTTTCCAAGTACCAAGGCCTAAATCAGATAAGCACCCAGAAAATACCGCTCTTGAGTCCGAATGACGATACAACCAAACATCCATGACTCTGGCTATCACTGTTATCGTTGCCTTGATATCACCGTTAATTGAATGACCGGCACATTCTTTCAGCCGTCCGTCAAGGGCTAATGGAAACCCCGGTTCTAGACATAACTCCCGCACGTCATCATGACCCGTGCCTAGGACTATCTAATCTGCCCAGAGTACTTGACTATCAAACATTAGCCTTCAGGGACTATCTAATCTGCCCAACGTACTCTTGCTTTGAGCATGCTAGAACCTTCAACAACGATGAGATCTCAGCCTCCTAGTCATCCTCCTCGACGACTATTTCCATACTAGCTCAAGCGCCTCTCGAGCAACCATTATCCTTAACTCGAATCATATCACCGAGTTACCAACGTGCTTGGAATGATCCCGTCTGGATTAGACCAAGTCTTCATCACATGATGCCTCGCTTCATTACATCCTTGCAAAGCCTCATCTCAACATCACATCATCAAATCTATACATAAGAGCTTCATCATCCCGCTACATATGCCACGAGCAGCTTTCCCAATTCAAGAGCCTTTCCCTTAGCTTTTGAATCATCTTCGGTCTAAAACCGATCAACAATCATCTAATTCACAGCAATCAATCATGTCAAACATCAATCCAAGTAACCAAGCATTCAAATATAAGCAAAATGGACAATTATAACAATAATGGCAATTTCGTAATTAAGGAGTTGAAAGTCTAACAAGCATGAAAACATGAACAATATCTCTACAAGCTTGATGAATGAACTTGCATAGGTTAACATATGATAAAATGGATGTAACATCATCATGAACAATGGATCTATATGGATCTACACTTAGGTTTACAAAAATGCATAGAAATCACTATTTTAACACCAAATCAAGCCAACAATCCGATCTACTCCTTTGGATCCGTGTGAGAGATAATCACCACTCACCAAATCACCAAAACAAACCCAAATCTACACGCTTCAGATCTGGACAGCGAAGGATCCAGCTTGATCTATCACGAATCCGCTTCAAACGAAGAAATCTCTCTTGAAAAGATGAAGATCTTCAATCTATGCTCTTGAATTTTCAATTTGATCTTCAACTTGGATGGATGGAAGCACTAGATTAGAGTGGAGAAAAGAAATGAAGGAGTGTAGAAGTCGAGCTCTCAAAATGGCAGCACTTCGTCGCTTCAAAATCCGGATCCCAAAAATGAAGCCAACCCCCTTCTATTTATAGGCGAAAATCCCTTAAGTCGCAGCCTCGGAATTAGGTCGTTCACGACCTACGACCTAAAACCAACCGACCTAAAGACTTCGACCTAGCAAAGTTACGACCTAGGACTTAGCTGCTTAACACCCTACGACCTAACATATCGCAGGTATGAGACCTAACGACCTAAGTCCAAGCGCACTTGCGACCTACCAGGCCAACCTATCTACGAGTTAAGACTTAGCAGCGCTTGCGACTTAACAACCCCTTAGGTCGCTCACGAACTACCACCTTAAGTCTTCACGCGACCTAAAAACATCACTCTCGCGACCTAACACTTAGACGCGACTTAACTTCTCAGCGACCTAACACATGCGCGCGCCAATACAACACGCGACCTAACTCTTACGACCTATAACCTCAGCGACCTAGCACTCACGCGCCTTAACAACTCAGCGACTTACCAGTGTTACGACCTAACACTTAGACCCACGCGACCTAACACTTAAACTATCTCCTTTGGATCCTAGCGACCTACCAACCCATGCGACCTAATAACTTATGCGACCTAACTCGTTAGGTCGCCTAACGACCTAACTACGCTAACAAGCTATCCACTAGGTCGCAACATACTGGGTTGTTAACTCGCTAACCCTTAGGTCGCGAACTATTATAGGTCGCTCCCTGCTTATCCCCTAGCTTCCTTAGGTCGTTGCCCCTATAAGTCGTCTACGACTTAAATGTTATCAACTCCTAGGTCGCTCAACCAACCTAAACTGCCATACGACCTAACCACTTCATCCTTAGGTCGCACACGACCTAAGCTAACCTACAACCTAACCTTTAGGTCGCTCCACCTTCCCAGGTCGCCAACTACGACCTAACTTCCTAAGGTCACGACTTATCACCTAGGTCGTTCACGACCTAGGACTTAGAAAAATCTGCCTAAAAATCTGAAATGACTTGAAAATGCTAAAATTCCAGATTTTGACGAACTTGTCGATCCGTAAAAATATGGGTCGTTACATTCTCTCCCGCTTAGGAATTTCGCCCCCGAAATTCCAAGCAATCATAGCAATCAAAAACTATTCTGTACGCCTACCATCCATAGCAATCAACAAACCATGCATCCAATTCTAGCTTAGCGTACAGAATTCTAAAACTAGAACAAGTTACAATATCGCGAGATGACACGACACCTTAGGGCCATACCTTGAAGAGTTCAGGATGAGCTGCCTTCATCCTCTATTCCACCTCCCACGTGCAGTCGTTATCATCATCACTCCATTGTATCTTGAGCAACCTAACTACCTTCCTCCTAAGCTGTTTCGTGTCGATTTCAACAACACGAAGCGGCTTACGAGGTCTTCTATCGACTGGATCAACTTCGAAATCTTCATAGCTATCGACAGAAACCACTGTATTCGAGTCGTGCACATACTTCCGTAGATACGATACATGAAAAACATTGTGCACACTCGACATCTTCTTCGGTAATTCCAATCTATAAGCGAGCTTTCCAATTCGGTCGGTAATCGGGAATGGTCCAACAAATCTCGGAGTCAATTTTCCTTTCTTCCCGAATCGAATAACATTCTTCAGTGGATTACAAAAACCATATCTCCTATGTCAAATTCCAAATCCTTTCGACGCTTATCAGCATAACTCTTCTGACGGTCTTGGGCTGCCTTCATTCGTTGCCGAATGATCTCTATACAATCTGAAGTCTGTCGAATCATCTCTGGCCCAAGCATCAGCTTTTCTCCAGTCTCTAACCAACATGTCGGAGAGTTACACGGTCTTCCATACAATGCCTCATACGGTGCCATACCAATGCTTGACTGGTAACTGTTGTTGTACGCAAACTCCACCAAATGAAGGTGATCTTCCCATGATCCTCCGAAATCCAAAACACAAGCTCTGAGGAGATCTTCCAAAACTCGGTTGACTCTCTCGGTCTGACCATCTGTTTGAGGGTGATAAGCTGTACTCTAACACAACTCGGTTCCCAAAACTTCCTGGAAGCTCTTCCAAAATCCACTAGTGAACAATGGATCTCGATCGCTCACTATACTCTTCGGAATACCATGGAATCGAACTATCCACTTAACATACAACTCAGCCAACTTTGATGCAGTCCTAGTCGATCGAACATGAATGAATCTTGCGCTCTTAGTCAGACGATCTACAATGACCCAAATCCCTTCATTTCCCGTTCTTGTTCTAGGTAGTCCATCAATAAAATCCATCGATATCTGCTCCCACTTCCATGTAGGAACTTCTAATGGCTGAAGCAGTCCACTTGGCTTATTCTGTTCGGCTTTCACCAACTGGCAGTTCATACACTTGGAAATAAAATTTCCAACATCCTTCTTCATACCTTCCCAGTAGTAGGTTCTCTTCATATCCCGATACATCTTATTTCCACCTGGATGAATTGTCAACTTCGAGTGATGACTTTCCTTCAGAACTTCACTCCTTAATTCATCTATATCGGGAACAACTAGTCGTCCTTGCTTCCGAAGCCAACCCTCTCGATCGACCTCGAATCCTTTATCCTTTTCTAGATCCAATCCAGATTCCAATTCATGGATAATCTTGACAAGCTTATCGTCTCGCTTTTGGCTCTCGCCAATCCTTTCCACAAGAGAAGGTCTTATCGATAAGTTTGCCAACATCTCAGGCTCCAATTCACATCTAGGCCTGAAGTCAAATCCAGCTAAATACTCGAGATTCTTCCACTCCAAAAACATAGCTCCCAATCCTACATGTCTTCGACTTAACGCATCTGCCACTGCGTTACCTTTTCCCGGAGTATAAGCTATACCAAAATCATATGATGCCAAAAACTCAAGCCAACGTTGCTGCCGAAGATTCAAATCCTTTTGGGAGAAAAGATACTTCAACGACTTATGATCTGTAAACAACTCGAATCGAACTCCCAACAGATAATGTCTCCACATCTTCAGAGCAAACACAATCGTCGCTAACTCCAAATCATGAGTCGGGTAATTCCTTTCATGCGGCTTCAGTTGTCGACTTGCATACGCTACAACTTTATCCCTCTGCATCAGCACTGCTCCAAGTCTAGTACCACATGCGTCGGTGTAAACCACCATCTCATCATTCCCACTTGGAATAGTCAGAACAGGAGCACTTGTCAATCTCTTTTTCAGGATTCCGAAAGCTTGCTCACACTTAGCATCCCACTTGAACACTTGGTTCTTTTTCGTCAATCCTGTTAACGGTGCAGCTACCTTGGAGAAGTCTTTGATAAACCGTCGATAATATCCTGCTAATCCAAGAAAACTTCTCACATCAGATGCATTCTTAGGTCTAACCCAATCCTGGATTGCTGCCACCTTAGCGGGATCAACCGCTATTCCATTTCCAGAAATCACATGGCCTAAGAACCTCACTTCACTCTTCCAGAAGTGACACTTCGAAAACTTAGCCTTCAGCTGATGTTTCCGCAAGATCTCCAAAACAATACGCAAGTGCGTCTTGTGCTCTTCTTCCGTTCTGGAATAAATCAGAATATCATCCACGAACACAAGTACGAACTTGTTCAACTGATCTCTGAACACTCTATTCATAAGATCCACAAAATATGCCGGCGCGTTAGTCAATCCAAACGGCATTACCAGCCACTCAAAGAAACCGGATGGTGTCCTAAAAGCAGTCTTCGGCACACTATCCTTAGCCACTCTCAACTGGTGAAATCCCGTTGCTAAATCCATCTGAGAAAACACCTTGGCTTCGTGAAGCTGATCAAACAAGTCATCTATTCTCGGCAATGGATACTTGTTCTTCTTAGTCACCTTATTCAGCTCACGATAATCCACACACAATCTCAATGATCCATCTTCCTTGGTTGCAAACACAACTGGTGCACCCCATTCGGACACACTACGCCGAATGAATCCTTTCTGTAAAAGATCATCAACTTGCACCCTCAACTCCTGCTGTTCCCTAGGCGCCATCCGCCTAAGAGGCATCACAACAGGTCTGGCTCCTTCAACTAGATGTATACGAAACTCGATCTCTCTATGCGGCGGCAACCCTCTGACTTCGTCAAAGACATCCTCGAATCCCTTCGCGATTGGCACTAATGACAGTCCATCCCGTGGAACAACTAGCGAATACATGAAGCTCATGAAGACGCCTTCTTCATGCTTACATCGTATCACAATCTTTCGCCCCTCCACATTCTCGACTGTCACTTCCAACCTTTCGCAATCAACCTTAGCCGCATACTTCCTAAGCCAGTCCATACCCAAAATAATTCTGAACCCCGCAAAGTTCAGAACAAAACAATCACAAACAAAAGAGCAACCATGACTCGATACAATTAGACCACGGCATATCATACACAAACAAGACGAACCCCCAACTGGATTAGTCACAACCAATGGCCTATCAACAATATCCGGTTCCAAACCTAACCGGCCTACGAGTTCACTACAAACAAACGAATGTGACGCTCCAGTATCAAACAGAACTCTAACTGGAACACCACATAGGAAAAGAGTACCTTGAACCACCACACTCTTTCCCTTCTCTTCAGCGGTAGGAGCTTTTGAAGACGAAGGAACAGCTCCCAAAGCATAAGCTTGCACAATCTGCTTGTCCTTCCTCGGTTATGGACAATTCTTCCTGATGTGCCCTGGCTTGTCACAGTTGTGACACTTCATCGGTGCCTTCGGATTCTTACAATCCTTAAAGAAATGGCCCTTCTGCTGACAGTTGTAGCAAATCACCTCGCCTTTCGGCTTCTTCTGGCCACCCTTACCCTTCTGCTGCTGCTGCTTCCTCTTCTTGTTTCCACCCTGCTGGGGTTTAGACTCTTCCCTGGTCACAGAAACAACATATCCTTCCTTAGGAAACAGACTCTCATGTCTGAGAGCTTTCTCCACAAGCTTCTCAAATGAATCATCCAAATGATCCACCAACTGCCTCCCAAGATAACTGTCCAAGCCTGTCACAAACTTCTCATTCTTCTGGTATGCAGACTCAATATATGACCGGGCATACTTGGACAATGCTTCAAACTCAGAAACATACTCAAGAACTGATCTCCCTCCTTGCTTGAGCTCCACAAACTTCTTGAACAGAACAGACTTCTGAGCTGTAGAAATGAACTTAGCTTCAAATCTGACTTGGAATTGCTCCCAAGTAATCTCTTCCTCCGGAGTATTGATGGTAATAGAGTTCCACCAATCAGAAGCTCTCCCCTGAAGCTGCCTTGATGCCAACTTCCTCTTAGTTGCATCCTCAATTCCCAAATCACCAAAGATCCTTCTACAAGCATCTATCCACCTCTGGACCTCAATAGTTGATTCTGTTCCCAAGAAAACCTTCCCTCCAAGAGCAGTATAGTCCTTGCACAGCTTAGCAAAATCCACTGGTTTCGGAGTCTGAACCTGAACTCCAACATCAACTGCCGCCCCCGGAACTGGTATCCTTCTCATGATCGAAGTCATCATAGCTTCGAACATGGCTGCATAATCAGCAGTCCCCTCAGTAGCACGGCCTTCCCTAGCAGCTGGTCTCCCTCTTCGACTCATTCTCAATATCTATAAAAAGGAATGATTAGAACTTCTAGAGAAACAACTGCATAACGGACTCAAACCCTACTAAGCTACTATATTATATATAGTAGTCATCCATCAAAATTACAATTACGTCTCTCATACGTAGTTATGTCAGCGAGCGTTGGGTAAAATCGATTAACCAATGTTCTAATACCAAATGTGACGACCGCCCATGACCCCTGCACCGAATCTAGAGATAGTGCGCTGTAAAGTGTGCCAGGCGACCATGGACGATTATCAGGGTAGATTAAAAACAACAGAATCCATCGTATTACTCACAGCGCATGGACAAAATACAATAGAACATATATATAGTGAAGCTTTACAGAATAAAATGCCATCATATAAAACTTCATAATAGTTGAATACAAGCATCCAAATAGCCAATACATCAAGCCTCACTACATAACACTCAGAGAATACAAAACAGCGGAACATCCAGTACATATAATAAGAAGATAATATGCAACCCTCCAGCTCGTCTTCGATATCAACATCGTGAGAAGAGAACAGCACCTGTCACCTGCTACCTAGTCTGCCCGTCCCAAAAATGGACGAACAGCCCAAGGCAATAAGAATTAAAACATAAAGCCTTGAGTCAGACAACAGTCTTAGTGAGCAGTAAACTAACTAACAACATACCAAAAGAGTACAAAGGAAAAAGGAATAGGAATACAACCCTCCCACTCCAACCTCTTTCTACAGTGATAGCCCCCAGACACACACTAAATAGAAACAAACATAGCAGAGCATACAATTTAAAGTAGAGTAATAATCATTCGAGTCAAGGGCGATGTTTTCCAAGTACCAAGGCCTAAATCAGATAAGCACCCAGAAAATACCGCTCTTGAGTCCGAATGACGATACAACCAAACATCCATGACTCTGGCTATCACTGTTATCGTTGCCTTGATATCACCGTTAATTGAATGACCGGCACATTCTTTCAGCCGTCCGTCAAGGGCTAATGGAAACCCCGGTTCTAGACATAACTCCCGCACGTCATCATGACCCGTGCCTAGGACTATCTAATCTGCCCAGAGTACTTGACTATCAAACATTAGCCTTCAGGGACTATCTAATCTGCCCAACGTACTCTTGCTTTGAGCATGCTAGAACCTTCAACAACGATGAGATCTCAGCCTCCTAGTCATCCTCCTCGACGACTATTTCCATACTAGCTCAAGCGCCTCTCGAGCAACCATTATCCTTAACTCGAATCATATCACCGAGTTACCAACGTGCTTGGAATGATCCCGTCTGGATTAGACCAAGTCTTCATCACATGATGCCTCGCTTCATTACATCCTTGCAAAGCCTCATCTCAACATCACATCATCAAATCTATGCATAAGAGCTTCATCATCCCGCTACATATGCCACGAGCAGCTTTCCCAATTCAAGAGCCTTTCCCTTAGCTTTTGAATCATCTTCGGTCTAAAACCGATCAACAATCATCTAATTCACAGCAATCAATCATGTCAAACATCAATCCAAGTAACCAAGCATTCAAATATAAGCAAAATGGACAATTATAACAATAATGGCAATTTCGTAATTAAGGAGTTGAAAGTCTAACAAGCATGAAAACATGAACAATATCTCTACAAACTTGATGAATGAACTTGCATAGGTTAACATATGATAAAATGGATGTAACATCATCATGAACAATGGATCTATATGGATCTACACTTAGGTTTACAAAAATGCATAGAAATCACTATTTTAACACCAAATCAAGCCAACAATCCGATCTACTCCTTTGGATCCGTGTGAGAGATAATCACCACTCACCAAATCACCAAAACAAACCCAAATCTACACGCTTCAGATCTGGACAGCGAAGGATCGAGCTTGATCTATCACGAATCCGCTTCAAACGAAGAAATCTCTCTTGAAAAGATGAAGATCTTCAATCTATGCTCTTGAATTTTCAATTTGATCTTCAACTTGGATGGATGGAAGCACTAGATTAGAGTGGAGAAAAGAAATGAAGAAGTGTAGAAGTCGAGCTCTCAAAATGGCAGCATTTCGTCGCTTCAAAATCCGGATCCCAAAAATGAAGCCAACCCCCTTCTATTTATAGGTGAAAATCCCTTAAGTCGCAACCTCGGAATTAGGTCGTCCACGACCTACGACCTAAAACCAACCGACCTAAAGACTTCGACCTAGCAAAGTTACGACCTAGGACTTAGCTGCTTAACACCCTACGACCTAACATATCGCAGGTATGAGACCTAACGACCTAAGTCCAACCGCACTTGCGACCTACCAGGCCAACCTATCTACGAGTTAAGACTTAGCAGCGCTTGTGACTTAACAACCCCTTAGGTCGCTCACGACCTACCACCTTAAGTCTTCACGCGACCTAAAAACATCACTCTTGCGACCTAACACTTAGACGCGACTTAACTTCTCAGCGACCTAACACATGCGCGCGCCAATACAACACGCGACCTAACTCTTACGACCTATAACCCCAGCGACCTAGCACTCACGCGCCTTAACAACTCAGCGACTTACCAGTGTTACGACCTAACACTTAGACCCACGCGACCTAACACTTAAACTATCTCCTTTGGATCCTAGCGACCTACCAACCCATGCGACCTAACAACTTATGCGACCTAACTCCTTAGGTCGCCTAACGACCTAACTACGCTAACAAGCTATCCACTAGGTCGCAACATACTGGGTTGTTAACTCGCTAACCCTTAGGTCGCGAACTATTATAGGTCGCTCCCTGCTTATCCCCTAGCTTCCTTAGGTCGTTGCCCCTATAAGTCGTCTACGACTTAAATGTTATCAACTCCTAGGTCGCTCAACCAACCTAAACTGCCATACGACCTAACCACTTCATCCTTAGGTCGCACACGACCTAAGCTAACCTACAACCTAACCTTTAGGTCGCTCCACCTTCCCAGGTCGCCAACTACGACCTAACTTCCTAAGGTCACGACTTATCACCTAGGTCGTTCACGACCTAGGACTTAGAAAAATCTGCCTAAAAATCTGAAATGACTTGAAAATGCTAAAATTCCAGATTTTGACGAACTTGTCGATCCGTAAAAATATGGGTCGTTACAGGTTATATGTGTATATACGCATATATATGTGTATGTGTGTGCGCGCGCGCGTGCGCATATGTGTTTGTAATGAGGAGTTGAGACTCTGAATTCAATTATCTTCTTTTCATTCCAATTTATAAGTTTAGTTTAGTTCTTTTACAATTTGTTTTTTTAAATGGTACTTTGTATACAACATGTCACTGAGACAACATATCACATGTCAATAAACGTTCGAATCACGCTACGCAAATTTCGAACTTGTGACCTCTCGCACCAAAGCCGAATCACTTAACCACTTGGACAATGGTGCTTGTCTCTTTTACAATTTGTTCTTGCTACTTAGTTTACTTGCTACTTAGTTTACATTTCCAGTTCACAATTCTATTCTTTTACATTTCTTTTCTTGTTTATTCTTGCATTTTATTGCTTATTCTTAATCCTACAATTTTCAGTTCTTTGCAATATCAGACCCTAAGTTCTGATCCTCATTTCCATACATTTTTTCCATTTCTTGTTTCAATTCCTTGATATGCACACCACACTGCCACATTCTGTCACCTTTTCTCTATCAAAACATCACACAATCTCACCAGAAATTCAACACTCCACCATAAACCAGGAGGTAGACCGACCAAGCTCTTCCAATACTTTTGAATTTGTAAATGTAGAAAGCCTGAAAGCTCGCAATTGGCAGTATTTTATGAAGGGAAAGTGATGGTGTTTGATAATTTTCCTGCAAACAAGGCAAGTGATTTGATGATGCTGGCAAGAAAAAGATATGATTTGAAAACAGAGATATTTAAAGATGGAAATTCGAATTCGAATTCGGTTACAGCACCTGCAAAACACTCCAATTGTGCAAAAAAGAATGAATAACTCATTACTATTACGTAGAACACCATTTGAAAGATTTGCTCAATTTAAAGATTTGTTTGAGAGAGAGAGAGAGAGAGAGAGCGCGCACAGGAATGTACTCTGCACTACCACTTACATTTGCTCAAGTTTATATCCAATCATTAACTCTTTCTCTCGACGAACATTTATTTACATAGATAAGCTCCCCAATGCCTTCCCATCTCAGTATCGATATGTACTTATTCTTTATCATGGAACAAACTGACATATAACAAAGGCAAATTTTAATACTTTGCTTGCGGGTTTCTACATGTATTTATTCAGACAGTTATTTATATAGCACCATATTTTATGGCATGGCCTCATTCAAGTGGATCACGACAAAGTTCTTATGGTATACATTATTCGTGTATTTCACTCTTTTGTACTTCACAAGTATCAAGCCTACAATTTTATGTAAAGTTTCAACTTTTCGACGCTCGAAAGTCTACATTAATACGTCCACTGTATCAAATGCCGCGCAATCGAATGCCGGAAAACCGAACCATTAGGGTTAAAAAGAAGAGGTAGAAGAAGACAGAAGAAAAATAAAGAAGAAGAAACAGAAACAATATCAGAATCACACATTCGCAGCGGAACAATATATAATAGATAATCACTAGTCTTTTAAACAAAGAACTATATCAGTTTATACAATACACCAATCAGAGTCAATATACAACTCAATACAACAATGGAAAGTTATATAAACCTGTCCTTATACAGAATACACAGCAGAATAAATAAACAAGTACGGGAGTACGTCTCGCCATCCAGCTTGCTTCCAAAGCTCCAGAATATCCAGAATATCCTGATAACATAACTCTAGGCTGCCCGTGTGGAAAATTATGGGCACCCAGAGTTTAGAAAGGAAACAATAAACTCCGAGTCAGTCATGGTGACTGGTGTGAGATCGTAAAACAGTTATTTTCACAAAGAAAATAAAATTTATTCGCAATGCTTTTGGAAAATGAAACTACCGTAAGACCTCCCGCCACACACACAATGCAAACGCAGAATTGGAGGAGATTTTTTCTTATGATAGTCAAAGATGCTTACTACGCAAATCATTGGATTATTATTATTAATGTCTAGTGTGGAAAACATTTCGAAAGTATAATATTAATCTTAGCCAGCATAGGTATTTCGCACTATGCCTACTATAACTACCATCTAAACAGTGGGGCACCACCATAAGTAAATGGCAGGTTCTACAACTAAAACCGTACAAGTTTCGTATTGGGAAATGGATTTCCAACAAAGGGTCAGGCTAAGGACCTGCCAACCGCCACATGGGATCGCCTCTGGCTGGACGTCCCGAGAGACAACTGCTCTCTGCCAACACAAGGCCGGGTTACCCCTATAACTAGGTAACTCACGAATATGTCATCCCCCGGTCCTTTGGGACCTTTATCTGAGGCGCCTCGATAAACACACAATCACACAATAAATGAGATCGGAGTATCCACATAGGTTAAATATCAGGGCTCCATACCTGATACCACCCTTTTCCAGAAGGAAATGACATACCCTAAAGGGCGCGACCCTCATAACCTTGCCGCATATTCCTGTTTCGACCATTTCCAGGGAGTGAGGTCTGACGAAGTCTCGTCCACAAAGCTACGCTTTTTCACAAAGCCACGCTTTGATCACAAATGATCAATAAATGATCATCACACAGCAACACTCAGAATGTCACATTACCAAATTGGGAGTATATCGCTGATAACATTCAACTACATAACCTCTGAGCTCGTACGTCTCAGAGAAGGGTGTTAAGCTAAGAGAATAAATTCTCCGCCACCAAACAGAAATGTATTTGAAAGAAATTAGCTTTATATCTCAAAGTGTAATGTCAGACACGTAACCATACAAATCTGTTCCGGGTTCGAACAGAACCTAAGGCACTTCCGAAGAAGCCCTTGTAATCCGGGTATTCATAATCCCGATCGGACTTCCCATCACAAAAAGAGTGATATAAATCTCTATACCGGAGCAACTCAGTGTAGAGACATTCGACAGGTTGTCCTTTCATTTTTGAAAATGCCCGGTCTTCACACCGGTCTTCAATTTCAATTCGTACACGTCGTATCATTATTCGGAATGGGTTATCTGACACAAAAGTCCTTTCCCGGCTAAACTGAATAATAAGCGTTTGTTTTAAAAACAAATTCAAGTGCCATTTCAAAGGCAATATTGATAGTCGGTGATTTAACTATCAACAATATTCACAACAATCATCAGATTTAAATAATTTTCCCAAATTATTTATTTCAAAATATCTTCACAAGATATATATATATATATACATATATATATATATATATATATATATATATATATATATATATATATTTCCACACTTCAACACTTTGAAAACAAATTTCAAATCATTTTTCACCTTTCAACTTTTGAAAATAAATTTCAAATCAATTTCCTTACGCGGAATATATTCCCAAATATTTCTTTTAAAAACCAGCTTTAGAACCTTTAATTTATATTTTTTCAAAAGCTACTTTGGAAATATACTTGGCTTTATAGTGAAAATACACTTCCATTTCAAAATGGTCCATTTTAACCAATTAAATAAATCCTTATCGATTTATTTTAAATTTACATCTGAATCTGTAAATTTATTTCCACACTTTAAAAATAAATCAGTGTTTATTTTTAAAACAAATTTCTCTTTCCTTTATAAATTCCAATTTGAAATTACATTTTCAAATATTTACTTTTAACCCCAAAATCAAATTCCAAATTGATTTCAAATTTTATTTCAATACCAAATCAATTACAAATTGATTTCTAAGAGTTTATCACTTTTAAATAAATTCCTTTACCCTTTCCAAATTATTCAAAATTCCATTTTTTAAATGAATTCTTCAACTTTTAAACTATATTATTCAAAACTCATTTATTAATATCTTTTCCCATATTTTTGAAATTTATTCGATAAGATTACTAAAATTCAAATTTTATACTTTAATTCCTTTTTTTAAATTCAACCAATCCTTTCAAAAAGAATTTACTTAAAATTTCCAACTTTAAATTCAAAAATCCAATTTCATTTATTTTTGGTATCCAGTGATACCAAAAATTCATTCGGCTAAATTTTTAGCCTTCAACAAATTCAATTACAGATATAATCATACACAGATTATAAATAATCAACACACAACATATGAAACCAATTCAAATGTTTTGAGGAATCCTGTTGGATTCCTCCAACCTGTTTCCCTGCATCCACAGATGTTAGCACAATACCAATTCCACTTCGAGGTGGAATATCGCGGTATATGGGATTTATAAAATATCAATCCGTTATTATGCGGCACAATAGGGTCTCATCCGCTATATAATGCGGGAAATCAATCAACTCCAATATATACATATTCCAATATATATATATATATATTGCTATATACTACTATATATATAGTATCATATCCAAACAGTCAATCAATCAATAACTGCAAAATCAAATTTTCATTTTGAGTGAGAAGATCTCACCTTCGCTTTTATTTTGCAATCCAATCCAAATTAGCATTCTTTCTTCACGATTTGACCTTGTATAAATATTAGATGATTTAATTAATGTTCAAAATAAATCGAACGATTAATTATCGTTTAATAAATTTATTTCAACCAAATTTCCTAATTTTAACCAATGATTAAATTTTAAATTAATTCTTCCTTAAATAAATTTATTTAACTAAAAATTTAAATTTAAAACTAAATCTCCTTTTTAAATAATCTTTAGTAACTAAAATAATTAAATAAGTTAATTTAACAATTTATTCACCAAACCCATTATATTAAAAATAAAGTGGCAATTTAAAATATGTAAAGGTATATTGATATATACTTATTTTTATGTTATTATCATTTAAAATATATAAACTGTATATATATAAAATTAAAACTGAAATAGGTTTTACACATTTTACTTCTGTTTGTATTTACATTCTCTGTAAATAACGAAATAACACATTTCTTTACTGTAACTATTTCCTGTATATATGAATTTAAACTTTGCAAATTGAAACTAAACAATAAACATTCTTTACTAAAAGTATATATATATCCGCTTTACTTATACATATTAAAAATCAAATATTTATAAACTTCTTCAACATTTTTCTTTTGACTGAATGTATATATGTTCAGAATTAAACATAAACAGGTTATACCTTACTGAACGATGCAAACCTAGGCTTCCCTTTGCCTGCGCACCCCATACGAACGCATAGAAATCGCCATCGATTTCGTACTCAACTCGAAAACACACGAATCACTGCGTGCGCCTGCTTCCCGTGCCAGTGTCGCACCTCGACTTCGAGTCGCCTCCTGACCATCCCATCGCGAAATCGAACACATGCCACCCACTGAAAATCATCGCGAGTGCCAATCTCGAACTGGTTCCCAACCTAGTCGCCAATCTCGCCTGAACTCCCCAATGCGGTCGAGGCCTTCACTTGCGTGTACCTCCTCCTTCCCATACGAACGCGCGTGCACGCGTTCGAGGTTTACACTTCCACGCTCACCCCCCTTATATGCTTCTCGATTCGGCAATTCATTCGATCGTTGAACTGGGAGGATGGAAGGAAATGGATGCGATTTGAGGAGGGAGAACAGATCTAATTTCGTTTCCAAATAAATTGAAGAAGAAGGGGATGTTTTCGTTTTATTTTCTTTTGTATTGATTTGTTTTCTATTAAAATGCTCTGCTATTTTTAATCTTGAATGAGATATTTTCTTGCGTGATTTAACTGAGGTGAAAGAAAGCAGGCTGAGGGCAGGGAATCTCTGCTGTTGACGTGACATAAATTTGACAGGTTAATATACATTATATTTAAATTTAAATTCAAATCGTCTTGAAACCACCACTCAAAATTTCAAACTCCTATCGAGGCGTGCCGCTAGGCGTTTATAATGTTATACGCCTATTCCGAACGCAATGGAAAAGGTTTTGAGTCCAAATTCGCTCGTATAGAGAAGATAGCTTTTTGGACCAGTTATTAAATTAAATTTTCGATTTAATTTCAGTGCGATTGCTTATCGTACGGCCAAACGATCACTCCAAACATTACGAAAATTGAAATCCGATAATAATACAATATTACGGATCCAATGGAACTGGTTTCGTCGAATTTCGAGACTGTGCCTAGGAACGCTATTTTTAAATTCAATTTAAACGATATAATTTCAAAACTGAACAAATCATTTCCAAATTCGATTATGAAGCTTCTATTATCTTCAGTATTGTCAATATGAATTTTCGAAGCCTTGAAAATATTTTTAACAGGTCCGAAATTAGCAATTCAGCAATTTATTCAAATTTTCAATTATTAAATTCAATTATTTAAATTGCCAAATAAACAGAGGCATTTGAAATTCAGGTTAAATCAACATTCAAATATTTAAATTCAATTAAATATTCTATTTCAAATGTCCAAAAATTCAGGGTCGTTACAATCTTCCCTCCTTAAAAGAATTTCGTCCCGAAATTACAAGTTAAGAAGAATGCTTCAATACCCATTAATTATTTTCTCAAATTCAAATAGTTTTATCAAATTTTCAAAACAAATCTTTTTATTAAAGATTCGTTATCACTTCAACTAACTTTCCAAACACTTTCATAGTTTTCAAACAATTTTATTTTACTTCACAATTTGAATTTAAATTTAAATTCAAATTTTAAATTATCCAAAATTTCTCAAAAATTTTCCAACTTTCTAAATTTCGAAAAATTTCGCCAGCGTCTCCTTTGCGCGGCTAGCTCGGTACTACTACAAAATGTCCATACGGACTCCCAAATTCCAATAGAAAACAAAATGCTAAGTGGCAAAATCAGAAACTCGTCAAATTTCATACTGAAATTTAAATACATACCTTTTGTGGAGAAATTCAAATTTATCTTCGAAATAAAAATCCAATTCCATTTTACTATAGCCTTTATAATTCCTGTATACTTTACTTAACAACAATGGCCAAATTCACTTATTGGATTCCCAATACCCATTTACTTAAGAATTTCATTTGTTATTTCTTAAGTTCAATATAAGTATTACATACTTATATTTATTTTTACTACTTCACTACTAAAGTTTATATTAAAATTGAATTCCTCTTCCATATAAATCAATTTTCTTCAACAACAAAGTTATATATTCATTTCCATTCAACTTTGCATTTTCAATCCCATTTGAATTCAATTTACAATTTCAATTCTATTTGAATTCATTTTATCTTCAAAAACTAAAATTTCACTTTTCTAGTTCAATTTCTACGTTTCCATTACAACTTGAAAATCAATTTTTTTATTGCCGTTAACAAAAATATTTCAATTTTTTTTTCTAACTTCCAAAATTTTCAGAATATTTTGGCGGAGTCTCCTTTGTACGGAGGAGCTTTTGAAATTTGACAAAAGATATATATACATCGACCCACACGGTCGGAAAAGCAGAAAAATAGTTCATATTTCCTATTTTGTATTGCGTAGGCGTACCTTTTTAGCATTTTAAGCAAAACGGTTATCTATTAGCATTTCGCGCAATCAAATGCAGCCAAACGGCCTTCAATAACCTGTACTTACTCAATTCAAATATGTAAGTGACATATATAGGAAATCTATTTAACAGTTCACTTATTTTAATAGCAAATACATAGATTTCATAAGCAATGCATTCAAAATAATTTCCATTAGCAATTTATAAAGTTTCAATACAAATTGAATTTCTTACGACCAATTCACATACAATTCAATTTGCATTTCATATTCACATTCATTTCATTTGAATTCATTTCACAAAACTCGACAACAACAATGCAAATATTTATATACAGTTCTTGTATTCATTTTCACTTCATTACTGAAGTTATATATTTATCACTATTCAATTTCACATTTTCAACTCATTAATCAACTAAGTTTTCATTCAAACCATTTCAAAAGTTTCACTTAAATCAAGTTATTATCCAATATTTACTTAAGCTTTTTCAATTCAAAACTCAAGTTTATCATTTATTTTTTCTCTTCCTCATAAACAATTTCCAATTTATTTTCTTTGATTGGTTTTCATTTATCAAATCTATTCCATTCACTAATTCAATTCAATTAGTACATTCACTTATTCATTTTAAATTTCAATTTCCATATTAATTCATCTCGAATTTACTTAATTAATAACAAGGAAATTTTCAATTTATTTATACTACTTGAATTTATATACAAATTCAACCCATTTTCAAATTTAGCTCACAACTCGACTTTAATTCAACTAATTCATTATTTCACGAATTAAAAAATTATCAAGTTAATTTACTTGAATTCAATCCACTTTATTTTATTTTATTTTATTTTTTTCCAAGTTTGGATTTTTATTCAACTTGATTCAAATCAAATCTCGTTCCATTTCCAATTCCAAATTCACTTATTTACAAATGTAGCTTCATTTGTTTATTCACAATTTCATTCCTTATATTTGGATCTCATTCCAATCAAATTTCAAATATTTTTATAAGTTATCAACTTATTTACATTCCAAAACAATTTAAAGAAATCCCAGAGTCTTTTAAACAATTACTCTGGCACTTTATTTTAATTTAGAGAACTCATTTATAAATTCACATTACCATTTCATTAGATTAATGAATTTATTTTCTCAAATATTCTTCTGGAATTCTATTTCAATTTGTAGATCACACTTACAATTACATTTACAAATCTCATTTGTATATGAATTTATTTCCTTATATTCTTAATTCATATTTATAATTTCCATTTGTTAAATGGATTTATCTTCAAAACTTTGGTTATACCATTTTATTTCTTATTTGATTTTCCATATAACAATGATAATAATTCAATAATTTTTCACTTCCTAACAACCAAGCATCCATATACTATAATAATTCATAGAAAATGATTTCTTTTCTACAAAAATAGTTTTGGGTAAAATTATTTCATTTACCCTATTTTAAAATAATACCATGTCAGTTTATCTTGTTTAAGAGTTTAGAAACCCCTATCGATGATAGTTGGCCAGACTGCACTGACCAGAATCTATAAACAATCAACCGATAAGTCAACACAATACAAAACAAATTTTTGTATTCACTAACAAATACACGCTCATAACTATTATTACACTCAACTCATTCTAGAGTACTACTGACTCTATCTCTAATGAGTAACACCCAACAGAGCTAAGGTTATCGCTTAACCGGATGCTCTGATACCACTTGTAACGTTTCAACTTTTTGACGCTCGAAAGTCGACATTAATACGTCCTCTGTATCAAATGTCGCGCAATCGAATGCCGGAAAACTGAACCATTAGGGTTAAAAAGAAGAGGTAGAAGAAGACAGAAGAAAAATAAAGAAGAAGAAATAGAAACAAAAACAATATCAGAATCTCACATTCGCAGCGAAACAATATATAATAGATAATCACTAGTCTTTTAAACAAAGAACTATATGAGTTTATACAATACACCAATCATAGTCAATATACAACTCAATACAACAATGGACAGTTATATAAACCTGTCCTTATACAGAATACACAGCGGAATAAATAAACAAGTACGGGAGTACGTCTCGCCATCCAGCTTGCTTCTAAAGCTCCAGAATATCCCGAATATCCTGATAACATAACTCTAGGCTGCCCGTGTGGAAAATTATGGGCACCCAGAGTTTAGAAAGAAAACAATAAACTCCGAGTCAGTCATGGTGATTGGTGTGAGATCGTAAAACAGTTATTTTCACAAATAAAATAAAATTTATTCGCAATGCTTTTGGAAAATGAAACTACCATAAGACCTCCCGCCACACACACAATGCAAACGCAGAATTGGAGGAGATTTCTTCTTATGATAGTCAAAGATGCTTACTACGCAAATCATTGGATTATTATTATTAATGTCTAGTGTGGAAAACATTTCAAAAGTATAATATTAATCTTAGCCAGCATAGGCATTTCACACTATGCCTACTGTAGCTACCATCTAAACAGTGGGGCGCCACCATAATTAAATGGCAGGTTCTACAACTAAAACCGTACAAGTTTCGTATTGGGAAATGGATTTTCAAAAAATGGTCAGGCTAAAGAACTGCCTACCGCCACATGGGATTGCCTCTGGCTGGACGTCCCGAGAGACAACTGCTCTCTACCAACACAAGGCCGGGTTACCCCTGTAACTAGGTAACTCACGAATATGTCATCCCCCGGTCCTTTGGGACCTTTATTCGAGGCGCCTCGATAAACACACAATCACACAATAAATGAGATCGGAGTATCCACATAGGTTAAATACCAGGGCTCCATACCTGATACCACCCTTTTCCAGAAGGAAATGACATACCCTAAAGGGCGCGACCCTCATAACCTTGCCGCATATTCCTGTTTCGACCATTTCCGGGGAGTGAGGTCTGACGAAGTCTCGTCCACAAAGCTACGCTTTTTCACAAAGCCACGCTTTGATCACAAATGATCAATAAATGATCATCACACAGCAACACTCAGCATGTCACATTACCAAATTGGGAGTATATCGCTGATAACATTCAACTACATAACCTCTGAGCTCGTACGTCTCAGAGAAGGGTGTTAAGTTAAGAGAATAAATTCTCCGCCACCAAACAGAAATGTATTTGAAAGAAATCAGCTTTATATCTCAAAGTGTAATGTCAGACACGTAACCATACAAGTCTGTTCCGGGTTCGAACAGAACCGAAGGCACTTCCGAAGAAGCCCTTGCAATCCGGGTATTCACAATCCCAATCGGACTTCCCATCACAAAAAGAGTGATATAAATCTCTATACCAGAGCAACTCGGTGCAGAGACATTCGACAGGTTGTCCTTTCATTTTTGAAAATGCCCGGTCTTCACACCGGTCTTCAATTTCAATTCATACACGTCGTATCATTATTCGGAATGGGTTATCTGACACAAAAGTCCTTTCCCGGCTAAACCGAATAATAAGCGTTTGTTTTAAAAACAAATTCAAGTGCCATTTCAAAGGCAATATTGATAGTCGGTGATTTAACTATCAACAATATTCACAACAATCATCAGATTTAAATAATTTTCCCAAATTATTTATTTCAAAATATCTTCACAAGATATATATTGTTTTTTTCCACACTTCAACACTTTGAAAACAAATTTCAAATCATTTTTCACCTTTCAACTTTTGAAAATAAATTTCAAATCAATTTCCTTACGCGGAATATATTCCCAAATATTTCTTTTAAAAACCAGCTTTAGAACCTTTAATTTATATTTTTTAAAAGCTACTTTGGAAATATACTCGGCTTTATAGTGAAAATACACTTCCATTTCAAAATGGTCCATTTAAACCAATTAAATAAATCCTTATTGATTTATTTTAAATTTACATCTGAATCTGTAAATTTATTTCCACACTTTAAAAATAAATCAGTGTTTATTTTTAAAACAAATTTCTCTTTCCTTTATAAATTCCAATTTGAATTTACATTTTCAAATATTTACTTTTAACCCCAAAATCAAATTTCAAATTGATTTCAAATTTTATTTCAATACCAAATCAATTACAAATTGATTTCTAAGAGTTTATCACTTTTAAATAAATTCCTTTACCCTTCCAAATTATTCAAAATTCCATTTTTTAAATGAATTCTTCAACTTTTAAACTATATTATTCAAAACTCATTTATTAATATCTTTTCCCATATTTTTGAAATTAATTCGATAAGAATACTAAAATCAAAATTTTATACTTTAATTCCTTCTTTTAAATTCAACCAATCCTTTCAAAAAGAATTTACTTAAAATTTCCAACTTTAAATTCAAAAATCCAATTTCATTTATTTCTGGTATCCAGCGATACCAAAAATTCATTCGGCTAAATTTTTAGCCTTCAACAAATTCAATCATAGATATATTCATACACAGATTATAAATAATCAACACACAACATAGGAAACCAATTCAAATGTTTTGAGGAATCCTATTGGATCCCTCCAACCTGTTTCCCTGCATCCACAGATGTTAGCATAATACCAATTCCACTTCGAGGTGGAATATCGCGGTACATGGGATTTATAAAATATCAATCCGCTATTATGCGGCGCAATAGGGTCTCATCCGCTATATAATGCGGGAAATCAATCAACTCCAATATATACATATTCCAATATATATATATATAGTATCACATCCAAACAGTCAATCAATCAATAACTGCAAAATCAAATTTTCATTTTGAGTAAGAAGATCTCACCTTCGCTTTTATTTTGCAATCCAATCCAAATTAGCATTCTTTCTTCACGATTTGACCTTGTATAAATATTAGATGATTTTATTAATGTTCAAAATAAATCGAACGATTAATTATCGTTTAATAAATTTATTTCAACCAAATTTATTAATTTTAACCAATGATTAAATTTTAAATTAATTCTCCCTTAAATAAATTTATTTAACAAAATTTAAATTTAAAACTAAATCTCCTTTTTAAATAATCTTTGGTAACTAAAATAACTAAATAAGTTAATTTAACAATTTATTCACCAAACCCATTATATTAAAAATAAACTGGCAATTTAAAATATGTAAAGGTATATTGATATATACTTATTTTTATGTTATTATCATTTAAATTATATAAACTGTATATATATAAAATTAAAACTGAAATAGGTTTTACACATTTTACTTCTATTTGTATTTACATACTCTGTAAATAACGAAATAACACATTTCTTTACTGTAACTATTTCCTATATATATGAATTTAAACTTTGCAAATTGAAACTAAACAGTAAACATTCTTTACTAAAAGTATATATATATATATATATATCCGCTTTACTTATACATATTAAAAATCAAATCTTTATAAACTTCTTCAACATTTTTCTTTTGACTGAATGTATATATGTTCAGAATTAAACGAAAATAGGTTATACCTTACTGAACGATGCAAACCCAGGCTTCCCTTTGCCTGCGCAACCCATACGAACACATAGAAATCGCCATCGATTTCATACTCAACTCGAAAACACACGAATCACTGCGTGCGCCTGCTTCCCGTGCCAGTGTCGCACCTCGACTTCGAGTCGCCTCCTGACCTTCCCATCGCGAAATCGAACACATGCCACCCACTGAAAATCATCGCTAGTGCCGATTTCAAACTGGTTTCCAACCCAGTCGCCAATCTCGCCTGAACTCCCCAATGCGGCCGAGGCCTTCACTTGCGTGTACCTCCTCCTTCCCATACGAACGCACGTGCACGCGTTCGAGGTTTACACTTCCACGCTCTCCCCCCTTATATGCTTCTCGATTCGGCAATTCATTCGATCGTTGAACTGGGAGGATGGAAGGAAGGGGATGCGATTTGAGGAGGGAGAACAAATCTAATTTCGTTTCCAAATAAATTGAAGAAGAAGGGGATGTTTTCGTTTTATTTTCTTTTGTATTGATCTGTTTTCTATTAAAATGCTCGGCTATTTTAATCTTGAATGAGATATTTTCTTGCATGATTTAACTGAGGTGAAAGAAAGCAGGCTGAGGGCAGGGAATCTCTATTGTTGACGTGACAGAAATTTGACTGGTTAATATACATTATATTTAAATTTAAATTCAAATCGTCTCGAAACCACCACTCAAAATTTCAAACTCCTATCGAGGCGTGCTGCTAGGCGTTTATAATGTTATACGCCTATTCCGAACGCAATGGAAAAGGTTTCGAGTCCAAATTCGCTCGTATGGAGAAGATAGCTTTTTGGACCAGTTATTAAATTAAATTTTCGATTTAATTTCAACGCGTTTGCTTATCGTACGGCCAAACGATCACTCCAAACATTACGAAAATTGAAATCTGATAATAATACAATATTACGGATCCAATGGAACTGGTTTCGTCGAATTCTGAGATAGTGCCTCGGAATGCTATTTTTAAATTCAATTTAAACGATATAATTTCAAAACTAAACAAATCATTTCAAAATTCGATTCTGAAGCTTCTATTATCTTTAGTATTGTCAATATGAATTTTCGAAGCCTTGAAAATATTTTTAACAGGTCCGAAATTAGCAATTCAGCAATTTATTCAAATTTTCAATTATTAAATTCAATTATTTAAATTGCCAAATAAACAGAGGCATTTGAAATTCAGGTTAAATCAACATTCAAATATTTAAATTCAATTAAATATTCTATTTCAAATGTCCAAAAATTCAGGGTCGTTACATTTTATGTGCAAAGGACCCAAAATTTTATGTGGCATAACTATAACAATATGTTCAAACTTCAAACAAGGTAGTACTGACATTAGAGCCAGAGTTTTGTGTTTCCTTTAATATTTGGAACCCATGTACTTATGTTCATCAGACATGGATTTTTTCCATTAACGAACATCCACCAAATCACAATGGAACCATAGAGAACTACTAACATGTTTTATCTATAGTTGCTTATATTACACAATTACAATGGTAAACCATCATGCTTTTGTGTAATGTGTTGTATAATCTCATTGTGTTTCTGTTTGGCTTCACTACGTTTCCACAAACTATCAACAAGCATTAGTTTTGTTTGAACGGCCCACTGCCATAGTTTTATTTTCACTCTCTTTAGGTGGTTGTATCATTGTTTTTAGACCTATCAACGGATACTTTCGAATACGACACTATAAGAAAGACTGCCTATAGCGGCAGCCTTTTGCGTTGGTTGGCGACGGTTAAAATAAGCGGCCATCACTAGCCGTCGCTAGCCGACGCAAACTCTGAATATATAAGTCAAACCCGCAAATTGGAAATCATTATCGTTTCCCACCAAACTAAAACGACGCGCAAATTTTTCCGCCATGCCCAGCCGCCTCGATCGTCAAAACCTTCCTAAGCTCGACGATACCTCCTTCTTCTCCAATTTCAACTTAATCTAGATATGATTAAAACCCTAATTTTGAAAATTGGTTGATTATGGGTTAGAAATTATTGATTATTCTGTATTAGTTAATGATAATACTGTACTTATTGATTTGAGGATATAATTAAAACCCTAATTTCAAAAATTTGTTGTTTATGAATTTGGAATTGATGATTATCATGTATTAGTTGATGATAATAGTGTATTAGTTGATTTTGTGATATTAATTAGTGTTTTGATTGTTTAATTTATAACTAAAAATTAAAATAGATTTAAAATCCAACATTTAGTGTAAAATTATTAATTAATATGCTTATTAATAAGTTTACATGAATGTTTGTTATAGCTTAGAATAATGTTTATTATAGTTTATGTGAAAATTAGTGTATAATTATTGATTAATATGCTACAAATTGGTACTGTTAAAAATAAGTAATATTCTTTAATTAATTAGTCTGTGTTAATTATAAGTGTTAGTGGTTAGTATAAAATAAATTTATTTTAAATTATAAGTGCAAACATCAAATTTTATTTTACAAAATCGATAAATTTAAAATTTAAATAGTTAACCGAATTTAAAAATATGTTTTAAAAATTCAGATTTAGTTAATAAAATATTTAAATAGTTGAATGAATTATAAAATTAAGACATAAAGTGAAGTGAAATAATAAGTTTTAGTTTGAAATAATAATAAAAATATTTAAAACAAATATTCTACTAAAATCGACGCCAACCTTTTGCATCGGCCGGCGATGGCTAGAATAGGCGGCTAACGCTATCCGTCTCTAGTCGATGCAGATCTGTGTATACAGATCAAAAACCGGCGAAGCTAAAAAAATTTCATTCTTTCGCACCAAAAAGTAATGTTGATTTAAAATCCAAAACTAGTGTATAATTATTGATTAATATGCTTATTGATAAGTTTACGTGAATGTTTAGTATAGTTTAAAACAATGTTTGCTATAATTTGCGTAAAAATTAGTGTATAATTATTGATTAATATGCTGCTGGATAGTTAAATGAATTGTAAAATACGTTTTAAAATTAGTGTATAATTATTGATTAAAATAAATGCAAAAATTACTGTACAATTATTGTTTAAAATTAGTCCAAACATCAAATTTTAGTTACAAAATTGGTTCAAAATTTAAATAGTTAAATGAATTGTAAAATATGTTTTAAAATTTCAAATTTAGTTAATAAAATATTTAGATAGTTTAATGAATTATAAAATTAAGAAATGAAGTGAAGTGAAATAATAAATTAAGTAATAATAAATTTTAGTTTGAAATAATATTTTTTTGAAACAAATATTGTACTAAAATCGATTTTTTTTTTAAAACTGAGAAATGAAGCGTTAAGTATTATTTTAACAAATACAACAACAACAAATTAAAGCCTTTAGTCCCAAAAGGCTTTATTTTTTTTTTAGAAAATACAACAACAACATTATACCCCTTGGATGCAATGTTATGCGTAGAAGAGAAGTAAGTGCTGTCAAAATTAGACAGAAGTATGGTGTATGAAGTCTTTAGTCCCAGAAAATATAACAACATATCTAATTTAGTCCTGAAATTAGCGGTACGTATTGATCCAAAAGATATGGATATTTTTAGAAATCACTGGATCCAAAAGATGCGAAAAAGTTATACGGACATTCTCTCAAAGGTAAAGAATGCGAATAAAAAACCCGCTTAGATTAGCGCTGATGTTTGGGCTGAATTTCTCCAGCTCTGCGATACTTCTGAATTTAAAGTAAGTTACTTAATTTTATATTGTTATTATAATTTATTTAAATTTCATTTATTAGTTGCATTACTTTAGTTAATAATATATTTTAATTTACAGGAAATATCATCGCGGAACCGTGCAAATAGGTTTAAAAATCCTACTGTACACCGCGGTGGCTCTAAATCCTTCTAACAACATCGGATGGAATTAGTAAATTTATAGATTGCGATTGTAAGTAGATGATTGATATTAATCATATTGGTAACGTTTTTTATTCATATATATAATTTCAATATAAAAAGTATAATCGTGAGCTTGCAATGGTAGTGGTCGTCACACACACGCATGCGTTGAGTAGACAGATGAGGATGGTAAAGTTTCATATGTTTGGACGGATGATAAATCTCAATCCGTAATGGTAAACATGCGTAATTTTTTTTAATTCACATTTCATAAGTTTTAAATTGAATATTTATTGTAGCAAACTTTTGTTCGTCATCACAGGAAAGGTATGAAGCGGAGCAAGCTCGAGTGGCGTAGTCCACTGGCCGTGAATTGATCTTGGAGGAGTCGAACCGTATATGAGATGCTCTGATTGACCCTCCTTCGCGAAATAGGCATTACGGTTATGGAAATCAGGAGGTAAACTGTTTCATTAACTAATATATAAATTTTATTTAATATTGAGCATAAATTATAACTTGCTATTAACTATTTTACAAACGGTAATGATCCAGATGGCTTATAGGAGATTCCAGGTAGAGGAGGTGATAGCTTAGCGGAAACAACAGATTGCAGAGTTCACTTATTAGCAAAAAAGCGAAAGATTGGCGCAGCTGTTAGATGAGCGGATTATGGCATATTTAGCATAGCACAGGAGAATGTCTAGGGAGGATGGGTCGGGAGATGACGAACAGTAGGTATGGCTGTGGTTTTTGATGGATTTTGTTTGATTTGTTTTTTTATTATTTGACATGTGTTGATGGATTTGTTACTTGTTTGACGATTGTGTTGCTTGATGGTTTTGTGGATGTTTTGTTTGATGGACATGAGTATTTGTTGGTATGGTTGTGTTGTTTGAAGGATATGTGGATGTGTTGTTTGATTGAATTTAGACGTTGTTTGATGGAATGTTGATGTAGATATTAATTTTTACGTTATATACTTGCTCATGGGTGATATGTGATGGTTGTAGTTGCGAAATTGAATTTATATGTGTTGTAGATGGGATGTATAGAGATATGATGATATATGTGTAGTTGGATGGCTCAAATAGATGTTGGAGATTTTTAAAAAATACCTAGTATTGCGACAGCTTGCAATGGCTAGTGACGACCAAGTTGTCCAGGCTTGCGTCGGCTAGCTACGGCTTGATACGACCATTTACCCAGTTTTGCATCAGCTAGCATCGGCCAATGACAGCCTATCAACCACTCTGGATTTGCCACGTGTTTAACATAGCGACGCTAGCCGTCGTTAAAATTGTGACAACGCCGTTGTCAAAGCCGTTGCTAAACTTATTGGTGTCGACTATTTTTGCATCGCCTTTCAGCGACGGCCGACGATGGCTAGCATCGCTTTTTAGCCGTCGCTAATGGCAATGCCTTTTATTGTGCAAATAGGACCATATCCGGATCCAAAATTATTTTCGGATATCGAATATCCATATCCGTGATTACAGATGGATATTATATAATTATCATATCCGTTAAAGATCGATAAATCAAGAAACATAAATAGAAAATTTTAATTTAATGTAAATCTTTTTTCAGTCAGATGGATTATAAAAGTGTTAAAAATAATCAAATATGATGATAATAAATAATTTTGAGGTTAGTATGCATTAAGTGCATATAATATAAACTAGTAACTTAATAAATAAATATCTTTCATTTACTAAATACCCATAATTTAAACTATAAACCCACTACTAGAACAGCAACCATTTTTGACGGCTGCTAGCTGTCGGCGGTCGTTGCTTTGGCATACGTGCTTTCCTTCGGTTGGCGATGGTATCGATGACTATTTGGCGATGGATACTCACGGCACTTTCCAACGGTTTTGTGTTGGTTTTCGGTGCCCACGTGGCGTCTAAACATTCCTTAGAGCCATCAAATACCATCGCGAACTGTCGAAAATCTTCAATCACTGGCCATTGGAAACTGTCGAAAATCTGGGCAAATTTTTTATATTCTTATAGCCATTCGATTCCTGTACTACCCATACATATCGATACTCAGTTTCACATATATCAAATATCCATTATCCAAACTCAAGCAACACATAATCAACTTATATTCAATATCCAACTCAATCCCCACCAACTCAATACCTAAAACAAACAATACACTAAATAATCAACATCCCACATCCAATATGTACAATCAACATCAGACATGTCAAAACAAACCAACATATCATTCAACATAGCGTCAAAATGTATCAACCATATCCAAATATATCAAATTAAAAATATCTAAACATAAACGCAAAGTAACATACCCATCAAGACTCATCGTCAGCTCCGGAACCACCCGACGAAGGAAATGACCCATGCAGCTGCACCTCAGCCAAGCGTTGGTTTAACTGCGCCATCTCCGTAGCACGACGGTGGTCTTTCTCCTACAGCTCCGCGATCATAGCTCTAAGCTCCACGATCTCTTCTTTATCCTGTGTTTTTTGATATGCTTTCTACGATGACCTAGCCTGCAGATAATCAAGGGATGTGTCAAAAACTCAGAAATGTATTTTAGTGGCTAGTGTAAATTAAGAAGGAACAAATAAGTAAAGCACAACCATTTGTTAAAACATTAATGATATATTTTTTCTATGAATTTTTTTCTTATTATGGTTTAAACTTATAAGTTAGTAAATTTTTAGAGATTATCGCTTGGTTTCTGAAGCCATAACGCCTATTCCACGATGTGGTTTTCATGATGGACTCAAAAATTGCATCTTCCTCATCATTGGTCAACAAATCACATCCTAATCCCTCCAACATCTGTGCTCGTGTTTGTGCAAAAATTTTCTACAATGGAAAATAAAATATAATTAAAATTCACACAACATTATAATAATTATTCTTTATAACTAATTAATTAAATTGATCAATAATAACTTCTAATTTAAAATATGCTTACACAGGATTCCCTTGCTTTATTATCACTCCATGTGTACGATATTGAGACATCTTCCTTTATTTGCTTGGTGGCATGAGTATGAGAAAATACGTTCATACAGGAGACGGGACCACCGCGCTCTCTTTTCTAAAATAATTAGTACGTATTATTATTGTTTATACAAAATTACATAAGTTAATCACTGTTTATAATTGCATATAGGAGACTGGAATGAATTAAAATGATATACGATAAACTTACCATGAATTCATCACTATATCACCAAGCAATCCAAGCATCCTACACTTTAGCGCCCATCCAGTCAAGCTTCTTCTTCAATTTTCTTTTGCCAGACATTGTGTCCCGGTAATTCTTAAGCATCTTGGAAGTGCAGTGGCACTGGCAAAGGTCAAGGTCTTCTTCCAGCAAGTCTACCACCACTTGTACGTTGAAATAACATAAGTTTTACGTTTATACTTGGTCAATAAATTGTAAAGTGGTAATATATAATGATATATAAATTTACACTTACAAGGAAGTCCTGCAAGATACTCGCCCTGATGGGGTCTGGGATCTTACCCCACTTAGGCCAACAATTATTCATCTTGCTCATGAAGGCCTGCTTGGAAATACTAATAACAATCTTTGACGGCTCCAGCTCAAATCCCCTCTGTTAAATATGATACATACCTTTAATAAATAATGACTAATATATCATATATAAAATATTTATAATGCTGAAGTAAATTTAATACTTATGACCCATCCGCTTTTGGTTGTAGCTTTACTACGATAATTGGTCCCTGCATTGATGGGCTGCTGCCATCACGTCCCACATTCCTCCCAATCCGAGTAGAAGAGGGGGAACCTAAATGGGAAGAACTGCGACATCGAAAAAAAAGAAATAATACCAGTCATAGATATATCATTTTATTATGGCAGAACATTATTAATCGGTGCTCATCATTTTCTAATTCAGACTTGGTCTCGTACTCTATACTGTTTTCCTCTACAGTCTCAAATGCTTCTACTAATACATTTGATTCATCGTTTAGAGGTCCAAATTCGATTGGATCGTCGGTTATTATTATTTCCCTATTTTTCTCGATATCTGCTTGATAAGCTTGTTCGTTTGGAATATTCTTCCCATCAAACGTAAATCTTGACTTCATTTTAAAAACCGTCGACCAATATGCTTTTATCTCTTTTTAGAGATGGATAAGGAGCATAATAAACTTGTATGGCTTGTTTGGCTAGTATAAAAGGATCGTACTTATAATAACGCGATGTATGCTTTATTTCAATAAGATTATATTTTAGGTGCACTATAACGACCCGTAAATTTTAGATAATTTTATTTGATTATTTATATATTTATTTCAAATTTTGTGAAATTTTAAATAATAAAATTTGTTGAAAACATAATATTTGGAATATGTCTACTTTAACAAAACGATTGGTAAATTTTCATCTGATAATATTGAAGTTTATTTTTCTAGTGTTATTTTATTTCAATTTATATCAGTTAAAATTGATGGCGATAAAAGTGTTCCGAAACCTAAAAATGTCAACATGAGAAAATTTATTTAGAACACTCTGAATAAGACTGCGTAATCTGTTTCGAGAAATTCGGACGTTTCTAGCTCCGTTTGGATTTTTCCGTATGGAATAGCAAACTATATCACTATCCGTATCGACTTTTGATCAAATGATCGTACCACTGATATCTGTATACCGTTTTGATCGCCTCGTCGTGCTGATCTCCGAAGTATATTCTTTTGTGTGTTTCGACGTTTGATACACTGTGAAATCGATAAAAACAATTTCGTATCGGTACTCCATTTTGAAATGTTTTAACTCCTTGTGTCCATTTGTTGTCTACAGTGAAAATCAACAGTCACAAACTTTGATATTTTCTTGAATTCTATAGGGTGACTATTTCCGATTCCCTATGATCCCTCGTTTAGTAAAATGTTTCATTTGCAAATATTACCAAGGCATATATCTATTCCAGTAAGTAATATCATCCTGGCCTTTCTTATTTTACAGTTTAATTTAATAATTGTTTTTTTTCTTCCTACCATTCATTCTATCTCCTCTCCCTTCTGTGGTTCTATTTCAAACTACTTCAGGCTTCAGCTACTTTTATCCTAAGAGAAATTATAATATAATGGTATATGTGTGTGAAAGAATATTTGCATGGAGCCGATATCTCCTTATTGCCGAGACCTCACACCAACCATCTCTTCACCTACTTGTTCACGCCATTCACACGGCAAAACCTTTTGCCTCCCAAATTCTTTTCCTTCCTTGTGCCTAGCCATAGCCGGCGACAAGCATCACCCAGTAGCCTTGTCTCATTCTTCTTCTTTATCATAGGTTTGTTTATTGTTCTAGTATAAATATTAAGATGTTATATTGAGTTCAAGTTGTAGAGTTAGCTGTTGTTATATATGTTAACTAAAGTTTGTATAGACTATTTATACTTTGGTCGCATATATATACATATTGGCATTATTGTCCAATTCATACGTATATATATTACTTATAAGTTACGGTCCTATGTATATTTGATAGTATTTATATATTAAAGTATAATATATTTTAGGTGTTTATATATTGACAGTTTACATAAATGTATATAGAGATAATAGTTACACATACGGGTTATATATGTCTGTTATATTTGCAATAGTAATATGTACATATTTTACTGTTTTATGTGTATATGTTATATACATGGATTTTATATAAGCTATATTGTAAGTGGTTGTTCGTATACATATAGACAAGTATACTTGAGTATACGTTTATATATAGATATACGTTTGTATATTTGAATGTACCTATATGCTACAGCATATATATATATATATATATATATAAAGTTACAACATACTTTATATTTGATGTTTATATATATAAAGATTTATATATATTTTATACTTTATTTTTGATGTTTATATATATAAATAAATATATATATATTTTATGAGCAGTTTAGTTACTAAGAATTTTCTATCATATATAAAAATAATAGTGTATAAGTTTACGAGATTTGCTGTGCATATATATATATATAAGTTTAGTTGTTTAAATTATATAAATTATATAATATGTTGCGCAAACCTTGTTGACTGTTTTCCTGTTAAATGCAACATTAATACAGTTTGTATCCTGACAATTTACATATGTAAATTTTATTTTGTTGATGTTTATCTTGTATACATATGACAGCTTACATATTTATACTAAGATATATATGCGCATGTTAGTTTTATATCTAAGCTATATTATGTTTGTAAACTGTTATGTTTTGTTTCATATATATAAGTATTTTATCTCTGAATATATATATATATATATATTACATATATAGATTAGTTAATATATATTTTATTTTAAACTATATGTTAAATTGTTCTTTGAGAATTTATATAAATATATATTTTAAATTATCATTGGGTTTTGTATAAAGTAATTTATTTTGATAAGGGTAAACATTAGAAAAATCTTATATATCCAGTTCTAATTTGTCCATCAATTCCTATTCTCAGCTTGATCATTGAATTCGCGCCCATCTTACTATGCTTGGATTCATAACTCAATTTCAGTGTCCGTATCTGTGTTCGTATCCGTGTCATCTCATGTTCATCTCCAGCCTCGAAAGGTGAGCAATCACTCACGATTAATGTTCTTATATTTATTAAATTTGATTTCAATTGAAACGACAATTGAAATATGCTGCTGTTAGTTATTTACAATGTTATATATATAATGTTATCTGTATCTGTTTACCTATGACATCTGACACCTTTATCTGTTATTTATATTGATGATATATGCCAGTTATGTTATTATCATTACTGTTATCACTCTACAAGTTCCCTGTTAGTATAGAATTCACTATGGGTTGAAATGATGCATACCCGAACGATTTGTAGAATAGGAGGAAATCGTTATGAGTTGAAATGATAAACCTAAGCGATTTTCATGGACATTGAATTTGGTATTGCGGGTTAAAAAGATATATACCCGTATATATATATATATATATATATATATATATATATTTAAATTGCGGTTTGAAATGATAAATATCTGTATCACTTGACCATAGGATAGAAAATTATATACAGACACCGTTGGTCTATATATAAATGTTTTGAAATTGATTTGTATGCTTTTGATAAATATTGATTTAATAAAGTTGATATATAATAGGTTTAAGTATTTATTTAAAATTTATATTTTCGAATATAGAGTTTGTAACGATTCAGGTTGTAAAGATAAATTTGAAATTTATTTGAAATTATATTTATTTAAGAATTATACTTAAATAATTTTGATTTGAAATTCATTGAGTTTGAAATTTTAAAGAAGTGTTTTACCACTTGAAATTTGATTAAAGGCGACTTAAATGGATATTTCAAACTTATATGAATTTAAATGGGATATTTTGTAAATTGAAGTTGTATTCAAATGATATTGAAATAATTAAGTAAATATTTCAAAACTAAATAATAGAAAATGAATTGATATATATATATATATATATATATATATATATAATTATCGAATTTAGTTTTGAAATGTGGAATATTTGAAGCTTTGAAATATTTTGAAATTGAACTGTTTAATTTGTGGTTCAAATCGGTATTTGAAATCGATATAACTTGAAAATGTTAATTGAATGAGAATTGAAATTTGATGATTTAGATTTGATTAAATTTGAATTTGGAATTCGAATTGATTTGAATCGATTTGTGAAAGTCGAGGAAACTATTTTATTTTATAAGTAATTTAAAATTATATTGAAAATGATTGATATTTTACTTTATAAATTTATTTTAATATAAACTATTATAATATAAATCATTTTTAATATAAATTATTTTATAAACTATTTTAGCTTATAACTATTTATATAAACTATTTTATTTATAAACTATTTTATTTATAAACTATTTTATTATATATACTAATTTTAATATCTAAACTGTTTAAGGGAAAAGTGTTATAATTTCTAAAATGCTATGATTCAAAGCTGTGATTTCCAAAGTGTTTTGATTTTAAAAGACTATGATTTTGAAAGCGTTCTAATTTTGGGAAGTGATATGATTTTTGGAAATGGATATATTTGAAATGGAAATGGTATCGTATTAATTTGGGTTTTTGAAATGAAAATGATATTTTGGTTTTGAAGTATAAACTATTTTGAAATGACCACGGTGTTATAATAACGATTGGTTGTTAAAGAGATCGGGATCGGATATGGACATACTCTCTATCGATACCGAAAACCACTTTAACAACTGTGTACGCGGTGGAGATTCCAGAATGAAGTAGGATGGTGGCGACGATTCTAAAGGTATATACGTGGACCCAACTCCCGTGATTTGGCATAAGGTGGCTAAAACAGGAGCGATTCTCGGACCAATGAGGTAGCACCTCTGATCGGACGCATTTCTTCGATACCATTCTATTACTTTGTGATTGATTTGGTGGCCACCCTTCGATTTTGATTGGGAGTGTGTTCCGAGGTGGGCGGTAGTGGCTGCTATGCGTTTCCACCAGCCCGGATGCGTAATTGGTATATCTACCCTGACATTGCCTTGTTGTGCCGTGTCACCTACCATATCGAGCTTTACTACGAGTTGTGATTTCTTCCGTAGCCTGTGGAGTATCGAGGGTAGCCCCCGGTTTGGGAGTATGCTAATACTGGATAGACTACTGGGACTGTTACGTGTTAAGGGCTATATGGGTAACCCCTTGGTGCTATTAAAAAGTATGTTTATTTTACATTAGACATTATTATAATAGCGAATATTACTACATAGTAGATAGTTTAACGGATCCTTAGAGGATGGTTATCCCAAACATCCTTTGGGTTATTTGTATTTCAGTTGATATTTCACTTGAGTTGGATTTATTGATATAAGAATGTTAATCCTGACTAGAGTGTTTTGTGTTTTGCTTTACGCTCGGGTCAGGCTGAGTGATACAACATTTGAGACTCACCTTTGGAGTTGGAGCTTCGCTTGGAGATCCAGCTATCTATCGATTCTGCTACCAGTTATTCAGTTGATTCCAGTGATGCATTCAGATCTTGTGTTTGATTATTGTATTGAGACATCTATGTATTTGAGACTTCTGTTGTATCTTGTTTAACTCTGTTATATATTTATATAGTAGCTTCATGAACTACTATTCCTTTGTTTCCGCTGCATTATTTTATATTACTCTGTGTCTGTGATTCTGTGATTATTTATTTACTGTATATGCTGAGTTTTTCCAAATTTAAATTAACAATATGATATTTTGAGCAATTCAAATCCGACATGTATGGATGCGAATGGTTGAAAATTTCAGGTCGTTACATGTGGTATCAGAGCTTTGGCTCTATGCAAAACTTAGAATATATGGTAAATTTATTTACAGAATCACTTTCGTTTGAGCTTGAATCTCTTCCTCTTTGACTCGGTTTCCTTTGGATTTTGGAACGTTCCCCTCGGTTCCAAAATCTATCCTTGTCTCCCCTATTCGTGTCTTCTTGATTCTGGAGTATCCCATAACTCCACTTCGAATGATCTCTGTAATAAATCGGCGGTCTCGCCAATCTCTGAATGATTTGTAAAGGGGTGAAACTCCTTTACAATCGGTATTGATTCACCAGAAATTTCTGTATCCTCAGTTTACGATGCTGCTATCTTCTGCTATACCCGAATTCTACCTCTGGCGATCGAATGTCGTTTTGCTCCAGAATTCTACCTTGACCTTATTTTGAAGTCACGGTTGACCCGGTTAAGGTTGCCCACGATTTATATAAGTCTATAAATCTTCCTATTTTGCTGTCTAATCGTCTTACTTTCATTTCGAGCCTATCTTCCTTGTTTAAATTCTTTTGGTTAGAGTCCCCTTGTAATTTGAATCTCTATTCTTGTTTTGAAATCCATCTTTGAATCATCGAGTGAGGGAGTGTATTTGTAGACTAATATTAAAATGTTATATATATATATATATTGTGTTGTTTGAGTTGTTGATGTTGATTTGGGTTTTCGATCGATTCGTTTGATCAACGCTATCAATAGGATTTCCAAAACACTTGAACAGAGCAAACTGACACAATATTATTTTCAAATTTGGTAAATGAAATAAATTGGTATGATTATATCATATATATATAACTATAATTTTCTGGAAGTTAATAAGTAAATTAAATTAATTGTTTGAAATGATAATATTTGATTTTCATTTATTGTTCTAAATGAATTTATAAATAAGGTTTATAAATTAATTTGGAAATTGAAATGAATTTAAATTGAGAATTTGAAAATTTAAATTTTCGATGATTTCAAACTTTGGTTTTAAAGTTTTAAAATGCATATTATTTAAAGTCTTTTCAAGTAGAAATTGTTTCAAAGAACTTTAATGTTTTAAATCAATGCTCTCCTATTTTATCGCTGGAAAATAATTTCGGTGATGGCGGTCGCATCATCGACATTCATTTTCGAGTTTCGAAATGGAGAGACCATTCTGTAGTTTTGCTACATTTTTGTTTTGGAAAATTAATTTGATTTGAATTTCCAAAGTATGACTTGATTTATAATATATATATATATATATTGGTATATGATCATAGATTTGATTTGATATATATAGTATATATATGTCTAAATGGTTTGAATTGAAATCGAAAATTTAATTCTTAAATAAATATTTAAATTGGAATAGTTAAATTGGAAACTTTTAGTTGTATAATACCCAATTTCATTCTAATATAACTTACCTAAATTATTCAGAAGTTGAAAATGCAATTGGATAATATGCAATATAAAGAAATTTATAAATAAAATTTGAGTGGTTATAATAAATGTTATACACTTAAATTTTATTATAAAGATGTTAATAGAGATGAACAGAATAATAAGTTAATGGAATAATAGATGAGACAAATAAATTTGTTTTGAAGGAATTAATAAATTGAAATCTGATCAACTTATGGAAATACCTTGAATTTAAAATCAATTATTGAATATAAATTGATTTAAACTGAAATTTATATGGTTTAAATTAATTTATATGGTTTAAACATATGTAATAAGATATATTAAGTGGAATAAACTTAATAATAATTTGGAATAAAAGAATTAAATTTATTGAATAAAATATGAGTACATTAAATGATTATACAAATTGATGATCTAGAAATTGTTAATTGAGGATGACTAGATAATAAGATAATGAATTTAGAAATAGATAGATTGATTTAACTTAAGTGAACTCAAAGGGATTTAACAAAAATGTTGGATATTAATTAGTTTAATTTGAAATTTATATGGTTTTAAAATTTGTTGTTTATTTTGTTTTCAAAGCTAATTTTCTTTCTGGTTGTTTCTATTCTCCTACCACCTTCCTTTTCGGGGATGAAAAGTTTTGAGTGGGGGAGAGTGTAACGACCCGTAAATTTCAGATAATTTTATTTGTTTATTTATATATTTATTTGAAATTTTTTGAAATTTTAAATAATAAAATTTTGAATTGAAAACATAATATTTGGAATACGTCTACTTTAACATAACGACTAGTAAATTTTCATCTGATAATATTGAAGTTTATTTTTCTAGTGTAATTTTATTTCAATTTATATCAGTTAAAATTGATGATGATAAAAGTGTTCCGAAACCTAAAAATGTCAACATGAGAAAATTTATTTAGAACACTCTGAATAAGAATGCGTAATCCGTTTCGCGAAATTCGGACGTTTCTAGCTCCGTTTGGATTTTTCCGTACGGAATAGCAACGTATATCACTTTCCGTATCGACTTTTGATCGGATGATCGTACCACTAATATTTGTATACCATTTTGATCACCTCGTTGTGCTGATCTCCATAGTATATTCGTTTGTGTGTTTCAACGTATGATACACTGTGAAATCGATAAAAACGATTTCGTATCGGTACTCCAATTTGAAATGTTTTAACTCCTTGTGTCCATTTGTTGTCTACAGTGAAAATCAACAGTCACAAACTTTGATATTTTCTTGAATTCTACAGGTTGACTATTTCCAATTCCCTATGATCCGTCGTTTAGTAAAATGTTTCATTTGCAAATATTACCAAGGCATATATCTGTTCCAGTAAGTTATATCGTCCTGGCCTTTCTTATTCTACCGTTTAATTTAATAATTGTTTTTTTTCTTCCTACCGTTCATTCTATCTCCTCTCCCTTCTGTGGTTCTATTTCAAACTACTTCAGGCTTCAGCTACTTTTATCCTGAGAGAAATTATAATATAATGGTATATGTGTGTGAAATAATATTTTCATGGAACCGATATCTCCTTGTTGCCGAGACCTCACACCAACCATCTCTTCACCTGCTTGTTCACGCCATTCACACGGCAAAACCTTTTGCCTCCCAGATTCTTTGCCTTCCTTGTGCCTAGCCATGCCGGTGACAAGCATAACCCAGCAGCCTTGTCTCGTTCTTCTTCTTTATCATAGGTTTGTTTATTGTTCTAGTATAAATATTAAGATGTTATATTGAGTTTAAGTTGTAGAGTTAGCTGTTGTTATATATGTTAACTAAAGTTTGTATAGACTATTTATACTCTGGTCGCATATATATACATATTGGCATTACTGTCCAATTCATACGTATATATATATATATATTAGTTATAAGTTACGGTCCTATGTATATTTGATAGTATTTATATATTAAAGTATAATATATTTTAGGTGTTTATATATTGACAGTTTACATAAATGTATATAGAGATAATAGTTACACATATGGGTTATATATGTCTGTTATATTTGTAATAGTAATATGTACATATTCAACAGTTTTACGTGTATATGTTATATACATGAATTTTATATAAGCTATATTGTAAGTGGTTGTTCGTACACATATAGACAAGTATACTTGAGTATATGTTTATATATTGATATACGTTTATATATTTGAATGTACCTATATGCTACAACATATATATATATATATAAGTTACAACATACTTTATATTTCATGTTTATATATATAAAGATTTATATATATATTATACTTTATATTTGATGTTTATATATATAAAGATTTATATATATTTTATGAGCAGTTTAGTTACTAAGAATTTTTTGTCATATATAAAAATAATAGTGTATAAGTTTATGAGATTTGCTGTGCATATATATATATATATATATATATATATAAGTTTAGTTGTTTAAATTATATAAATTATATAATATGTTGCGTAAACCTTGTTGATTGTTTTCCTGTTGAATGCAACATTAATACAGTTTGTAACCTCACAATTTACATATGTAAATTTTATTTTTTTGATGTTTATCTTGTATACATATGATAGCCTACATATTTATACTAAGATATATATGCACAGGTTAGTTTTATATTTAAGCTATATTATGTTTGTAAACTGTTATGTTTTGTTTCATATATATAAGTATTTTATCTCTGAATATATATATATATATATATTACGTATATAGATTAGTTAATATATATATTTTATTTTTAACTATATGTTAAATTGATCTTTGAGAATTTATATAAATATATATTTTAAATTATCATTGGGTTTTGTATAAAGTAATTTATTTTGATAAGGGTAAACATTAGAAAAATCTTATATATCCAGTTCTGATTTGTCCATCAATTCCTGTTCTCAGCTTGATCATTGAATTCGCGCCCATCTTATTGTGTTTGGATTCATAACTCAATTTCAGTGTCCGTATCTGTGTTCGTATCTGTGTCATCTCATGTTCATCTCCAGCCTCGAAAGGTGAGCAATCACTCACGATTAATGTTCTTATATTTATTAAATTTGATTTCAATTGAAATGACAATTGAAATATGCTGTTGTTAGTTATTTACAATATTATATATATGCTGTTATCTATATCTGTTCACCTGTGACATCTGACACCTTTATCTGTTATTTATATTGATGATATATGCCAGTTATGTTATTATCATTACTGTTATCACTCTGCAAGTTCCCTGTTAGTATAGAATTCACTATGGGTTGAAATGATACATACCCAAACGATTTGTAGAATAGGAGAAAATCGTTATGAGTTGAAATAATAAACCCAAGCGATTTTCATGGACATTGAATTTGGGATGGCGGGTTGAAAAGATATATACCCGTATATATATATATTTAAACTGCGGATTGAAATGATAAATATCCGTATCACTTGACCATAGGATAGAAAATTATATACAGACACCGTTGGTCTATATATAAATATTTTGAAAATGATTTCTATGGTTTCGAAAAGAAATATATGGTTTTGATAAATATTGATTTAATAAAGTTGATATATAATAGGTTTAAGTATTTATTTAAATTTATATTTTCGAATATAGAGTTTGTAATGATTCGGGTTGTAAAGATTTGAAATTGATTTGAAATTATATTTATTTAAGAATTATACTTAAATAATTTTGATTTGAAATTCATTGAGTTTGAAATTTTAAAGAAGTGTTTTACAACTTGAAATTTGATTAAAGGCGACTTAAATGGATATTTCAAACTTATATGAATTTAAATGGGATATTTTGTAAATTGAAGTTGTATTCAAATGATATTGAAATAATTAAGTAAATATTTCAAAACTAAATAATAGAAAATGAATTGATATATATATATGTATATATAAAATTATCGAATTTAGTTTTGAAATGTGGAATATTTGAAGCTTTGAAATATTTTGAAATTGAACTGGTTTATTTGTGGTTCAAATCGGTATTTGAAATCGATATAACTTGAAAATGTTAATTGAATTAGAATTGAAATTTAATGATTTAGATTTGATTAAATTTGAATTTGGAATTCGAATTTATTTGAATCGATTTGTGAAAGTCGAGGAAACTATTTTATTTTATAAGTAATTTAAAATTATATTGAAGACTATTGATATTTTACTTTATAAATTTATTTTAATATAAACTATTTTAATATAAATCATTTTTAATATAAATTATTTTATAAACTATTTTAGCTTATAACTATTTATATAAACTATTTTATTTATAAACCATTTTATTATATATACTAATTTTAATATCTAAACTGTTTAAAGGAAAAGTGTTATAATTTCCAAAATGCTATGATTTCGAAGCTGTGATTTCCAAAGTGTTTTGATTTTAAAAGACTATGATTTCGAAAGCGTTGTAACTTCGGGAAGTGATATGATTTTTGGAAATGGATATATTTGAAATGGAAATGATATCGTATTAATTTGGGTTTTTGAAATGAAAATGATATTTTGGTTTTGAAGTATAAACTATTTTGAAATGACCATGGTGTTATAATAACGATTGGTTGTTAAAGAGACCGGGATCGGATATGGACATACTCTCTGTCGATCCCGAAAACCACTTTAACAACTGTGTACGCGGTGGAGATTCCAGAATGAAGTAGGATGGTGGCGACGATTCTAAAGGTATATACGTGGACCCAACTCCAATGAGTTGGCATAAGGTGGCTAAAACAGGAGCAATTCTTGGGCCAATGAGGTAGCACCTCTGATCGGACGCATTTCTTTGATACCATTCTATTACTTTGTGATTGATTTGGTGGCCACCCTTCGATTTTGATTGGGAGTGTGTTCCGAGGTAGGCGGTAGTGGCTGCTATGTGTTTCCACCAGCCCGGATGCGTAATTGGTATATCTACCCTGGCATTGCCTTGTTGTGCCGTGTCACCTACCATATCGAGCTTTACTACAAGTTGTGATTTCTCCCGTAGCCTGTGGAGTATCGAGGGTAGCCACCGTTTTGTGAGTATGCTAATACTGGATAGACTACTGTGACTATTACGTGTTAAGGGCTATATGGGTAACCCCTTGACGCTATTAAAAAGTTTGTTTATTTTATATTAGACATTATTATAATAGCGAATATTACTACATAGTAGATAGTTTAACGGATCCTTAGAGGATGGTTATCCCAAACATCCTTTGGGTTATTTGTATTTAAGTTGATATTTCACTTGAGTTGGATTTATTGATATAAGAATGTTAATTCTGACTCGAGTGTTTTGTGTTTTGATTTACGCTCGGGTCAGACTGAGTGATACAGCATTTGAGACTCACCTTTGGAGTTGGAGCTTCGCTTGGAGATCCAGCTATCTATCGATTCTGCTACCAGTTATTCAGTTGATTCCAGTGATGCATTCAGATCTTGTATTTGATTATTGTATTGAGACATCTATGTATTCGAGACTTATGTTGTATCTTGTTTAACTATGTTATATATTTATATAGTAGCTTCATGAACTACTATTCCTTTGTTTCCACTACATTATTTTATATTACTCTGTGTCTGTGATTCTGTGATTATTTATTTACTGTATATGCTGAGTTTTGCCAAATTTAAATTAACAATATGATATTTTGAGCAATTCAAATCCGACATGTATGGATGCGAATGGTTGAAAATTTCAGGTCGTTACATGCACGATAATTCCAAACCTAGAACATTGGTGAACCAGTTGCATCTAAACAGAAAACTTCCTCCGCAGGTCTTGTGAAATAAGTCAACTGCAAAACCTGGGTTAACATGCCATAAAAATTATTTATATGATCATTTGGATCATCACTACGTTTAATAAATACACTGATATTTTTAGTTAATTTTTCAGCGCTATTCTTTAGTGTTGAATTTATATTCATTGACGAAGAATATTGGATATGTTTTGACTTTTCTTTTTGGTCCCATCTCAAGATGTTTTAGTCCTTCATCGACCACACAATTTCTCGGATCAAAAACGTAGTTTGAAAACCAATTAACTAATTCTCTAACGATATTGCTGCTTGGATGTTGTAATTCGTAAACACTGCAGATATAGATAATATATTGCATTATAATAAATGTACATGCATATTATTTTAAAAAAATATCCAGGCTTATAATTAATTAATACCTAACGAATGGAACAACTTCAACACAATTAAGAAGAATATATGTGTGTGCTACATAGTAATCTATATCGTCTAACCATACTTCCACACATTTTCCAATAGGTCGGTCATGCTGTCTAAAAATAGATAACGTTGCTTAAGAAAATTATTGTTCAATGCCTTCATCATTATGCGTAGAACTTTCAAATGATTAGTTCACATGATCACTGAAACAATGAGAGAAAAAGAACTAAGCTTCTTCTTTGATATATGATTTGCAAATCGAACCTTCAACTCGTGCTTTTTGTCTAACTTTTTTCTTTAGATGATTTAAGTACCTATTAAAAATTATTTCAAATTAAAATTTACTTATATATGTAATTAAACTAATATTTAACATACCCAATATAAATAATACCTCTCAAATGGATACATCAATCCATATTGCACAGGACCTCGAAGACATGCTTTAAATGGAAGATGAGCAAGTAAATGCTCGATTACAATAAGGAAACCTTAAGGAAATATTTTATCCAGTTTGCAAAGTAGTATAGGAATTTCTTTCTCAAGTTTACATAGCCGATTAAGTTTTAACGTAGTTGAACAAAGCTCCTTATAAAATAAACTAAGTTCCGTTATAACCGTACAAACTTTCGTGGGTAATAGTTCTTTGAAAGCGACTAATAACAAATTTTCCATCATTATATAAAATAAACTAAGTTCCGTTATAACCGTACAAACTCAGTTTACCGTTCTTATAGTCGACACATCTACGAAGATTAGAAGAAATCCTATCAGGAAATCTTAATCCTTCCTGTGACGACCGCCCATGACCCCTGCACTGAATCTAGATATAGTGCGCTGTAAAAGTGTGCCAGGCGACCATGGACGATTGTCAAGGTAAATTAAACACAACAAAATCTATCGTATTTCTCACAGCGCATGGACAAAATACAATAGAACATATGTATAGTGAAGCTTTACAGAACAAAATGACATCATATAAAACTCCATAATAGTTGAATACAAGCATCCACATAGTCAATACATCTAGCCTCACTACATATCTCTCAGAGAATACAAAACAGCGGAATATCCAGTACATATAATAAGAAGATAATATGCAACCCTCCAGCTCGTCTTCGATATCAGCATCGTGAGAAGAGAACAGCACCTGTCACCTGCTACCTAGTCTGCCCGTCCCAAAATGGACGAACAGCCCAAGGCAATAAGAATTAAAACATAAAGCCTTGAGTCAGACAACAGTCTTAGTGAGCAGTAAATTAACTAACAACATACCAAAAGAGCATAAAGGAAAAGGAATAGGAATACAACCCTCCCACTCCAACCTCATTCTACAGTGATAGCCCCAGACACACACTAAGCAGAAGCAAACATAGCAGAGCATACAATTTAAAGTAAAGCTACTATCACTCGAGTCAAGGGCGATGTTTTCCAAGTACCAAGGCCTAAATCAGATAAGCACCCAGAAAATACCGCTCTTGAGTCCGAAATGACGTTACAACCAAACATCCATGACTCTGGCTATCACTGTTATCATTGCTTCGATATCACCGTTAATTGAATGACCGGCACATTCTTTCAGCCGTCCGTCAAGGGCTAATGGATACCCCGGTTCTAGACATAACTCCCGCACGTCGTCGCAGCCCGTGCCTAGGACTATCGAATCTGCCCAGAGTACTCGACCATCAACAGTTGGCCGTTGGGACTATCGAATCTGCCCAAACGTACTCTTGCTTAGAGCATGCTAGAACCTTCAACAACGATGCTATCCAAGCCTCCTAGTCATCCTCCTCGACGACTATTCTCATATCCATTCATTATCCTCAACTCGAATCATATCACCGAGTTATCAACATGCTTGGAATGATCCCGTCTGGATTAGACCAAGTCTTCATCATATGATTGCCTCGCTTCATCACATCCTCGCGAAGCCTCATCTCAACATCACATCATCAAATCTATGCATAAGAGCTTCATCATCCCGCTGCATATGCCACGAGCAGCTTTTCCAATTCAAGAGCCTTTCCCTTAGCTTTTGAATCATCTTCGATCTAGATCTAATCATCAATCATCTAGTTCATAACAATCAATCAAATCAAACATCAATCCAAGCAATCAAGCATTCAAAAATGATCTAAGTAGACAATTATAACAATAATGGCATTTTCGTAATTAAAGAGTTGAAAGTCCAATAAGCATGAAAACATGGATTATATCTCTATAAACTTGATGAATGAACTTGCATAGGTTAATTTATGATAAAATGGATGTAACATCATCATGAACAATGGATCTATATGGATCTACACTTTGGATGAAGAAAATGCATGGAAATCTCTATTTTAACACCAAATCGAGCCAACAATCCGATATACTCCTTTGGATCCGTGTGAGGGATAATCACCACTCACCAAATCACCTAAACAACCTCAAATCAATACGCTTCAGATCTGGACAGCGAAGGATCAAGCTTGATCTATCACGAATCCGCTTCAAACGATGAAATCTCTCTTGAAAAGATGAAGATCTTCAACTTTAGCTCTTGAATCTTCAATCTTGATCTTTGATTTGGATGGAAGGAAGCACTAGATTAGAGTGGAGAAAAGAAGTGAAGAAGTGTAGAAGTCGAGCTCTCAAAATGGCAGCACTTCGCCGCTTCAAAATCCGGATCCCAAAAATGAAGAGAAACTCTCCTATTTATAGCTGAAATCCCTATCTCGTCTGCCTTCATGAGTCGTTTACGACTCACGACTCAAAGCCCTACGACTCAACGACTTAACACACTTCTGCCTATGACTCACGACAAAACAGTTATCTCCTAAGTCGTCTCCGACTCATAGCGTGTGCCTACGACTCAACAAAACCCAGATCCCTTACGACTTAACAGTTAACTCGGCTACGACTTATTAACCTCACGACTTAGCTAGGCTACTGGGATACTCATCTACGACTTGACTGGATATACGACTCAACTACTAAGTCGTCTACGAATTATCAAATAGCTGGGGTTACGACTCAACTGGTCAGACGACTCATCAGATAACTTGGGTACGACTCATCAGATAACTTGGGTACGACTCATTAGATAACTTGGGTACGACTCATCAGATAACTTGGGTACGACTCATCAGATAACTTGGGTACGACTCATCAGATAACTTGGGTACGACTCATCAGATAACTTGGGTACGACTCATCAGATAACTTGGGTACGACTCATCAGATAACTTGGGTACGACTCATCAGATAACTTGGGTACGACTCATCAGATAACTTGGTCACGACTTAACTGTTACAACTTAAGCCTTATCTCGCCCAGTCCTTAAGTCGCGCCTACCCCTTAAGTCGTTCAAACGACTTATCCTTACACCCTTAACTAGCCAAATCCCTGAGTCGCTCCTATCCCCTAAGTCGTATACGACTCACGACTTACACTAAGTCATTCACGACTCAGTACTTAGCCATTTTCGCCTAAAATCTGAAATGGCTCAAAAACTCTAAAATCCCAAATTCTGTCAACTTGTCGATCCGTTAAAAATACGGGTCGTTACACTTCCACCCATCTTAACAGAACTTTAACTTGATTGTTGTCTAGCTCATAGCATACTTTGGGTTTTTTAGTGTCATTTGGCTTGATATGAAGCTCGGGATGATTACATACTGCTTGGATATCACGTCTTGATTTCAAATCGTCCATCTTCCCCTTAACATTCAAAACTGTATTAAAAAAAATTATCAAACACATTTTTCTCACTGTGCATTACGTCAATATTATGAAGAATTAGGAGATTTTTCCAATAAGGCAATTCCTAAATATACTTTGCTTGCACCAATTATGAACCGTCGATTTACCTTGAATTTCGATTTGCTCTCCGGTTTCATGTATATTTGGATAATCCTTTAAAGTTCATATATATCTTCGCTTGACCAAATCGTTGGTGGTCGCAAAGTTTCTTGTTAATAGCTGTAAAAAAATTCTATCTTTTCTAAAAGGATGAATAATATGAAGAAGACACTGATGACAATCAAAACTATGATATTATTTTCCCATGCATTAAAGAAAATGACCGTGTTTCTTCCATGCAATAAGGACAAGCTAGACGACCGGCCATACTCCAATTGGAAAGCATTGCATATGCAGGAAAATCACTAATAGTCCATAACAAAGAAGCGAACATACGGAAATTCTTTTCTTGAAATGTCGTATGTTTGAACTCATTCATACAGTTTTCAACTCTTAAATCAATGGCTATAAATAAACATCGATTCCTTGTGTCGGATAATCAAGGCCAGGGACTACAATAGTGTGAAACATATATGAGTTTTCATACACATCCACGGAGGTAAATTATAAGGTGTAACGATTATAAGCCAAGATGAATATTTAGAACCAAATTGAGAGAATGGTGAAAATCCATCCATACATAAACCAAGTCTAACATTACGGCTCTCCGCTGGAAAGCAGAATATGTCTTATTAAAATGCTTCCGTGCTTCTTTATCAGCTGGGTGTTTTAGTGTATGTTCTTCCTTTGTTCTCACACTGTGCCATCTCATATAATGCGCGGTTACAGAGGATGCATATAACCATTGAAGCCTAGGAGTTATAGGTAAGTAATGCATATGCTTGTATGGAACTTCATTTCCCTTCTTTTTTCTTGGTTTGTATCTTTCCTCGATGCATATTCTACAATTTCTCAGAATGATGTCTTCTTTCCAAAACAACATGCAACCATTTAAACATGTATTTATTTTTTGATACGACAAACCAAAGAAGACCTAAGTTTTTTCACTTCATAATGATTTTTGCACATTAAATTATAGGGTGGCATATACCGTTTTGTATTTTGTACAACAGTTGTAAATCTGACTTCTGTGAAGTTGTATTTTGACTTCATCGCAATATATTTTGCAGTTATTGATAATTGGGTACCACTTGTGAAGCCATCTCAAAGAGATTTCTTAGCAACATCCAATAAATCATAGATTTTTTTGCTCCAATATTTGGTGCTTCTTCGACATTAACATCGTCGTCATCAACTTCAAAAGTAGGGAACACCGATCATGCCGCATCTTCAACCTTAGCTTCTATGGGATTCATCATAACAATTTCATTACTCACCTCCTCCTTTGAATGTACATGATTAGATGCTACAAGTTCTCCATGGTGATCCCATGCAAGATAATTTGGCACGAAACCGTATTGGCACAAATAGACTTTAACCATATCCGGTATCAAATGCTTCAACAATTTGCACATACTACATGGACAACGAATTTCTCTTCCGTTTCCATTATTACTTAAAGCGAATTCAGTAAATATGTTTACACCATTATAAAAATGTTCCCCTATTGAGCCTCGCATTTCCCTTCGAGGATGATACATCTAGGTCTGATCAACAAAATAATCGACCATTTTTCCTATTTAAAAAAATATGATAGAGATTAAAAAAAGTATTAATCATTTTATGGATTGACATTTGATTTTTCAAATCGTTTATTAATTAATATTCATTTATGCATTTCAGGGATTGACACAAATTATGAATAGAATATTAAATATTTGGTTTATTGTTTTCTACTTTGATGGCCGATCATCCTACTTCCCATTACAAACACGGTAGTAATTACATTTCGTAAATCATTTCATTTTAAATGATTTAACAAAATTTCGGCAGCACTTCGCCTTTGTTCCATATATCGTACACAAGTGTGTGTACACATGGAACGAAAAGGAAGTGCTCTCAAAATTTCATAAACCATTTAAAATGAAATGATTTACAAAATGTAGCTACTTTATTATGTTTGGAACTTGTCCAATATAGGGACAAATCCGACAAATATTGTATTAGATGAATATAGATGTCCATTCTATGACAAAAACTAATATCCATATAATGATAATATCCAATACTTGTCAAACGGGGCCAAAAACTCTCTAAGGGATATTAATTATATACATAACATATATTAGCATATATAATTCATTTATGCATTGTAATGTTTTAATAATTATATAATATATTATTTTCTTCCATTTTTTATAAAATCTTATATGTTTTCAATTATAACAAATTATGGATATAATATTATATTTCAAAAAAAATAAACTTCATTATACACTCATTTATTTGTTAATTTTATCGGATTCGACATCGAAGTAAACTAGATTTGTTATATAAACTATCAACCGATAATTAATCTTCAATAACAATATTTGAATTGATGTTGACATTTTAGCACATTAATTAACACTAAATCATATCACTAATTTGACACATATACAAATTAACCTAAGTTTAGCTATAGTTATATTTTAATTATCAGATTTACACTTATAAATGTAATTAGCATATCACAATCAATCAACATACAATTGCAAACACTCAAACCGGTAGTATCATCAAACACAATTATAAATTAACACTAATTTAACATATTAGGGTAAATTGGGGTTAGAAAAAATACTCTTTTTGCTGAAATTGAAGTGCTGGAAGCCGAAGAGGAGAAGTTGGAGATGTTTCTGGTGGTGGCGATGACGTACAACAGTGGCAACCGGGGGTTTTCAAATTTTGGGGAAGAGGGAGGGTTTGGGTTGTGATTTGGGGGAAGAAGATGGAATGAAATTGCTCTCAGCCTATTTAGGTAAATTCCAACATGCATCGGTTTTCGACGGCCGCCGAGGGCATCTTTTCAACAGTTTTCGAAGACAAAATTTTGGTTATTACAGAATAGCCACGGCAAAATCACACCGTTGGAAGCCGTCGGAAAGAGTCATCGGCGGCCGTTGCAACCTTCCGTCATGATAAACAGTAATTCTAGTAGTGTCTAGATGAAAACCAGACTTATAATTTTCGGATGCGAATTCTTCGTATCCGCATCTGCATCCGTTTTTCCGAATACTAAATATTTATTCGCTTTTTGTATACGAATGCAGACGAATTTCAATTTTTTTGATATCCATTGACAACCCTAATTGTTTTATTTTTGTGTTATACATACCATTTACCTTACCTAATAAATTTGTGATTCATGTTTAATTAGACAACATCAATCTTTTAAAGGAAGATTAAAGCTACCAAGCAAACTTATTTCTTTAATCACTAAATCAGTCATAGCTAGGAGGACGTAAATAAAATATCTCTTGATTTTTCTTGGTCAACAAATAAAGATGTTTATAAATTTTGATAGCCAAGCTAGCGTAGGCTAAAGGGTATTGACTCCCGTGTGAGGAGAAAGTTCAAGGGAGTTAGGTTTGATCGAAAAGTTAATTTTCTTTAACTTAAATAAACCATACTACATAATGTGGCCGAGCTCAAATTGCTTATGATGCACAATAGGTTATTAACATTTTCTTCCAGTAAAACGGTGAATCTGATCACCTTGAGATCTAAGTTTATTACATGAGAAACATAATGGGTGAGCTTTCTATATTTTTTATTTGGATTTTTGATGAAATGGAATCTTCTAGGTGCATCCCTATTGAAATTATTTTCCTTTAACTTATGATTATTTCTATTTCTTAGGACTTATTATCCGGATATTGCACAAAATGTGTCCACAAGGAAGAGGAACGACATTGTCGAACATGCAACTGAGCTTGACATTGCTGTGACAAACAAGACTACTAGGCTTCGTAGCCAGGAGCATGAGTAGAGAGTTTGTTGCCTTTTAGGTGTTTTTACTTTTATGTTATTTGTTTAGGAATAGAATTCTAATGTTGTCTTCTTGGACATTTTATCGTGTTTCTAGCTGAGTTAATTTTGTGACTGTTATTCTCAAATTGGTGATTTTTAATTATGCAAAACAACATTATATTTATCCTTGGACAATTATATTCAATAACCATATAAAATGATGTTACCAGTTTGATCAAATGTACCATTTAATTCCAAATTAATGAATTATGGGATGGAATCAATTTAAGTTCACTGATAAATTTGATATATTTATAACTTGGTATATATGCATAAAAATGTTGCTCAAACAATGTATGACAAAATTTTAAAAGTTGAAATAAACATTTTATTTCAATTGCCTTTCTAACACTTATATTATGCTAACAATGATGAAATTTACCCATCTTAGTTTAATGTTAACTAGGTATTTGCCTCAATATTAAAGTGTTTTATGCTCATAATAACAACAATCTATATAAAAAACGGTTGTTCATGTATTATTTCCAATGCTACCCGTTGAATCTGTAAAGCTTTTCTATTAAATTTCTATAGCATACATGTGTGTGTGTATGTATGTGTATGTATATATAGACACGCAGTATATGTATGTATGTAAGTATATGTATATATATATATATATAAATACATATATCTATATATATGTATATACATACATACATATATATGTATCTATATACATGTGTGTGTATGTGTGTGTATATATATATAGAAACACAATATATGTATGTACATACATATATCTACATACTTCAGTATTTATGTATATACATATATATATATATACATGTATATATATATGTATTTCTATTGGTATGTATGTATGTACATATACACACACATATATATATATATATGTGTATGTATCTATGTATATGTATGTACATACATACATACATACATACATATATATATGTATGTATGTATGTATGTATATATATGTGTTTGCAACCAAATTGGACACAAACACCCGAAAATAGATTTGAGTAGCGAAACAAATGATGAAATCAAATGGAAAATAAGGAATAACACTATATATTGCAAGAAAGAACAACAAAAGGTAAAAACAACAGGATTTATAGTGGTTCGGCGTTGATTGCCTACGTCCACTCTGAATCCTCTCTTTATTGCTTTGTCAATCACTTGATTACAGATACAATCCATAATAAATAGCTTGAATACAAGTTAAAACAAAGAGAAGCCAAGTATTAAAAATGGCAGAGTATTCCCTTGATTCCCAAAAAAGATCCTCCAGAGTGGCCCTTGCCCTTGTATTTATAAATGGAGGTAGCCTGATATCTCAAAGCTTGGACTTCCCCTTGGTCACTTAGGCCTATAACAAGGACAACTCAGCCCAACCCTGATATGCCAATAATGCCGACCTGAGAGTGCCGATCCCATAATGCCGATCGCTCCAAGTATGCCGACCCGAAGCCCTTGGCTCTTTATGTTGACCCGAAGCCCTTCCTGCGTCGTCTTATGCGACCCGAATGCTACTATGTGTTGTGTCGACCCAATCCACCACATGGAATGCCGACCCAAATGCTACTATGTGTTGTGTCGACCCAATCTACCACATGGAATTCCGACCCAAACACACCCTTCTTGTTATGCCAACCCGAGCGCTAACATATGGAACGCCAACACGATGGAGCCTACCTAATTTGCCGACCCGGGCTTCATCTTGTGCTATGCTTTTACCGACCTGATCCCTGTACTATGCAATGCCGACCCGAATTTCACCATAGGTAATGTCGACCTGATCTAATCAGAATACTTCACCGATCAAAGATCACTTTATACTTTACCGACCCGAGCTGTACTACACCGCATCCAATGCCGACCCAAGCTCTATCATAACCCACTCGCTGTGCCGACCCAATAGAAGTCATATGCTCTGTCGACATCCTGAATGCCTTCTTATAATGACTCATACACTACCAGGTAATCTTCATAATCCCGACATCCTATTATATTCATTCGTCAACCTTATCGACCCTTGGCTAGACATAGCTGCTTATAAATCACTTCCTGGTCATACTGATGTCGTCTCTCGACCATTCTTCCATCAATAGTCAAATCCGATCAATGTAATTTCCTTTGTATAGTCGGGCCAAGGCACCGAGTAACATTTGCCCCCCCAAAGTACGTCTTGTGAATAACATGACGCGCTTTGAATTAGCGAAAAACCCATGTTTCCAGAAGCAAGCTTGTCCAAGTCATTGGCCGACCACTGTCCTTCGCCCACCTTTGATGAATTCTTTCCCCATTTGAATGTGCGAGTCCAGTTGTATGAAGCCTTCAGGCTTTTTCGGCTTAACCTTTCAATGGTCGAATTCATAAGAACTTTTTCAATCTCACGATCATTCACCATCTAAGTATATCCCTCTCTCCTTTTTATCGTTGAAGTATACGTTATCATTCCACCATTTTGTTTTATTTTATTATTATTAAATATATTCATTTTATTTTATATTATTATTATTTTTTTGAAAAGAGAGGTCAGCATTTGGTATGTCGATCCCTCGATGGGTTCACATATGCTGGGATTGGTATACACAATGGCCGACCCCTTCAACTATGGCGACCGAGTCTCTCAAAAGAGACCGGTTCAGCTTCCTATTCCCCTTCCATATAAGAACCCAAACTCACAATCCTCTCCTTCTTTATTTTCATTTTCTCTAAGTTTTATTCCCTACTCGAACCACCAAGCTCCTCCTTTGCCGAACCATTGTCTCTATAGCAGCAATCTCTCTTTCCATCATAACTTCCTATCAATCCTCAATCTTGAATCTCAACATCTACCTATTCAACCCAAAACAAACCACATAGGTATGTATTTTTGTTTCACTTTGAATTGTTGGGTCATGTCTTTCGAATTCGACCTAATTTGAGAGTCGCATAGGCACCCTTTATTTGGAAGTGGAAGAGGAGAAAACGAGGGAGAGAGAAAGAGAGAGGAGGAAAGGGTGGAAGAAGAGGCTTCTGCGTGAGGTGGCGTTGGTTGGAGAGAACCCGGTATGGGTTGGAGTGCTGTGGCTGGGCGAGTTTTCGGCATAAGAAGCATAGGAATCGGGGTCGGTGTAGGTATAGGGATCGGTGGGCGTTATCTCAAATGAGAGTTCGGTGATGACAGGGCAGGAGATGGGGTCGGCATAATTAGGTTTAAGGAGAGGGATTGGTGTAATACGCCCAGTGTTAGGAGGGCTCGGTGTAGTCTAGGATGGATCGACATAGGGTTTTTTTATTTAAACCAAGAAGTCGGTGTTTTCCATAGGATTATAGGGATCGGTATAGTTTAGGAAAGGAAGGGATCAGTATCTTTCTATGGTAGGTGGGACCGACATGTGAGTTGGAGAGAAAAAAGGGATTAATAAAGAGGTCAAAGGAAGGGATCGGTTATGGGATACGGCACATGGGTCGGCATAACTGGCTGGGATTGGTGTTGAAAAACCAAAAACTTTATAACTTGTGCTATCTAAATATACGACTACATAATCTTCTTGCCCACGCATAAAGTGACGAACAATAACACGACTTAGCATATTCGAATCTATGGACTAAACTCGAACTAACAAATTCCCAATTTACCCAACATGACTTAAGCAAAAAACTAGCCCAACAAACTTGGGCAATAGACTTCATAATTCAGAACGTCAACATCCAATCCCAAAGCTTACATCGTCGAACACCTTTCATGTCGCCCGAGACGGTCAGCGACGATGGTCTCTTTAAACGAAACCCCTGAGCTTGGATGTTTTACTTTCTTTTTTCCTAGTCTTAAACTGCTAGCATTCATTTAACATTTCATTGCACTAGTTCACACACGGCACGGGGGGATAAATTATTATTTCTAATAGTGATTGTCTTTTGAGTATAGTTTGCATAGATATCAAGTTATACGAAGCATTCTACCGCGATGTCTTCTAGATCAGATAAGAAATCGAGCTCTGCTACTTAATCTAAAAACCCCAAACCAATCCAGCAAAGAGAGGCGATGGAGACATCTGGCCCGCAACCAGATCTTTTTTCCGATATCCTAAGTCTTTCTATAGAGGTTATAGACCCAACTCCCGATGCCGTGGATGATGCCATTGTCTTGAATGATCCGGCTGATTCATAGGCCTCAATAATTAGTGAAGTGTCACTTCGTCGATTGTGCTCTATCCACGGGATTCCTTTTGAAGATGTCCCGGTTCCGTCAAGGCAAGACGGACCTCAATTGCCCATAGCCGGGTACACCGCATGTAACAAGCTCATGTGTTAGACCGGGTGTGTGCCACCTTTCAACTCATTTATTCATGAAGTGCTGAAGTATATGGGAATCGCTCCCACTTAATTGCACCCCAAAAGTTATGCCTTTACTCACAGCACTTTTCTGCTTTTCGTGAGTGTTCTATTCCGTCCGCCAACTCCTAAGGACATCCGATATATTTATAACTTCAAAAGATGAGCCGATAATCCTTCGTACGTCTTTCTTGAGCCACTTGGTAGATGTCAAGTCCTAATGGGTCCATGGAATAAGCTATCCCTGTTCAAGCAAGAATGGTTCTACGTGCGATGTTCCCTCGGCTTCGCGAGAAGGTGGTTGGAAGGACGTAAGTACTACCCTGTCTTTGTCCTTAATTCAAGGACTCAAATCGCATCTTTTTTCCTAATTACCTGAATTCTTTCAACCCTTCTAGGTGCTAATCCTCGGCCAGAAGGCGTTAGGTATTCCGAAGCAGTCGCGGCTATCCGTGTTACTCTGGTGGAGGATATAGAGATCAAACTTCTCGTCACCGACGAACTGTTTTCACTATTCGGGCAATTAGAGGATGGCCGTAGAATCGGTCTCCCAGGGAGTAGGGTGATTCCGAAGGTTATTGCCGAGAGAAGGAGAGAACGAGATGACCCCATGGTGCCCCCTGTTGAGGGTATCCAAGAAGGCACCGAAGAAGGGGAGATAAAAGAGACTGAAGACGCGGGGATAAAAAAGGCCTTAGACAAGAGCTGGTAGCCGATGCGCCACATACAAGCCAAACGCAGCCTACCCCAAGAAAGGGAAAGTTTGGCATATAGAATCAATAAAAAGGAGACCGAGGAGACCCAAAATTCAGCATAACTCCAATCGAAAAAGTTTCGTCTTCTCATCAAATGGAGAGCTCGTTGAAGGGACTCTCTGATATCTCTATTTCGGGCGATTTGTTGTTATAACTTCACTAACTTTGGCATCAAAAGGCTTGACTCTCCCGTAAGAAGCGGTGAAGGCAAGTAACCTCCCAATCAAAGGGAAAGAACTCCTATGTTTAAAGAAAACGTCACTAGTCCATCTAGGGGATGCACTAGGACACTCACAAGCACTTACATGCCACAATTCACTTGCACTTTACTTTTGACATAGCAACTGCTAATATGTTCTCGTTTGATCCTTTTACAGGTGCAATTTCTTATTCACACGGTTTTGATCACCTTCGTACCACTTCTATCTTCCATCATTGAAGTCTAGATTCTGATTCTGATAAAGGACGGGAAGAGATTATCATTCTCGAGAGTCATCTTCATCCTCCAAAAAAAAATCTCAAGGACACGCTTCGCGTCACAACGATCCTACTAAACCTCCTGCGCATGGCAGAGATAAGTCTACACACCGAGGCTCCCAATCTGATGCTCCTCGTGATTAGCATTCTGGCTCCTCAAGCACTAGTTCGTCTTGTGAGCACCGTAAGCAGACGCTGATTTCATCGGAACAAATCCCCCTGATTCCTTCTCACAACTCGACTACGGCAGAGAAACTAGTCGAGCTCAAAGCTACCTTTCCAAAGATTTACTTCGACGGGGTAAAATTCCTCCCAGCCATACATCCTATCCTTGGAACTGCAAAAAAGGATTCACTGACTTGCGTGAATGACGTGTATGTAAAGCAGAAGCATTCATTCATTTAGTCGAAAAATTCTCTAAGGTTTTTATCGAACGCCAACATGAGATTGATCTCCTCAAGCTGGAGGCCAACCATGACAAAGACATTATCAAGTTCCAGGATACTGAGTTGCTTGCATTCAAAACCCAACTCGACGAGGAGAAGAAGAATGTGAGAGAGACAGTGGAGGTAGTTAATCGCCTGGAGGCTTCCCACAAAAAGTAACTAGATGATGCATTCCAATGTAGCGGCACCCTGGCTCTGGAAAAGGACTCCTTACAAAAGGAGGAAGATATTTTAGCTTGTCGTATAGAGGAGTTAGCAAAACTACTATTTAAGGAGAGGGCGGAGAAAGTCGAGGTGCAAGAGGAGTCACAGAAATATTATGAGGAGATTGTGGAAACGAGAAACTTGAAGGCAAAGCTCGATGATCAACTCTCCCAGATTGAAGCGTTCTCAAGGAGGGCAAGACGGTAGTGCTTGCGGAAGCCGACTCTTGAATCAAGGCAGCAACTAAGTCTGGGAGGGAGGAAATCAAGTTCTTATTTGATCCACTCATCGCTGTGTATAATGCAAGGGTTCTCCTCTACTGTGACTTAACTTTCTTAGGCGAAGGCTACCTTGAGTCGCTTGCTGAAGCTTGGGATACTCTCATCAAGATAAAGAAAGTGGAGCTGGGGTGGCAGAGCTTGATGAAATGGCACTTGCGCAGGAAGTGCTCCGAGGAAATGAGGCATCCGACATAGCTGCCGCAAAGCTTCAATTGGGCAGAGCTCCCTTACCACCTAAGGAAAAAGAAGATATCGTTGGGTCATCTGGTAATGAGCCCCAGGGTCCTTCTCCCATTTGACCGGCTGGGACTTTGTCCTCTCAACCTCTTAAGCAACATGTCGGTTATGACCCAGAGAAGCCCGAACCTGGCATACACATGTTATCTCCAATCATTGAGCCAGATGCTGGTACAACCTTGAGCCCTTTCTAACCTAAAAAGTCGTTGTTATCGACGGAAAACGGTCATAATCTAACATATGTTTTTCATGAAATCTTGTAGGTCATCCTGGTCCAAAGTCAACCCCAAGGAGCGACGTCGCCATGGAGCAGGAGTGAAAAGATGATGAGGCTCCAACTGTTAGAGATATTCCTCGGCCCGATGCTCAAGTGATTGGAGCTCCAAATGAGGATAAACCCCAAGATCCATTACATACAGAGGAGCACGATGATGTTATACGGGCGCTTCTGAGCACACCGCTAAGTTCAGCCTAAAGGAGCAGATTGAAAAAGAAGAGAAGTCAAAGCCCGAAGTTAAAGGTGAGCCTAATGTGGTGGAGGTTGATGATCCCCTTAATAGGCCTTTACAATTCATCCCTCCTGGCAGGTCTATTCCCATCGCGGTTCCTCCTCCTTACTCAAGTACTTCCCCTCAAGGCAGCAAGGAGTCTCGGAAGAAACGTTTGGCCGAAACGACTCCCAAAAAGCCGAAGAAAGAGAGGAAGGCAAAGTAATAGTTAGGGTCTTGTAATATTTTGCTTAGTCCAAGTAAGTTAGACTTGTATTGTTGGTTTTTCCTTCTTCCTTTTCTTCTTAGCAGAATATGTGCGGACTTGGCCTCTGAACCTTCAGAGGGGTTGTAAGGAATTTTTGGAATTGCAAATAAAAATTTGTTCCTCAGTCAATCATCGAGTGCATTACTGTTTCAATGGTAAAGTAAGTTTTTCTGTTCCAAATGCTTATAACAATTTTTCCAAGTTTTGGTGAAAATTTATTATTTTAATCTCATAGCTCCTCTGCAGACTTCATCGGAAGTTTCCATCGGTACCAGGCCAAAATCATAACCAACGGTCGTACTCCATCGCCGACAGTTTGAGCATCTTCCGTTGATCTTAGTTCGGAGTCTGTAGGATAGTGCACGGTTGAAAGTTCTCTAGTCTATCTACCGGTTTGGACACTTGGCATTGTTTAGTCCGCCTCTTGGACGTAGAAAATTTTCTCATATCGTTTATAATTTAGTTCACAATCGGGGACTTAGAGATTCTTTCAAATCGTTTATACTCTAGCACATGCTCTGGGGACTCAGAGTACTCTAATCCGCACTTTGGGGACGTAGAGATTTTTTTTCAATTCATTTATACTCTAGTCCACGCTCCGGGGACTCACAGTACTCTAGTCTGCTCTTCAGGGACTTAGAGATTTTTTTCAAGTAGTTTATACTCTAGTCCGTGCTCCGGGGACTCGGGGTACTCTAATCCGCACTCCGGGACTTACTGATTTTTTCATGTCATTTATACTCTAGTCCGCGCTCCGAGGACTCAAAGTACTCTAATCCACACTCTGAGGACTTAGAGATTTTTTCAAGTCATTTATACTCCAGCTCGCACTCCGGGGACTCAGAGTACTCTAATCCGCACTCCGGGAACTTGGAGATTTTTTCAATATAACTGATCGATTTTTAGTTCTATGTGTGCGTTCATACTCCCTAGATATTAGTATTAATCAATCCCAACACATAATCATCATAATATGAAACAACAGTAGTTCACAGAAAAGTAATTTCAAGCTTTTATTCATCATAAAAAATAGGGACAGAATAATTTGACTTATTACATATCAAAAACAAAATCGACACAAAGCAAATACTAAAAGCAATTATTACCGAAATGCAAAAGAGATAAACTAGGTAAAATAGCGATGCAAATGTTCGCTATTCCATGCTTTAGGAAGCGTTACGCCATCAACAGTTACTAGCTTGAAAGTTCCTTCTCCAAGCCTTCGTTCGATGACGTACGGCCCTTCCCATGTAGGGTTAATGTGTGATGGGACCGGAAAGATTCGCTTTACGACAAGGTCGCCAACATCAAAGGTTCTTGGTTGAACTTTCATATTATATTATCGGGCGACTCGGTGCTGATGTGCAGTTGCTCTCAAATCAGCCTCTTCACGCTTTTTGTCAATAAAGTCCAACGACTCCAATAAGAGATCTCGATTAGTTTTAGGATCATGGTAAGTTAATCAATGGGAAGGGACTTCAAGTTCCATGGGTATAACTGCTTCGGCCCCGTAGGCCAAGGCGAATGGGGTAGGGCCAGTCGCTGACTTATGAGTGGTCCTGTATGCCTAAAGTGCCATAGGAAGTTCATCCACCTACTTGCCTCAAGCCTTTTCCAAACGTTTTTTCAAGATGGACTTTATAACCTTGTTTACAGCTTCAACCTATCTATTCGCCCGGGGATGAGTGACTGGTTCAAACCTTTTCTCAATACGATACTTCCGACAAAATTGCTTGAACTCACCGCTATCAAATTGAGTTTCGTTATTAGTTACAATAATCCACGGGAGACCAAAACGGCATATAATGTTTCGCACAACAAAATTAATGATGTTTTTGGTTATGATCGTAGCTAATGGCTCTGCTTCTGCCCACTTGGTGAAGTAGTCAACCGCGACAATTGCATATCTCGCACCACCTTTGGAAATTGGGAATGAGCCGACAATATCAATTCCCCATATTGCAAATGGCCATTGACTAACCATTTGTGTGATTTCTGTCGATGGTGCTCTTGGGACTTTCGCATATATCTAGCATTTGTCGCATCGTCTCACATAATCTGCGGTGTCTCGATTCACGGTCGGCCAATAGCACCCATAATGAAGTATCTTTTTAGCTAGCATCTGCCCCCCAATGTGGTCACCACATTCTCCTTCATGGACTTCTTTCAAGACCCGCTTTATCTCATCATGGGCGATGCACCTAAGTAAAGGAACAGAAAATCCTTTTCGATACATAACTCCATCTCGCATAATATACCGTCAGACTTTGCGAAGGACTTGCCTCTTTTCGCTCCTTTTCTTATACAAGGTTCCACGCAGTAAGTATTCTTTAAATGGGGAGATCCATGATTCCCTTTTGGTTTCCGTTTCTAGTGCATGATTAACTTCCATTACATTTATACTCGGGGTATGTGGGGTCTCGACCGGAACCAAGCCCATCTATTGTGCATCGCCATTGCTTGCGAATATTGCCAATGAGTCATCTTCCCCATTCTGATCGCACGGGATATGCAAAATGTCATAGTATTCGAGGTCTACCAACAATTTCTGAACCCGGGTAAGGTATAGGGCAAGCCGTTGTCCCTTCGCCTAGTAGTCCCCTCTAACTTGTTAAACCACCAGTTGCGAGTCACAAAAGATTTCAATCGGTTTCACCCCGAGCTCTTTAGTAAGCTTCAATCCAGCAATCAACGCCTCATATTCGGCTTCACTGTTCATAGTAGGTAAATCATGTTAGGAAATTCAGTCTACGGTTTCGATGACAACAACTATACAATGGAAATCAAATATACATATATATTTATATATACAGGTACTTGCTAGAACAACATCACTAGAAAGACAAGAACGAGGCTCAAAGGACACTACAAGAGACTACACGTCAATAGGAACAAAGAAGCAAAAGAAAGAATGCACAAAAACTGACATGCACCATATCAGACGTCTGGGTGCACAAGCCAGACGTATGAAATAGTTCTCTGGAACAACTATCAGGCTAAACCAGACGTCTGGTAATAGCACTCAGACGTCTGATCTTCTACTATATTCAAAAAATATATAGTATCAGACGTCTGATACAAATACTAGACGTTTGAATTCAAACTCAAACTTCAGAAATGAACTTCAACTGCCATATACGAATGGACATCTCCGCTTCTCTTCGCCGCAACTCTTCATCATCAACAGAAGCAACTATAGAGCATTCATTAATGGATGTAACTACTCAAGATACCTATCTACAACTATATATAGCATCAAGAATCAAGATAGAAAGAACAACTTCACTTACTTATGCTTTCTAATTCTATACTCTATTCTTGATCTCTGCACTCTAGCAATCTTTACTTGTATTCACTCTTCCATATACTCAGTTCTTCATAGACAATATTCCTTAGAAATATATTGGAAGCAATTGTACTAATTAGTGAACATCCGTGTTATATTAGAACACATATTTGACAAGAACAACTCATTGTAACCAAGCCTATTCCTCCGGGCAAAGCGAGGGTTATTGATAGTCGAATTCCGAAGGGGAGCTTCGGGACTGGACGTAGGACGGGAGGTCCGAACCAGTATAAAATTCTGGTGTGCTTTTTCTATATTTACTTAGATTAATATTATTTTAGTTGCATCATATATTTTGTTACATATACTTGCATATACACTACACGATCCACCCCGTAGACTTTCAATTGGTATCAGAGCAAGGTTTGATCAAAGTACAGTAACACGTATTTGAATCACTTTAATATGGAAAGTATTTTTCAAGAAGGTCAATCCACCGCACATCCTCCACTTTTTAATGGTTCTAATTATCCATATTGGTCAACACGTATGAGAGTTTTTATGGAAGCTAATGGATTAGAAATTTGGTCAGCCACTCAAAATAAATATGAAGCACCTAACACTGCTATGAACACATGGAATGATGCATAAAAAACCACATCTTCTAATAATGCCAAAGCTATGAATGTTTTATTTTGTTCATTAGATAAGAATGAATTTTCATGTGTCATGTTATGTAACACTGCATATGATATTTGGCATACCTTACAACTTACACATGAAGGCACGAACAAAGTTAGGCAAACTAAAATTTCAATTTTACAAAATCAATTCTCATCATTCAAAATGAAACAAAATGAATCTATAGTGGACAGGTACTCTAGATTCCAAACTATTCAACACGATTTAATGGCACTAGGAGTTAAATTCATAAATTTTGATTTATTATCTAGAATACTCAATTCTTTAACTCCAGAGTGGGAAAGAAAAGTATTAGCTATCGAAGAAGCTAATGACCTCTCAACACTTTTAGTTGAAGAATTGATAGGAAATTTAATGTCCTATGAAGCTAACTTACAGGCAAGAAAAGAACAAAATTCAGAGAAGAAAAACATAGCATTTCCAGCAACAAATGAAGACTCCAACTTAGACGAAGAAGAAATTGTATTTATTGCCAAAAATTACAACAAATTCAAGAAGTTTAGGAAAATGACCAGATTTTAGAAAGGAGGAAAATCAAGCTCAACAAATCAAACGTCAATCAAATGCTATGACTGTGATCAATTTGGACATATGAAGAAAGATTGTCCCAAGCTCTACAAAGATAAAAAGAAGAACAAATTTGAAAATTTCAAAAAGAAGAAAGCTTTCAAAGTAACATGGGATGACTCGGATTCTTCATCATCATCAGGTAGTGACAGCGATAGTGACGGAGAACAAGCTAATGTATGTTTTATGGCACAAACTGATGAGGTATGTCCCGAACTTAGCTATGATGAATTATTAGAGCTTAGCATAGAATTAGATGATAAATTTAGACAAATTAAAAAATTGAATAAAGAACACATAGCCAAAATAAATCGATTAGAACTTGAAATAGGAATGTTAAAAGATGAAAAATTTATTTTATAGGAGGAACTAGAATTATCTCAAGAAAAAAATAAAAGTAGTTTAGTTGAATATGAGACTATATCTATTGACTTTGGAAAAGTTAAACTAGAAAAGGATAACTTGTTAAAAGAAAATATCAACTTGAAAAGTAATATAGAAACATTGAAAATTGACAATTTTGAATTAAAAGAAAAATTAGATAAAATTACAAATAATGTTTCAAAATTTAATAAAGGAAAACAAGAGTTTGAAAATCTTATCCAAACTTCAAAACCTTCAGGTAATAGAAATGGAATAGGATTTAGGAATATTCCTAAACAAAAAGGGAATACTATTAAGAAGCATAGTTTATTTATCAAAGAACTAAAAGATCACCTAAGTCTAATACAAATACGAAAAACATAAAAATTTGGATTCCTAAGACAAATAATAATTTGATTAGACAAAACATATTAAAATTTTTCTAGATAATGTAGTCTATAATAAAAATTATGTTCATAAAGGTACCAAACCTTCTTGGGTATGGCTACCAGCTCCTCCTAACATCTAGGACCCTAACAAAGTATATGGGTACCCATTAAGTCATTTTTATCTTGCAGGTACCCAAAATAAAAAATAAGGAGAAATGGATACTTGATAGTGGATGCTCCAAGCATATGACCGAAAATGCAAAAATGTTATCAAATATAACATATATCGATGGTGGAACAGTAACTTTTGGAGATAACTCAAAAGGATATGTCGTTAGCATCGGAGAAGTCATCAACTCTGGTATTTCTAACTCTCCTATTATTACAAATGTTTTGTTAGTAGAAAATTTAAAACACAACCTACTTAGCATTAGTCAATTACGCGATAAAGATTTTCAAATCAATTTCGAAAAAGATAAATGTAATATTTTCGATAATAACAAACAACTTATCTTTGAGGGTTTTAGAAACAAAAATATTTATGTCTTAAATATGAATATAAATCGAAATTCAAACTTATGTTTAACCGCCAAACATGACGATCCATAGTTATGGCATAAACGATTCTATCATATTAATTTTAAATATATTAATAAGTTAGCAAAATATGAGCTAGTTAGAGGTTTACCTAAAATAAATTATAAAGTAGAAAATATATGTGACGCTTGTCAAATCGGTAAATAAAGAAAAGCTTTTTTAAATCTAAAAATAATATTTCTACAAAACAACCATTAGAATTATTACACTTAGATTTATTTGGTCCAACTCAAGTACGATCTATAAATCACATCAAATATGTTTTCGTAATAGTTGATGATTTTTCAAGATGTACGTGGACCTTATTTTTAAAACATAATAGTGACACTTTTGGTATGTTTAAAATTTTTGCTAAAAAAATTAAAACTCAAATGGATTTGAAAATTAAGAATATTCGAAGTGATCACAGTGGAGAATTCGAAAATGATCTTTTTACTAATTTTTGTAATAAAAAGGGCATAAGTCATCATTTTTCTTTTCCCCGCACACCATAACAAAATGGTGTAGTAGAAAGAAAAAATCGTACATTACAGGAATGTGCACGAACACTATTAAATAGTAGTGGTTTACCAAAACATTTTTGGGCTGAAGCTATTGCTACGGCTTGTTATGTTTTGAATCGAGTAACCATACAACCTATGACTAAACATACTTGCTTTGAAATGTTTTTTGGAAGAAAACCTAAAATATCATACTTTAAAACTTTCAGATCAAAATGTTTTATATTAAATACAAAAGATAATTTAGGAAAATTCGACCCGAAGGCCGATGAAGGAATCTTTGTTGGATATTCGGATCGTAGCAAGGCATATAGAATTTTTAATAAACGTACTAACATAATTGAAGAAAGTTTACATGTTTCATTTGATGAAAATTTCCTTAACAATCATACTAATGACGATGAAGAAATTATTTCTATAACAAATACAACAAACTCATCTAATAATGAGACAAATGAACAAAATAATACTCTAGTGTCACCCCCTAGAATTCTAAAAGATCATCCAAAAGATAATATTATTATGGATCTTAATTCCAGAGTAACTAGAAATCAACTTAATCAAATAAGTCATATTGCATTCGTGTCAAATTTTGAACCAAAGAATTATAAAGAAGCTTCAAACGATGATTTTTGGTTAATAGCCATGCAAGAAGAATTAAATTAATTTGAACGTAATAATGTTTGGGAATTAGTACCAAGACCAGAAAATCAATCAGTTATTGGAACAAAATGGGTATTTAAAAACAAAGCATATGAAAACGGAAATATTGTTAGGAATAAAGCACGTTTAGTCGCTCAGGGTTATAATCAAGAAGAAGGTATCGACTATGATGAAACTTTTGCTCCAGTAACAAGGCTCAAAGCCATACGTACATTACTTGCTTTTTCAAGTCATCACAATTTTAAATTATTTCAAATGGACGTCAAAAGTGCTTTTTTAAATGGTTTTATTAAAGAAAACGTATATGTTAAACAAACTCAATTATTTTTTCACGAAAAATATCCCAATCATGTTTTTAAATTGCGCAAAGCTCTATATGGTTTAAAGCAAGCCTCCCGTGCTTGGTACGAACGTCTTAAGAATCATTTAATTACACCTAGTTTTCAAATAGGTAAAATAGATACGACTTTATTTATCAAACGAGAAAATAATGACATCTTAGTTATACAAATTTACGTAGACGATATTATTTTTGGTTCAACTAACGAAAATCTTTGTACTAAATTTTCAAATATTATGAAAAGTGAATTTGAAATGTATCACATGGGTGAATTAAATTTCTTTCTAGGTTTACAAAAAAACAACTTGAAAATGGTATTTTTATTCATCAAGAAAAATATTGTAATGATTTATTACGTCATTTTGGAATGGATAAAACTTCGAGCAAACCAACACCAATGAGTACTAGTGTTCACTTAGAAAAAGATGATAATGGAATAGATTTTGATGAAAAATTATATCGTAGTATGATTGGCTCCTTACTATATTTGACGGCTAGTCGACCTGACATTATGATGAGCGTATGTCTTTATGCCCGATTTCAAGCAAAACCAAAAAAGTCTCACCAAAGAGCCGTTAAACGTATCTTACGATATTTATCTAGTACTAGAGATTACGGTTTGTTTTACTCTAAGTGTTCGTCGACGGAAATTCTATCGGTTTAGAAAATCGTCGAACGAATTTAGAAATAAAAATAACCGCAAGCGCACGGCGTACACTTGTAGTACATGACGAATACGGGTCGATCTGCGGGGAATTGATGATTTTAAAATTCTATTCAATCAAATTAACCAAAGTTGAAAATGTGATTAGCTAAAAATGTAGAAAACTAGTAAAAGAAAATTGATAAAAATACAAGAGTGTGAAGGCAATTTAGAGATAATTTCACTCTCTAGATCATATAGTTCAACCAAATATGAAATTATGATCTCTCTTTTTTGGTCATAAGTGAATTTAAATGATGTGTTTATTATAAGTATGGCTCATTTGTGCTATTAATTAGCTCAACATAAGCCATCAAACTATAACACAACCTTTAAACCACTTACTACTCTCATGAAAATGACAACAAAGTTGAAAATGAAATCTATTTTAAGTATGGCCTATTAACTATTAATTAGAAATATAGACCATCAAATTTGAATTTCAAATCACTTTCTTATGCCATAATCATATTTTGATGAAGAGGCATTTGTGTTAGTGATTGTTTAAGCATAGCCTATTTGGTGTCAACAATATAGACTATCAAATTCAAAACAAAAACAACAAATTAAACCACTTCAAGCATTGTCATTAAGCACAAAAAGAGAGCTATAATTATCAAAATGTTGAAGCTACATGATTACAGGCTTCATTACCCCTAAATTGAAGGGATTAGCCTCTCATATTTGTTATCAAAACAACAAATGTAGCTAGCAACATGAAAGAAAAAGAAAAAGAAAATGAAAGCTAATGGAAAAGAGAACTACTATTCTACTTGCATGAAAAATAAAAGAAATCTACACTACAACATGAAAGGAAATAAACAAGAAAAGAAGAAAAGAGCATGTATTTAAAGTTGCATAAAAAGAAATTACATGAAATAAAAGTGGCTAAGTAGCCATGAAAAGAAAAGAGAAGCTTTCTTTTATTTTGAGCCTAAACAAATCTAAAGAGAGACTAAGGGAGAGGAGGTTACATGATGATAAGGGGTCTTTATACTTGTATGAAACCCTAATTCATATTTTTGGGGAATGCCCAAATTGCCCTTGAGGTAGTGTGGTGGCCAAGTAATCATTAGCCTTCCATAATCATCCATTTAAGTGTGCATGAAGATTTGATGGCCATTAGCATGTGGATTAGCTTCTAATTTGTACATGAAGGAAGGTGGGTAGGTGGGGTCCTCCATGATCTTCACTTTGAATTATTTCCATCTTCATTTGTTCTCTTCACTCTTGTGCATGCATATGTGATCATGAAACCACTTGTATATGAAGCCAAATTCCTATAAAAAAATATAGAAATTTCCAATTAAATTTTCTCAAATTAATATATGCACAAAAATGACCATTTTGCCCTTGGTTGAAGATGAATATGTGACAATTTGAAAATAATATGAATTTTGGTTTAAACAAGTTAAAATACCCGATATGATCATTTATTTAATTTAAATAGATTAAATATGGTGGTAAAAATATACACATTTACATGCACATCACTAAGGGATCATCGTTTGAACTTGTTTCATATAGTGACGTGGATTTTGGTGGATGTAAAACAAATCGTAAGAGTACTAGCGGAATGTTTCATTTTATCAAACAATCGTTGGTTTCATGGTTTAGCAAAAAACAAAACTGGGTCTCTTTATCCACTTGTGAAGCCGAATATATTTTAGCGGCCTTAGCATGTGCACAAGTGATATACATGCAACAAACGCTTAAGGATTTCGAAAAAGTTATCGATAAATCACCAATATATTGCGATAATACAAGTGCAATAAATTTATCAAAAAACTCTGTAAATCACTCACGTACTAAACACATAGATATACGACATCACTTTTTACGCGACAATGTAGAAAAAGGAATAATTACATTAGAATACGTAAATACTGAGAATCAAATAGTAGATATTTTCACAAAACCACTAAATGAACAAACCTTTGTTAAACTACGACGTGATTTAGGAATATGTTCTCTTAATGATCTTATTAGCTAATTCTAAATTTCATTCCTTCTATTTTTGGATAAAAAGTTTTTAATCCAGAAACAAAATCTTATAACACTGACCATCAATTTCTTTAGAATGTTTTCTAAAAATAACTATTTATAACTTTTTAAAACATGAATAAATAGCTCCTATTGTTACAAATAAAATACAAATTTATATTTGTTCTTTTTAAACAAACAAAAGCAAAACAAAAACATGTCTTCAGATAACTCTCACCTCTCTTTTTCAACACCAACCTCGGATAGTTCAGCGGATATCCCTCATCAACTTCCAACTCCTACACAAGACCAAGAGCTGACCTATAAGTGGTCCTCCTACTACACAGGATTCACTCCTGACAAAAAACGGTCCAAAGGATCTCTATTTGGCTCTCCTAACACCAAGTAGAAAATTGATGATATACATCATTACCAAAAGCAACAAATGGATTTACAACGAGAATTATACTTCGAACAAAAAGTCACTGCAAGACGACTGAGTTTTCTAGAGCAAGTAGCGATCAAATTTTGCAATTCACAAAAAAAGGATGTACATGAACCACTTCAGATTCCTTGCAATCCTCTGGATCTTTTTGCCTCTTATCGAACACCTTGGGATCCTTCACCTAGGCAATTCTCAGGTTCCCCAAGAACCAACGAACGTGGAAATATTTGGTCTCCACTCAAGCCATGGAAGGGTAGCAACTTTGAAGATCGCAATGCTCCATCTTCATCTAAATAAATTTGTTTATTTTAATTGTATTTTCATCTAATTAAATTTGTAATTATTTTCAAAAATAATAATATTTTGGTTCAATAAAATCGATCCCTCGAAAATCAAGTAAAACCTTCCAAAATATGACTAATTTTAGACATACTAAAGTTATCAGACGTCTAATCAATACAATCAGACGTCTGGCACCATTGTATCACGCTATTTTTTAATCATGTGCATATATCAGACGTCTGATATAAACAACCAGACGTCTGAAAATTGTCTCTCCCTCAAAAAAATATACAAAAAAAGGCTATTTCAGATGTCTGAGGTTGTTACCAGACGTCTGAACAAATTATCTGTCTTCTTAACATAAAAATAAGACCATTTTCAAACGTCTGCCAATATATCCAGACGTCTGACAAAACTCTCTGTCTTTAAAAATTTACAATTCTCCCTATTCCAAACGTCTGCCAATAACACATAGACGTCTAAAAATGTTTACTGTCTTCAAACTAGGGTAAAATCAGACGTCTGATTCACTTCCTAGACGTCTGAAATTCAAACGACAGTTATTCGTGACTTCAAAACCACTGTTTTTTTTTTCAAATTTCCAATTCACTTTTCAATTCGTTTCCACTTTCAAATCCGAAACTATAATTCTCAAAATCACTATCTGGTTAATTTCACTCGAATCTCATGGCACCCAAAACTAAAAACCCTAAAATTTCTAAACACAAGCAAGACCAAGCTACTTCATCCAACCCGCAAGTGTGCTCTGATGATCAAATTGAGAGATGGATGAATCGAGTACCTCATTCAATCAAAGGAAATGAAGACATTCAGAAGAAGAAGCTACATCATGTCCTTTCTATAATTTGCTCAAATTTCCTATGTATGATTTGGATGAGATATGTGAAAATGCAGGGTTACATCAGTTGATTTCCTTCAATTCAAATAATATCCAAATCGACCAGCTTGCGATATTCCTTTTCTATGCTAATCTAGATAGCACTACCGTTTGGAATACCGAAAATGATGATAATTGGCTTTGGTCAAGTGTTTACGGCAACACTATTCGACTTACTGCGGGAATTATAGGCCGAACTCTAGGTTGTTCGGACTCCGGAGAAGACTTGTATAACATTCCGGATATGTGCCTCAAACCAAGGGATAATATTACTCATCAAATTTGGGAAGATGAAATGCCAAAATATGCTTCCAAATTCTTACGACCTAAGGCGAGACTTCTCACTAGGATGATTATCAACACAATCATTCCTCACCTTGGTAGCCATGAGCAAATAACAGAGTTAAGGCACAAAGCTCTATATGCTATCTTTAGTGGTACAAGGGTTAATTGGGTGAAATTCATATTTGACGAGCTCAAACATTATTGGACTCGATCACACCCATCCATCATCTACCCTACCTACATCATGCGTCTTCTGTGAGCTCACAACATTCCTTCATACTTATCAACTTTTGAAGAGATATCACCCAAGTACGCCTCCACAAAATTCTTCTCTCTTATGCACTTACCAGAAAATCCTCCGGATTTTATGTCATTTGAAGAATGGACACAACGTCGTCAATAAGATAGCCAAGCTATCCCTCCACCCCAACAACAACTTAAACAATCACAAGATGTAGAGCAACATCACGAGCATACTCCTCCTCCTCCTGCACCTTTTGATTATTCTTGCCAAGACGACATTTTGGAGACTCGCACTGAGACTAATCCAAATGAAAGTGTTCGAGACTTAACTCTCCAAAATCAACTCATTTTATCAAGAAATCAAAAATTATTGGCTAAACGTATTGATAGCTTTGAAACAACATTTGCTTCTCGCCTAGCCACAATTGAAACGTCGCTTTCAACTACATTATCTGTTCTAAAAGAGGTTCTTCAACGAGTTCGTGGTCCTACACCACCTTCGGAAGATTGGCCAACCCCAGTGCCTTCTCCTCCTTATTCAAAACACTCTAAACTTTTTGAAGAGGAAAAAGAACCTTTCGAACATACTCCGACATCTCCTAGAAAACAAGTTAGTCCTTCCAAGGATGAAGATGAAGGAGATGCTCAAGCTAAAGCTTCCCCAAAAGGTTCTTAGACATTTTTTAGGATATATCTTTTGTATTGTAATCAGAAATATACTCATGTAATTACTGTGTTTAATGATTATAAAAAGTGCTTTTTGGTTTGATACTTCTGCGTAATTATAATTGATATAACCTTCCGGTGATTGGTAAAAATTAGAGATTAATAATGTATACATGCTATCTAAATTATAGATTTTCATACTTTTTGAGAATGCCAAAGGGGGAGAAATAATGGTAAGCACATATTCAGGGGGAGAGTTATAAAAATTATATCTAAGTACATTGTATAGTTGTCATCATCAAAAAGGGGGAGAATGTTAGGAAATTCAATCTACGGTTTCGATGACAACAACTTTACAATGGAAATCAAATATACATATATATTTATACATAAAAGTACTTGCTAGAACAATATCACTAGAAAGACAAGAACGAGGCTCAAAGGACACTACAAGAGACTACAAGTCGATAGGTACAAAGAAGCAAAAGAAAGAATGCACAAAACTGACATGCACCATATCAGACGTCTGGGTGCACAAGCCAGACGTCTGAAATAGTTCTCTGGAACAACTATCAGGCTAAACCAAACGTCTGGTAATAGCACTTAGACGTCTGATCTTCTACTATATTCAAAAAATATATAGTATTAGACGTCTGATACAAATACCAGACGTCTGAATTCAAACTCGAACTTCATAAATGAACTTCAACTTCCATATACGAATGGACATCTCCGCTTCTCTTCGCCACAACTCTTCATCAACAACAGAAGCAACTATAGAGCATTCATTAATGGATGTAACTACTCAAGATACCTATCTACAACTATATATAACATCAAGAATCAAGAGAGAAAGAACAACTTCACTTACTTATGCTTTCTAATTCTATACTCTATTCTTGATCTCTGCAGTCTAGCAATCTTTACTTGTATTCACTCTTCCATATACTCAGTTCTTCATAGACAATATTCCTTAGAAACATATTGGAAGAAATTGTACTAATTAGTCAACATCCGTGTTATATTAGAACACACATTTGACAAGAACAACTCATTATAACCATGCCTATTCCTCCGGGCGAAGCGAGGGTTATTGATAGTCGAATTCCAAAGGGGAGCTTCGGGACTGGACGTAGGACAGGAGGTTCGAACCAGTATAAAATTCTGGTCTGCTTATTCTATATTTACTTAGATTAATATTATTTTAGTTGCATCATATATTTTGTTACATATACTTGCATATACACTACACGATCCACCCCGTAGACTTTCAAATCAAGCTTTAAAGCATAGCAGATCAATCGATTCTTAGGGGTTATAAGAATGACGCCAGCTCTAGAACAATGATCATTGGACGATCCATCTGTAAATAGTTTCCATCGCACATTAGGAACCACATCGCTTCCACTCGTCTCATCCTGCATAGTGAACTCTGGTATAAAATCTGCCAATGCTTGTCCCTGGATAGCTCTTTGAGGCAGATAGGTAATGTCAAACTGGCTGAGCTTGATGTTCCATTTAAGCAACCTTCCAGATGTCTCGGGCTGCTACATGACCTATCGCAAAGGTTGGTCGGTGTAGATGTTGATTGGATGTGCCTGGAAGTACGGGTGATGTTTGCACGACGCGATCACCAAGCAGTATGCCAACTTCTCTATCTTCGGTTCTTTTTGCCCCTGTTAATCGTTTACTGATGCAATACACCGGTCTCTAGATCTAGTCCTCCTCACAAATCAGAGCGGCACTTATGGCGTGTGGCGATACAACTAGGTAAATTTATAGCTCATCATGGTCTACGGGCTTCGACAAAGCAAGGGGCCTCTCCAGATGATTCACCAAAGCTCGAAATGCGCCTTCACAATCTTGCATCCATTTGAAATTCTGCTTCCCTTTCCTTATCAATCGAAGAAAGGAATGCACTTATCGGTTGCCCTGGAGATAAACCAACTTAGAGCAGCGACCTTCCCATTTAGGCTTTGTACTTGCTTTCCAGTTCTGGGTGCTTGTATATCCTGAATGGTTTCAATCTTTTCCGGGTTCACTTCGATTCCTCGTGCGTTGACAATGAAGCCCAAAAACTTTCCCGATGCAACACCAAATGAGCACTTTAACGGGTCGATTGTCATGCCATAAAATCGAAGAATATCAAACATCTCCGCTAAGTCTCGAATGTGGTAGTTTGATTGCTGTGACTTCACGAGCATATCATCTACATTGACTTCCATCGTCCTACCGATCTGATTTTTAAACATTCGGTTAACCAAACGCTGATAGGTCACTCCCGCATTCTTTAATCCAAACGGCATCACTACATAATAGTATAATCCAACATCTGTGACAAAACTGGTGTGCTCCTGATTCGGGATGTACATTGGGATTTGATTGTACCCCGAGCATGCATCCATAAACGACAACAATTCATGTCCTGCGGTCGAGTCAACCAGCTGATCGATTCTAGGGAAGGAAAACTATCCTTGGGGCATGCCTTATTTAGGTCCGAATAATCAACACATGTTCTCCACTTCCCATTTGCCTTCTTTACCAATATAGGGTTAGATATCCATTCGGGGTAGAAGGCGTCATGAATAAACCCATTGGCTTTAAATTTATCCACCTCCTCCTTGAGAGAGGCAGACCTCTCCGGGTTCATGCCTCGTCTTTTTTGTTTTATAGGGACATACTTCGGATCGATATTCAGCATATGGCTCGCGATAGCGCATGAGATCCCACACATGTCAGAATGAATCCAAGCGAATACATCAAGATTTTCTCGGAGAAAATCAGTAAGTTCCCTCAGCATAGAAGGGCTGAGTTGCGATCTGATTTTCAACTCTCATGATGCATCATTATGGCTGACTGTGATATTAATCGTCAGTTCAGCCGATGCTGCCTTAGCCTCTTTGGGTTCCTCCTCATCATCTCTCGGATCTATATGTCTATAGAACCAAATATGGTGTCCAAGCCAAGGCTTAGGTGATATTTTTCAATTTTCGGTAACTTAGACGCAGACAAATTTGTCCATACCATTTCCCTTTTCCTTCCGCTGGGCTTCTCTCAGCTTAGCCACATAACAAGCACGGCCAATTGCCTGATCGCCATGCACAACAACGACTCCATTATCTATAGGAAATTTCAAAGTCAAGCACCGTAGGGCAAGGGCTGCCCTAAACTCAGCCAGGGCCGGACGGCCCAAAAAAGCATTATATGGAGAATCAATATCCAAAACAATGAACGGTAGGATCCACATCGTCCTACGTTCACCTTCTTTCAGCTCAATCAGTAATTCAACAAAACCTATTGCTTCAGTAGCCACACCGTTGAAACCGTGTATGTGGGCTTTTGATGGTTTAAAATCCTTAGCCTCCATTCATATTTGATCATAAGCTTTCTTAAAGATGATGTTCATAGAGCTTCCACAATCAATCAATATCCTTCTCACCAGCGCAGGTCCGATCATGGCAGAGATAACCATCGGATCAATAGTAAGGGCCTCCACTCTATCGACATCTCTACTTCTGAACACTATATCATCCGTCATCATACGTTGCTGCTTTGCCGGAGTTCCATCCTCCGTGTTTGAACAACATCAAATTCCACATGTCTCATCGAGCTAGCATAATGCTCCATTTCCTGCCAACTTCTGTCCGCAGGTTGCAGTCCACCAACTATTGTTTTATTACCATTCTCCCACCGGCCTGAGCGGGCTCCTCGAGCCAGTGGAGAGCTTGTCCTCGGTTGGGATCAGACTTTCTTTGTCCGCCATCCTATGGAACCTTGACAAATTGCTGCAAGTTTTTCTGGGGAAATAATTTCTCAATGGCATCATGAAGGTGCCTACACTCATCAGTGTTGTGTCCACATGACTCGTGAAATTGAAAGTACTTCCCGGTTTGCTTTTATTCTTCGGTCGATTCCTTCGGACGCGGCCACATATACTGGAAAGTGTTACAGGTGGACAGGTAGATGTTCTCTAAAGAGGCATTCAAGGGCGTATAGTTGTTATAAGTAGGAATTCATGGCTTCCACTTTCTGGACTCCCTATTCCGTTCAGAATTTCCTTCTCAACCCCTTTTCTGCTGACCCGGCTTGTTTTGAACGTTGACCTGAACCATTCTAGAGCTCTCATCGGATTGCTTTGTACCGCTTTCATGTTTGGTCATGTAGCAGTGCTCCTTCTGGACAATCTGGCCTCTTCCTTTCTCATGAACTATTGTGCCTTTGCATAGAAACGCTCCAGCATGGTCAGCGGTTTTCTAGCTTGCCAATCACCAAATTTGGATTCGGGGTCAACCCCTTGTCACAGCCATAAGAATGGCGTGGTAATTCGGATTACTAACCACAATAGCGGCAATGTGAAACCTCTGTAAATAATCTTTTAGTGCTTCACCCGGAGCCTGGATTATGCTGGATAGCGACATCACATCTTTAGGGCGAGTAGCATGAATCCAGAACTGCTCCACGAATCTTGTAGCCAACTCATCAAATCTTGAGATTGACCGTGGAGGTAACCTTATGAACCACATTGTAGCAATCCCAAACAAAGTTACAGGGAAGCATCTGCATTTGGTTGCGTCATTCGCTCTAGCCGGGTCCATCAACCATTCATACCTCATACCGTGCTGTCGGGGGTCAGTCTTCCCTTCGTAAGCCAGCATCGTAGGCATGCTAAACCTCTGGGGTATTCAGCCTGTAAAATGTTATTGGTGAACGTAGTATGACTCCTAGAGACTCCCTAGTCATCGTTAGTCAAACCCTGGTTTTCCCTCATCAACTGCCCGACCATTGCGGATAAGTCCGAAACCTGGATAGGGGGTGCCATGTCGGGTTCCATCCTGTGTAAATGTTTTGGTCGGTGTCTTTGGAGCATCTCATGCCATCTTGTCCTATTATCATCTAGCTGCGTGTCCTGAGGATCCACTTCATTATCATTCTGGGGAGGTAATTGGTCGGCATTCAAGTGTACTCCTGCACCTAAGTTCCTGGTTCCAGGGCGAGTATGACCACCCCAAGCACAATTGAGGGGCCATCCTCATGGTTGAGGGACCGGTACCGACCCCTAGGGAGGATTCGGCACCGACCCGATTTTGTTGCCCGTGGTGGCCTGCCTTATGATGCTCCATTGCTCTGGCTCGTGTCATTGTCTACGTCACCTTCTCCTATGGTGCCCGTCTAATGAAGTTGAGCTGTCAAATTCCAAGTAAGAAGAGGGACTTCCTCTGGCATTTTGACGCTGCTGTTGAGCAATCTGGTTCATCAGATTGGCATTTGTCTAGATTTGCTCGTTTAGTTGTCTCAGACTTTCCATTAGATCCCTCATCCGGTCATTGAATTCGGCCCTGGTAACGGAATCAGCAGGATTCTGAGCTGCAACGGGTTCCACATACGCATCAGCTGACTGGTTGCTCGGCCCTCCTTGTTGGACACTAGCAGTTTCATTGGCATCGACGTTGTGGGAGGTAGAACTAGTGCGCCTTACCATCTTAGAGTCTTTCGCTTAGATCTTGAAAATTTTGAATAGTAACTGCAAACTTTTAAGAACGAACCCGGATCTCCTTTGGGGGATTTCTTCAATCCAGTAGCAAGAAAGGTGATCCTAAGAGCCTGAGAATCAAAATTTCTCGGGGAAAGCACCAAAATGTTTGCAAACAAATTGGTAATAAACACCCGAGAGTATATTTGAGTAGCAAAATATATGAATAAATCAAATGGAAAATGAGGAATAACACTATATATTGCAAGAAAGAACAACAAAAGGTAAAAAAAACAGGATTTATAGTGGTTTAGCGTTGATTGCCTACGTCCACTCTGAATGCTCTCTTTATTTCTTTATCAATCACTTGATTATAGACACAATCCAGAAGGAATAGCTTGAATACAAGTTAAAACATAGAGAAGCTAAGTATTAAAATGGCAGAGTATTCCCTTGGTTCCCAAAAAGTTCCTCCAGAGTGCCCCCTACCCCTGTACTCATAGATGGAGGTAGCCTGATATCTCAAAGCTTGGACTTCCCCTTGGTCACTTGGGCCCATCAAAAGGATAACTCAGCCCAACCCAACTATGCCAATAATGCCGATCGCTCCAAGTATGCTAACTCGAAGCCCTTGGCTCTTTATGCCGACCTGAAGTCCTTTACGTCTTATGCCGACCAGAAGTCCTTCACGTCTTATGCCAACCCGAATGCTACTATGTGTTGTGTCGACCCAATCTACAACACGGAATGCAGACCCAAACACACCCTTCTTGTTATGCCGACCCGAGCGCTAACATATGGAATGCCGACCTGATAAAGCCCACCTAATTTGCCGACTCGGGCTTCATCTCGTGCTATGCTTTTGCCGACCCGATCCATGTACTATGCAATGCCGACCTAATCCTATAAAGCATTTCTGTAAAAGGAGTTGATCGTGTATTTGTTGCAATATATCTACTCTTTAGTTCTAAAAAGAATGAGTTTGTTTAGCTGAAATTTAAACCCTCCTGATGAATAATCTATTTGAGTGCAAAGGACCCAAAATTTTATGTAGCATAATGTGCTACCAAGCAGTTGAGTGTCCACTACTTGTTTAAAGAATTGTGGCATATCTAGAAGTTTCATATTGTCTATGCCTACACAAAAATTGATTTGAAAACTTCAATTATATTTCAGAGTTTCCTACCTTAACACTAATTATTACAATCTATACAAACTATAATATGATAATAGTTTGGTCCCCATTTCAAGTATTAAGTCTCTCTAAGTTAATTATACTATCAACTCCAACGTAAATATGATCTGTTAGCTAGTTAATGTTTCAGATCATCTCTGAAAACCAATGATAATAAAATACTTAACAACATCTCAGTGTTAAGTATTATAGTACATATGATAACATTAAACTTAACAATGAGACGTTTTTTATTTTATAAGGTCTACAAGGATTTGGAAGAAATGTATGTGTTACTGAGTAAAAGAAATATATGCTTTTGTTTCATATTCTTGCATATTTTTGCATTTTCTATTTTCTTTTTCTTCATGGGGATATACACATTGTTATGCTTTCATTGTAAGCTCCTTTCAATCCTATCTACTAAAAATTCATTTTATGTCAACCAACGAATTCAACCTATATATAAAATCATTTATCAACATTTTTTGTTTTGATTTGTAGGTGGAATCAACTGCATACACAAGGCTTTGTAAAAAAAAGATACTAAAAGTAAATTGTAGATTTCCTGAACCAATATTATATGCAAGAAAATGAGATACAATAGTGGTAACCATCTGCAGTCTAACAGTTGCAAATGCCATAATACATTGGTAAAAATATATTGGAATGAATAAATGAACCAATTTGAAGACTAGATCATATATCTTAAGTGGAAATGGTCAAAGCAAGTAAAGGGCTCAAAGTTACACAACCCGACCCAGTTATATCAAGACTCAATGTACCTTTTCATTATAAATACAAAGATAAATCAGTGTATCTTTTTACTGAAAACTATAAAATTATTTTCAGTTAATAAAATCTTTCTGAGTTCTCTTACAATCATCGAATTTCTACTTCTTCAGTATTGCTTATATGGTATTAGAGATTTCTAATGTCTAACGGCAGTGCCTCGCTATAAGACCAAAGCAAGGTCATCATCTGAATCTCAAGTTACATTGTGGCTCTTCATCAGTCTCTACAATCAACTTGCATTCATCATTTGAAGAAGCCATCCTCTATGGTCAGCCCATCCTAATCCAAGATTATTAAAAAAATGCAATTTCTTGAAAACCTACCGTTCTCTTTATCCCACCAAAGTCTTGTGCCTTGCCAGAGATCACTATCAGTTTATCATCATTCAGAGATCTATTGGTTGCATCATAGAACATCAGAGAAAACCTCCTTTGCAAAGTTTCTCATTATTTGAATACCATAAAGAATTTATCATATCAAGAACGAGCATTCACAATGGCCAAAGGATATAACAATTCAACATCTTCTGACCCTCCAAGATCCCCAAGCCAACAACAACAAGCAATTGATGAAGGTCTAAAGACAATAAGAAGCCCACAAAGCCAACTAATTACCATACAATTGGATGAGAACAATTTCTTGTTATGGAAATTCTAAGTGGAAACTGCCATTAAAGGATATGGCTTGGAGGAATTCATAAATGAGACTACACCAATTCCAGAAAGATTCACTGAAGACAAAGATGGGAAGATGATCGGTAATAAGCACTACATAAAGCACTCAAGGCAAGCAAATTTACTTAATGCATGGCTATTATCTTTAATAAGTCAAAATTTATTGCCACGAATAGTTGGATGTAAAACTGCATTTGAAATTTGGTCAGCAATTGAGCAGATTTTCAGTTCTTAGTCAATAGCAAAGATAATACATTATAAAAGATAGATTCAAAATCCAAAAAAAGAAAATATATCAATGAGAGAATATCTCACCAAAATAAGACATTTTGTTATCTTCTTGAAGCTGCTGGATATAATATATCAGAAACAGAGCATGTATTAAGTATCATAAATGGATTGAATGAAGAGTGTGAGGCAGTGGTTGTAGTCATTTCATCCAAAAAAACTACACCATCACTTCAGTTTGTACATTCTACTCTTCTTGCCCATGAAGGTAAAATAGAAAACAAGATGCCACAAATCTCAGATATGGCAGTTAGTTATGCACCTCAGTCAAGAAACACAAATCAAGACATGAAAATTAATTATAATTATCAAAGAGGTTTTTAAAACATTAGGGCAAGGTGTAGAGAAGGTAGATGGAACAATGGTAACAGCAGATTAAGGTGTCAAATATATGAAAGATTTGGACATGCTGCATGAAAATGTTATTTCAGGTTCGACAATAATTTTACTCCTAATCAACAATCTTCTTGTAGTGTTTAAAGAAACTATAATCATAGTGCTAATCTAGCCAGCATACAATCAGACTCAGAGGTCAAGGCAGACAGTGCAAAAAGTTATCGTATGAATGTCACTGTCAAATTAGAGGACATTCAAGATGAAAGTTGGTGTATTGACTCTAGAGCTACTACTTATGTCACAAACAATCTTGATAACTTAAATCTTAGCAATAAACAATATAGAGGTAAACAGTCCATACATATGGAAATGGTGAGTCGGTTCAAATTTCCCACATTGGAGTTGCTTGCATTAAAGATAACTATATCTCAATAATTTGTTAAGGGTGGCTCAGTGAAGAAAAATCTATTAAGTGTGTCACAATTTGCAAGCAACAACAATGTGTATTTTGAATTTTATCCTAATTACTACTTAGTTAAAGATATATTGATCAAAGAAATTCTTTTGCAGGGTGAAGCATGCAAGGGGCTTTACAAATTTAATCTAGTTAACCACAAAGACTCAGGAAATCGAGAATTATGCAGTAATATGCTTGTAATTTCTCATACAGAAAAGAGAAATAATTTTGATATGTAGCATTACAAATTAGGCCATCCTAATCCAAATGTTGTACAATAGGTTTTAATTGATAATACAATCTCTTTTGCGAATATTGATATGCCATATGTATGTACATACACTAAATTAGGTAAATTCCACAAGCTTACCTTTTATGATTCCTTAACCAAGTATAACAAACCTCTGGAATTGGTATCCACTGACTTGTAGGGTCCAACACCAATTAGTTCTGACTATGATCCTAAATACTATATATCTTTTGTTGATGCTTATTCCTGCTAGATTTGGATCTAATTTCTCAAAACCAAGTTAGAAACTTCAAATGCAGTAGTACAGTTCATCACACAAGTAGAAAAGCAGTTAAGCCATCAAGTTAAAGTAATTCAAACTAATGGTGGAATAGAATACAAGTCACTTAGTGAATTCTATCATATGAAGGTATAATTCACAAAGTCACATGTCCCTACACATCTGAATAAAATGATTTAGTGGAAAGAAAGCACATGCATATAGTTGAAATTGGAATTACGTACACTACTTGCACAAGCTTCACTTAGCTTAAAGTTCTAGCCAGGCTCATTCAATATTGATGACTATCTAATTAATAGGCTACCAACAAAAGTGTTGAAGAATAAAAGTCCAATTAAAAGGCTATTTAATATAAAGCCCGATTATCAAAGATTAAAAACATTTGGTTGCTTATGTTTTCCATGTTTAAGACCTTACAATTCACACAAATTTATCTTTAGATCATCACCATGCACTTTTATTGGTTATGCTACTAATCAGAAAGGTTACAGATGTTTGAACAACAATGGAAAGATATTGTGTCAAGGCATGTTGTGTTTAATGAAAAGATCTTCCCATTCTCAAGTGCAGAGGTGAAAACTATGCAAAAAACACATAATCCAAGAGTATGCTTACCGGCTATACCTTTGAAAGAGATTAAAGACAATGTTGAGAAGACTCAAGATGGATCAACCCCATAATTCACATTGTCAGACTTCAGACTAGATCATGGAGATGATACTTCATCAGAGTCTCTCAGTCAAGCTCATAGCAGTCATGATATTGTATCTGAAACTACTCCCAGTCATGATGTTGTACCAGAATGAACTCAACATCACATGATCATAAGGGCAAAAGGTGGTATATTTAAACCAAAATTGTATTTAGTCAATTTGGAAGCTGAAGAACCAAAAACATATGAGTAGGATGTGAAAAGTGTACAATGGAAAATAACAATGGAAGAAGAGTACAATGCTCTTATGAAAAATAACACATGGAAACTTATTTCTACACTCAAGGATAAAAAATATAACTGGTTGCAATTGGACATTTAGACTCAAGAAAGATCATGATGGTACAATTCAAAAATACAAAGCATGACCTGTAGCAAAGGATTACACTTAATAGTAAGGCTTTGATTTTATAGAAACCTTCTCTCCAGTGGTCAAGCCAACTACAATCAGAATATCACCAACAATTACATAACAATTGGAAAATCGGGCAATTGGATGTAAATAATGCATTTCTGAAAGGTAAACTTCAGGAAGAAGTGTATATGGAGCGACCATATGGTTTCAAATAGCCAAGCAACAAAAATATGGTGTGCAACTTAAATAAAGCAATCTATGAACTTAAGCAGGCCCCAAGGGTTTGGTTTGATAAACTTAAAGCAACCTTATTTAAGATGAATTATCAACCAATTAAGTATGATAATTCTCTGTCTAGAAAATTGAATAATGATATGGTTATTTACATGCTAATATATGTTGATGATTTTATTATTATAGGAAGCAATAAGGATGAAATCATCAAACTCATACAACAACTAGACAAACAATTCTCAATCAAAGACTTGGGAGAACTTAACTATTTCCTAGGCATTGACGTAAAAAGAACTTCAAGTACAAAAATGCACTTATGTCAAAAAAGATACATTTCAAAAAAAATTAACAAAGTAAAGATGGATTAAGCCAAAGCACTTCCGACACCAATGATGAGTGGTTTAAACTTATCAAAGTATCAAGGAGAAGCAATCTAAAATGAAAAACAGTAAAGGAGCATAGTGGGAGCACTTCAGTATGTCACAATTAAAAGATTAGAAATAACATATAGTGTAAAAAAAAGTCTGTCAGTTTATGCAAAACCCACCCAGTGAACATTAGAAGGCAGTTAAAAAAAATCCTTGGGTATCTAAGAGGAACAATGAATCATGGCCTAGTCCTCAAAGCTTGCAATAACATCTATATAAATGGATTCAATAATGCAAATTGGGCTACAGACATAGATGATAGAAAATCAGCAACTAGTTATTGCATTTATCTAGGAGAATACCCAATTTTTTGGTGCTCTAAAAAGCAGACTACAATTTCAAGATCCAGTATCGAAGCAGAATTTAGAAGTGTAGCAAGTGCAACGGCAGAAGTCATGTGGATTGAGTCACTATTGGTGAACTTAAAGTTAAAGCAGCTAAGAAACCAGTAATTTGGTATGACAATTTAAGCACTGTTCTACTTACTGGAAATCTGATTCTACATTCAAGGACAAAACACATGGAATTGGACCCGTACTTTGTTCGTGAGCAAGTATTGAAGGGAAATTTTAGCGTGAATCATTTACCTGCCACTTACTAGAGAGCCGACATTCTAAATAAGCCATTATCTGCAAAAGCTACATCAAATTGAGACAAGACTTGAAGATTGAAGATGCAAAAGGTGATTTGAAGAAATTACAAGCTGATTCATAATGGTGGAAATGAATTAAGGCAGGAGAAAAACCCTAGTTTTGTCTGAGGGTGGATATTGGAATGAATAAATGAAACAATATGAAGACCAGATCATATATCTCAAGTAGAAATGGTCAAAACAAGTAACAGGCTCAAAGTTACATAACCCGACCCAGTTATATCAAGACCCAATGTATCTGTTCATTATAAATACAAAGAGAAACCAATGTATCTTTTTATTGAAAACTGTACAATCATTTCAGTTAATAAAATATTTCTGATTTCTCTTACGATCATCATATTTCTACTTCTTTAATATTTCTTATAAAATAATATATTACTCGATAAATGATAAAAAAGTAAAAGTAGAAGGTAAAGAAAAAACTTATTTACAGGCTCTGATTAACAAAGGCAATTTTTGTGTTCCATACTTGGATCATATGTGCAGACACATAAAGACTATAAAACATGAATTAAAGAAAAATATATTTAGATAGTTAAATTCCATATATAACGCAAGCATATAAAAGATATATCATATGGTATGTGCAGGCATGGAGAAAAACTACCTAGAACCTCTGGTCAAATGATGCAGTTCATTTGTTTTGTTTTTCTTGGAAATAGGGAAGTGGTCTTGTATGGGGGCTTAGAGTTTTAGGTTGGGAAGTGAGTTATGGTGCGGGGTTCTCTCCAAATGCAAAACATGGATAAGCTGTAATTGTTCAAAAGGCTAGAGCATTTGTTGTGAATGACGAACCATATTTGAAAGGCAACTCCAAAATTGGAAAAGCAGGCAAATCTGACCATCGATAATAATATCCATGAAGTAGAAGCTTCTTTAATAATACAAGGAGAAAAACACAACTGAATCCACTTGAGTTTTCAACGCTTCAACCCCGAATTTAGTGCCTCTTCTTTATTCATATTTTCGTTTATATTTGTTTAATTTAATGTTGGTTGTTGTTGGTTTGAAGAACTAATGGTTATGCTGTTATTACCTATATGTTAATATGTAGAATTGGGGTGTGAAGTTATATATTTCAGTTATTTTGTCATATGGATGCTGTTTTATTCCTTTACCAGTGGAAATCATTTATTTATTTTACAGTATAACCAACGTTGAGGAGTTATTTTTTTGTGAAGTATAGCATTTAGCAACAGTTTTGAGCCGTTGCAAAATATCGAATTAGCAACGGTCAAAGCCATTGCAAAAAATTTTCCACTTCCTATTTCATAACGTCTTTGGACCATTGTGAAATACTTTAGCAACAGCTCAAAGCCGTTGCAAAATAGCTTTTCTGTTGTTGTGACTATCAGTAACTAAGACCTTCAGGTTTTGGACATTATCAGCGGTCGCCCACAACCATTGGACGTATTCACGAAGCATCCTGAATCTAAAGCCAGCAGTTTCAATAGAAGCCCCTATCACGAGGCAAGTTTAGCAAAGGAAATGAGGGACGAAGACGAAAGAAAAGAGAGCAACAAAGAGAACTTACTAGGGATTTTGTACTCGGTGTCCCTTAGTTCAGCATTGACCCCGTAAAGGACAAAGAAATACTTCCCCATTTAGCCTGGTGCAACCTTGCTAAGAACGCCCGTGAAAACGGCAGGCTTATTGTTTGCTTAAAAATGGAAATAGATGTAGATTGGGTATCCAGCTTCTTCCAACCGGAAGAGCATGTTGATCAACTGAGCGATCGGCTATGGAAGCCTAAGATCCACGCAGGCGAGATAGAGGCCGCATAAGAACATGTATCTATTATGAGTAAGCTGGCCGGGGGAAAACCTGAAAGCATTAAGGACAGAAACAAAGTCGGGGTGAAGAGGCAGCATAGCTCCACCTTTAAATTAGCCTAGAGACCATTCAAAGTAGCTCAAGGGAGGGTGGTAGATTGATCGGTAGTTGTGGGGTGTCTCACAATCCCAACACTATATCCATGCTTAACTAGGCTCTCAGCCAAGTTTACCACCCCTTCCACAATCTCATACACTTTAAGACCAGAAGCACCTGCTCATGACGATCCAGAGGTTGCCATCTGAAATATTAATGACCTAAGTTAAACAAGTCCCCAATATCTAAGCCTAGCAAGACCCGATGGCAGCGCCTCGAGAAAGAAGCTAGACAATCGTCTTCATGACATGTCCGGGCTGAACATTGCATAAAGGTAAACTCAAAACTCAAAGAAACTCTCCTTAGCTAAGTTGCACGCCTTATGATCATATATGCTATTCTACTTCTTAATTGAAGCCTAAGTGTATCAATTTGGGCCTAAAACTACAGCCCAACACTGATACATGTTCTAAAAATCATATGCCATTGAAAAGTTCACCAACACCAACCGACCACCGTTGACATAGCAATGATCAACAATGGTCAAACGACATCCAAAAGATGACCAAAAAGCATGAATTCCAATCAACAACAACAAAAAATCAAACTCAAAATTAAGCATTTCAAACAACAGTAGCAAAAAAAGAAAAAAATCTCTTTTCAATGGAAAATGCACAATTTATTCAAAAACATAGATGAGTCGAAGGGGAAGAAGGCTTACTGTTTGTAGAAGATGAAAGCTTTACAAAAAATTTAGGAGTTTTAAAGTTTGAATGGTAGAAATTATCAAGCTTCGGTAAAGAATGGGGCAAGAAGGTGAGGGGAATTTATATACCTACCCCCTCGATCACAGCTATTGGATTCAAAAGGCAAACAAATCTCAACTATCTAGGTACAATCAATGATATTGTCTCATCATACGTGTTGGAAATGTGAATTGCCATTGCAATGTTTGAAAAAGTGAATCATCTCAACTAATGACATAATGTCATGTGTGCCACATATTAAATCCAAAGCAGAAGGTCCAATCAGCAAGTCTACATGATTTGACAAGCCCGCCCTGCTCAGAGAGATGAGCTTGGAGGCAAAATGTTATTCAAATTTCTTGCAAGTATGATTAGCCGACTAATATATCAAGGCCCAACCCTTTCTAGGTCAATTTGCACAAGGTTCGAGCCATCAAAAACAAGCCGATTTCCTCAGCTTGGCCCAGTTCACGCCGACCCACATCCAACTTTGCTCCAGCCAAGCAAATCTAACAAGCAAACCACATATAGGCCGGTTGGACTCCTAAGCCTTTCCCTATCCGACACTTGTCAACACAGCCATCTCATATGACTAAACCTGGCTCAAATGCGACTAGTATATGGCTCGGCTCTCTTAACTCGCCTATGACCAGTCCCAAGCAGCTCGTCTCGTCACTTTGTCTTGGTCCGGTCCTTCATGCTCCAACCTTAGCATTTTCATGCTTTTTTTTAAAAAAAAGTCTTTGGAAATAAGTAATCAACCGCCACTGTGCAATAAGCTTTTCTCTGGACTTACTGCGAAGTAAAATGTGATAGAAGTCGAAAGGTACACCCAAGTATGACTTACTACACCTACTATTGCGGCATGTTTGCCAAAGCGTAAAAACTCCTGTAGCATGTCACTTTTCTCAGCACAAAGCACTTACCTCGTATAGAATTACATCTAGCATGCATATCAACCACATATTCTACCCCCTTTACTGCTGTCCTTCATCAACCTATATGACCAGATCAATGGGCGGGAATAATTTCGAAATATTTAGAGCACAATCTCAACTACCCATTGATCTATTTCAACTTCTATAAATACTCGTTGCTATACAACATCAAATATGTTGAAATTTGGTTGATTTCTAGTTGAATTTTAGCTAATATCTAAGCCTATAATTCATTTTTCAATAAGCAACTCCTTAAAAGCTCTTAAATTTAGTACCATTGTAAGCTTAAGTGTTAGATTTCTTATTATTCTCTTATAATTCCTTGTAATTTTAAGAGATAAACATAATAAGAGACATTCACAGTGGACATAGGAAAGCGCCTATAGACTAACTCTATATCATGTGTCATTTATATTATTTGATTGCTTTACTCCTCATTTTACATTTTTAAGCCTAGTATTAAAAAGTATACTTTGGTAATACAATTGCATTAGTGTAATTCTAAGGTTGGCTAAATTTCTAATAAACAACAACTTTATATATTAGAGATTCATAATCTTTAATATAAACATATTTTTAAGTGACATCGAACTAAAGAATAGTGGATTTCTTATGAAATACCCTCGCGATTCAGGTGTCAGATACATCTAAAATCATAGTATATGTACTTTGCGTATGTACTTATTCCAAAAATATATTTTGGGTTTATTTTAGTTCAACTTATATTATTTTATACATTTATAGTTATATAAGTATAATTTATTTGTAATATTCATAATTTAATTAACTTATATAGTGTATGCGCTTCCTATTAACTAAATCTTATTTAATTAATTTTTAATTACTAATAAATCATATTTAAATAATTTAATTTATTTAAATGTTTTGAAATTTTATACTTTCCATCTTAAACTATTTACTGTAACATTTATAGTTTATTTATATATACAAATCCTTAGATATATACATTTCAATTAATTAACTTTTAGTTAAGTTTATTTAATGAATTCATCTATTTAGTTAAATAATTTAACTAAATATTTAAATTAATTTGAAAACTTAATAAAATTCAACTTAAACAAATGTAAGATAAATATATAATTATAACAGTTATAGTCACATACATGTATCAATATATATATATATATATATATATATATATATATATATGTTTAATTCATTAACCCTTTAATCAATTATTTAATTAGTCAAGTTAACTAAATATATATTAAAAATTGAAAGTAATCATATTTTATTTTTCAAAACATTTTTGTAAAAATTAAATTTATTTTATAACATTTATAAAATTTAATTTTATGTTTCCAATTTAACATTTAAATTAAAAAATATTTTCAAATTTTCAAATCTTAATTTTCAAATTAGCCCAAAGGCCAAACAACTCTAGACCTTACATTTAGGCCAACCTTTTGGACTTACTACACCCATTAAGTAAGGTTGATAGGCAGAAGGGGAGAATACGTGATTATTCAATCCCAATCTAGTCACTACTTTTCTAGACACCCATTGGATAACTATTTTTAGTTAGCTTGTCCTAAATATTGACTAATTAGATCGCATAGACTATTTGGGTTCTGATACCATTATTAAATTTGGTTCGGCCTAGAATGGGTTAAATAAGTAGATTTAAAAAAAAATTCCCTCCTATTTGGATCATAATGGGTTTATGAAGTCTAATGGGTTATACTAAATCAAATCTAGTTAATTTATGTAAAATCCAATTTTTTTACTAACTTAATTAATTAATGAGTTAACTAAAATTAATTTGTGTATAGTTGAGTATATCATTATATACTCATATATGTATAATGTGCATGTGCAACATAATATTGTAACTTGGTAATGTATATGCATATATATGTTTGGGTTTATATCTATAATTGATCATTTATATAAGCATTGGCTGTCTCAAATATTATTCAATATATATAATTTCGAAATTTATTTATATTCAACAATTTTTGTTTTAATATTTGAATATATTTTGATTTAGTCCAAAAAAATTTGAATTTAATTTTAATATCTAAAATAGCTAATGTTGACTTAGTAAAATAATTTGATTTCAAATTTTGATTTGTAAAATACAAAATAAAATATCTTTCAATTATTTAAAATAAGTATGAATATTCTTAATAAAAATTTATTTATTATTGAAATAATTTTTTGAATTCATAAATAATTTTAAATGATATAATAAAACAAAGTATATATTTATTGCAATAAAATAAAAAATAAAATACATATAACATTAATTTCTTTTTGGCTATAACCAAAAAATTTCCCTATTAAAATCTTGACCATTTTATAATTTTATAAAATATGTATTTAAATATTAATATATGAACTAATATAAACATTAGTTTAAATCATAAAATATAAAACATTTATATATATACACATATATGTGTATGTATGTATATGTATGTATGTATGTATGCACGTATGTTTCTATTAATATGTATGTTTGAGATAAAAGTAAATCCCTTTAAAATTCGAAACCTACACTATATATAATTAATTTTTAAAAACCATTTGAAACATATTGCATTTATATAAATGAATTAAAATTAGCAAGTTGTAAGTTAAATAATTAAAAATTAATATTAATACCAATTTGAAACTAAGCATGGCTAAAATAAAACTTTTCTTATAATTTTTTAAATTTAAATAACAATGTTAGTTAATATACATCATAGTGTTATTTAATTACCAATGAAATAGGAGACAACTAATGGATATATAAAATCTTATATATACAATCTACTACATGATAAGTATGACATAAAAGGCAAACAACATTTCATACATTAAGGATATAGCCTTTAAAACATGTTGATTAATGGGATCTTCTAGATTCACATTAAATTTATCTCCACACATTGCAATTGTTTAAATTACCACTAGATCTATTGTATGTAATGTATTCCGGCCTTGGAAATTTTCGGCTAAGGAAGGATTATGGAGTTGCTCATAGCCAACAAGAGAGGGAGGAATCAAGAGAGAAAGGCTGAGAGGGTAAGCTTGCTTAAACGGGGAAAGGGAGGAGACAAATTCTCCTCCTTTTAGCACTTCTTCATTTACCAGTTTTAGATCTAAATCTAGGATTTATGCAACCATCCCTCTTTTTTCTTCTCCCAAGGCGAACCATGATATTGATCTAAGTAGGCTAATACAAAATCCAACCCATTTAGTACACAATGTTATTTAAATCGTATTTAAATGCGTATAAATATAGTATATCTATACGTATGTATATATCTTTTATACTTACACCCAATTAATTACTAATGGTACCCAGAAAATTACTAAAAGTACCCAGTACATCAAATATGTAAATAATCAATATTTCGTGAATATATAAATTTAATAAATTTATAATAATTTATATCATTTAAATCATGTAGTATTTTGAAAAAAATACTAATACATTTGTATGACTCGTAGGTGTAAATTTAGTCAGCGATTAATATCAAACTATTCAATTTTTAGCGTTTACTTGTCAACTTAGCTAGTTGAGTGACAATTTGGCTGGATTTTCATTTATACAGTTGTATTGGTCAAATGCAATTTGGCAATTCAAACATTACCTTTATGCAATGATTATTTACACCAATTCTTTTCGTCAACACTATATCACTTTAGGATTAATGAAATTTGGTTCTAATCAAAATTCTAATGTCATCCACATTCAACTCTTTGAATCCATAAAGTACTTGGTTCAATAATTACATTTATTATTAATCATACTACTCCAGCGAAATGTTTTGGCTTTGAGTTGACCATAATTGTTTGTGATACTGATCTCATAAAACTTAGGGGATGAATTCTCTATTGAATAATGTTTCTCTTTCAATGTTTTAACTCAGACCCAACTATAGTCACTCAATAGTTGTCATGCCATGATTTAACTATAATAAAAGTGGAGCATCCATATTGAAGCTCAACGGTAATCTCAAGTCGAGAGAATTGTATAATATTATCATGCTGAGATTTCCTTATTGACTTAGCTGTTATTAACCGACAAGAAACTCTCTGGTGGGTCATTCTATAGTTATCCAACAACTATCAGTACGTAACATTTTAGTGCTTTAGTAGTCATGAGTAATACAGTGCCCATCATTTGGAGAGCATTACATACTCCAACGGATGTATCAATATCCTTTTTCGAAACATTTTCAACAAGAATATTTAAAATAATGGTTATTTTATATTATGGTAATTTTCTTATGATTACGACTCCTTGTAATTACAATCACATAACATATCATTTAAGGAATTTATATTTATATATTTAAACTAATTACTTAATTAATATATTTTAATATAACAAGTATATAATTAAAAATAAACACATTCATTATGAACAAGATTTATTATAGAGTTATATATATATATGTATCAAATTACGTAATTGTCTTAGAACATACTCCTAACTCTCTTAGATATAAATATAAAAGTTGTTATCTTACACTGCCATGTATATCAATATGTCTTTTTACATACCTAAAACAATAAACCATAAAGTACTTATATTTGAGAAAACACGCATCTAATCCATCTAATCTTGCCCCCAGTAATTTTCAAACTAAGAACTTACGATCCTCCATGCCCTTAAATGTGCATCAAAATTATGCCCACATCAACAATAATTTCAATCGCCCCACTCAACCTGATAACAGATCTGCTTCTATCAAATGGAATTTTTCTACTTCGTCTAGCAGGGAATGGAATGAAGTCGTCAAGGGTAATAATATTCCTATGTTAAAGTTTTACCAACCCCGTGAATTCAGCTCGATGCAATGTGCTAAAATGTCAGTTGAGGTTGTTTAGGATGTTAGAAAGCAGTGGGATAATAGCATTGTAATATATGTTATTGGTCCTAACCATATTATCCATACTTCAGAGATTATTTTACTAGAGTATGGAAGCCAGAAGAAGTTTTCTAAATTTATTCTAAGGAAAATGGATTTTATGTTATCCAATTTAATAAAAAAACAAGATTGTGATAGAATCTTAGAAGGTGGTCCCTACTACTATAACAAAAAACTTATGATGATGAAGAGATGGTCTCTTGGGATGCAACTTAACAAAGAACTCCTCAACTCTATCCTGATTTGGGTTCGTTTCCCTAACCTACCAATTGATTATTGGACGGAAGATGGGATTAGTCGTATTGCCTCGGTCCTTGAATCCCCCATCAAATTGGACAAATTCACAGAAGGTATAATGAAAATTGCATATTCTAGAGTTTTAATTGAAATCAACAATTCCTTTGAGTTTCCAAATAAGATTTCTATTATATCCGAGAAAGATGAAATCATTTGGCAAGAGGTAATGTACGAATGGAAACCATCTACTTGCTCTAATTGTTCTATTTTTGGCTATATTGAAGCCAATTGTAAATTTAATAAAGTTTGGAGACCTAAAACCTCTCTTCAAAACAAGTCGAATGATAGTAATGAAATGCATATTGATGATACCGGTCAAAAAGAAAATAATTTGGCAGCCATGTTAAATAACATAGATATTCAAGTAGATATAGTCAATCTAGATCAGGAATCTACACTTAACAACACTCCACTTGATGGCAAAATCAATATGACGATAGAAAAAACATTGAAAAAATCTCAAAATGTCAAGTCGGTTACTCAGTCCACGACTATAAATATAATTACAAAACAGAGCACTAATTCTACAGTCTCTGATATCGATATACAGACATTTGATAACTATAGTAAAGAAGAGAGTAATGGTTCAGATGAATTGCCTGATGCGCCTCTAGATACAATTCCTTGCATTGAACCAGTTAAACAAAGCTCTGAATCACAACATGCCACCAGATCAAGGACTACTCGAAAAATAAGATCAGAGGAAGTGCATTTTGAATTTAAAGCCACTACTTCATTTGATGTTATAGAGAACCCTGCATGGACCATTTTAGTTAATCAGCTAAAAAGGAAAAATAAAAAGGCAAAAAACATAAGACATCGGGGGTTGCTACTTCCCCTGTTGACAGTAGCATTCCAGATATTAGTTTGTAAATGGAGTTCCTTTTTTGGATCATCCGAGGTATGAATGTCCTGTCTAAACAGATGGAAATCTTACATCTGTTAAATAATAAAAGTCTCTCATTTCTTGGTATTCTTGAAAATAAATTACCGATGGAGAACATTGATAGATTTATGGTCAAAATCGATAATAATTGGAAGCATGCTCATCACATTTCTAATGGTAAAAAAAGTAGAATTTTAATTTTATGAGATTCTTCACAATGGTCAAACATTATTTTACATTCTAGTGACCAATTCATTTCCTGTATACTACACAATGTTAATGGTGTTAGTATTTTATGTACAACGATTTATGCTTTCAATGATGAGGCGAAGCAAATGAATTTATGGAATTATATTGTTGAGCGGTCTAAAAGTTTTAACCTCTGATGGATTGTGGCGAGCGATTTTAATTCTATTCTATCGTCTAATGATAGAATTAATAATGGACTCTATAATTCGATGGGTGACCAGGATTTTATTGATTGCATTTCTTCTTCTAAACTTATGTAACCGGATTTTACTGGAAACTATTTTACTTGGCAAGGTGTTCAAAATTTCTCTATTCACAGTAAGATTGATCGTGTTTTTGTTAAAAATTTATGGATGGATGTGTTTTATCAGTTTCGTATTAATCTTGGAAACCATTCTATTAGTGATCATTCTCCTATTAATATCAAATTTATGTTACATAATCTAAAGAAGAATATAGTACCTTTTAGATATAGCAACTCTTGGCATCTTCAACCAGGATATCAATCTTCACTTCATGATGCTCTGATAAAAGAATTTCAAGGCAATTCATCTTCATATTCTCCTATGCAGACTGAAATCAGCTAAATCTGCATTGAAGACATGGAGAAAAAATAAAAATAACATCCATAAAGTGATAGTTCCAAATAAAAGATGAGGCTAATCAATTATATAATCAACTTGTTCAAAATCCTTTAGATGAGAACTTGATAGAACAATATACTTCAAAAACATCACAGATACAGTCTATCATGAGAAAAATTGCAGTTGAAAATGAGCAACGGATGAAACTAAATTGGTTGGTTAAAGGGGATAGACCAACTAACTTCTTCTACAATAGGATAAATGTGATTAAGCCTAATCGAAGTAGTAATTATATTCTAAATACTAATGGATCATGGTCATCGGCATTAGAAAAACTTGCGAATGAAGCAGTTATATACTTTTCTAATCTGTTTTCTTCATCACAGGCCACATATCAATTACCAAGCATTACTTGTAAGAAAGTCCTTTCTGAAAATGCAAGGTATAATTTATGCAAGCCTTTCCGATTAGAGGAAATAAAATATGTTGTTTTCCAGATTAATGACAACAGTTCCCCTAGGCCAGATGGCATTAATTCAAAATTCTATGAAGTACATTAGGAGGAATTTAAGAATGATATATGGAATTCTATGAATGAAATTCTCCAATTGGATAAAATTATTAGAGAAATCAACCATACATTTATTTGTCTAATACCAAAAAAAACCCGATGCAAGTGATATGCTTGATTTTAGACCAATTTCTCTATGCAATGTCTCTTATAAGATTTTATCCAATCTTCTTTGTAATCGACTAAAACCTTGTATGAATGACCTTATTTCTTATAATCAGAATGCCTTCATCCTAGGGAGAATAATTACCAAGAATTCTTTACTTGCATATGAAATGGTTAGAGGATTTAATAAGAAAAATTCAAACAATTTATGCTTGAAAATTGATTTGCACAAAGCCTATGATAAAATAAGTATACAATTTATTCATCTGATTTCCATAGGGTTCCCTATAATATTTGCTAATCTCATTTATGAATGCATATCAACTCCTTATTTTTTGGTGTTAATCGATGGCTTCCCCTTTGGTTTTATTGAGAGTTCGAGGGGATTAAGACAAGGAGATCCTATCTCGCCATACTTATTCTCTATCGCTATGGAGTTCCTTACAATTAATCTTGAGGTGGAGTACTTGAAAGGGAATATCACCCCAATCTATAAAATTGATCTAATGATCACCCACTTGTTGCATGTGGATGATATTTTAATCATGGCCAAAGCTACCATAAAAATGCTAAATGCATTCTGCACATCTTTTAGATTTTGAAATTTTAACTGGCCTTGACTTAAATGAAAACAAATCTACTTTGTTTTTCAGCAAAGGAGCAAATAACAAGCAACAAATAGCTGATATTTTAAATAACAATATTGGAAATCTTCCTGTGGTTTACTTAGGCATCCCATTATCGAACAACAAACTTAAAACAATAGATTTTGGCTAATTAATAGACAAAATTAATAAAAATTCAACCATTGGAACAGTAAAATGCTCAACATCAGTGGTAGAATTGAATTGGTGAAAACTGTTATTCATCCAATGGTTCAATTTTGTTTGCAATTCACCCAATTTCCTGTGACTGTCATTAAGAGAACTAATTCTCTTTGTGCTAATTTTTTATGGAAATCTAAAGCACATAAGATGTGCTGGGAAGATGTTTGTAAAACTAAAAATGAGGGTGGCCTTGGCATTCGAAAAATTGAAGAAATAGCTAAAGCAGTTGCAGTTAAATTGGTCTAGAAATTTATTCAAGGTGAATCACTCTGGGCCAAATGGATGTGCAACAAATACTGCAAAAATACAAATTTTTGGACTAATGCAATGAATAACAATGCATCTGATACTCAAAAATTTCTGCTTAGAGCTAGACAATGGTGCAAAGGTTTATTGGATAGAAAAATTGTTAATAGTGAAAATACAGATGTATGGTTGGATCCATAGATTAATGGTTATTCCTTAGTGGATAAATTTGGGTGGAACTCTATGTCTATCAATGGTGGTACTAATAGAAAGGTCTCTACTCTTATATCAAGCAACAAATGGAAGGATCATAATGAGTGTGTGCGTACTCAAACTCGGAACATAGTACATAATATCAAAATTCATAATCAGATGCAAAATGATTTCTGATTCTAGCTTCCTAGTAGCTTTGGTCAATTTAGACTAACTCGGCCTGGAACCATATCAGAAATAGATATAGTGAATTTAGTTAGACCAGTGTTATTTGGGATAATAGTTGTTCTCCAAAAATGTCTACATGTTCACTACTGGCTAAATTAAACAGATTGAATACTAATGATAGAATCAGCAGATGGAATAATGGTATTGATCGATCTTGTGTTTTCTGCTTAAATCAAAACAAAGATAGAGACCTCTTATTTTTTAATTGCTTATATTCTAGGCTAATTCTAGTAGAAATCATGCATAAGCTTAAAATTAACCTCGGAAATGCTTTTGAAATCAACCAAATTCTGGAAATCATGTGCCGAAATTAGAAAAATAACCTACTACTTAAGCATCTGAAGAACATAGCTTTTACTTCTCTGATCTAGCACATTTAGTGTGAAAGAAACTCTCAGGTATTCAAAGGAATCGAGCTGCCAGCCCAAGTTAGAACTATTCTTATAGTACAAGATTGCAAGTACTTAATTCAAAGCAAATTGGATACAAAGATGATAAGTAATGAACTTGAACTTATCTTATCAAACTTTGGCATTGCGATGGACCCAAATCTGGAGCATCTTCCCCCTTGAGCTCGGTGAAGATTTATATTTTGCTCTATCATAATTTTGACTAACTTCCATGATGCTCGTAGCTAGTAATTTTGGTCATTTTTGACTTGCTTGGATGAAAATTTCAGATCTGTGTTCTTTAGTTAAGGCGAATGAAGTTCCACTCTTTCCAGAAGGCTGTATTGTGATGTCATCCTCTTCGGTGGAATTCTCTACTTAGTTGCTTTAGATAGTTGCCCTACGTGCCTTGCTTTGTTTTGTTTGTCTTTTGTTTCATTTTCTTTGTCTTATAGCCCCAAGTTGATTGTATGGATGGTTTTACATGTGTAGCTACTTTGTTTTACTCCTCCTTCTATTTGACAACTTGATTTTTTGGCTATATTTATGTTGTATTGTTAATATATGGACATAATATGTACTCTTTTTCCTTGCAAGGCACCCATTTAGGTTAGGGGGTTGCAAGGTTTTAACGAGGCATATTATGGAAGTATATGCGCACTATTTTATTTTATAAAGTACCTTTTTTTAAAAAAAAAATCTCAAAATATATATGTGCTCCTTAGGCGTTCAAATAAGTTAAAAACCTATCACTTTCCGCTTCACTATAAATACATATATACTGCCCATTTAATTCAGTATTCCTAACATAGATCATTCAATATATTAACTGAAATATTTTCATGACAAAAAAATAGTTACATATCTTATGATCATGTTGCTTCTTTTTGTAACTTCAGGTATTTATCTCATTTCTTAAACACAAAAACCAAGGAATATTATAGAGTCATAGATTACACATGCACATAACACAACTTAGTACATAATTATTGGTAAACTCTTTACATTTTTACACTATAGGAAATCATAAGATGGCTGAACATAGTTGGCCAGGATGCCACTATCCAAGTAAGAAGTTCTATAGCTTTTTTAGTAAGTAGGAAGACAAGTGCAATAATCTGTGTATTAGCGAAAATTATGGCAGTGGTTATTACAGACTCTATTGGTATGGCTCACATTGCACATGTTGTTTGATAAACTAAATCATTGCTTTCATGCAAATTTTTACATTAAGTTTACATATATATAATACCAATCTACGTTTTATATTTACTTTAGCATTGTGCAAATGTGATGTATAATATTGCATATATACACAATTTTTTGCATGGTACTTCATTTTATTTTGATTAGATATATGATCATATCTATATCTAAACATAATATATGCGCATTAGTTATAATTTATATGCCATTTCTACTATCTATATGTATATATATACATATACATATATATACACATACACATACACATACATACATATATATTAGGATATATATATTCCATTCAAAATACTATTGATCTTTCTCTAAATAAAGTTGTTGACAAATTGTAGTAAGTTGATAGATTATGGCAACTATTAAACTATTGAGTTTTTGCTATTGGCAATGCTTCTTGTTGCGGTTCAGGTATGTCATGCCTAGTTGAATATATTGAAAGATAATAAAACCATTATATGACTAACTTATGTCTAATTATATAATTATTAGGAAATACTAACATTGTTGATTATAAAAGACTAGGATGCCACTATCCAATATTGAGGACTTGGTTGTACTGTGAACAGAAAAATTGTTATGAATTGTGTGTTAGTAAAAATTATGACAGTAGTTATTGTAAGATTAATTGGTATGGTTTAAGTTGTACATGTTGTTTACTGAACTAGAACAATTTTTAATTTCATAATGTTGTAAAATGAACTTGGGAAGAAATGAATACATGACTTCGAAATAACTAAAAAGTCAAAAAAAATTTCTGGTTGACCGAAGATTATAATTTTTTGATGAGAACATGTTCAATGTAGAATTACTAATGGTAAACTCTGTTACCCCCTCATTATATATCTTTACACACCCTACTATAAACATAACGAAAATATATTTATGCTATATAAATATGTATGGAAAGGATTACTGTCCGTGTAATAGGCAAGTAAATTTAACCACAAACTTATCCCGCATTAATAATGTTGGATAACATAGTGACTGTCACGATCACCAAAACGACCTTGACAGCCACTTGTGATTCTAATATATTGCTTACTGACCCCCCTTGGGTTGAATCACTCACCAATTGACCCTATGAATGCTCTGATAGGCACTACAAGTATCCAAGAGATTCATGCACTAATTGGACTATGTGTCCCCTAACATTATTGTTTCTTTTAATATAAAATGATAAGTCAAAATCAAGTCAAGTGAAGGTTACATGTAACAATTCCCTTTCTCTATTCAGTTTGTTATGAAAACTGGGAAAAGATATTTAATTTTTCCTAGTTTTGGGACAAGTTTAGTGGAAGAAAAAAATAAGATAGAAGAGGGAAGATAAACAAAAATGAAGATCTGTGAAGATATAGAAAATATATAAATGAAACAAGTTGGATTGGAAAAGGAATATATGAGCTATAGTATTTTCCTAACATAATACAAGATGTTGAAGATAACATGTAGGTATGGAAACTGTAATGATCCGGTTTAGAGTTACCGTTTGATATGGAACATAATAATCTTTTAAAAATTATTTTAAAATTATTTTGGTGAAGAAAAGGCCTTGCTATTTAAAGAAGATATAATAGATTCTTTTTGTAAAATGGTTTATTTGCTTGTTTGGGAAAACTAATTGATGTTGGTAGAAAATATGCAAAGGTTTTGATCAAATTTGAATTTGAAAATTCTAAATAAGAATTAAAAATTGTAGTTTTGGTTTAATGGAAAAGTTTGCAAATTATTTATTATTTAATGTTGTAAAATTCAGTTCGTCACTTAAAGTAGTTTATAAATGTGAAAATGATATTTGAAAAGTGAGAAATTTATTTATTTAGTTCAACAAGTGAAGTTCGGATGAAAATTAGACTTTATGAATTTTATAAAAGTTTTAAATTTCATTTTCACTTAAAAACAACAAATTTGCAAGCTATTTAAAATTCAATACTTTAAAAGTGTACAAATTTGTGTAATTCAATCTTCATAATATGGAATTGAGATAAGGTAAGCATTTGAGGTTTATAAAATGATATGTGTCCAAGAGATTCATGAATGCTCTGATAGGCACCACAAGTATCCAAGAGATTCATGCACTAATTGGACTATGTGTCCCCTAACATTATGGTTTCTTTTAATATAAAAAGATAAGTCAAAATCAAGTCAAGTGAAGGTTACATGTAATAATTTCCTTTTCTATATTCAGTTTGTTATGAAAACTGGGAAAAGAAATGAACTTTTTCCTAGTTTTCGGGACAAGTTTAGTAGAAGAACAAAATAAGATAGAAGAGGGAAGCTAAGCAAAAATGAAGATCGGTAAAGATATAGAAAAGATATAAATGAAACAAGTTGGATAGGAAAAGGAATATATGAGCTGTAGTATTTTGAATAATAGAATACAAGATGTAGAAGATAATATATAGGTGTGGAAACTGTAATGATCTGGTTTAGAGTTACCATTTGATATGGAAAATAATAATCTTTTAAAAATTATTTTAAAATTATGTTGGTGAAGAAAAGGCCTTGCTATTTAAAGAAGATATAATAGATTCTTTTTGTAAAATGATTTATTTGCTTGTTTGGGAAAAATAATTGATGTTGGTAGAAAATAAGCAAAGGTTTTGATCAAATTTGAATTTGAAAATTCTAAATAAGAAATAAAATTGTAGTTTTGGTTTTAATGAAAAAGTTTGCAAATTATTTGTAACAACCCTGTATTTTGTGATTATTTTAATTGTATATTTTGGTTATTTTTAATTGATTCTCTGATTTAAAAACTTTATTTTATTTATTAAAATGAATAAATTTTGTTATTTTAAGTATAAATTTTGATTTTGATATGAATTAGAATTCCAAACATGACTAAATAGAATATTTTTCCAGAAAAGTGAATTTTGGTCGATATGGTCAAACTTTGACTTTTAATTTAAACATTTGAAAGTTTGAAAATTTGAATTTTATCTTTTATTATGAAATTAAATAAAATTTTAAGAATAATGCTTTTCGTTTCGTAAAAATCTGATTAATATTGTGAAAGTTATGCCTTTTTAACTATTGAGTGTAATTTGCTGTATTTAACAAAATTGTTTATTTTAAATTATATAAATAATATTTTATTTGGTCATGTAACATTCTAATTTATATTTATATGGGAAAAATAACATGTTATGTATATATTTTGGTTTTAAAACATTTTTCAAAGTGTAATTGACATTTTCCAATGTCAGTTGTATTCTGTTTATAATTTCTAATTTCCAGTTTCATTTAATTAAGGAAATTCTTTGGTTATTTTCTATTTTCATAAGACTTTATTTTATTTTCATTTACACTTCATTTTTTTCATCATTTATTTTATTTTACTTGACTTTTTATTTGTTTAGAACTGTTGTTATAATTTTCCAAAGTTATGTGGATTGTGTTTGCAATTTTCTTAAGCTAGTTTCAATATATTAAGCTATTTTCTTTATTTATCTTTCTATTTTCCTAAAAATAAATTTTTTATTTTATTTTTCACTTTATTTTAGTTTATTTTATTTTATTTACTAATTTATTTGTTTTAAAATATTTTTAAAAGTGAATTAGAAATCTTTCTAAGGCTAGTGATATATTATTTGTAATTTTTAAGCCCTGTTTGGAATTTTTAAACAATTTCTTTAATTCATTTTCTATTTCTCTTAAACTTATTTATTTATTTCAGTTCATTTTATTTTATTTTATTTTTCTAATGCATTTACTAAAATTTTATTTGTTTTATTTGATTTAATAGAAATGGAAATCTGAAGGGACTAGAAAGCTTTATAACGTGTGACTTTTCGGCTGCTAGTCTTTTCATTTTCTTTGTCTTTTCATTTTTTCTTGTGTTTTGGCGGTACATTTCAGTTCTTGGCTGTGAATTTTATTCATTTTCACGTGACAAACATCCCATCTCATTATTTTTCATGGCTAGAACAAAAATGGTAATGGCTTCCTCCATTCTTTTCTACTTTTCTTCCTCTTTTTCCATTGAATTTTGCTTGAATTGCCTTGTCTCTTTACACATGTTGCTCGACCTAAACCCCACCATCTCCACCACCACTTCCTTCCCCTCATCATCCACGGCTACATCTCCATCCCCTCTGACCAGATCAGGCCATGACCATCTAGTTGAGCCTACACCACAAAACATCACAAAAACTCCTTAAAAAGCATGCCTAGCCACCTAGTCTTCATCACCATCACCTTATATGACCTTGGCCACCTCCTATTGCTCCACCACCACCTTGACACACCCCTAACCATCACCTCCTACCTCTTTCCAGACCTGTACATGAAATGGACGAACCTAGATGGGACATAAACCGATCCAAAAGTTGAACCAAAACTCCACTATTTGCATAAGCCTCTTCATATTCATGTGTAGTAACCCCTCCACCACTTCAATGCCTTGTAGCCGTGCCTCTTTGAACCCAAACCTGAGCCAAAGTCATGCCAAACCTGAGCCAAAACATCCCCTAGGCCGAGCAAGCAATGGTAGAAAGCAAGGCAAAAACATTCATTCCATTTTTGCTTTTTATTTCAAAAGTTGTTTCAAATTGATGTTGTATTGATTTATAATTTTACTTTGTTTGTTTATGGGTTGTGACAAGATCATTAGCTTGGTTCTCATCCTCTTGAATCTATTGTTGTGTCATCGTGCTTTCTGGAATCTGTTTGTGTCATTTGAATATATCTCCAGCACAAAGAGGTGAGTAAATCTCACATGACATTTTATACTTATGCAAATGTGAATTGACAACAATTGAATGTGTAGTAATATTATGTTATGTTATCCCTGTTTGTGATTATTAATTATATAATGTTAAACCTGTTTATCTACCTATCATCTCATCTATTACTAATATATGTTGTTAAACTGTTCATTTATATATGTTTATCACACAGCAAGTTCCTTGTAGATTAGATCACTATGGGTTGAAATGATACATACCCGAACGGACTTTAGAATGGGGAAAAATCATTATGGGCTGAAATGATAGGCCTGAACGATTTTTATTTATCTTTTTACTTGGGAGTGCGTGTTTGAAATGATAGAACCTGGATTTTTCTTTGTGAACTGCGGATTGAAATGATATATATCTGTATCACTTGACCTAGGTTAGAAAACTATATACAGGCCCGTGGTTATTTTATAAAGTATTTTGAATATTTTAAATATGTTTAAGAGTGTAAATTTATGAAAATTTGATTTAAATTGGATTTTTAATGCTTAAATAAAGAAATTTTGTTTCTTCTATAAGTTAAAAATGTAATTAAATGAATGGTTAAATTTTAATTATTGAAATATAACTTAAGTCTGGAAATTTGGATTTTTGGGTTTAAAAGAAAATTTGAGTTATATGAATAAAAATGGAATTTAATTATATTGGAAAAATGGAAATAAAAATTTAAGTGTTAAGTTTAATTGTTAAAAATGAAGAGAATAGAAATTTTACACTTAAATTTTATTAAGTGAATTCTTGAAAATTGGTTTTATTTATAAGAAAATTTATTATAAAAATCATAAGTTAAAAGTATTTTTAAATGAACATTTTGGATGTTAAAGTATGATTTTTATAATGTTTAATGGTTTAAATTGGGATTTATTGTTTGCTGGAAATACACTAAAATCTGGAAATACTTTTAATAGCACTTCAGAAATGCTATCGTTTCTGAAATGAACTAAAAAGGCTATTACAGCAGTTCTGTAAATGCTGTAGTTGCTGAAGTAAACTAAAAGGCTAAAAACTTAATAAAGGGCTATTACAGCAGTTCTGTAAATGCTGTAGTTGCCTGATGTCTTTGCTGAATTTAATGAAAACCTTTAATATGAAACCTGAGCTATTACAGCATTTCTGGAAATGTTGTCTTTGCTGAATTGAACTAATTTTCAACTAAAATTGAGATTTTACAGCAGTTATGAATGCTGTCTTTGCTGAATAAAAATGTTTTCAAGTATAACTTATAACAGCTTTTCTAAATGCTGTGAAAGGCTGAAATTTTCAATGTTTATGATTTTTAACTAAGTAAATGAACTCAGAATGGTCTAAAACTTTGGAAATTGAATACTTGAGTTGAAAGTATAATAACTTCACTTTTAAATGGTTAAATGAATTAATTTAATTGGAATATAAACTATTTAAAGGGTGATTTGATAGAAAAATAAATGAATGATATTTTGGAATTTTAAAAGGTATTTTATTTGATAAATTGGATTTGAATTCAAATGATGATTGGATAATGAAGTTTTTGAAAGATATGATATTTTGAAATATTGAAATGGTTTAGAAATGATTTAATCTTTAATTTGATAAAGATTTGAATTTGAAATGATATTTTGTTTTGAAGTATAAAATGTTATTTTGGAATTTTATAACCACGTGTATACTTCTCTGTATGTCATTTGATCTCCTGGTGATGGTTTGATGCACATTAACACTGTTAGTGCATGGCTTACTTTGATATGGACATTTCTGTGATATTGTTATGATTGTTTAATTGATGGTTTTATGGATCCTTAAAGAATGGGCGATCCCAAGCATCCTTTAAGTTATTATGCATTGCTATTACAGTTCACTTGAGTTGGTTTACATTATATAAGTATGTATGTCATGACTCGAGTGTTTTGTGTTTTACTTTACGCTCGGGTCAACCTAAGAATCACAACTTTGGATTCACCTCCTGAAGCTAGAGATCTGTTGGAGCTTATTTATCTATCGGTTCATCGACTTCTAGTCCAGTTATTTCCTATTCAGTATTGTCTCGGTTTTATTGATTTATGTATCCTGATTTCTATTATATTTATTTTGACTATGAGATTTTGTATATATTTTGAGAGTTTGTATATAGTAGCTTCATGAACTACTATGGTATTTTATTTCCGCTGCGAGTTATTCTGATATTCTGTGTCTATGATTCTGTGTTTGATTTTATTTGCTCCAAATTTTATTACAATATGTTATTTTGAATTATTCAAGTCAGACATGTGTGGATTATTGTCGATTTGATTGGTCCAAAATAGTGGGTCATTACATTTGGTATCAGAGCTTTGAGTTTAGGCAAACCTTAGCCTGCGGAGCAAAAACTCATTAGAGATAGGGTAGAAATACCCTAGAATGAGTGAAATCAATCTCAGAATCATTTCTTTGTGAGAGGACGTATTTTTGAAGTATAAATGATTTTTAAATGATTTTTTAAGAAATTTCAAAGATTATTTTGATATAAAATTTCTTGCTTTGAAAGTAAAATTTTCTAAACTTCATTCCTTTCACATCCACCTTGTTAGTAATTTCTTCGATTAGGATTCCTTTGAACTTTGGAATGCTCCCACTTATTCTGAAATCTATTCATGTCTTCCCTATTTGTATTCCTTTAATCTATGGAGCAGTCCGTAACTCCACTTTGAATGACCTCTATAAAGATCAGTGATTCCGCCAATCTTTGAATGATCTGTAAAGGGGTGAAACTTCCTTATAATTGGCATTGATTCACCGGAGATTTCTGTATCCTCGGTTTACGATGCTATTTATCATCTGATATATTTGGATTCTATCTCTGGTGATCGAAGGTCAATTTGTCTTAGATTTTCGCATCGATTATATTCCTGAAGTCACGGTTGACCCTATTAAGGTTGCCCGCGATTTATATAGGCTTATCCATCTTCTATTTGGTAATTTAAATTATCTCATCTTTGTTCGAGCTTATCTTTGAATTAGAATTCTATTGTTAGAGTTCCTTTAAAAATTTGAATCTCTGTTGTGTTTTGAAATCCATCCTTGAATCATCCCTTGGAAAGTTTGTGGTTGATTGTCTTTTGAAAATTTTGTATTCATCAAAGTTGTTATTTTGATAAGGACGACCATATTTTTATATAAAGGTGAAATGTTTTCGATAAGGATTATATACCTTTTTAAAATGAAAATTTGAAGTTTTCAAAAGGATTTGAAATTTGTGAAAATTTTATAAGAAATGGTTTCATATAAAATGATTTATAACTGAAGGGTCTTGAATTTGAAATTTTGAGAGATTGAACTCCGGCATTTTGAAATTGGTTTACGATCTTGAAAATATATATAATAATATGATTTGAAAGTATTTTCCGAATATGAAATGTTTCAAATGATTTTAATGAGTTTCAAATGATTTTGAAGAAATTTCAAAAGAAGTTAGAGAAAATAGAAGTCAAGAACCTACTTATATCACTGGAAAATAATTTCGGTGATGAATGCATGCATCATCGACATTGATTTTCGAGTTTCAGAGTGGGGGAGAGGCCACTTCGGTAGCTTTGCTATGCGATTGATTTGTGAAACCAGTTTTTGATTTCAAATTCTAAAGTGTGATGTGATGTTCGAAAGATATATGTATATATATATTTGAACAATTTGAAATGAGCCGGTGTTCAGTCCTCGAGTTTGGATTTGATTTGATATAACCCTATTTTTGGAATTGATTTACTGATTAAATTGTGATTTCCAACTCTTGGATTGAAATATGATTTCTTCGACTATTTTGAAGGTTCGAGCACTTCCAAATCAAGGTTAACTTTTCAAAGCTAAGAAATTTTGAAAAGTATAAAGTATATAAGTTTGGTATGTATGTTAAAGTATGTAGTAATATGATTTAAATAAGTTGAAACTGTTTTGTTAAGTAAATGAATAAGGCTATTTTGAATTTTCTAATATGAAATTTAGATTTGAAATGTTTTGAAAAGAATTTGGTCTTCAAAATATTTTGAATAAAATTTAGTTTAAATGTTTTAACTTAGTAACATCTTTATAAAATAATATATTGAACAAGTTGGAATAGATACATAAGTTTTACGTATGTTGTTTTATTCGCATAATTAAATTGATCCAAGTTTGAGTACACAAGTTTGAGGTGAATTGCACCATTTCGTGTTAGGATTTTTCATTTGATTCTTGATGGAGAATATTTGATATGGATTTTGGGCTTGATTCTAGAATTCTCTATCATAGTATATGGCTATGCAAGGAGACTGATGGTTTCTAGTCAAGAAACCATATCGAAATCCGCATTAGGGAAGTCAAATGGACAATACTAGTTCAAAAGCGAACTTGTGTGATCGAGCGAGCGATCGAATGTGACTTTGCGAAATGATGACATATGTACATCTTATATTCCAATATCATTGATATACTTGGCGCTGAAATTGGAAGTTGTTGGGTTGGATATCTTTGTAATTTAATTGGAATCTTTCTTTTATGAAAAACTACTATCAATTTAAAACCATTTTTCAAAAATATTTTTCTTTTATTCTTCTCAAACAAACTGTTTTATTCTATTTTATATACAAAACTATTTTACAAACTATTTTATATACAAAACTATTATAAATTAAAAATATTTTATAAAGCAAGGATGTTCAATCCCATATGACTCTTCATGCAGCGAAATTGATTTTTTGAAAAATTTTTGATCCTTATATAAGATGGACTTTATGTAAATATAAGATGATGTTGATAACCATTGATGTTGGAAATAAATTGTTTGACTTAAATTATATTGATTTGGAAATTTGGATTTATTTTCTAAATTTATTATTTTGGAAACTTTGGAACTGAAGATATTTAATTTGAGAAGAAATAATTTGGTGGAATTGTATATGATTTTGAAACTGAACTGATATTGAAACAAATTGAAATTTGAGAACCTTGTGTTACTAAATACTTGATTTAGGAGTTATCGAACTTATATAAAAATTTGGTTTGTATAAGTATGATGTTGATTCGAAAACTATGGATTTGAAAAGGTACTCAATTTGAAAAGTGAAATCTTATATAATTGAAGTCTATATAAGTGTGATTTGATATACTATTGATTTTGGAAAGTATTTGATTTGAAAATGAAATCTTATATATAATGGACTTTATATAAGTATGATATTTGAAAGTGATTTGAAAAGGTACTATATGATACATATTTTCGAAGTAAAGATATGGAAAGTGCCTTCTGCTTGATACCCGCTTTGTGGCCACATTGTGGATTCATTTTATCGATATTTCTCTGATTTTTGGTTTTCTGGATATGATACTCGAGTGTCCATCGAATTCCATGGCGTTGCCCATGGCCTTACGAGCGCGACTGCATAGCGCAACTGCCTGGCTGAGATGGCCTAGGGGTATGGATTGTTTCTTGGGGGATCCAGGCGTAACCATTGTGTATCCTGCATCTATGTAGGTCGCATTAGTAGCGCAACTGTCTGGCTGAGATGGCCTAGGGGTACAGAGTGTTTCCTGGGGTATCCAGGCGTAACCAATGCGTATCCTACATTCTACAAGTCATCATGGCGTAACTCGCAGGGCTGAGAAAGCTTACGGATATGGATTGTTTCCTAGGGGATCCTGGCGTAACCATTGTGTATCTGCGAACCATGGTTAGACAAAGGTTTTGGTTGTTTTGTTTGGATTGTACTTTCCATATCTGTTTTTAAAAGTTTTTCCAGTATTTTCACTGGTTGTTGAAACAAGTCTACTAAGTACTTGGAGAATTCTAGCTTTGCGCCTGATCAACGCACTGCCAGAGTCTGTAGGAACGAGGATAAACTTGTTAAGACATCAAGTTATAAAAGTATTTTGGCAAAGTATTATATAAAGGATATTTTGATCAGTTATTTTCCTTTCTAAAAGATTTTAAAGTGTTTTAAATATTATTTACCTCTTTAACCAACAATTTTAATTAATGGCTCACCGTTGTCTTTCGTCCTATTTTCCCTACTAGCTATTCCTATTCTACACCTTGTTAAACTTACCTATAACAAAATTTATAAGGTATAATTTTAATATTCTTGTCATCTTGTCTTAATCCTATTCCATTCTATCTTCTCTGTGTTTTCCGTACCTCATTCCTTTTCGAGGACGAAAAAATTTGAGTGGGGGAGAGTGTAACAACCCTATATTTTGTGATTATTTTAATTGTATATTTTGGATATTTTTAATTGATTTCCTGATTTAAAAACTTTATTTTATTTATTAAAATGAATAAATTTTGTTATTTTAAGTATAAATTTTGATTTTGATATGAATTAGAATTCCAAACATGACTAAATAGAATATTTTTCCAGAAAAGTGAACTTTGGTCGATATAGTCAAACTTTGACTTTTAATTTAAAAATTTGAAAGTTTGAAAATTTGAATTTTAACTTTTATTATGAAAGTAAATAAAACTTTAAGAATAATGCTTTTTGTTTCGTAAAAATTTGATTAATATTGTGAAAGTTATGCCTTTTTAACTATTGAGTGTAATTTGCTGTATTTAACAAAATTGTTTATTTTAAATTATATAAATAATATTTTATTTGGTCATGTAATGTTCTAATTTATATTTATATGGGTAAAATAACATATTATGTATATATTTTGGTTTTAAAACATTTTTCAAAGTGTAATTGACATTTTCCAATGTCAGTTGTATTCTGTTTATAATTTCTAATTTCCAGTTTCATTTAATTAAGGAAATTCTTTGGTTATTTTCTATTTTCTTAAGACTTTATTTTCTTTTAATTTACACTTCATTTTGTTCAGCATTTATTTTATTTTACTTGAATTTTTATTTGTTTAGAAGTGTAGTTATAATTTTCCAAAGTTAAGTGGATTGTGTTTGCAATTTTCTTAAGCTAGTTTCAACATATTAAGCTATTTTCTTTATTTATCTTTCTATTTTCCTAAAAATAAATTTTTTATTTTATTTTTCACTTTATTTTAGTTTTTTTATTTTATTTACTAATTTATTTGTTTTAAAATATTTTTAAAAGTGAATTAGAAATCTTTCTAAGGCTAGTGATATATTATTTGTAATATTTAAGCCCAGTTTTGAATTTTTAAACAATTTCTTTAATTCTTTTTCTATTTCTCTTAAAACTTATTTATTTATTTCAGTTCATTTTATTTTGTTTTCGTTTTCTAATGCATTTACTGAAATTTTATTTGTTTTATTTGATTTAATAGAAATGGAAATCTGAAGGGACTAAAAAGCTTTATAACGTGTGACTTTTCGGCAGCTAGTCTTTTCATTTTCTTTGTCTTTTCATTTATTCTTGTGTTTTGGCCATACATTTCAGTTCTTGGCCCTGAATTTTATTCATTTCTACTTTTCTTCCTCTTTTTCCATTGAATTTTGCTTGAATTGCCTTGTCTCTTTACACATGTTGCTCGGCCTAAACCCCACCACTTCCTTCCCCGCATCATCCATGGCTACATCTCCATCCCCTTTGACCAGATCAGGCCATGACCATCTAGTTGAGCCTACAACACAAAAACATCACAAAAACTCCTTAAAAAGCATGCCTAGCCACCTAGTGTTCATCACCATCACCTTAGATGACCTTGGCCACCTCCTATTGCTCTACCACCACCTTGACACACCCCTAACCATCACCTCCTACCTCTGTCCAGACCTGTACATGAAATGGCCGAACCTAGATGGGACATATACCGAGCAAAAAGTTGAACCAAAACTCCACTATTTGCATAAGCCTCTTCATATTCATGTGTAGTAACCCCTCCACCACTTCAATGCCTTGTTGCCGTGCCTCTTTGAACCCAAACCTGAGCCAAAGTCATGCCAAACCTGAGACAAAACATCCCCTAGGCCGAGCAAGCAATGGTAGAAAGCAAGGCAAAAACATTCATTCCATTTTTGCTTTTTATTTCAAAAGTTGTTTCAAATTGATGTTGTATTGATATATAATTTTACTTTGTTTGTTTATAGGTTGTGACAAGATCATTAGCTTGGTTCTCATCCTCTTGAATCTATTTTTGTGTCATCGTGCTTTTTGGAATCTGTTTGTGTCATTTGAATTGATATCTCCAGCACAAAGAGGTGAGTAAATCTCACATGACATTTTATACTTATGCAAATGTGAATTGACAACAATTGAATGTGTAGTACTATTATGTTATGTTATCCCTATCTGTGATTATTAATTATATGATGTTAAACCTGTTTATTTACCTGTCATCTCATCTGTTACTAATATATGTTGTTAAACTGTTCATTTAGATCTTTTTATCACACTACAAGTTCCTTGTAGATTAAATCACTATGGGTTGAAATGATACATACCCGAACGGACTTTAGAATAGGGAAAAATCGTTATGGGCTGAAATGATAGGCCTGAATGATTTTTATTTACTTTATTTTACTTGGGAGTGCGTGTTTGAAATGATAGAACCTGGATTTTTCTTTGTGAACTGCGGATTGAAATGATATATATCTGTATCACTTGACCTAGGTTAGAAAACTATATACAGGCCCGTGGTTATTTTATAAAGTATTTTGAATATTTTAAATATGTTTAAGAGTGTAAATTTATGAAAATTTGATTTAAATTGGATTTTTAATGCTTAAATAAAGAAATTTTGTTTCTTCTATAAGTTAAAAATGTAATTAAATGAATGGTTAAATTTTAATTATTGAAATATAACTTAAGTCTGGAAATTTGGATTTTTGGGTTTAAAAGAAAATTTGAGTTATATGAATAAAAATGGAATTTAATTATATTGGAAAAATGAAAATAAAAATTTAAATGTTAAGTTTAATTGTTAAAAATGAAGAGAATAGAAATTTTACACTTAAATTTTATTAAGTGAATTCTTGAAAATTGGTTTAATTTAAAAGAAAATTTATTATAAAAATCATAAGTGAAAAGTATTTTAAATGAACATTTTGGATGTTAAAGTTTGATTTTTATAATGTTTAATGGTTTAAATTGGGATTTATTGTTTGCTGGAAATACATTAAAATCTAGAAATACTTTTAATAGCACTTCAGAAATGCTATCGTTTCTGAAATGAACTAAAACTTAAATAAGAGGCGATTACAGCAGTTCTGTAAATGCTGTAGTTGCTGAAGTAAACTAAAAGGCTAAAAACTTAATAAAGGGCTATTACAGCAGTTCTGTAAATGTTGTAGTTGCCTGATGTCTTTGCTGAATTTAATGAAAACCTTTAATATGAAACCTGAGCTATTACATCATTTCTGGAAATGCTGTATTTGCTGAATTGAACTAATTTTCAACTAAAATTGAGATTTTACAGCACTTATAAATGCTGTCTTTTCTGAATAAAAATGTTTTCAAGTATAACTTATAACTGCTTTTCTAAATGCTGTGAAAGGCTGAAATTTTATATGTTTATGGTTTTTAACTAAGTAAATGAACTCAGAATGGTCTAAAACTTTGGAAATTGAATACTTGAGTTGAAAGTATAATAACTTCACTTTTAAATGGTTAAATGAATTAATTTAATTGGAATATAAACTATTTAAAGGGTGATTTGATAGAAAAATAAATGAATGATATTTTGGAATTTTAAAAGGTATTTTATTTGATAAATTGGATTTGAATTCAAATGATGATTGGATAATGAAGTTTTTGAAAGATATGATATTTTGAAATATTGAAATGGTTTAGAAATGATTTAATCTTTAATTTGATAAAGATTTGAATTTGAAATGATATTTTGTTTTGAAGTATAAAATGTTATTTTGGAATTTTATAACCACGGGTATACTTCTCTGTATGTCATTTGATCTCCTGGTGATGGTTTGATGCACATTAACACTGTTAGTGCATGGCTTACTTCGCTATGGACATTTCTGTGATATTGTTATTATTGTTTAATTGATGGTTTTATGGATCCTTAAAGGATGGGCGATCCCAAGCATCCTTTAAGTTATTATGCATTGCTATTACAATTCACTTGAGTTGGTTTACATTATATAAGTATGTATGTCCTGACTCGAGTGTTTTGTGTTTTACTTTACGTTCGGGTCAGCCTAAGAATCACAACTTTGGATTCACCTCCTGAAGCTAGAGATCTGTTGGAGCTTATTTATCTATCGGTTCATCGACTTCTAGTCCAGTTATTTCCTATTCAGTATTGTCTCGGTATTATTGATTTATGTATCCTGACTTCTATTATATTTATTTTGACTATGAGATTTTGTATATATTTTGAGAGTTTGTCTATAGTAGCTTCATGAACTACTATGGTATTTTATTTCCGCTGCGAGTTATTCTGATATTCTGTGTCTGTGATTCTGTGTTTGATTTTATTTGCTCCAAATTTTATTATAATATGTTATTTTGAATTATTCAAGTCAGACATGTGTGGATTATTGTCGATTTGAATGGTCCAAAATAGTGGGTCGTTACATTAATTATTATTTAATGTTGTAAAATTCAGAGTGTCACTTAAAGTAGTTTATAAATGTGAAAATGATATTTAAAAAGTGAAAAAAAAATTATTTAGTTCAACAAGTGAAGTTTGGATGAAAATTGGAATTTATAAATTTTATAAAAGGTTTAAATTTCATTTTCACTTAAAAACAACAAATTTGTAAGCTATTTAAAATTCAATACTTTAAAAGTGTACAAATTTGTGTAATTCAATCTTCATAATATGGAAATGAGATAAGGAAGGCATTTGAGGTTTATAAAATGACGTTTGAATTTAAAAAGAAAAAACATTTCCATATAATGGGTTATTGGTTAGGAATAATGGGTCCTAAGCCCGTTTACAAAATGAATTCAACAAATAAACGAAAGTGTTATTCTCTTTTCATTTATTCTCTCCGCTTAATCTTTAAAGAGAGGAAAAAAAGACTATGGCTTCCACCTAAATCGTTAAAATTCATTTTCTTCGTCAAGTTACTAAGCAAATCAATTGATTTTTGTTCCAAATTGAAGGTAGATACTCAATAACTTTTCTAACCTTCCAATTTGAGTTTTAGTTTGATAAAACTTAACAAAAACTTTCAATTTCATATCATGTCAAAATTGATAAAGGAGGATATAAGGTCTTTGGGGAGCTAATAATGGCTATTTCAAGCTAATTGAAAATGAATTAGGTGAGTAGTGTTTGGTATTACTTATATAGATGCTAAATAATTTATTGCATGTGTTAAAAAGATATAATTTTGTTTGGATTATTGTTAATATTATCATTTTTTTATTGTTTTTTCCATGGGGGTTGGAAAACTATGAATACAAAAGGGAGACTATGGCCATTTGATTTTTGAATTCGGATTAGGGGTTGAAATCAGTATGGAGAAGGGATCAAAATGGTTTAAAAAAATTGGTTGATGTAAAAATTGGGAAAAGGGTTGGATATCATCCCTGAATGCATAACTGTTATGTGTGCAGTAGTAAACAACATTATTTAACTACTATGCCAAATGTTGTGCCAATATGGCACAGTAATTGAATGTTGTGCCAATATGGCACAACATTACTCACCTATGCAGGTAAGCAGGTGAGTAATATTACCCACCCGCTTGCACAGGTGAGTAAGGTTTCTCACCTGTGCATGCATGAAAGAAATTATTCTCACCTGCTTGCTCAGATGAGAAGTGGGTCGTAGATGAGAAGTGGGCTGCAGATGAGAAATGGGCTGAGGCCTTCTTTTTTTTGCAAGTCGGCCTATAGCCCACCGTATTGAAAAGGGCTGGGCCAATTTTGGCTAGCTAATGAAATAAATTATTTCTATACATAAGTATTAAGTCTTTTAATGCATAAAATTTTCTTACCTTGCTAAAAAGAAAAAAATGTAATTATATAGGTAAAAAAGAGTTCCATATCTTAAAAATGATTTTCATGAATACATATACATATATATATATATACATATACATATATATATATATCTGTGTGCGTGCGCGCGCACGTGCATGCGTGCGTGGTGTGTGTGTGTGCACGTGCACATGTGCACGTGTATGTGTATTTTTATGTTATAAAACAAGTGAAGTTGCATTTTTATGTTGTCAAACGCTATAAAATGGATGAAGATGCAATGTTATAACATTAGTGGTAAGTTATATTTGAGCTATATAGTGGATATAGTTTATGGGCGTAGATATATATATATATATATATATATTGCTTCTTGTATGTATGGAATGTTTAATTCATATGTTGGTAAACACAAATAATATCGCATAACACAACGATGTTTGTTATATTGGCAATTATGGTTGAATTTTACCTTGTGCATTACACCTTGTTATGTACCTTTTTCCTTTTATGAAGTTAAATTGTGCTTTGTGTGTTATGACATAATACCCTCTTATATGGTTATGGGTATAAGCACATATATGGTAGTGATGTTAAATTAACTAAATGATGTTATGTAGACGATGAACCATAATTAAAAACCCTTAATGATACTGGGGTAATGACAGTCGGGTGGGGTTTACTATTATAACAAGAACAAATAAAATACAAATTGATTAAATGAAAAGAAATACCATATAGGCCAGGTCCATCCTAGCTTGGATCGAGTGACATTCTAGCCCATTTGTCATAGGTTTTGTAACCTGCTGTACGAGCACACGAACGATGATGGACACATAGTATATTTGATGGAAATGATGATGCCCAAGAAGTATAGAATAGTATGAAAAATCGTTCATGGGGGCACCCACAATTCTAGCTGAGAAATACACAAATGAAAAAGGCCGTGTCTTGGCTCGACCAACGTCTATAAGAGTGTATTCTATGCGAAGCGAGTTAAATAAAGAAACTATGATCAATTAAAAAGGACTAGATGTTAACAAATGTGGCACTTAATAACTGATATTAGGAGTGAATTACAATTGAGTAGAAGTGCGATTGTGGTCACATTAAATGGAGATATATCTCGCATATTATGACAGTATGTATGTTATATGATGATTAGGGTTAATATTAAGTGTATATGGTATTCATTCCATATGTTGTGAGACTCATTCTGAATATACTTCCCTATTATTGTTACATGTATGTTATTACGCTCACATCTAGATTCTAGTCTGACATGGGGTTTTTTACTTGTTTAACAACATATGGTCAGACTGACTTATTTTTAATGGGATATGTAACGACCCGGAATTTCGGACACTTCATACTTAAATATCTGAACTATTTGTATCTTGTATTAAATGTTATTAAACTGATTTAATTACCTTATTAACCCCCTTTTAAATAATAACTAATGATGATAAACTTGTTTTAGAAAAGCGTTTAAACAAATATATAGTTTTGTGAAATATCGATAAAATGACTGAAAACTGTTTTATCGATAAACAGTTTTTTCTCTCAACAAAAGTTGTTTTTCTAATTAATCATTGTAGAGGTAATTAGTAACTAAAAATATTTTGTGTAAAAACTAAAAATGAAGCTTCTAAAAGTTAACTGGTTAAGTGTGAAATTAAAGAGATATTTTCAGATGGATAATGTGGTGTAAAGTGGAAACATGTGCAGGGCATAAGGGGCACTCTTTTGGCCAGAAATGGGAGGATTAAAGGATGGCTTAGGCATGTGTTAATACTTCGTAATTCACAAAAGCTTCAAATGTAGTAAAAGAATAAAAATGGTGAAAGTGGATTAGCACTGATCCACTTTGTTTTTTCACTAATCTTTCTCTATTTAGTTCAAATCTTCTTCAAACTTCACCAAACTTTCACCAACACCTTAGGAAGCAAGGATCTAAAGTCAAAAGTGGAGGAAGTGAAGAGGATAGGAGGTTTCCATCATGGACCATGAGCATTGAAGAGTGGAGGGAGGTCTTGCCTTGGTTTGCAAGTGCCAAAGTTTGGATCTTTGGAAGTTTAAGAATGGTTAGAGGTGCCTTGGTTTTGTTTTGTGATTGGGCATGTGTTTGGATTGGATTTGGGAGATTTATCTCACTATCTTTTATGTATATATATTGTGTGTGTGTATCTGTATGCAAATATAAAGTTAAGTGACATTAACTAATTAAAGCAATAAACTTTGGACCCTCTTGCTTTTGAAAGAAAATGACAACTTTATATTGTATAACATCACTCTTATTATCTTCAACAACATGTGGCGTGGCCTTGACTTGATGTTTAATTGTTTGTTTGAATTATGTGTTGAATCAAAATATGTTTGAAAGTGTTTGAAGCAAGAATAGTCGCTTTAAGTGTTGATTTCCCTTAATTTCAACTTGTGTAAATGGAAGATTTATGATTTTAACTTAGTATAACTTGTTTAGTATAACTTGTTTTCATTATTCCCTGCACATATTTTGGTGTATGGGACAGTAAAGAAATGGTTTGGAAAGTTGTGAAACAAAATTGTGAAAATTAGAAGCAAAAATGTTGCTATGAATGCACTTTGAAAATGCCTTGTGTTTGGGGATTTTTATAGTCAAGTTTGAAAGGCATCCTAGGGGCTTCTTTGCATTTTTAATAAGTATTATAATTGTACTTAATATTGAAAAGGTATTGAAGTTTAAATCGTTAACTAACTTGTGAAACAAAGTTGCAAAAAGTTATAGCAAGAAGAAGGTCGCTATATGAGCACTTTGAAATACCTTGCTTTTGAGAATTTTTTTAATTAAATTAAAAGACAACCTTAGGAGTTTCTTTGCATTTTTAACAATTATTCTATATGCATTTTTTACTGAGAAAAAAAATCGAAGTTTGAAATTTAGAACCGGTCAAACAAAGTGTCTAAAGTTGGAATAAAAAAAGTCGTTAAACGTACACTTTAGTAAATAGCTTATTTTTAGGAATTTTTATATATAAATAACAATATATTCTTAGGGCTTTCTTTCCATGGGTTTTAAGTACCCTAAGTGTAGTACTTACTTAAAAATTTTGAGTCTTAAAACTTTTTTTAAGTGGTGAAAACTGGTCGCAAAGTTTGTGTTTTTCTATGTTGTTCTTTATCAAGGACTTTTAACAGCATTTATAAATGATGAAGTAGGTTGTTTAAGGTTTTATGTGTCTTAAAAAATAATATTTAAATTTAGTATTTTTCCCTAATCTTTTTAGGTATGTTTTATAACATATTTTGCAGTATTTTAAAGTTAGTTTGAAGTTTAAATATATTTGTGATAATTATTTATGAATTTTTAAAGTAAAGGGGTTTTATAATATAAAACATGCTTTTATATTGTGTTTAGTCAAATTTCTAAATTATTTATTTTTAAGTAATATTAAAATTATATATTTAAAACCTATTTATAAGTAATTTTATATGTATATAAGTTTGTAAAAGTAAGTTAAGTATTTTATAAAAAGGTAAAGGAAGTGTTGGATTATAACTCTTATGTTATAATAAATTCTTTTGTAAAGTTATATAAAAGTATATTATCTAATTAATAAGTATATGTAGATTTATAAAAAGAATGTCTTTAAAGATAATAACAAGTATGGAATGGTTTGGGTTTGTTGTGACAATGTTTAAGCAACATTTGTCTTAAACCTCTTGAAATAGATTTGTGAATTTAATCAGACCTTTTAAATATTTGTTAAATACCATTTGAAATAAGTATATGAATACTTTTTTTAAGTATTGAAAAGAGTATAAATGAATGGTGAAAATGTGAATACATGTATATATCTTTTATAAAGGTATTTTAAATATATATACAAGTATAAAAAGGAAGTTCTAATTAATGAAGGAATTAATTAAATAATAAGGGATTTGAAGTTGCTTATGTGGCTTAATCATGCTTTATGTGATTCGATTGTACTTTGTGTGTTTACTCGTTTATGGAAAGTATTTAGTCATGTACATAGGACAAAAAGGCAACTAAGTAGACTTGACTATCTACGAGGGTTAAAAATGTAGTGTCTAGGCAAGGCTTTAATGCAACCAGTGCTCAAACTTACCTAACTCGAAGGGTAGTATAAGTTAAAAAGTTCAAAAATGTGATAAGTATATAAAACTTAGCTTCCATATGCAATCATTCGCATTGTTGTTAAAATTGATCCAATTAACTTACAAAGTATCTAAAAGCCTCACGACATCATAGGATTTGAGAATCCTTAGGGAGGAGCATTGGTACTAAACGTCTCTAGCTTTAAGAACTTATATATATATATATATATGTGTGTGTGTGTGTGTGTGTGTGAGATTCCTAGGGAGGACTCCTCCTTATATATTTTTCACTTACTTCTAAAACAACCAAAATTGAGTTTACTGAAAATTCATCGATTGGTTTTGAAGAGATTGGGATCCGTAAGTGTTTTATTTACCGGATAACACTTTAAAACTGATATACGGCTTTTGTGTTTTTAGAAGCGGTTGTGGCATGAAATGTTATAGATTTGAACTGTCTATCCTAAGGATAAGTCCAAAAGAGAGGCCAGCATTAACATTTCAGATTAATGATATATTGCTGAACTATCTATCCTAAGGTTAAGTTTAACGGAGAGGTCAGCATTAACATTCGTTGGATGGCTTATGTTGGGATCCTTATAGAGATCCATGGACTGTTCAAGATGCTAGGATCCTTGTAGAGATCAATGGACTTAGAGATGCAGGGATCCTTATGGAGATCTGTGTTCTGTTTAAGCGATGAAAACTCGCGTAAGAGATGCCGAACATAGCCTCGATATTGAAAATGATAGAAAATAGAGTAGGAGCATACCCATCAGGGTTCAGCTAGACTATATGGTATATCAAATCCATATCTAGAGTATGCTTACAGATGTTGGGTGCAGGAGTTCATGATATTCGGGATCACGTTTTCGGCCGTAGATCAACTTTGTTTGCCTTATGGTATATTTTACTTAGAGATATACGATGCTCAGAGGTAGTTTTTAACCCTTATGTAAGAGAATGGATTCGGCTTAACCGAAGAGATCTCCAAGAAAAATACATTATGCGAACGTACCTTAGCAGTTTTGATTGTACTTCAATATTGTTGTGTCGTGAGGTGTAAGCGGTGCAGCTATTTTCTGATTTATATTCTTCACCCTAGACATTATCTATTATATCATCTTATGTATGTGGTTCTTTTCAGAGGATAACCGCTACTGCATTCTGTGCAGTATCAAAACAACTATTATACGTCGTATACACATATTTCTTCAGTTTCTAACACCAAACCTATGTCTGGCTCGTTGTTTTATATTTTTCTTATTTCCATGGGTGTTCTTTCGAGTAGTATGAGAAAGACAGGTTCTAGTTGGATATTCTTTGAGCTCGAGGAGATGAGCTGGATGTTTCACTTATTGTAGTATTCTTATTTCTTCTGCATTACTATTATGTATATATCATCAATTGTAAGAATGAGTTGTTTATAACTTTCTAGGCTGATGGAAGTATTTAGAATTGTAAGTTTGAAATGCTGTGTCTTAAAGTGACGGTTTTGTACTATCTTTTGATATTATATGTTGTTGTTCCACTGTGAGATTTTGGTATTATGTTCCTTCTTTCTTGTTCTTTTTCTTTCTTTTATCCTAATAATCTTTTTTTGGCACTTGGGTGCTTGGCACAAGAATACCATGGATGTATTAGTGGCGACATTTAGTAGTCGATAAGGCCGGTCGTCATAGCTTGGTATCAGAACTAGATGTTGAGCGAGAACCTTGGCTTTGGTTGGGTATGACTCATTAGAGATAGGGTAAGCGGCACCCTAGAATGAGCTGAGTGTATTATACATACGAGAGCATATTTGTAATTGTTATAAACATATACCTTAAAGGTAATTCCAACTGCGAAAATTAAAGGATCTTATGTAAGTGTGAATTATTAAAATGTAATTTAATCAGTGTAGTATTTGATGTTCATTCGTTACTCCTCATTAATTAGTTTAACCATAATTTGCTGGTTTATGAGCATTGCTATCATTTGTAGAATGATTTGACATGCTCGACCTGTTTATGAGCATTATTATCATTTGTCGATTTAGTAGACTAGTTATGCTTGACCAGTTTACGAGCATTGAACATTGTTTTTTATTGATGATTTGAGCTCAACCAGTTTATGAGTATTTTTATCTTTTCACTGCATAGGTTGGGAAAATGGTATTGTAGGAGAATTGAATTGTGAATTTGGTTTTATGGTTTGACTATAAGGCTTTCGGCGGTAATATTGGGTTAATAGTTAGATTTAGTAAAAGATGTTTATTATAATCTAAGGAAAGATAAGATATTGTGTAAATATACATTTCTAAATAGATTTTATATAAGAAAGTGACTTTATATAAGTGTGGTTTATAAAAAGAAAATTATAAATGAAAGAGGATTTAAAATGATATTTTGAGAACCTAAATCCCGGTGTCTTTGAAAATGTTTTTTGGGATTTTGGAGAAAAGAATAATAGTATTATTTGAAAGTAAATATTTGGAAAGTTGGTTATGAAATTAAGATTATGGTACATGATAATATCTACAAAGTATTTGATACCACTTTGAAAATTATTTTGGGTCAACTCCCAAAAGTATGATTTGGATGTACTAAACTCACTTATGTCGCTTGAAATTAATTCCAGTGGTGACTGTAGCATCATCGATGTTCGTTTTTGGGTTTCAAAGTGGGGGGATGCTAAAGAGTGGTTTTGGTAAAACAGATTTTGATTTAATCCTAAAAATATGATTTGATATACAAAATGATATATGTATACATTATTATTTTAATTGATTTGAAATAAAACCCTTTGTTTAGTTCAAAATTTTTCCTTAAGGAAGTTGATAGAAAATACAGAGTAGTTAAATAAAAACTTGAAATAGGATTTCTATATGGAAAAGATCAGTATGTATGCTATTTTAGGTACCCGAGTGGTAGTGGCATAAACTAAATCATTGTGAAACCATTTCTATTTTCTCTTTGTAGCAAAAGGGCAGTTAATAAATAATTGGAACTTTGTTAAGTTATTTTATGGTTGCATGTAGCCCATGCATTAGGACGGTATGGTATGTGCACCATGGTATGATATATTTTTTGGTAGTTTTCATTTATTAAAATGAAATGTAATTTTTGGTGATTTTGCACAGTCGGAAACTTCTGAATTGTTATAGAACTTGAAGCTAAGTGTTTCCATGAAAATATAAAAGTTGAGTTTTTGCAACTCTTGAATTGAGAAGGTAGTAAGTTAAAACAAGTTTTAAATGTTAAACATACTTATTAAGCAGAAAAAATTTGATGTTTTATATATATACCCTTAGGATGTAGTAGAGTATTATACGAGTAATAAAGTGAAGTAAGTTTTTATGAAATGATTCATAAAATATTTTAATATTGGGTGATATAATATTTGTGTAAATGAGTGTGATTAAAAAGGGAATTGGTGTAGTTAAGAAATAAATAGGATAAATATGTAAGTTGTATGTAGATTATCTTACTCGCTTGGCTGTTCATAATCCAGATTCGAGTACATGGTTTCAAGGTGATTTACACCGATCCAAACAAGGAATTTTCACTTAATTCTTAACGGAGAACGCTTGACATGGGTTCTTGATATGATCCCAAAATTTTCTATCATGGTTTATGGCTATGTAAGAAGAACGGAGGTTTCTAACCATGGAACCTGATCGGAGTCCGCACTAGAGAAAGCAAGTGATTTATACTGGTTTTGAAGAGGTTATATGATCGAGCAAGTAATCAAAAATCGAACACTGCGTACTGATGATCCACGTACATCGTATGAGCTTTAGTATATGCATACTATTTTTTGTTAGCTCATGAAGGATTTAGGGAATGATATTTCATATTTTTCTGGGGAAAGTATGAATGATCAACTAAGTAATGACCTGAGACTGTTGAGTGTAAGGTACGCTTAGTCAATTGTTTATCATCCTTGTGCGATAAGAGAATTTTAGAACTTGGGAAAACCATGAGCTATTTTTCTAGTGATTATGAATAGTGATAAGTATTGCTATTTGATTGTTTCCTTTTTTGCTTGTGTTCGAATTTCGAGGATAGAATGTTTTAAATAGGGAGAATGCAATGACCTGGAATTTCGGATACTTCGTATTTAAACAGCGGAGTTATTTAAATATCTGAATCTTGGATTAAATGTGGTAAATTTGATTTAATAACCTTGTTAACCCTTTTTAAATAATAACTAATGATGGTAAACTTGTTTTACAGAAGTATTTATAATTTTTTTTGATGAAATATCGATAAAAAGACCGCAAAACGTTTTATCGATAAATAGCATTTTTCTCAATGGAAATTATTCAACGTTTTTATGCTTTTATAAATAATCACTATAAAGGTAATTAGCAGCTAAAATATTTTGTGCAAAAGTTAAAAATAAGCTTATAGAAGCCTCTAAAAGTTAACTAGTTAAGTGTGAAAGCAAAGAGATATTTTCAAGTGGATAATGAGGTGTAAAACGGAAAATTGTGCAAGGAATGAGGAGGGACTCTTTTAGCAAGAATTACGAGGAGTAAAGGAGGGCATAGGTATGTGCAAACACTCCATAATTCACAAAAGCTTCAAATGTAAGAAAAGAATAAAAATGGTGGAAGTGGATTAGCACTAATCCACTTTGTTCTTCATTAATCTTTCACTAATTAGTTCAAATCTTCTCCAAACGTCACTAAAATTTCACCAACACCTTAGAACACCTTAAGATTCATAGATCTAAAGTTAAAATAGGAAGAAGTAAAAGGAATGAGGGGTTTCCATGATGGGCCATGAGCACTGAAGACATGAGAGAGGCCTTGGCTGGGTTTGTTAGTGCTAAAGCTTGGATGTTCGAAAGTTTGAGTATGATAGGAGGTGTTCTTGGGTTTGTTTGTGATTTGGCTTGTGTTTGGATTGGATTGGGGTGAGTTATTTTAGTATCTAGTGTGTATTTTTGTGTGTGTATATGTATGTGCAAATATAAAGTTAAAGTGACATTAACTAATTAAAGATATAAACTTTGGACCCTCCTGCTTTTGAGAGCAAATGACAAATTTATATTGTATAACATCACTCTTATTATCTTCTATAACATGTAGCATGGCATTGACTTGATGTTTAAATAGTTTCTAGATTATGTGTTGAATTGAAGTACGTTTGAAAGTGTTTGAAGTGAGAATGGTCGCTATAAGTGCACTTTGATATCCTTTAACTTTAACTTGTAAAAATGGAAGATATATGATCTTAACTTGGTATAACTTATTTTGGTTGTTTTATACGCATATTTTGGTGTACTGGATAGTAAAGAAATGGTTTGGACAGCTATAGAAATTTTGAAACAAAATTGTAGAATTAGAAGCGAAAAGTGGCTTTGGATGCACTTTGAAAATGCCTTGTGTTCGACAACTTTTGAAGTCAACTTTGAAAGACATCTTAGGGGCTTCTTTGAATTTTTAATAAGTACTATAAGTGCACTTATTATTGAAAAAAATATTGAAGATTAATAATTCACTAACTTGTGAAACAAAGTTGCAAAAAGTTATAACGAGAAGAAGATCATCGTGTGCATTTATGATTGGAAAAAAAAAGTTCAAAATTTTGTAGAATAGGTCAAACAAAGTGGCTAAAGCTAGAGTCAAAAAATTCGCTAAATGAACACTTTAGTAAATAGCTTATTTTCAAGAATTATTGTAAATAAATCAAAAAATATCCATAGGGTTTCTTTCCATGGATTTTAACTACCCGAAGGGTTATACTTACTGTAAAAATTACAAGTCTTAAAACATTTGTTTAAGTAGTAAAAACCAGTTGCAAAGTTCATGCTTTTCTATGTTGTTCTTTATCATGTACTTTTCGCAACATTTTGGAGTAATTTACTTAAGGTTTTAAGTGTTTAAAATAATATTTAAACTTGGTATTTTCCTTAACCTTTTTTAGAGATGTTTTCTAACATATTTTTCAGTATTTTAAAATTGGTTTAAAGTTTAAATAAATTTTAAATAATATGAATTTTTAAAGTAAATGGGTTTTATAATATAAAACATGCTTTCAAATTGTTTTTATTCAAATGTCTAAATTAGTTATTTTTAAGTAATATTTTACACAGATATTTAACCCTATTTATAAGTCTATTTAAAGTGTTTTTATATGTATATAAGTTTTATAAAAAGGTAAAGAAAGTGTTGGATTATAACTCTTATTTTATAATAAAAGGTTTTTTGAAGCTATATAAAAGTATATTATCTTATTAAAAAGTAAAATTAAATCTTTAAAAAGAAGTTTTTTAAAGATGATAACAAGTATGGAATGGTTTGGGTTATTGTGACAGTGTTTAAGTAACATTTGTCTTAAACCTCGTAAAATAGATTTGTGAACGCAATTAGACATTTTAAATGGATATTTCAAAGGTAATAATAAGTATGGAAATATTTTGAAAAAAGATAGAAAAATTAAAGGTTTAGAGTAAGAAATCTTGTTGAATATTTACGAATATAAGCCATTTATGATAAGTATACGAATACTTTTTGAAGTACTAAAAAAAGTACAAATAGATAGTGAAAAGTGAATGCATGTATATATCTTTTATAAAGGTATTTTAAATATATATTCAAGTATGAAAACGAAGTTTTAATTAATGAAGGAGTTAATTAAATAAGAAGAGGGATTGAACTCACTTATGTGGCTTAATCGTACTTTTTGTGACTTACTTGTGCTTTGTGTGTTTACTCATCTATGGAAAGTATTTAGTTGTGTACTTGGCACTAAAAGCCGACTAAGTAGACTTGGCTATCTGTGAGAGTTAAGAATGAAGTGTCTAGGCAAGGCTTTGATGCAACTAGTAACTTACCTGACTTCACCCTTGATCGAGGGATAGTATAAATAGAGAAGTACGAAAACGTGATTAGTATACAAGACTTGGTTTTCATATGAAATCATTCTCATTATTGTTGAAATTAACCAAATTAACTTAGGAATTATGTAAAAGCTTTACGGATTCATATAATTTAAGAACCCTTGGGGAGGAGCATGGTATGAAACGTCTTTAACTTTAAGGACTTATATACAAGATCCTCTGGGGAGGACTCCTCTTTATATATTGTTCGTTGACATCTAAAAGAACCGAAATTGAGTTTGCCACTTCAAAACTGATATACAGGTTCCGTGTCTTGGAAGTGGTTGTGAAGTGAAATTTTACAGAGTTGAACTATCTATTCTAAGGTTAAGTCCAAGGAAGAGGTCAACATTACCATTTCAAGCTAATGCTATACAGTTGAACAGTCTATAATTAGGTTAGTCCAAAGTAGAGGTTAGCATTAACATTTGTCGGACGACTTATCCTGGGATCCTTATAGAGATCTATGGACTGTTTGAGATGTTAGGATCCTTATAGGGATCCATGTTCTATTCGAATGATGAACATTCATGTGAGAGACATTGAATGTAGCCTCGAAATCGAAAATAACTGAAAATAGAGTAGGAGCATAGCTATCGGGGTTTAGCTAACCTATATGGGATATAAACTTCATAACTAGGGTATGCTTACAAATGTTGCACGCGAGAATTAATGATATCCGGGATCACATTTTCAGTCGTGGACCAACTATGTTCAAACTTATGGTATATTCTATCAAGAGATATACGACACTCGGTGGTAGTTTCTGACCCGTGTGCAGGAGATTGAATTCGGCTTGACTGAAGAGATTTCTACGGAAAATCCGTTGTGCAAATGTACGTTAGTATTTTTTACTGTACTTCAATATTGTTATGTCGCGAGATGTAAGCGACACAACTATTTTTTGATTTATATTCTTCATCCTAGACATTATCTATTAAATCACCTTATGTACTTATTAGATGGTGGTTTTTTTGAGGGAATAACCATTATGGCATTCTGTGCGATCTCAAAAGCACTGTTATAAGCTATACACAAATTTCTTGAGTTTCTCTACTAGACTTATGCTTGACTCATAGTTTTATATTTCCCTTATTTCCATGGATGCTCTTTCAAGTAGTCTGAGAAAGACATATTTTAGTTGGATATTCTTGGGGCTCAAGGAAACGAGCTGGATGTTTCATCTACCATATTATTCATATTTCTGCTACATCACTATATCAACAATTGTGAGGACATATTGTTTATATCAACTATGTTTATCGTAGTACTCATATTTTTGCTGCATTACTATTATGTATCTTAGAGTGATAATTTTGTACCACCTTCTGATATTATATGTTACCGTTCCGTTGTAAGATTTTGATATAGTGTTCCTTCTTTCTCTTTTTATTTTACCCTAACAATCTATCATTTTAGCACTTTTATGCTTGGCATAAGAATACAGTGGATGTATTAGTGCAGACATTTGGTGGTCGAAAAGGCCAGTCGTTACGAGATACTTTTCTTTGGTTTTTTAACTCATTTGGGGATCATTTTGGTGGCGGTGCTATAGACGACGGTGTTACAAGTGTTTAGCTCTTTATATTAATATTTTGTGACGATGGTATGTATATGTACTGTTTTTTATGCTGGATTAAATGTATATCACTTTGGCTAGACATTATGTGTATATTTTGTGATGTCTATGTACCTTGACATTAGTGTTATATATATATATATATATAACTTTTTAATTGCTTATAACCTTTTACTCTGGGATGCTTTTATACATTTCTTCATTATTATATCCTAAAACTATTCATGTACATTGATTTGTGCTGAAACGAGATATGTATTACTGAGTTGTATTATTATTTTGAATCAATCTGTGTTAGCCAATAGAGTGTATACGACAGATCGCTCTTATTGTGTTCTTTACTACGTGCTTTTAGACGGCTCCCTCTAATAGCATGAGAATTGAACCAGGGCATCACATTATGGTATCAAAGCTTGAGATAGAGTAATTCAGAAATAGGGACATATTTTGACCTTAAAGGATTGAGAACTAGGATCTTTTCACCTAATTTTAAATGACTCACATTTAATGTATGAGTTGATTGCTGATCAAAGAGGTGATCATTAGGGAAGGGTGCATATTGGAGTGTGTGTATGTGTGTATGAGTATATATTTTGTGTTTTTAAGTGACGATTCATTAAATATATATACTCAATTCAAAATATTCAATATTTATCATGTTTTGATAAAATGTTACTTATTATTTAGAAAAGTAATATTTATGGTGTGAGTAGTTGCGTGTGGATAAAAAAAATGATAAACTGAATTTAAAATTTGGTTTAATGGATGGTTGCTTAATGTTGTGTAGATGACATAGAGTATTGGATTGATAAAAGTGATAAAGCGAGTTAAAATAAGAGAGGGAGGAACCAAGAGAGGTTAAGAGTGAAGGGTAGGGTTGCATAAATAAAGAAAGGGGAGAAGATGAATTCTCCTCCTTTTACCACTTCTCCATTACCAGTTCTAGATCCAGATCTTAGATTTAAACAAACATTCCTTTCATTTCTTCTCCCTAGGTCAGCCATGATATTGAGCTAAGGAAGCCAATACAATATCTAGCCATTTAGCAAACATCATTTAAATCGTATTTAAATGCATATCAATATCGTATATCTATATGTGTGTGTATAACTTTTATACATGCAATCAATTAACTACTAATGACACTTAGAAAATTACTAAAATCACCCAATACATTAAATATGTAAATAATCAATATTTCATAAATATATTAATTTATAACAATTTATAAATAAATTAAATCGTGTGGTCTTTCGGAGAAATCACCAATACGGTTGTGTGGTTCATAGGTGTAAATATATTTAATGATTAATATCAAACTATTCAAACTTTAGCGTTCACTCGTCACCTTAGCTAGTTAAGTGATAGTTTGGCTGAATTTATCACTTATACATCTTTATAGGTAAATTCAATTTTATAACTTAAGCGGTACCTTTTAGTAACGTTTATTTACACTAATTTTCTTCATCAACCCTACATCACTTCAGGATTTGTGGAATTGGTTTTGGTCAAAATTAGAATATCATCTACATTTAACTCAGTTAATTCAAAAACAAAGTCCTTGGTTCAATAATAACATTTATTATTAATCATACTCTAGCCAAAGGTTTTGACTTTGAGTTGACTACAATTGACGGTAATACTAACCTCATACAACTGGTGAGATGAATTTTTTATTGAATAATGTTTCACTTCCAATGCTTCAACTCGGACCTAACTATAGTCACTCGATGATTGTCATGCCATGATTTAACTATAATTAAAGTGGAGTATCCATATTAAAGCTCAGCAATATTCTAGAGTCGAGATAACTAATTAACACTATTGCTTCAGGATTTCTTGATTGATTTAATTATTATTAACCAATAAGAGACTCTCGGGTTAGTCTTTCATAGTTACCCAACAACTATCAATGCATAACACATTGATGTCTTAGCAGTCATGAGTAATATAATACCCAATATTTGGAGAGCATCACATACTCTAGTCTCAATGGATGTACCAATATCTTTTTTCAAAATATTTTGACCAGGAAAATTTAAGATAATTTGTATTTTATATTTTGATAATTTTCTCATGATTATAAATCATTGTAATTATTATTACATAAATGTCATTTAAGGAATTTCTATTAAATATACATAAATTAATTTCTTACTTTATATATCATAATATAAAATGCATATAGTAGAAAATAAACACCTATATTACGAACAAGATTTGTTATAGAGTTAGATATATGTAAAAAATCACATAATTACCCTTAAGACATACTCCTAACTCTCTCACATATGCATATTAAAGTTATTATAATATCATTCCATGTACATCAATGTATCTTTTCACATTCCTAAAATAATGAATCATAAAATACCTTGTATTTGAGAAACACAAACATATTTAAGTTGGATACACAACTCATTATAACTACTAAGTGCAGAAATTTCATGCGTGGAGCGTAAAATGTTTAACTTTATGTACATAAAATGTAATCACATTTAAATTGAGATAAAATATTAATTTGAAATATATGGATTGGATTTGAATACTAACTAGTCATCCATATAGGCCCACTATAATCCACTTAGGAATTTTTTTTGAAATTTACCTTATTACATTCATTGCCAAACGCACCTGACCCAATAGTTTTTAGACTATGGATTCCTATGCCATTGTGGAGAAAAGGGTAAGTTTTGGGAAATGGAGATAGGTCGGTACAGATCCATTATAATGATAATTTTTCTAATGAAGACTTAATGCATGAAGTCTAGTGCAATTTAAAGAAAATAGAAGTTTTGGACTAAGGACATGGATCAATACCAATCCATCATGCCTCGTGATTTGGTCCTGAATCTACATTTTCTTCCTCTTGTCAACTCGGATCTTGTGGACTAACAAATTTGAACTAGATCTGTCAATTCTAAAGGGCGAATTTAGCTATAAATAGCAATCATCTTCAAATGGAAAATTACTTTCAGCCATTTCTCTTGACTTTTGGCATTTTTATTGACTTTGCTATGGGAGATGTTGCCAATTTCGAGATCTATTCGTTGTATTTCGAAATCCCTTTGTATTCTTGATTTTTCTAACATAACATAATCAACAAAAACAAAATGATGGATGTAGGCCAATGATTTGTCGAACCACTCTAAAAAATCTTGCTTTTATTTTCTTATTTCTCTCATGGAATTTTTTTCATTTTTACGTTATTTGGACATTTTCTATCGACCGGGGTTGTTAGTCCAAAATAAAGCTAAAGATATCGATGAGACATAAGGAAAATAAGTGCTACGTAGAGAGAATAATCAAATAGAATTGGCCTATTTTATACCATGAATTGAAGATGTAACATTACTTTCAACTGAATTAAATTATATGATAAAGTGATGCATACGTTTGTGTTTGCTTCTTCCTTTTATTTTCTCGCTACCATTAAAAATATTTTTCAACAAAAAACATGATAAATATAAAAAAGATAATGAAATGTATTTGTCACTTCTTCCATCCATCTTAAAAAGTATAAAAAAATATATGCTCCTTGAATGTTTAAATAAGCAAAAAAATCAAACTTATCACTTTCCTTTTCACTATACATAGTGTGCTACTAATGGCACTCGGTATTTTTCTTCTGGTATCCGTTGTTATTATCAATATTTTTTATGTACTTCTGACCACCATTTTCTACTCTTACACTCTGCCCTACACAGTTGTGCCTCTCATCTCTTCTCAACCAAATCTTATCTACTTCTCAAAAATTGCAAACCGTACACTACAAGAAAACCTGTTTTTAGATGCATTTATTGGCAGCATTTCAAATCTAAGTGCAACTATATTGTGTTTTTTAAGTATATTTTATTTAGTTTGAATGCTACCAAAACTTTTGCAGCCCTGCCTATTTTTCATTTTAAGCGATTCACTGGTTACACAAATAGTGTCCTCACTATCTCTCCACTTCCAAAACATAGTTCCACCATCTCCTAAATCTTAAATGGTCTCCTGTACATCTTGTTACCTCATTTCCCCACTTCTCAATCACTCTACACATATATTCCGCTGCCAAATTTGATGCTGATTCCACCATCTCCCAAACCGTAAAATATTTTGACGTTGATTCCATGGCCAAATTCTACCATGCTGGACCGAGGAATCACCCAAACCCTAAAATATGATGTTGATTCCTTCATCTTCCAAACCCTAAAATTCGACATTAAATTATTGAGTTCATTTTGGGTTCGTTGGGGATTTGCATCCAGAGAAGTATTTTGAAGCAAACGAAGAGTTTGTTCAATCTAATAGGATTCAGCTTTTCCAATTTCCAATTGAAGGCAACAAGGTATTTGTTTTTAATGTAATTTTCTTTTGTGTTGATGGTAGAATAATGTGTCTTTGGATTCTTATTTTTATTGTCAATAGCATATAACTTTTTCTCTCTTTTTTTGTTAAATTTGATGCTTTGATTGGAAACACTTTCATATTTTCAGTTTTAACTAGTTTATTGACACATGAAAATCTTTATTAACTGATTAACTTGGTAACCATAATTTGGTTTTTTTTGTAAGAGATTCATATGTTATATTTTAATTTTAACTAATTAAAATACATACTGTTACCATTTTACACTATAAATTGATTACAAACTATTGTTATTTTTTGTTTTGAATAATTGTTATTCCATTTCTGTATTTATTGAAGTTATTTGTGAGTTAAATGCTTATTATTTTATAAGTTAGAGTGAATATTGATATTCACGAGTGATTTATGTTCAGTGAAACCTCTTTTATATTCAAATGTTGTGTAGGTAGATGCACTCATATTTTTGAAGTAATTATATTTAATAAAAATTATCATTTGTATATTTTCTCTGTGAATGCCTGAATTGGCATCTTCAAAAGCTACAGTTACTAATGTTTATATATATATATATATATATGTGTGTGTGTGTGTGTGTGTGTGTGTTTCTATGATGAATGGAAATTTTTTATGGTATTGAGCATATGAATGTGCATTCGATGGAGCATTTTTAATTGCATACTGTATTTTCAAATACTATTAGGTATATTATGTTTTATTACTCAGCAATTTTTTAATTTTACATTCACTACTTTGTTGTACCATAGTAGATGAATTTTGATGACCAATTTTAGTAATGTAAACATCCTCTTAGGTCGTACATTAGGTTACTACTTAATCAAACGATTACATGCACAACCATTATCTATGTATGTGAATATATTTTCCCCCACCTGTATTCATAGAGAAAATAATCGTATGTATATTAATTTTATAGGCTAATAAGTCACCTTTATTTATATCTGTTTATGTTCTCTCTTATATGCTACTAAAGTTTCCAGATAATTTGAGATATCTTGATATTATTACATAAATGAAAATAATTTGAGTCGCGCTTAGCAATTACCTATCGTTGGGTCTATCAGCTTCCTGACCTGTTAGTGTGTCACTATATAATAAGACTTGAATGTATTATCTATTTTGTAACATACTGGTTTTAGTGTTTGTCAGATTGATACCAGAGGTATGCCTGTGCTAATTGCTAATTATATATTTCTTCCACTTTTTCTTCGAAGGAGGTTCTGATCCATGGGCTAGCAAGCTTGTCATTGAGATAAGTGGTATGTTTTAGCTCTGTTAAGTAGTTTTTTCTCATCAAATATCCTCTTACAATGGTACCTACCTGAACAATACGAATAGACATAACCTTATGCATCTTATATAATATGCTCACTCAGATTACTTCCCTATATAATCGTCTTTTGATATGTAGAGGGTTCCACATCTGCGAAATATTTTAACCAACATGTCGGAGATTGAATACCTGATAATGAAGCAGGAGAAAATGTGAATTTTTTCTATGCCTTTTTACTCATGCATGTTCGATCTTCACCTCGTAAAAACCAGTTTACATGTGTGTATATTATAAAGCTGATATTTATGATTGCATGTCTCTTCGCTTCTTATGTCCTAGCATTCACACACAGACAGAGACAAATATTATCTATTGAAGTTATTTAAGCAAGCCTTGCTAAGGCATAGATATATAGAAGACTATTCTGTATTTTCTTCTTTAGATCTCCGTCGATTTCAATTTTTTTCACATACTTTTCATGAATGTTAGTTTTTGCCTTGAGTGGGAGCTTAAAGCTCGATCTTGCTTGTTATTTAGAGATGCACTAGGCTTATAGGTTATCAACAATGCCTCGGCGCAATAATATCAATTACAAAATTGCATGAATGATCCAATAAAAAAGTCTGCCATCTTATTTGAATCAGAATATGGTTAAAGGATCACTCTTCATAGAGTTATTTGTGCAATTTTTTTTCAATTCAAGATGTTAAGAGTTTCCACCATATACAGGGATAAGGTTCTGAAATCATGTTTACCAGTCACCGTTAGAAAATTTAATGAGAGTTTCATTTGCAAGTACGGAAAACAAAGAAGCAAGTCATGGCTGAGATTGTTTTAAGTAGCAAACATTACAAGGTAATCCATTTTACAATGATGTCAAATTTGGTAATGTAAATTGTATTCTTTTTATTTTTGTTTTCTTGGTTTCTAGGCTTTGGTGCTAAAAGTAGTTATGTTTCACTGGTTTGTACATGATTTGATTTCATGGTTTATATTCTATTAATCTGGACTAAATTGCTAGCTGTGAAAAGTTTTAGCTTGCAGATGAAAAGTATAGGCATTATAGTGAATAATCTGGAGTCAATTTAAGAAACTATAACAATATTTTTGTGGGTAACATGATCGATCATTGAAATCAACCCCAAATGTTGCAATCATTTCAATGAGTATCCAATTATAGTACACACAATTTCCACTACAAGAAAAACTCCTATTAGTAAATGCAACTATTTTCACAAATCTTATAGAATTGCATCGTTTCCTGGAAAGGCGGGTTATATTTTATTATACAAAACAGAGACACTCTATTCCAAATACCCTAGACAGATTAGAGCACCGGTACATTCCCTATTACTACTTTAATATATATGTTTTGTGAGCAAATAAAATTTTGTTTATGTTTTTTGGTTTGAAAATGAAAGTAAAGATCACCATTATATATTTGCATAATATATTATTACTTGGTTGATTTTGATAAATAAAAGTAATGAGATTGGCATACCAAGAATATTACATGTTTTGGCATTTACTTGTTTAAATACTTACATTTTATATGATTTTTTCGAATCTGCCTTTTGTTTGTATTTACTTAACCTATGTATAAATGCTATGTAATAATGTTTAATCATTCTTTTTAAGTAATTTTAACATCTGATTTGGATTATATATATATAGTCAAAAAGGATTGGCGATGCTAAGATTTGGATAATGGGAGAATAATCTGAGAGCAGAAGGATACGCTCATATATTCCAAAAAGTGAGAGATGGTAGGAAAGTTGGTGCACCTACTGGCAAAGAGTAATGAGATTCGATATTGGAGTTGCTCTTGCCATTGCAAGGAGGTACCTGTTTCAACTACATGAATATGAAAAATCATATACATACATGTGTGTGTAGTGATTGTGGTGTTTCTCGGTACATTCCAACTCTCAGTTTCGATGTATTATAGAAAAGAGATATACAAACTACGATTAGGTACAAAATTACTAAATAGAGTGGGGTATCAATGCAAATACAAATATATCTGTTAAGTTATAGTGATTAAAATTTGTAATTTTTCTTATGGTGATTGGTACGTATTACATGATTGAGGATATTGTGCCTTTTGGCAGCTGGCAGGTATAATAAGAATGTAATAGTTCAATGCTTATCTATACTATATTATTATTAGTGAGTTGAATTTCAAGCTCGCACAGCCCCCCTTGAAATTTGGCAACTGAACAGTCTCCGAGTTAACCCTTCAAGAGTACACAAGCCCCGTTCAATATTTGTAACTGAATGGTCCCTTTTTTCTTTCCATTGTTTTCTTTTTATCATGCCTCTTCCTCTCATCTTTGTAAGTTAAGAAAAAAACAAACTCTCTTTTTCCTGCTAATGACATCTCTTCCTCTCATCTCCACTCCACTCCTGGACTTTCGATCGTGTATTTTAAAATCAACGTCGCACTTCTTGATTTCTTTCTTTCTACCCACAGTTCTGCCCTTTCTTCCTTCTAATCGAAAGCCTGAATATTCATTTCCCCTCAATTTAAGCCCAAAATCACTTCTTCTTTTTTTTCATCGTTCCTTCAAGCCGCAATGATGGAGGAGTTAGGGATCTTCGGGTTGAATCTTATTGCAAACGACATGTTACACGTTTGATTCACAAATAAAGAAATTCCTTTTCATTCCTCCCTTTCGCCTGCCGAACCGTAGCTCAAAATCTACTGCTCCTTTGATTCCCTAAAAAGTAAATCTTCACTTCGTTCTCCCCCTTTAGTCGCTGAAACCTAATCTTAATAGAATCTACTATCCTTTGATTGTTTTGTCAATTAGCAAATGGTGTTCCTTCTTATTATTGGTACATCGTGTCCTGCCTTATCGTCTACCTTTTTTCCTTGAGATTCATCTACAACTATTTGCCTCAAGGGATTGTTCTCCCCCTCTAGGACAACATTTAGGTAATCTCCTTCCCTCATTATGCTTCTGCTCCATTTTATGTTATTTTAGATCGAGTTTTTGATTGTTCTGTTCTAGAAATGGTTGTTTTATGGTATTCTTTTGTTTACGAATTGTCTCTGGACTTTCATATCAACAATTTCGTTTGATTTATTCTGCTAGCAACACTGATTTTTGAATTCATAATATGAATTGATTAAGGTAATATTAATTTTAAAACGAATCAACTTGTGTCGGTCTAATTTTGAATTCTCGCTTCAGTCCAGTTCATATAATATCAATGCGAAACTGTGTACTATCTTCAATGATTTAGTTCAATTTTTTAGGGTTAAAACTATGTACTGTCTTGCTCTCTTAACTCAAATCGAAAGGTTCCTGTACATCGATTAATGTTGTGTGTGGAGTCCACTCTGATCTGGTGAAGCATGAAATGTGAATAATGTTCGACATTAGGGAATTTTGTAACATACATACCAATTAGAGAAAACCACGTGTCAAAAAGTTATTCAAAGGCAGGTATGATAAAGTTTTTGTATTTCTTTCTTATATTTCTCAAGAAAGCATTTTAGACTATTAAATAAAATTTTAGAAACAAAATAATAGAGTGCACAAGCTTTAAGCATTATAGCAGCAAACACTTCTTGGTTTTGGGGAAAAAAATTAAAAGTGCTAATATTCAAAGTATTTTGAGGAGTAACGAGCTTCTATTTCTTTAATTACACAGTAAGACTGTTGCATTTTTTATTCCTAAATTGAAGAATAAGATTCTCTTATTTTCCTACACTATAAAATGGTTTTGGTGTATTTGAAGAGAACGGATTAGTTTTCCTTATCATATTTTAATACCCTTAAACATATTGCTTTCTTTTTCTCACAAAAATAATAATTCAATTCTTGATCGTATGTAGTTATTATATATGTTGTTATAGTTATTCTTGATACATATTAAGTAAACCTACCACCCATGACAATGATGTTATGCTAAAATCCGGTGCAAGGCTAGAGGACTAGGATTAGAAAATACGCAAGTTATCAACAATGGGATGCTCACAAAACAATCAAATTTGCATATTTTGACTGCCTACGTGGTATAATCAACATTGAAATGCATAAAAACTTAAATGCTAAATTTAGAGTTGTTGCATCCATAGTTTTTGGTACAGTTAGTTTTTCCATATATAATTTAAAAAACTAATCAAAATCCATCTCAAAGATCTTAGTAATCAAAGTCAGTAAATGGAAATTTGGATAGAAAATAATTATGCAAAGAACACAATCGAGATACCAATATTTGTACTACATTATTCAATAACCAAATGATCATTCGGGTTAACCACCATCTTATTGGTTTTAAAAAGTAGTTTACACGGACAAAATAAAAGATGCGATGAATAACCAAGATTGAAAACAAAATTTTGATCTCTAATGGAAATGATCTCTTCTGCATTCAAAGAAGAAAAATAATTTGAGCATGAAAATGAAAAAACAATTATACTGATTTCTCCCCATATTACAAGAGATAATGGAAACAAGGTTTCATTTATAGGATATATATAATTTGCTTAACTAATTTACATATAATTTCATCTTTTTACTCATATTTCATACTTATTTGACGATTTTATGATTAAGAACTCAATCCAACGTTCTAAAGTTATAAAAATAATCATGACTGCCATTATGACTCGAAGGCCAAGAATAATGACTGTTATGCTCTTTTATTTAAGCATTATACATGCACAGTTGCTCAACCTACATGCGACTGTGCACATAAATTAAATTCTAGAATTCATGGTTCATATTTTTTTTTCTCCAAGCAACTTCTAATTATGATATCAACTTTACTATTAAATTTGAGCACATGTAGGTGAATCCTATCTATTCTATAATAATTAATGTTGAGCCAGTTTTAGGTAACCTATAGTTGTATGATGGTTGAAATCAATTGCATGTTATAATATTCAGTTATATGAATGGATGACTTTAACGTTAAATTCAATCAATCTCTACTTTAAGGTTGGTAATATTATGATAAGCAGACAATTTAATTGTTTGATTATATTTTGTATGATTTATTTAATCTGGCAACAAAAATTAATTTGTACTTTTATTGGGTCTCAATGTTCAACTAACTGGTTTAAAATCAAAATTTATTAAAAATCTACACCAACAAAAATAAATATGCTACGCTTTATAAACCCAAAGAATATACAGAAATTCAATTTCTCTCTTGACTGGCTATACATATGCCTACATGCATGCATATTAATGTTGTTATTATTATTGTTTTAATATTATTTGTATATGGTCATGCAAATGAATTGAGTGTGCATTAGATTAGAGTAGATATTACCATCTATCTATTGAGTGTCACTTCAAATAACATTCTATATTTAATCATACCGAGTAAACAAATACCAAACAAAAGAGAATGAATTGAGTGTGATCTGAAAGACATCAAATCAAATAGTCCTAATAAGAATTCATGTTCCCATGCTTATAGAAAGAAATGTGAATTCACTTCAACTAATCAGATCCATGTCTTAATTTTTTTAGAAAGACGATATGGTAGATGGTAGTATACCACAGACAAGGTTCTACAATATTTCCTTTGTAAATGAATCATGAAGGGGTTCTATATTATGTGACTGAAACTTGGTATCTAATGCAGGATCTAATGTAGAGTCTATGGAATACAAAGACAAGCTTTAATGTCGGATGGAAAGATCAAGACAAGGTATCACAGCCTCTTTCTCCGTAGAGAATTGGGTTATATTTTTTATTTGCATATGCTTACTTCTTCGTGTACTAAGATATTTAGAAAGAAATTCAAATTCATATGTTATATAAGTTATTTGGCAATAAACATTTTTTTAACTTATTGCTATGATTTTAAATGTATAACAAATCAAGGCTTTGTGGAGTCCCCGCTTCTAGAATACATAAGGCCTCATCTTTGTTGTTGAAAGCAATGATGGAGATTGTTGTTGCTGCAAGAGATGAGCTCTATAGGATGCTAAACAAGGTATATTATTTCTTATTATACCTAAAGCAAACAAGAAAATGGTATATGTTTGTATGTTCTCCATTTTCATTTCTATCTTGAATGTTTAGCCAAGACCAAGCCATGTTAATTATTGGCATGTCTACAGTGAACAATATGAAAGGGTAAAAGAATGTGACTTGAAAAGTACTCTCATTTAAAAATCAATGCCATGCTAACATGGTTGTGCAAATGGAATTTTAAGGTTCATTTTATGATCTTTGCAAAATATGGTCGGACAATTACAATGTATATTATGATTAACTAAATGTATATTTTTACAGATCAACTTTGTATTGCCTCATAATTATCTTTACTACACATGCATTCCATAAATTTGGTTGGCCATTCTTTATAACCTTTTTTCTACCATTGTTAGTTGGCTTCGATCAAGGTTCTTAATAATTATAAAACAACATATGCCTTCTATTCATGACTTAGCATCTCAACAATATGTACTATCCTTATATATAGATTTTTGGTAGAATCGGTAAATGATAACATTATACATTTGTGATTGAACCAACAGTTACTTGCTGAGCTATTTTATTTGTCACTATATCAGTTGTTCTACTCTTCTTTTTTCAAAGTAATGATAACTGATTTATGTATATTTTCCTATACAACATATAATAAAGCTTCTGAGGATGCTATTCCAGTTCTCGGTAAGTATTCCATACCAATTGATGTAGTTGACCATAGGTTTATTTTCCTATCGAGAGGAATTTTTATGTTAACTCGATGACTATATTTTTAGAAAATGGAAAAAAAATAAACAATATTATCTTTATATTTTTTAGTGGTAGAGTATATCTACATTTGCAAGTTGTTTCAAAACTGAAGTTGTACACAAAAATAATAGATAAATTTTTTTATATTGTATTATACCACTTATCATTGAAAAATATACATACATATACATGTAATGCCCAAAAAGCTAACACCCAAAGCGATTGTAAAATAATTGAGCGAGTTGGGTTTTGTTAGTGCTGAACATAAACTTCTATTTCCCATGTTATCAAGGGAGCACTTAAGTGATAAAGATGGCTTCATTGCTTAGCTTTATACACAATTTTAGCTAAAAACAAGAAATAGTGATTAAATCTTCCTTATGCAACACCGTTTTTCCAAAGGTGTTTATTGAACAAATTAAAGAGTATGATTTTTTGTATTCATGCCCAAAAGATAAAGGATGAAATAGGGATGCATGATTTTAATAAATCTAAGATCCATGCATAAATTTATGACAACAATGTCTTTTTTAGTTTTAGTAAACATCATTATGAATTTTGTTTCTCTACTTTTTCGGTCCATTAGATTAATTAGCATTTCTTACTTTCCCCATCTTACCTTTTGTCTTTAGTAACATGGTGTAGCAATAGTAGCAGTAGACATAGAGTAGAAGTAAAAGGGAAATGCAAAGGTTAAAAAGCTTTAAGAGAGGAAATCTGAAAACTTTGGAATGGTGATGAAGACAAAGAGTACATAATAGGGAGTCAACTGGAGCAATAAGTTTGTTGTGGATGATAATTGGTTGGCAACAATTTGGACGAACTTATCTTTATTTTTATATTCTCTGCTCATATGGAAAATAAATTGTACATGACTTTTATATAATTGACATTTTTGTTTTTTAATCATCATCGATATCAATATTATTTATTGCTATGAATAACATGAAATTATACATGTATATACATCCCGATGGCATAAAATTGTACACGTATATGTAGTTAAGATTTGTGTATCAGTGTAAAAGTAGTATTCCCGTGATAATAATGAATACAAAGATGTACCAAGTATTCAAAGCATTTACATGGCACTACCATTATTTATAGCTCATTTATGGTGCTAAGGTAATATAAGATCCAGTTATCCAAAAAGTAATGTGGACCAACTTAAAGTTATTGTATATCAGCAATATTAACGTATCTTCTTGGACCCTAGATGTTGTTTTGTACTCTTTTACATTAATTTGATAACAAGTAATAAACATATATAACACAGTGTTATTCAACGTGAGCATTCTTTAATTGATAATATGTTAGGAGTTTTATGACAAATAAAAATAAGCAGATTACTTATATCATGGTGCTTTAATGTTTAAATTCGGGGTGTGTAACAAAGTGAAGAAGCAATGTGCTTTATCAAAGTTGTCCGGATTTTTATATGTGTGTTATCATCTTAACAATACTAAAAAATTATATCGTAATTATATTGTATATGTTATTTGTTTTATTATTACAGAGAGTATCTTAATGCCTTTTGAAAAGATGTTGGTTATTTCTAATAACTGATTGGCAAAAATTATAAACTAGCATATAATGTGTAAAACTAATTTATCATTCAAACAATGCACTGTTAACATATTCACTGTAATTAATTTGGTGAGTTTTAATTATGATTATCACAATCAAATATATCTATGCATTCTTTATCCTTGCGCATTATTGTTAAAGATGTAACGCTATCGTTCAACAATGTTTTTTCATTAACGATATATTAATTTTTTTGTACATTTGGATATGGCCTATGCAACTACAATATTTTTGCTATGCCTGTGTGCGAAGCATGGGTTCACACTAGTAGTGATAATATGCATGTGCTTATACAACTATTTTCTAGCTTGATGTGGTATTTATTATTTTTCCTATTCTCACACTGGTTGTGTGATGCCCCACCTCGAGACCCACATTAACAAAGAGTATTATGTGGTAATACTGTCTGCTAATGCGGAGAATAGGGCTGGTTAGGAGCGACCATCTATACTCTTGTCTTAAATATCTATTGAATATGTCGATTAGTGCTATATTTTTTTTCCTAACTCAAGTGGATCGACATATCCAATAAATGCTTAATACAAAACTACAGGGGGCTATAGGATCTATCAGAACAAAATACAACAACACAAATGCTAAACACATCACAGAACAGCAGATAATCACATATATATACATGTACAGATACATCACAGAGTATACAAAATGATACATCACATATGTGGTATGACGACCACAGTACAAACACAAGTCAAAAGAATATACATATCAGAGTAGCTATAAAAGAACTGCTCAAAAACTATATCAAAAAGGCGATAGCAGAAAAGAGTCCATGCGGAAGCAGAATAGGCTACGTCCAAAGGTACCTAACCTAAAACATCTCGGTTTGATCCGAGTATAAAATACACGGGCCAGTCTAGCCAAACATATCAGTTTAAGATGATAAGTAGTAATAAATGCATAAGAATAAGGGTAATGTTCTTCTTAAACAAGAAGGAACAATACTGAGTATAAGCATGAGTATAAGTATGGTATGGTTACTTTATGTGATGAGATGATATCACTGACACAAACATATAATCTCAAAAGAGACAAAACAATCCATAAAATGCTAAATATAGCAAGCCTCGTATCATCGGTATATCACAATCATCAATAGTGGTTTAGGAAAAATATAACTCCTAAAAAGGAGAAATCCCAAACCCGCCATATCGGCAAACTCAAAGAAATCTCAAAGAAATCACCATCTCAAAAATACGCCACAAGACAATCAAATATAACTATCCAACATAGGAGAATATAATCTCAAATAAACGCCAAAAGGCAAATGTAATAACGCCAATAGGCAAATCTCAATAATAACGCCAAAAGGCAAATCTCAAATAACACCAGTGTAGGCAACTCAAATTCCCATAAGGTAATCGCCATATATATATATATATATATAATGGCTCAAATGGCCAACCATGAAAAAGGTGATACACTCGGGAAATCAATGAAAACATCTCAAAATTTGCACGTGCTTTTGGCCGAAGTCTGCCAAGTACTGATCTCAAATATGGTACCATGCCCGAAGGCAAATACGTCACAATGACAAATAGCTGCAATGGCAAATACGCCGCAATGGAAAATACGCTGCAATGGAAAACGTCTCGAGGACAAATACGCCGCAATGGCAATGACCCGAAGGTCCAGTACTGGCAATACGCCGCAATGGCAAATGTGTCACAAACTCTCGGATAGGAGCTTGAACAATGTTAACGTGTGTCCCATACCACACGTTCGCACTAAACAGTTTACTAACTGCTAATAAATTTCACACTCAAAGTAGTAAAAACTTTACCTCATCTCATCAGTAAACTCGACTTGAAGGTCAAAACGATCAAACTGACAAGTCGGGAATTAACCGATAAGATAAACGCACGTATACCATACCACATGTTTTACCAAACCATTTAATTCTCCTTCTCATTCGCTCAAAATGTGCAAGAACGTGTAATTTATATATAAAATAATTTACTTTGGGAAAAAAGCTTTGAAAACCAATTCTCGAAATCAATTTGAAAACCCTATTTGAAAATTTCCCTTATTATAGAGAATAAATAGATTTTACACTTGAAATTACTTTAAAATACTATATAATATATATTTTGAAATGCCCATAAATTTTAAAAATTATTTCAAAATTGTTTGGAAAAATCCATGCTCGAAATCAAAGAAATCACTCAAAACCGTCATTCAAATTCAATTCAAATTTGAATTTCAAATTCATCAAAACTAGACTAGCCATTGATAGACATCATAGCCCTCAAAACATTTCATAATATCACAAAAATATGAAGTAAAAGTCAAAAGTCGGATGGAAAAAGAACATAAAAATGCATAGGCAAAATAATACCCAGGTCTAAAATCTTCTTTGGGTTCAACTTTCGGACACGAAACAGGTGGCCAAATTACCTCTGATTGAACTAAAAATTGGTGTGCACATAGTAGAAAACTTTAGCTTTCAAAAAAAAGAATCAATGAATTCCTAAAGGAAATAAAATAGTTACGCTGTCTCAAACATGGACTCAGGTCACGTTTGCAACAGTTCAAAAACAAAAATGTGCACAGGCCTGAAAACCATCTTGGGATCAAATTACAGGCCTGAAACAGAGGACCAAACTACCTCAAATTGAGCTGAAAATTGGTATGCACATATTAAAAAACTTCATCTTTGAAAAAAAAAAGAATCAATGAATTCCGACTGGAAATAAAAAAGTTACACTGTCTAAAACATGGACTCAAGCCATGTTTGCAACAGTTCAAAAAAGCAAATGTACATGCCTGAAAACCATCTCGGGTTCAACTTTCAGGCATGAAAAAGACGACTAATCTACCTTGGATCGAGATGAAAAATGGCATGAAAAGAGTTATGCTGTCTCAAATATGAACTCAGGCCATGTTTGCAGCAACTCAAACAAAATATGCCCAGGCAAAAATATGGGTTTTTGTTGATTTTGCAGTAAAGTTTTAAACACTCAAATGACAATATTTTTCAACCAAATTTTGTAGAGACAAATTTCAACATATAAACTACTATCTGGAAGAAATCCGGTAGCATTTTTTGCCGAACTCAAAAGTTATAAGCTTTCAAAGTAGCAATATAAATCATATTTTGAACAAAGAAAACAAATACAAGAATATACAAACAGAAGCTAATTTATTCACCGTTTTAGGTGATTTTGAGCTTGGCTTGGCTAGCTTTTGTGAGTTTTATGACTCACCTTGCTGTTAGATGCAAATATCCAGATTTTGGCAAAAAGATTGAAGCTTTTGCTTGAAAGTTAGCCTCTAATAACCTGTAGAGAAGGTAGAAATAACATGCAAAAGAAAGTTTTACTGTAATTAGAGAACCACTTCACAAATCAGAGTTTTTTTGATGAAATTAAGTAATTTGAAGTAGATTACCTTTGTATTTATTCTCTAGAGTGAAAAAGACTCTAGTGTGCTTGAATTTTATGAAGAAAATGGCTTGGATTAAGAAATTGGTAAAGAGGGTTTTGTTTTTCTCACTATCAGGCTAATGAAGAAGATGAAGTTGAGAAAAGAACGTACAGTATTCTTTTTCTCACTTCTCAAACCAGGTTATGCACTAATGGGCTGGATCCATTAGTAAAAAGAAAATAAATGACCTATTGGTTAATTAATTCACTCATAAACTAAAAATGCTTCAAATATACACTATTTAACAAAACAAAAATGCATTTCTTCATATTTTTACATAAGAAAAATATGAAAACTTGTACACTTACAAAATAAAACATTTTCTACCATATAAAAAGATAAATTTATATTTTTAAAACATTTTTATTATTAAAATCCTTTATTTCACAAAAATGCATTATTTTCGCAATAAAATGCAAAAGTCTATATTTTTTACTTTTAAAATTTAACAAAAATACTTTTCACTTAGAAAAATATTTCAAACCATTTTCAAACTTAATTTATAGCCAAAACATATTTTTAAACCAATTTCCACCTTTTTATTTAAATAAAACACCTTAAAATCAAATACTTCTTTTAAAAACTATTAAAAGAAGCAATTGGGCAATAATTAATATAATTATTGCATTTTCTCTAAAATAAAGTCAATTTTTTTATTTAAAGCCAATATTCCATTTATTATCATCCGAACAAAATAAAATAAAGTTCTAAGCTTTATTTTCACAATTTAATTCTAATTTTATTGTTGATTCCAAATAAACAATTTAATTTCTCAAATTTTAATTTAATTTACAATATTAAATTATAATTACCATTATAATTTTGTATTGATAGGTAATCTCCAAACAGGGTTGTTACAGACTCCCTCCTTAACAAAATTGCGTCCACGCAATTTCTAGCGAAGAGTTATGTTCAACCTATTAATTTCATCAATCAAAAGAAAGATAGACAAGCTCAAGTTTAAAAATTCTCTCACTCTCAAAATAGAATGGTAGAAAACCAAGATAAAGCTTGCTCGATTAATTCTATGGTTTCCAAAGTGCTATTATTGGAATTAGCGAACCATTGAATTTTCTGAGCAACACACAAGATTTTGAAGGCGTCTCACCTTCTAATGAGAACACAACAAGATGCTACAAAAGGATCAACCGAATGAGATTGGTTCCTCATAAGCTCCTCGAGTAGGGTTGGGATTTAACACAACTCCAACCCGAACTCTAACCAACAAAATGATTATCGATATTATTTTCCGTATGACACTACGAAAGGAACACACCGATACAAGATAGACACAAAAGAGGCAAGATAGATCAACCGAAAGGTGGTTTTTTCAAAGGCCACCATACTCAAACGACCGCATAAATGCACGTCGTTAGAAAATAACACGAGAGTAAGATAAACACAAGGAACTAAAATATATGTATAAACTCTCAATCAAAAATTCTTAGAGTTTCAAAATTCAATATTTTATAATTATAACCACAATTTTCAACACTTGAAAAATTTACTAAACTTCTTACTTAAATTTTAAATTTAAATTCATTACTCTTTATTAGAGTAAATACAGTTTAAGTTGTTAATTTTCAAATTCTTCCATAGGTATTCTCTAGTTTGCAACATATATTATATATTTTTTTCCAATTTGTTTCTCAAATTTTCTAAGGGTTAGAAATTTCCAAAAAAAATCGGTAGAGTCTCCTTTGTACGGAGGGCAGTATACAATATTATAAAAATGATTTATATAATATACATCGACCATTAGGTCGGAAACACAATATATATCATCAATTAACACTTTTAAATTTTAATCCAAAAACATACCATCCTTTTAAGCATTTTAAAGCGAGTTTGCACAAACTTATATATATTCTTTTTGCACAAAATACAGTCCAACTATCCTCTACTATTACTCAAATAAATAAGTGTCAAAACAAATTTTATAGTTATCATTAATAACTTGTACTAAAATATTCAATTAATATTTTAATTTTTTAAATCAAAGTATTCTTTTACTTTAAATACATCATTTTATTAATCAAAGCATCAAATGATATTTTCTTCTAATTAAGACATCCCCTTAATTAGAATTATTCACTTTACTTACCCAAATTACCATATTTAATTTCTTAAATTTTAAATAACATAAGGGTATTGCCTCGATATTGATTTATAGTGAATGACCCCATCAATTGGCTGTAGAGTTGATCAAATGATCAAAACTGCCTCGCCACTCCTCCAACACTCACTATGGTTCAATGGTTTCATTAACATTTAAAATAAAATTAATACTCCACTATATTAATTATTTCAAACTTCACTAATTAAAACTCAATTTACTGTGTCCGACTGTCTCATCACATCGTTTAGGAAATTCCTATCGATAACGTTGGCCAAACGCATCGACCAGAATTCTTAAAGCACTAGACGGACAACCCAACACAAAAATTCATTTTCTTTAAAAAGAAATACCTCATATATAATACTCAAAATATTCTTTGTTTTTCTCAAAAATCCAATTTCACTTAAAAGCATATCTTCAATTTGAAAGATTTGAAAACTTAATTATAACTTATTTTCAAAATCAAAAACACAAGAAGAACTCATCAAGATATTCCCAGAATACTCGATTCACAAGACTGATGGAATAGACTGGAGCGTTCGTTATTTCGAATGGTATAACGAACCACTCATAAAAACCATACGAGTGTGGAATGCGATAAGAGGAACGCTATCCTCCACAACTCGTAGCTTATGAAAATTGGTGTAAGGTCAAGCTAAGGAATGACCCTAGCACCACTTAATGGATTAAAAAAAGAGATCAATGAGATATAAGAGTAAGGTTAAGATATCTTCTCGAATGAGAAGAAGAACATTAACAACATATTATTAGTTCGAGTGAAGTAATTTCACAAAGTATATCAACAATTGAGTATCCAAAGAGGACACCTAAAAAGCAGGCAAGAACGACAATATCTGTAACAACCCGCATATCTATCAATTCTATATTTAAATATTTTATTTAAATATTTTATCGTTAGTCGGATGTTAGTCCGAAAAGCTACTTTTTGCATACGGTCAAATTAGGACTCGAGACCACCCCCATTGAGTTCAAAATGACGTTTGCGATCTTTTTGAGTGTAAACTTCGATATGTTTGGAGATAGTGAAATTTTCGTCACTTTTCCCGCTTGAGACTTTGGTTTGGACTGCACCTTCTTAACTCAGCCCACCCCCTCTTCTCTTCATCACTTCAAGCTTCTTCAAAAATGGTGGAGGGAAAGAGAAATTAAAACTCCCAAACACAAATTCCATTGCAAATCCGAGATTCAACATCAAATTCACGTTTAGACCATTGATTCAAGCTTGTTGGTGTTCTTGCTTTGCTCTCAAATCTCCATCTTCATCAAATTCCGTGAAAAGGTGAGATTTTTGATCTCACATCTTGCCTATATCTATCTTGGACTGTTGGGAATGATCCCCTATTGTATTTGCATCAACATTTGCATTTGGTTTGGATTGGATTGGCGAAAAACTTCGATTTTCAGCGTTTTGGTGATTTTTCTGGCGTTAAGTCGTTTCTGCCTTCGCTGAGTCGTCCACGAGTTAAGCCTAAGTCGTGAGTCGTTCACGAGTTAAGGGCTTAGGTCGCGCGCGTGTATTTCTGTTCGTCTGGCCTGAGTCGTTCTCGAGTTAAAGTGTTAAGTCGTTCCAGGCGTTGAGTCGTTCTGGGTGTGCTAAGTCGTTCACGAGTTACTGGCTTGAGTCGTTCAGGAGCTAAAGGCATAAGTCGTTCAGGAGTTAAAGGCCTTAAGTCGTAGGTCGTTTTGCAGTTAGCTCGCTCGCCCTGGCTTAAGTCGTTAAGTCGTTAAGTCGTTAAAGGCTTAAGTCGTTAAGTCGTTCAAGACTTAGGTCGTATGACCTTATCCCTTAAGTCGTAAGTCGCTTGCCTCCCTTAAGTCGTAAGTCTCTTGCCTCCCTTAAGTCCTAGGTCGTATGACTCTTAAGTCCTAGGTCGTTGGCTTTAAATCGTTAAGTCGTAGGTCGCTGCTTCTCTTAAGTCGCTTTCCTCCCTTAAGTCGTAAGTCGTTCGCGAGTTAGTACTTGGTCGTTTGACCTGTTCTTCTGCTAGCTCGCGTGGCATTCTCCACTTAGGTCGTATGACCTTATCCCCTAAGTCGTAAGTCGTTCGCGAGTTTGTACTTAGTCATTTTACCTGTTCTTCAGCTAGGTTGCACGGCAGTCTTCCCTTAGGTCGTATGACCTACTTCTCCTTAGGTCGTTGGACCAGCTTGCCTTCACTAAGTCGTACCGTGACGGGGCGCTGCCCCGCACCCCGCCGTGGGCGCTGCCCCCTGGACCCCCGCGACCTGACCGGGCAGGTCGAACCCCGTATTACTCTGCGTAGGCAATCTCTTCTGAAAAACGTTTATCAGAATTTCTACTTTGATGGTTTTGGGATTGACTTCTTTGCACTTTACTCACGTCTTCGAACGTGAATTGATTTGTTCTACCATCGTTTTATGACTTGTCACTTTAAAGATATATGAAGGTTTCAATACTAATAGTAAATATCAAAACTCTTTCATCAAAGCGATTTCAACACTAATTTAAGTATCAAAAGTTCGTTTTCTCAAACCGATTTTCAATCTACTAGTATATACAAGCCTTTACTTCACTCGAATGAGAAATCGACTTAAACGACTTAGTAAAACGAGTGGTATGAAACGCTTGCGTTCACTTCGTCGGTTAGCTCTTGGACTTGTTCGATTGAACCCTTTTTGTGACAATTTCCTAGTGAAGATTTACAGCTTGTTCGTAAATATTTAAGTTAAGCAAGTGGTTATGGGACATGAAGCTAAACTCATATATTTACTGGCTTGGTGTGATTGACACTTCCTTATGATCATGACGATCATTTTTGTGATTTAGACTAGCAATGTGCGATGTCTCTTCGTCCGTGTGTCGGACTTGCCTTCGGGCCATCCGTGTGTTCGGAAAATTTAAATGGATAGCTTCCATGAGATAACTTCTCGTCCGTGTGTCGGACTTCCCCCTTTTAGTGATTTCTGGATTTCGTGTGTTGATTTCTGGGATTTGTTCTGGATTTCGTGTGTTGATTTCTGGATTTAGTGCTTCACCAACTTTTGTGATTTTCCCTGATATGATATCAGGTTTTTGTGTATTGGTGAATTCGTGTGTCATTACCTTTTTATGTGTTTGGATCTTTGAGAAGATTCTTGTGATATTGATTAATCTTTTGTTGATTATCATTTACATACTTATAGTAGTATGTCGCTATGGTTATTACATGTTCATGTCATGCCTTTTACTGTATACCATATCATCTGATATTTATAGTTAGACTGATCCGTTTATTGTTTTCTTATAAATAATACTCGGGTCAGACCGAGATGTTACAGGTGCTTCTGCTTGACTTCTCTTCAGGATTATTCTGACTTTTGGCTAACTACTTAGATTAGTAGTTTTTGGATGTACACCTTTGAGATATAGACTCAATGTTGTGTACTTATTCTTTTGTATAGCACGTGATGCTATTCTTTTGTATTATCGTGGATCTTTCTGACCACTACTCTGATGTACACTTTCATGTGTTATATATTTATTCATATCTTCTTCCGCCTTTGTGATATGGATGTCTGTGACTGATTGTCGTTATGATTATTTCTATGTTTGTTTCCGAAGATTATATATAGCCACCGTGTGATAGCTTTGTGTTTGTATCGGTATGTCGGATTTCCTCCTTAAAAGATATGCATTCTATTCTATCTGACGTATCGATGCTCGCACAAAGAAGTTACATGGATGGTCGCTCCTCCACAGCCTTATTCTCCGCGCTAATTGACAGCACTACATCGTAGTGTTCTTGGTTAGCGTGGGTATAGAGGTGGGGCGTCACAGCTTGGTATCAGAGCCAAACTTCGGAACAATGTAGAATAACTTAACAAGGATCATCGTCCTAAGTCCACCTTAGGAGTTGTGTTTCAGGATTTAGTTCGAGTCTTCGAACCGATTTATCCTGTCTTCTTTATGATTCCTTGTTTCATCATTCAAGATTGCTTGATGTTCATTGGTGAATAACCTTCTTCTTTCTCTTCTTTCTTTGAAAAGGAAGAGGATGTCAAGACCAGGTCGTCCCAGAGCTGGAACATCTACTGCTGCTCCTCGAGATGGAGTTTTTATGACAACTCAACAGCTTCTTGAATTAGTGACGAATGCACAAGCAGCTGGAGCTAACCCGGAACCTACTCACCCAAAGTCGGGATTTGCACGGTTGTGCAGCGATTACACCAATTTGGGTGGGAAGCCCTTCAAAGGTTCCGAGCCTATTATCGAGGTTCAAGCTTGGTTAAAATCATGTGATCGAATCTTCTCTCGCATGAACCTTGTCGATCTGCACCGAGTTCAAGTGGCTTCAAGTATGCTCCAAGAGAGAGCATTGGATTGGTATGAACTCCTTACATCCGAAATTAATGAAGCGGACCTCTCCTGGGAGCACTTCCGGGAACGCTTCGAATCGAAATTCGTACCCGAGGCTGAAAAGGTAACATTGGCTCGGCGATTTATTGACCTTGTTCAAGGTCAGGCTTCTGTGGCGGATTACGTCGCATCATTCGAATCCCTTTCCAAATATGGGGTCGAATATATAAATACTCCACTGAAGAAGAACCAGAGGTTCGTTTATGGCTTAAACAAAAGCCTCAAGAAGCCATTACTTTTGAAGTTAGAAGTTTCTTTCGACCAAATTGTAGATATCGCTCTTCGTCTTGAAGAGGCTGATAAAGAAAGTGATGTTGAAGTAGTAGCTTCCAAACCTGGCTTTAACAACAAAAAGAGGCCCAACAAATTTAAGGGTCCTTACCCGAACAAAAAGGGTAAACAAGCAGCTCCTACTGCTAAGACTTTTTCCTCTAATGATGGGAAATGTTATAACTGTGGTGTTAGGGGACATTTTTCGGACAAGTGTCCAAAGCCCCGCTCTTGCCGCTACTGTAAAAGTACAGATCATTTTATGCACCAATGCAAAAGGCTTCAACAGAAGGAGGGAAAGCTTAATGTGGCTCAAGCCCCTGGTAACACATCTGGCCGTCAAGGTATGTCACATTCTGTCCTTGATGGCATTATATTATTTCATGATCAACCTATTAGAGTTCTCTTTGATACGGGTGCATCCCATTCTTTTATATCAAAGGAACTTGTCGATACCTTTTCTTTAAGTGTTACTGCTTTAATGACTTCATTAAGAATTGCGAATCCGGTTGGTGGATCCGCAACTCTTAGTTTACTCTGTAAAGACGTAGAGATTATTTTGTGTGATTTTTCTTTCCTAGCCGATTTGCATGTCATGCGTTACTTAGGCTTTGGAATGATTTTGGGTATGGATTGGCTTACTCGTTATGAAGCCCATATCCTATGTCCTGAGCGGACTATTTATCTCCGTCATCCGCAATCTGTTAATCAGATTTCTATTATTCTTAAAGATTCAGATTCTGCTTTAGTTGCATCATTATATTCTTTAAATCCTCGTGATGATGACAATGATGATGAGGAGGATGTCATTTCTCGTATTCGCATCGTTTGTGAATTTTCCGACATTTTTGAGCCCGTTTTAGGATTACCACCTAAACGAGCAATTGAGTTCAAAATTAATCTTTTACCTGGAGCTCAACCTATTACCCGTCCTCCTTATCGCATGTCTAATAAGGAGAACGAAGAGATGCGCAAACAACTATCCGAGTTGGAGACGAAGCAACTTATTCGCTCTAGTTCCTCGCCTTGGGGAGCTTCAGCTATTTTCGTAAGTAAGTCCGATGGTACACTTAGGCTTTGCGTCGACTACCGCAAGCTTAATGATCTTACTATTAAGAATAAATATCCATTGCCTCGGATTGATGATCTGTTTGATCAACTTACTGGTGCTAGAGTCTTTTCACAATTGGACTTGGCTACCGGTTTCCATCAGCTTCGTATTGCAGAGGATAGTATTCCTTTGACTTCGTTCCGTACGCGTTATGGATCTTATGAATGGCTAGTTATGCCATTTGGTTTAACGAATGCTCCGGCTTATTTCGTTGACCTTATGAATAGAGTTTTCAAAGATTTTCTCGATCGGTTTGTTCTCATCTTTATTGATGATATTCTTGTGTATTCTAAAACCGAGGAGGAACACGAAAAGCACCTTCGAATTGTATTGGAAACTCTTAGGAGCAATCAACTAAAAGCAAAATTTTCTAAATGTCATTTTTGGCAATCTAGTGTGAAATTTCTCGGTCATATTATTTCTGAATCCGGAATATCCGTGGATCCTTCAAAGATTGAAGCGATTCAAAATTGGAAGAGACCGGAGAGCGTGACTGAAATCCGTAGCTTTCTCGGATTGGCAGGTTATTACCGCCGTTTTATAAAAGACTTTTCTAAGATTGCCGTACCTCTTACTGGCTTAACAAAGAAAGGTGTTAAATACATTTGGTCGGACAAATGTGAAACTTCTTTTCAGAAATTAAAAGAACTCCTTTCTGATGCTCCTATTCTTATTATTCCCGAAGGGAATCTAGACTTTGTCGTTTATACCGATGCTAGTCGCGTTGGTTTGGGTGCCGTTCTTATGCAAAAAGAACGTGTTATTGCTTATGCTTCTAGGCAATTGAAGCCGGCCGAGACTAGATATGCCACACACGATTTAGAACTCGCGGCTATCGTTTTCGCCCTTCGAATTTGGCGACATTATCTTTTGGGAGAGAAATTTATACTTTATACTGATCATAAGTCTTTGAAATATTTGTTTTCTCAAAAGGAACTTAATTTGCGTCAACAGCGTTGGCTCGAATTTCTTGCCTCTTATGATCTTGACATTCTTTATACTCCTGGAAAGGGGAATCGTGTTGCCGACGCACTTAGTCGAAAACAACAAGCGGTGGTTTCCATGATGATATCTGAATGGAACGATCTCGAACTTTTATCCACTTGTGAAATTCGAGATCGCGTTTCCGATTTGTGTTCATCTCTTCTTTTATGTAGCCTTGAGGCTCGTCCTTCTTTATTAGGCCGCATTCTTGAAGCTCAACAGCTAGATCCTGAATTGGCTTTGCTTGGCCAAAATCTTAAGGATAAAACCGATATTGAAGGTTTGAAAGACTTTGATATCGACTCTCGTGGCGGCATTCGAAAATTTGGTAGACTTATCGTACCAAATATTAGTGATCTTCGTAGAGACGTTCTAGAAGATTCTCATCGTTCCAAGTATTCCATTCATCCCGGTAGCAGTAAAATGTACGCTGATATGAAGCGACTTTATTATTGGGAGGGAATGAAATCTGATATCGCTAACTTTGTTAAGTGTTGCATGACTTGCCAACTTGTTAAGGCTGAACATCAAAGGCCCGGTGGGTTATTGCAACCATTGGAGATTCCAGTATGGAAGTGGGATCAAATTTCCATGGATTTTATAGATGGCCTTCCCCGTTCTCGTTCGGGTCATAATAGCTTATGGGTGATTGTTGATAGACTTACTAAATCCGCCCATTTTATTCCTGTTCGGTCAAACCGAACCGTTTCTCTTCTGGCCAAACTCTTTGTCAAAGAAATTGTTAAACTGCATGGAGTTCCTTCTTCCATTGTTAGTGATCGGGATCCATTGTTTACTAGTGGATTCTGGAAGAGTCTTCAAAAAGCTTTGGGAACGAAGCTTAATTTTAGCACCGCTTATCACCCCCAGTCCGATGGACAAACTGAGCGTGTGAATCAAACACTTGAAGATCTTCTTCGTGCTTGTGTTCTTGACTTTGGTGGAAGTTGGGAAGATCATATTTCACTTGTTGAATTTTCCTACAATAACAGCTTCCAATCTAGTATTGGTATGGCTCCTTTCGAGGCACTTTATGGAAGGCCATGCCGATCTCCTTCTTGTTGGCTTGAGGCCGGTGAGAAACTGGTTTTAGGACCAGACTTTATTCGAGATTCCACAGAAAAGATTGAACTTATTCGACATAGGATGAAAGAAGCCCAGAGTAGACAAAAATCCTATGCCGATAACCGAAGAAGGAAATTAGAATTTTCCGTTGGTGATCTTGTATTTATTCGTGTTTCACCAATGAAGGGTGTTGTACGTTTCAGTCGATCGGGAAAGTTAGCGCCTCGATATATTGGGCCATTTCCTATCACTGAACGTATTGGTTCCATGGCTTACCGCCTTTCATTACCGGCTCAGTTTTCTGCTATGCATGACGTGTTTCACGTTTCTCAATTACGGAAGTGCCTTCGGGATTCCGATTCTACTCTTGAGCCCGGTGTTGTGGAAGAGATTGAAGTTTCACCTAATTTAACTTATGAGCAGCATCCTGTTCGAATTATTGCTTCGGAGATCAAACGGCTTCGAAATAAAGATGTTCCGCTTGTTAAAGTTCAATGGTCCTCAAATCCTAAGGATTGCTCTTGGGAAACTAGAGAATTCATCGAGCGTACACATCCGGAATTACTTTCTCATGCTCTTTGAGGTAAACTTCTTAATTCCAATTTCTTTTGTGTTAATATGCTTTTATGGTTGTTACTTTTTATTTCCACCATATATATATTGCGAGGACGCAATTTCTTTAAGGAGGGGAGTCTGTAACAACCCGCATATCTATCAATTCTATATTTAAATATTTTATTTAAATATTTTATCGTTAGTCGGATGTTAGTCCGAAAAGCTACTTTTTGCATACGGTCAAATTAGGACTCGAGACCACCCCCATTGAGTTCAAAATGACGTTTGCGATCTTTTTGAGTGTAAACTTCGATATGTTTGGAGATAGTGAAATTTTCGTCACTTTTCCCGCTTGAGACTTTGGTTTGGACTGCACCTTCTTAACTCAGCCCACCCCCTCTTCTCTTCATCACTTCAAGCTTCTTCAAAAATGGTGGAGGGAAAGAGAAATTAAAACTCCCAAACACAAATTCCATTGCAAATCCGAGATTCAACATCAAATTCACGTTTAGACCATTGATTCAAGCTTGTTGGTGTTCTTGCTTTGCTCTCAAATCTCCATCTTCATCAAATTCCGTGAAAAGGTGAGATTTTTGATCTCACATCTTGCCTATATCTATCTTGGACTGTTGGGAATGATCCCCTATTGTATTTGCATCAACATTTGCATTTGGTTTGGATTGGATTGGCGAAAAACTTCGATTTTCAGCGTTTTGGTGATTTTTCTGGCGTTAAGTCGTTTCTGCCTTCGCTGAGTCGTCCACGAGTTAAGCCTAAGTCGTGAGTCGTTCACGAGTTAAGGGCTTAGGTCGCGCGCGTGTATTTCTGTTCGTCTGGCCTGAGTCGTTCTCGAGTTAAAGTGTTAAGTCGTTCCAGGCGTTGAGTCGTTCTGGGTGTGCTAAGTCGTTCACGAGTTACTGGCTTGAGTCGTTCAGGAGCTAAAGGCATAAGTCGTTCAGGAGTTAAAGGCCTTAAGTCGTAGGTCGTTTTGCAGTTAGCTCGCTCGCCCTGGCTTAAGTCGTTAAGTCGTTAAGTCGTTAAAGGCTTAAGTCGTTAAGTCGTTCAAGACTTAGGTCGTATGACCTTATCCCTTAAGTCGTAAGTCGCTTGCCTCCCTTAAGTCGTAAGTCTCTTGCCTCCCTTAAGTCCTAGGTCGTATGACTCTTAAGTCCTAGGTCGTTGGCTTTAAATCGTTAAGTCGTAGGTCGCTGCTTCTCTTAAGTCGCTTTCCTCCCTTAAGTCGTAAGTCGTTCGCGAGTTAGTACTTGGTCGTTTGACCTGTTCTTCTGCTAGCTCGCGTGGCATTCTCCACTTAGGTCGTATGACCTTATCCCCTAAGTCGTAAGTCGTTCGCGAGTTTGTACTTAGTCATTTTACCTGTTCTTCAGCTAGGTTGCACGGCAGTCTTCCCTTAGGTCGTATGACCTACTTCTCCTTAGGTCGTTGGACCAGCTTGCCTTCACTAAGTCGTACCGTGACGGGGCGCTGCCCCGCACCCCGCCGTGGGCGCTGCCCCCTGGACCCCCGCGACCTGACCGGGCAGGTCGAACCCCGTATTACTCTGCGTAGGCAATCTCTTCTGAAAAACGTTTATCAGAATTTCTACTTTGATGGTTTTGGGATTGACTTCTTTGCACTTTACTCACGTCTTCGAACGTGAATTGATTTGTTCTACCATCGTTTTATGACTTGTCACTTTAAAGATATATGAAGGTTTCAATACTAATAGTAAATATCAAAACTCTTTCATCAAAGCGATTTCAACACTAATTTAAGTATCAAAAGTTCGTTTTCTCAAACCGATTTTCAATCTACTAGTATATACAAGCCTTTACTTCACTCGAATGAGAAATCGACTTAAACGACTTAGTAAAACGAGTGGTATGAAACGCTTGCGTTCACTTCGTCGGTTAGCTCTTGGACTTGTTCGATTGAACCCTTTTTGTGACAATTTCCTAGTGAAGATTTACAGCTTGTTCGTAAATATTTAAGTTAAGCAAGTGGTTATGGGACATGAAGCTAAACTCATATATTTACTGGCTTGGTGTGATTGACACTTCCTTATGATCATGACGATCATTTTTGTGATTTAGACTAGCAATGTGCGATGTCTCTTCGTCCGTGTGTCGGACTTGCCTTCGGGCCATCCGTGTGTTCGGAAAATTTAAATGGATAGCTTCCATGAGATAACTTCTCGTCCGTGTGTCGGACTTCCCCCTTTTAGTGATTTCTGGATTTCGTGTGTTGATTTCTGGGATTTGTTCTGGATTTCGTGTGTTGATTTCTGGATTTAGTGCTTCACCAACTTTTGTGATTTTCCCTGATATGATATCAGGTTTTTGTGTATTGGTGAATTCGTGTGTCATTACCTTTTTATGTGTTTGGATCTTTGAGAAGATTCTTGTGATATTGATTAATCTTTTGTTGATTATCATTTACATACTTATAGTAGTATGTCGCTATGGTTATTACATGTTCATGTCATGCCTTTTACTGTATACCATATCATCTGATATTTATAGTTAGACTGATCCGTTTATTGTTTTCTTATAAATAATACTCGGGTCAGACCGAGATGTTACAGGTGCTTCTGCTTGACTTCTCTTCAGGATTATTCTGACTTTTGGCTAACTACTTAGATTAGTAGTTTTTGGATGTACACCTTTGAGATATAGACTCAATGTTGTGTACTTATTCTTTTGTATAGCACGTGATGCTATTCTTTTGTATTATCGTGGATCTTTCTGACCACTACTCTGATGTACACTTTCATGTGTTATATATTTATTCATATCTTCTTCCGCCTTTGTGATATGGATGTCTGTGACTGATTGTCGTTATGATTATTTCTATGTTTGTTTCCGAAGATTATATATAGCCACCGTGTGATAGCTTTGTGTTTGTATCGGTATGTCGGATTTCCTCCTTAAAAGATATGCATTCTATTCTATCTGACGTATCGATGCTCGCACAAAGAAGTTACATGGATGGTCGCTCCTCCACAGCCTTATTCTCCGCGCTAATTGACAGCACTACATCGTAGTGTTCTTGGTTAGCGTGGGTATAGAGGTGGGGCGTCACAATATCAGATAAATTCAATGAATTGCCTCATTTCCCTAGTGGAAATCCTCGTGGGAGGATGACCGAAAGGCTAAGAACCGGGAATGTAGTCAATACAATATTCAATTGCTCGATTGGGTGTCATACCTGAAATGGACTCATAGAAATCAATAGATTCACAATGATTAGAATTCGAGATATATCATCAGCATCTCAAAACTCAAGAGTGAATACAGATACTTCAGAATCATCATTAACATTCCAAAGAACAAGAAACAACAAATCAGCCAAAATTAGGATACCTAAATATAGGATCCTTCGAATCACAGAATGCGGCTTGATAATACGCAAGCCACTCAATCTCAAATCATTCCATACTCTAGATAGAAATAGCGTCCTAATTCGCACAAAAAGATAAGTTACAAGGAACAATCCCAAAATCCTCAAACATCATACCAAATATTGTGGATCCTCTCAATAGGATTCACAATCCTCAAAGAAATCACAAGATAAGAACATCAAAAAGCATCAACAAATTCCTTCGATACGGATGAGTGTCAAGCACCCGTATCGAAGAGGACTCGAATAAAACAATCACGATTAGGATTACTCTTAAGATAAGACATAATAAATTTCAATTATGGATACTACGGAATAAAATATATTCCTAGACAAATCCCAAACTTCTATCCCAAAGGACACGATAAGATAAAGGACACGATGATTAAGGGATTTGTAACACTTGTATTACATTTAGATATACCGTAATATGTGTTTCTGTTCTTTGTTTATCATACTTTGTTCTGAACTCAGCTCTAATACCAAGCTATGATGCCCCACCCCCGAGACACACATTAACAAAGAGTATTACGGGGTAATAATGTCTGCTAATGTGGAGAATAGGGCTGGTTAGGAGCGACCATCTACAGTCTTATCTTAAATATCTATTGAATATGTCGATTAGTGCTCTATATTTTTTTTCCTAACTCAAGTGGATCGACATATGCAATAAATGCTTAATAAAAAACTACAGGTGGTTATAGGATCTATCAGAACAAAATACAACAACTCAAATGCTAAACACATCATAGAATAGCAGATAATCACATATATACACATGTACAGATACATCACAGAGTATACAAAATGATACATCACATATGTGGTATGACGACCACAATACAAACACAAGTCAAAAGAATATACATATCAGAGTAGCTATAAAAGGACTACTCAAAAACTATATCAAAAAGGCGATAGCAGAAAAGAGTCCATGCGGAAGCAGAATAGGCTAAGTCCAAAGGTACCTAAGCTGAAACACCTTGGTCAGACTAGAGTATAAAATACACGGGTCAGTCTAGCCAAACATATCAGTTTAAGAGGATAAGCAGTAATAAATGCATAAGAATAAGGGTAATGTTCTTCTTAAACAAGAAGGAACAATACCGAGTGTGACGCCCCACCTCTATGCTCATAATAACAAAGAGTATTAAAAGAAATACTGTCTATTATTACGAAGAATAAGGCTGGATAGGAGCGACCATCCGTAATTGGCCTTACACTAATATTGGTTATTTCGATAGGAGTGGTATATACTTTTTATTTTTCATCTTATTTATTTACTCCCATCGACACACCCAATTATCAGTATAAAACAAACTACGATGGTTCATAATAGTTTAGGACATTAGATATAACGATAACACAGATAATATAAATGCGGAACACAGATAAAAACAAAAGTCTCATATATATATAACTGATGTCAGTTACAACATAGTTGACACAATACATGTGATACAACTACAACTGTCGACTCTAGAAGTTATATATACAAGTACATTATCAGCTAATATACATGAATACATATCGTTCTATACACTGACACGACTACTACAGAATGACACTGACAACTTCAGAAGATGTGAAAAGTCTTCAAATCCTGAACAGCAACTCAAAGAAGAAAATCTACAACCTGAAATAACTCGGGTCTGACCCGAGTATTACATTCAAAAGAAAATAATACCCAGGTCAGTCTAATTCAAACCAGTTTATTAGTGCATATAGGCAGTAATAATTTAAATAGACGACAGTCACAATAATTCCCGTCTATCCGATTCTTTAAACAAAGAAACCGGATAACAGTCAATATAACACTTAACAGTGTTTAACAAAATCAGCAGATTTAAATTATGAACAGAGATAAATAAACAATTTATCAAATCGACTAAATCAATTTAAAACTGTCAAATCTGATAGGGCTGCAGTACACGCACGCGTGTACTGCCTCGCCACTATCGTAGGAGATACACAAAAGCTCAGTGAAAATCACAACGATCGCAAGGTCAAACCCCGAAATCGAGTTCAACTCAAGTGAATATGAAAACCAATCTAAGTGCACCAATGCCTTGTCAACAAAACGAATAAATACAACTAATTCAAGTGCATGGCAACAAATGAAACCTCTGTACCGACAAAGCAGTAAAATGACAAACTGCACATGGCAAATGAATCAGGGGTACAAAGGTGAAACAGCTCAAATGACATCAAGTAAAGAACTCGAGTCACAGGTGATACCAAACCCCACAAAAGCTACAGTTCAACCGACCAGATCAAAATAGTGATCATTACCAAACAATAGTCAGACAAAAGGGAGGTAATGACAGAAAGCATGTCAAAGTCAGGTGATGTTAAATGATCAAGTCGAGTATCAAATGAAGTACAGTTCAATATCTAAACCAATGTCGAAGATAACCAGAACCAAGTTCGAACTATATCAAGTAACCCGGATGTCACGAAATTCAAACAAGTCAGAACTCACGTTTATATGAAAATAACTGTGGTGATAGAATTACAGTGGTATGCACATGTAACAGGTAGTGATAATTCAAAGGCTACACCATATCATAGTGCAGGCAACAAAAATTAAAGAAGTACAAAATAGTCAAGTTGTAAAACCAAGACTACAGACACATGGTCAAGTGAACAATGTGTGTGCGACCAGACAGTGTCAAGACCAAGGTCACAGAAAGCATGCAATACCAGATCAGTGACATGATGAAGCAGTGCAGAGTTCGAACAAAAATCACGTAGAAGTTTGAACTGATAGAGAATGAAGTCATCATTTATCTCAAAGTCAAGTATGATACAAAAGTTACAGTGCAGACATCAATCTACTTGGCAACAATGATGAATCAATTTCAAATGCAACACGTTGGTACATATTCACAGTTACAGTTCAACATCAAAGTGCAACCAGCAATATGAACATGTAACCGTGAAACCCAAGTCTGATGGTCGGAAAGTAAACAGACTCAAAAGATATCACTGTAAAGTCAATGGAAACAGGGATCGAAATCAACATCAAAACATAATCAGGAGTAATTGGCACCAACTCGAGATCAAGTTCGAGTTATACAACTCAAACTTGACTGGTCAGTACCCTCTAACCAAATTCAAGGATGCAAGCAGGTACATGTGGGATCAGTGATACCCAACAACAAGGACTAATGCACAACACTCAACTGTGGTGATACCAGCACACTGACCACAAGAAGGAACCCGAACACTAAGTCAGACAAGGCTCGAACCCAAGTCAGTGCAAAACAAATTAAAGGGTAAGGTACACATGAATGCGACGGTGAGATGAAGGGGACAGTACAACCCTGCCTCACGCGACAACAGTTATACAAGTACATGAAGGCAACTGACGCAACTGGAATGCAACTATCTCAACAAGGTATAGTGATGACACACAAAGAAAATGCAAAGCCAAAGTCATCAGAATTTCACAAAACTAGTTCAATATCAAAAAGACAAAGCCGATAAAATCAAGGAATCAACTAAGTTAAAAATCAAAGCCGTGGTCATCACGAAAACAAGTCGTGAGTCGAACAAATCAAAACGAGAAATCCACGGAGCAGTAAATTCAAGCAACATCGATTACCAATACCAAATGAAAACAAATGGCCGAGATAAAACAAGGTCGAATCCAACTCGAATTACAGAAGCATCATAAGACAAATGAACTAGATGTGAGTAAAGTTACTCACCTTTTTGACTGGGGCGGTCGAGGCTAAGCATGAATCCAATTCTCAAGCAAAGCCGAGCTCACAAGGGTTAAAATCCCCAAATTCAAAAGTCTGGAGAAATAGGGAACGAAGCCCTAATTTGCATTTGGGGACGAAGAAGTATAAGGCCGCCATTTCTTTTCTCGTTCGATCGCGTTTGATTTTTGGAGTCTTCGAAAGTGAAAGGGGAATCGGTTTTGAACGACAAGGAAGAGGCCACCATTTTTAATTCCTTTTGATTGCTTGGTTCTAGGGTTTTCTTGTTTAGATTTCGAACGAAAGAGAATAAAGGGTAGAGGGACGGTTTTCTCGAGTGAACGAATGAAAGGGGAATGGTACAGATAAACATCACGGCAACAACGAGTGGGCCAAAACAATTTTTCTTTAAAGCCCGCTTCAATATAATTACAAATTCAAAAGAATTTCAATCCGATTTGAGAAGAATTTCGCTTGGTTAAACGCTAAAAACACCCAGCAACCCAATTAAATCGTCACATGACGATAATAATAATTCTGTGAAATCTCGGGTTGTTACAGACTCCCCTCCTTATAAAAATTGCGTCCACGCAATCATAGGGAATAAATGGATAAAAGGTAACAACCAAAAGAGCATGGCAATGTCGAATGTATAAGCAAAGCAAGTGTCAGCGGGGAAGTATTAGATAAGAAATCGAAAGGTTCGACTGCTTCAAATCAAAAGAATCAACCTCGTGGGAATCAGGGATCAAAATCAGACGACTAACAAAAGCAAGAACAATCGAGTTCCAGCAACTAAAAGAGAAGGAAAAACAGAGCAGAAATCCCATACAGAGCACGAATTGAATGTGAGTAAATCAAATTAATCACCTGAATCGCCAGAGAAAAAGACGAAGCTCAAATCTCAAAAGTCGCAAATATTCAATCATCAAAAAGGATAATTGAATTTTCAAATCGCAAATATTTACTTATCTCAAACGATAATCAGAAGACAAAACAAATATCTGATTATCTCATACGATAGTCAGAAAACAAATATTCAATTATCAAAAACGATAATCAAATTTCTCAAGTCAACAAATATTCGATCATCACAAACGATAATCAAATTTCAAATTCAACAAATATTTAATTATCAAAGACGATAATTAAATCTCAAATCAACAAATATTTAATTATCTAACAGCGATAATTAAATCTCAAATCAACAAATATTTAATTATCAAAGACGATAATTAAATCTCAAATCAACAAATATTTAATTATCTAACAGCGATAATTAATTCTCAAGTCAACAAATATTTAATTATCTAACAGCGATAATTAAATCTCAAATCAACAAATATTTAATTATCAAAGACGATAATTAAATCTCAAATCAACAAATATTTAATTATCTAACAGCGATAATTAAATCTCAAATCAACAAATATTTAATTATCAAAGACGATAATTAAATCTCAAATCAACAAATATTTAATTATCTAACAGCGATAATTAAATCTCAAGTCAACAAATATTTAATTATCTAACAGCGATAATTAAATCTCAAATCAACAAATATTTAATTATCAAAGACGATAATTAAATCTCAAATCAACAAATATTTAATTATCTAACAGCGATAATTAAATCTCAAATCAGCAAATATTTAATTATCAAAAGCGATAATTAAATTCGAAATCAGCAAATATTTAATTATCTAAAGCGATAATTAGAAACAACAAATATCTGATTATCAAAAACGATAATCAGAACTCATATCAACAAATATCTAATTATCACAAGCGATAATTAGAAACAACAAATATCTGATTATCAAAAACGATAATCAGAACTCATATCAACAAATATCTAATTATCACAAGCGATAATTAGAAACAACAAATATCTGATTATCAAAAACGATAATCAGAACTCATATCAACAAATATCTAATTATCACAAGCGATAATTAGAAACAACAAATATCTGATTATCAAAAAACGATAATCAGAACTCATATCAACAAATATCTAATTATCACAAGCGATAATTAGAAACAACAATTATCTGATTATCAAAAACGATAATCAGAACTCATATCAACAAATATCTAATTATCACAAGCGATAATTAGAAACAACAATTATCTGATTATCAAAAACGATAATCAGAACTCATATCAACAAATATCCAATTACCTGCAGATAATTGGATGCAACAAATATTTAGAAATCAATTAAGAAGACTAGAAAATCAACATAAAAGCTTGGATCGATCCCATCAGATGGCGAGTTTTTAATTCTTCGCACGTGCATCTGAGAGTGGCCGAAGCCTACCAAGTACTCAACATAATTTTGGCGCCCATCAGATTGACCCGAAGGTCCGCAGAGTGACCCGAAGGTCTAGTACTGGTATTTGACCCGAAGGTCCGCAGAGTGGCCCGAAAGCCCAACAAATGACCCGAAGGTCCGCAGAGTGGCCCGAAAGCCCAACAAATGACCCGAAGGTCCTCATAGTGGCTCGAAAGCACACGAAAGCATCAAAATGTTTCAATTAACGAGTCCGGAATTAACCGAAATAGCAAACGCACATGTCCCATACCACGTGTTTTACTAAATCGTTTGATTCTCTTCATCGTTTCCTTGAAAGTGTAAAATTCATCAAAATCATCAAAACAACAGATATTCAATTAACGAGTCCGGAATTAACCGAAAAAGTAAAAGTGTGGTTCCATACTCCGCACTTTTGCTAAATCGTTTAAATCTCTTCATCGTTTCCTTGAAAGTGCAAAATTGTGTATTTTTATAAAAATACACTTTACATTCTCAAACGGACAAGTCCGGAATTAAGCGAATCAGTAAAAGAAAGGGGTCATAGTCCTCGATTTTGCTGAAACGTTTAAATCGCTTCCTCATTCTTTTGAAAGCGTAAACTATTAAATTTCTGAAAACAATTTTATTTATTTTGTAAAAATAACAATTCACCTTCTCAACTGGACAAGTCCGGAGTTAAGCGAAACAGTAAAAGAAAGGGGTCATAATCCTCGATTTTGTTGAATCGTTTAAGTCGCTTTCTCATTCTTTTGAAAATGCAAACTGTTAAAAATTTATAAAACAATTTCCATTTTAAAACGATTTTTCCAATCACGTGATTAAAACAGCAAATCAGTAACAATTTCGATAAGGAAATTGTACTTCTCAAAATACCGTAAAAACGGTTACACATCAGTATTGCGGAATAACCGCTTGAAAATCCACTTTTAAAAATTTGGCTGTTACTGAAGTCAAAGCGATAGTAATTTTAAAACATCAAATATCTCATCAAAAGAATTCACATCAAAATGTGACATCAGTGAATTTTCATTCATTAAAATTGTCAACAAAACACCGTGCCTCAAAAATTCAGCATTGGTGTAAAAATCCCGTTATAAAAATAACGGCAACAAAATACGTTTCATAACCAAGCATCGGTTCAACGTAAAAATAAATGCAGTAACGCGCAATTCAAATTTTTGCACGTACTACAGAATGAACAAAGAAATCATTCGAAGGTATCTTCAATGAAGACAATTCAAAACAGCAAAATCTAATCAACAGATGATTAGTACAAAAGAAAGCCAACGGAAATTTCAACAAAAATCACATATCTGCAATTTCTTCAGTTCCTCAATTTGGATTCGAAATTCTCAAAGAAACAAATAATTACAGCTATGTAAACAACAATTGGAATTCATATCAATTTCGTATTTTGATTCTTAAATCAAAAAGATTATCAGTTGTACTCAGCGAAGACAGTTTCACTGTTTCCGCTGCGCACTCTGATAAATAGAACACAAATCAATCAAATCATCAGAACACAATTTCATCCAAACAACAAAACACAATTCCACTTTTATTTTTAAATAACGATATTTAAAAATTTCATCAAAATTTCAAAACTTTAGTTTTGACTCAAATCACAGATAAAACGTCGACTAATAGTTGTAACATATGTTCCATCCAAGTAAAGTTTTATATTATGTCCATAAACCCCAAGCTCTGATACCAACTGTGACGCCCCACCTCTATGCTCATAATAACAAAGAGTATTAAAAGAAATACTGTCTATTATTACGAAGAATAAGGCTGGATAGGAGCGACCATCCGTAATTGGCCTTACACTAATATTGGTTATCTCGATAGGAGTGGTATATACTTTTTATTTTTCATCTTATTTATTTACTCCCATCGACACACCCAATTATCAGTTTAAAATAAACTACGATGGTTCATAATAGTTTAGGACATTAGATATAACGATAACACAGATAATATAAATGCGGAACACAGATAAAAACAAAAGTCTCATATATATATAACTGATGTCAGTTACAACATAGTTGACACAATACATGTGATACAACTACAACTGTCGACTCTAGAAGTTATATATACAAGTACATTATCAGCTAATATACATGAATACATATCGTTCTATACACTGACACGACTACTACAGAATGACACTGACAACTTCAGAAGATGTGAAAAGTCTTCAAATCCTGAACAGCAACTCAAAGAAGAAAATCTACAACCTGAAATAACTCGGGTCTGACCCGAGTATTACATTCAAAAGAAAATAATACCCAGGTCAGTCTAATTCAAACCAGTTTATTAGTGCATATAGGCAGTAATAATTTAAATAGACGACAGTCACAATAATTCCCGTCTATCCGATTCTTTAAACAAAGAAACCGGATAACGGTCAATATAACACTTAACAGTGTTTAACAAAATCAGCAGATTTAAATTATGAACAGAGATAAATAAACAATTTATCAAATCGACTAAATCAATTTAAAACTGTCAAATCTGATAGGGCTGCAGTACACGCACGCGTGTACTGCCTCGCCACTATCGTAGGAGATACACAAAAGCTCAGTGAAAATCACAACGATCGCAAGGTCAAACCCCGAAATCGAGTTCAACTCAAGTGAATATGAAAACCAATCTAAGTGCACCAATGCCTTGTCAACAAAACGAATAAATACAACTAATTCAAGTGCATGGCAACAAATGAAACCTCTGTACCGACAAAGCAATAAAATGACAAACTGCACATGGCAAATGAATCAGGGGTACAAAGGTGAAACAGCTCAAATGACATCAAGTAAAGAACTCGAGTCACAGGTGATACCAAACCCCACAAAAGCTACAGTTCAACCGACCAGATCAAAATAGTGATCATTACCAAACAATAGTCAGACAAAAGGGAGGTAATGACAGAAAGCATGTCAAAGTCAGGTGATGTTAAATGATCAAGTCGAGTATCAAATGAAGTACAGTTCAATATCTAAACCAATGTCGAAGATAACCAGAACCAAGTTCGAACTATATCAAGTAACCCGGATGTCACGAAATTCAAACAAGTCAGAACTCACGTTTATATGCAAATAACTGTGGTGATAGAATTACAGTGGTATGCACATGTAACAGGTAGTGATAATTCAAAGGCTACACCATATCATAGTGCAGGCAACAAAAATTAAAGAAGTACAAAATAGTCAAGTTGTAAAACCAAGACTACAGACACATGGTCAAGTGAACAATGTGTGTGCGACCAGACAGTGTCAAGACCAAGGTCACAGAAAGCATGCAATACCAGATCAGTGACATGATGAAGCAGTGCAGAGTTCGAACAAAAATCACGTAGAAGTTTGAACTGATAGAGAATGAAGTCATCATTTATCTCAAAGTCAAGTATGATACAAAAGTTACAGTGCAGACATCAATCTACTTGGCAACAATGATGAATCAATTTCAAATGCAACACGTTGGTACATATTCACAGTTACAGTTCAATATCAAAGTGCAACCAGCAATATGAACATGTAACCGTGAAACCCAAGTCTGATGGTCGGAAAGTAAACAGACTCAAAAGATATCACTGTAAAGTCAATGGAAACAGGGATCGAAATCAACATCAAAACATAATCAGGAGTAATTGGCACCAACTCGAGATCAAGTTCGAGTTATACAACTCAAACTTGACTGGTCAGTACCCTCTAACCAAATTCAAGGATGCAAGCAGGTACATGTGGGATCAGTGATACCCAACAACAAGGACTAATGCACAACACTCAACTGTGGTGATACCAGCACACTGACCACATGAAGGAACCCGAACACTAAGTCAGACAAGGCTCGAACCCAAGTCAGTGCAAAACAAATTAGAGGGTAAGGTACACATGAATGCGACGGTGAGATGAAGGGGACAGTACAACCCTGCCTCACGCGACAACAGTTATACAAGTACATGAAGGCAACTGACGCAACTGGAATGCAACTATCTCAACAAGGTATAGTGATGACACACAAAGAAAATGCAAAGCCAAAGTCATCAGAATTTCACAAAACTAGTTCAATATCAAAAAGACAGAGCCGATAAAATCAAGGAATCAACTAAGTTAAAAATCAAAGCCATGGTCATCACGAAAACAAGTCGTGAGTCGAACAAATCAAAACGAGAAATCCACGGAGCAGTAAATTCAAGCAACATCGATTACCAATACCAAATGAAAACAAATGGCCGAGATAAAACAAGGTCGAATCCAACTCGAATTACAGAAGCATCATAAGACAAATGAACTAGATGTGAGTAAAGTTACTCACCTTTTTGACTGGGGCGGTCGAGGCTAAGCATGAATCCAATTCTCAAGCAAAGCCGAGCTCACAAGGGTTAAAATCCCCAAATTCAACAGTCTGGAGAAATAGGGAACGAAGCCCTAATTTGCATTTGGGGACGAAGAAGTATAAGGCCGCCATTTCTTTTCTCGTTCGATCGCGTTTGATTTTTGGAGTCTTCGAAAGTGAAAGGGGAATCGGTTTTGAACGACAAGGAAGAGGCCACCATTTTTAATTCCTTTTGATTGCTTGGTTCTAGGGTTTTCTTGTTTAGATTTCGAACGAAAGAGAATAAAGGGTAGAGGGACGGTTTTCTCGAGTGAACGAATGAAAGGGGAAAGGTACAGATAAACGTCACGGCAACAACGAGTGGGCCAAAACAATTTTTCTTTAAAGCCCGCTTCAATATAATTACAAATTCAAAAGAATTTCAATCCGATTTGAGAAGAATTTCGCTTGGTTAAACGCTAAAAACACCCAGCAACCCAATTAAATCGTCACATGACGATAATAATAATTCTGTGAAATCTCGGGTTGTTACACTGAGTATAAGCATGAGTATAAGTATGGTATGGTTACTTTAAGTAATGAGAGTATATCACTTACACAAACTTATAATCTCAAAAGAGAAAACAATCCATAAAACGCTAAATATAGCAAGCCTCATATCATCGGTATATCACAATCATCAATAGTGGTTTAGGGAAAATATAACTCCTAAAAAGGAGAAATCCAAAAACCCGCCATATTGGCAAACTCAAAGAAATCTCAAAGAAATCACCATCTCAAAAACACTCCATAAGGCAATCAAATATAACTCTCCAACACAGGAGAATATAATCCCAAATAAATGCCAAAAGGCAAATCTCATGTAATGATGCCAATAGCCAAATCTAAATAATAACGCCAAAAGGAAAATCTCAAATAACGCCAGTGTAGGCAACTTAAATTCCCATAAGGTAATCGCCATATATATATATATATATATAATGGCTCGAATTGCCAACCATGAAAAAGGCGATACACTCGGGAAATCAATGAAAACATCTCAAAATTTGCATGTGCTTTTGGCCGAAGCCTGCCAAGCACTGATCTTAAATATGGTACCACACCCGAAGGCAAATACATCACAATGGCAAATACGCCGCCATGGCAAATACGCTGCAATGGAAAACGTCTCGAGGACAAATACTGTAATGAACCGCGATTTTGAACGTCCCGAGTTGTGAATATTAATTTATAATATTCAATAATATTGTATTTTAATATACAATATTCCCATTAATCGATGATTAATAATTTTTCAAAACTAGTATAATTTGAATTTTCAAATCTATATTAGATATAGATTGTTTTAAATCGAATTTCTTAAATATATTTTTTGTTTTAAAAGTAAAATATTTAAATTGTTTTAGATTAAATATATGTATTTTGTTTTAAACATAAATATATATATTATTAATAGAGCATTAAATAAATTGGAATAGTCAAATGCATATATTTTACATATAGGAATAATAAATTTATATGTAATAAAATTTGGATAGATTCATAGTGAGGTAAAAATGATATTTTTGATTTTGGTATATATGAACAATGTGTTTATATTAAATAAAAAGGAGTTTTAAGTTACTTAAATAATATGTATACATTGAATAAGGAAATTATATATATGTTATGTTAAGTAAAAATAAAGTTTATAATATTTTAATAGATAAATGTTGTAAACTAAGAGACATGTATAATAATCACATAAATATAAATAGGAGAGACTATATATATAGATAATTAGTGAATTTAGTTTATTTGAAAGAAATGTATTTCTATACTATAAATTCAAAAGATGTATATATAGTTATATATACATGAAGGATTTAATACCACTTTGAAGTTCTTATAAAACACAGGGTATTTAATATTGAATATTATTTATTTTATTTTAGTAACATATGAATATAAGGTGTTAATATTTAATGTTATTTAAGTAACAACATATTTATATAAGTATAAACCAAGAAGTATTATGTTAATCTAGTTTCTTATTTTGTTTTAAAATGTATGGGTGACAAATGCAAATACAACTTAGCCAAAAGCAAAGATAATTTTTAGCTATTTTGTAGTCTTTGTTTAAATTAACACATATATTTATATAAGATCAATTAACTAAGAAGTGTTATTTTAATATAGTTTCTCATTTTCATTTTTATTTTTTTAAATGTATAGAAACAAAACAAACAGGTAACAAAAACAGTTTTAACAAATTATGTAAACTATATGTAAGTTAGCAAAGATGGTAAAAAGGAAAATAGGTTGCAGCAGCTTGCCTGGCAATATATGGTAAAAACCAAAACATTAATTCAATTTCTTTTCAACGAAAAACTAACATTGTTTCAGCCTCCAAAATATCATTCCAGCTAACAAATTGTCAAATCTGTTCATTTTCTGTTGACTGCAATTGTATATATATTTGAACTCCTCATATCTGAGTTGTTTTGAAAATTTAAAGCCTGTAATTTACAAACAAAAGCCTCTATTCAAAAAAAAAATTAAGCAACTGGAAATCAAAGTTTTAAAAGAATAAGAAAACATGTACTCTGTAACCGGTTGGAAGCTCAAAGAAAACATATTCTGCTTAAAAGAATTAAGCTACCTGGAAGCAAATTTTGATTTCAGTTTTTAAGATTTCAACTTTCCAATCAGGACTTCAACTTCAGATTTTAAAAGTTCGGGAATCAAGGATGTGGAAGGTGAGAAAACATTTATCTCAAATTTGAAATTCAATTGATTTGTTCTCTGTGACAGTATATATCTTTTGATCATTCCGGTTCAAAAATCCATATCTTTATTTCTAATCCAAATCTGATGATGCTGTAAACTAGGGATGTGATTATTTTTGTATGTAGTTTGAGATAAAAATAATTTTATGGATGGTTTATGTTGTGTAGAGGTCTCAGACTTGTTTTATAGTAGATAACCCAATTTTTGTGAAAATTCATCATGTTTAAATCAAGATTTCAAGCATGCATTTGGATTGGTTGCATAAAATTATGAATTTTAGTAGGAAATTTGGAATTTTTAGTGAGCGATATCTTGAGAAATTGGTAGATGAACGAATTATGTCAAAAATAAATTCCCGGCGATCTCATCGCCGTGGGGTGGCGTGGCTAGGACTGGGAGGTGCTGGTGGACCTAAGGGAGGTGTCGACCATGGCGGAATCGTGAATTTGGGCTTGGATTGTGAGTACGAGTGGTTTTTAGGGTTTAAGAGTGGATGTGGCCATGTGAAGTCGCGGGATTTTTGAGGGAGAAAGGTGCGACCGGAGTTCGTAAATTTTGGCAGAAAGGTAGTGACAGAGTAGGCCTTTCGATCAATGGTGGAGTTGATTTGATCGGTGGAATTTGGTGAGAGCAGTTCGTCGAGTTTTGGGATGGGGTTTTTCGATGGTTCGAACGAGGATTGCTTTCCGTCTAGGGTGGATTCGAGTCATCGTCGAGGTCGCGATGTTGACCAGTAGAGGAAGGGATGTAGACTCAAGGGTTTGCGGGGTCAGAAGGGTCATCGGAGAGGTGGTGCACGTGCACCGTGTGCACGAGATGCTCGGCATGGCAGTTTTGGGTTAAGTGAGAAGAAAGGGGTTCGATTTAGGGCATAGTTTCGTTTGCGATCAATTCTTGTTCGAGAAGGTTTTCGGCGTGTGGTCGGAGACGTTCTCCAGTTCGTGGAGTCAGAATTCGATGGTTTGGGTGTGACGTTCTTGGGATAAGATCGGAACCAGGGGAAGAAGAAAGGAAAAAGTAGGAGATGGGTAGTAACGGGTTGGGCTTCGGCCCGTTAGTGCTGTGGAAGTATTTAGGTTTCGGTTTTGTTTTTTTGTGTCTCTGGGTTGGGCTTCGGGCCTTAGTGGTCTGGAATTTAGTTTAAAACAAGTTTTATTAAATAAAGAAATTTGTATAAAGATAAATCCATAACCATTTGTTCCTCATAGCATTAATCCAGCAAGTTGATTAAGAAATTGTTTAAGCCAATCATTTTTGGATATTTAAATGTTTTGAAGGCAAGGAATTTTAAATATATATAAATTTTTTTACCTTAATTCTTTCAGATTATGGTTATTTAAATGAATTATTGTATCATAATTTAGTCAAGTTCTTTAAAATAATTATCCTTGAGTTTATCTGAAAATTTAAGTATTGTAAGAAGATAATTAAGGGAAAATAAAATGTTCATACTTTTGAATTAATACAAATTCTTAAGTGGTTCGATATTAGTAATAATTATTTAATTTTACATATAATAGTGTGTTAATAAGGAGATGGTTCGTATCGACGGATGGTACGCCGTCACACGATCCATTGTGAAGTTAAATAAGTAAAACTTTATAAGCTTGTTCAGATTGAATTTAATTACCAATTGGTAATGAATGCCATTGTAAATTTAATACGGACTGTCTGTTGAAATGTTCCCAAACTGAATAGATGTGTAAATTGTAGACTATTCAAACTGTGACATCTGGTCAATGGAAACGGATATTATTCCGCTAAATAGTTAATTTAATTTCTTTGAATAGTATAAGCCATCTATCTGATATTATCTGTGTAGTTGTTACTAGCAAAGATGATCTTTGATCTGTTATTCATGCATATATCTGTTATTTGCCTGTTAATTATATTAGAGAATATAATGTGAATCGATCTATGGAAGCTGATTGATTTGAATATCTGTGTGACTGTGAATAGTGAATTGTGAATTGATAAGTACCGTTGAGACTGATAAGCCTTATTCTGTTTGGATTGATTTTTAAATCTAGTTTTGTTTCAAAAATAAATATTATTTTTAATAATGTTTTAAAAGAATTGTTAAGTATTTTTGAAATATCAAGAGTAGTTTATTATTATTTCTGGAAATCTTTTTAAAGGTATAATTTTTATAAGTATGTATTATTTAAACTATTTCAAGTATAAATACTATTTTTATAATAATTATTTAAAAAGTAAATTTTTATTAATTTAGTATTTAAGTATATTTCCTTTAATATAATCTATTAAATATAAGTGTTTTTTAAAATAATATATTATAGAAAACTTTTATAAAAAGAGTATATTTATTTAATAAACTTGAGAAATGTATTTGGAAATTTTATAAGTATGATTTGGAAAGAAGTTGTTTCAAATTTATATTTACGCAGTAAAATAAGCTTCTTAAATCCGTTTGGATTTTAAATGTGAACGAGGCTTAAGAGTTGCAATGGGAAATAACTTGGTTTAATCGATTGATTGTTTTGATAGTTAAATAGTCGACTATCAAATCTGGACAAAACTTAACTTTGGAAATATCTAGAGGAAACTCGGGAATTATATGGTACGGTTACCGTTCTAGGTGCTATACCGTACGTATAAACTCGTTTATTCTCTAGGACAAATTATAAGGAGACCAAGTTATATTCCGTCGGTGTATTTTCTAAAGAACCGGGGTTGAGTTTACCGGGAAATAACGAACGTTGTTTCGAAAAGACCGGGATCGGATTTGTAATCCGAAAACCATTTCGATCCAACGAGTACGTTTTCGTGATGAAGACAAGAGTTGGAGTCAAAGATGGAGCAGTGAAGTGCAAGGGCTAATCGCTACTAATCCTGAGGGTGATTCCACAATGGATATAGTAGGAGTAGTGCCTTCGGTTCCGTTCGAACACGGAATGGACTTGTATGGATGAATGCTTTCAGAACATCGTCAGGTGGACGGTGAGCATTCCAAGTGATATGTTCTAAAAGGTAACACTTAGCCTCGAGCCTCATCAACCAGGAATGACTAAAAATTAGGGGTTATGCAGCAAGGCTAAGTGGGTCGCATCCATTAGGGTGAGGTCATCCGTGTCTAGATGTTCCTTTTTATTCGGCTTATTGGGTGGTTGCTGATCCCAACCGTGGGGTGATCTTACTCGGGATTATCTAGTAAGGGGTAGTCCTAGTCTTGTGTTGCAGGGGATTGGGAGTGATACTCGGTATGTTGATCTAGGCCACGTACTGTGACAGGTGGTACCCCAGTGCCTAGTCATTAGTTGGAAATCCATTCTTCCTACATGCCTTGTACGGTTTTGATTGTAGAACCCACTTTGTGGCTAGTATGCTGGAATTTAATCATGTAACAATTTCAGCTATTTTGGATAAGTATTTGTATATACACCTTATTATAATATCAGAGGATTTTATAAGAAATGTTTTGGCTATCGTAAGGTAAAAACCCGACATGTTTATTTATGGCGTGGTCTTACGAGATGCTTTTGATTTCAAAGGATTTTCAAACTTTAATAAATCAAGTTGAATGTGTTTCTCACGCTGGTTTACCAGACTGACCCGGGCTTGGTGTTTTTCCTATATGCTCGGGTCAAACCGAGCATATATATTTCCAGGTTAGCTGGAAGACTGAGAGCTTTAGGAGAGGAGCTGGAATCGGGAGATGTATTGCGTAGATGCTTATATACAGTTGTATTTGTTGTGTGATCATTGTTGTATAGCTATAACTCTGATGTAAAGTCTGTATATGTTATATAAAGAAACAGTTTTGGCTTCATGTAAAGATTTGTTCATATTATAGTTTATTCGTTCCGCTATGAGATTCTGATTTGATCTTTTTCTTCTATCTTCTTTCTATTTCTACCTTCTTTCTCTACCCGTCTTTCCATGCCATTTGGTTAACAAGAGGGGTTTAAAGTCGGTTTAAATCGGTATGGAAAAATGGGGCGTGACATTGTGGTATTAGAGCCTAGGTTGAGTGAATACCTAGGTTCGGGTGGGTTGTTCATTAGGAATCGAGTCTGTAGCAACCTGTTTAAGTCTAAGTGTATATATATATGAGAGCGCGTATTTATTAGTTATATAAAAATGGTTTTATATTATGTTAATTGATCGTCTGAGTGGTATATGGATTCTGGTCAATACGAGTAGTTAACGTTATTGATAGGGATCTCTAAACACTTGAACTAGGCCAACAGACACAATATTGTTTAAAGGGGTAGATGAAATAATTTTACCCAGATATATTTTCTATATAAAAAGTATCATTTTAAATGTATATGGTATTTGTAATGATTGGTTGAGATGATAATAATTTATCGTCTAGGATTTAGTGGTCTTGGTTGTCAACCTTATGTATTTCCATTGGTTGCACTTTTGACTTGAGTATACCCTTAGAAACTGAACCCTTTAGAATTCGAATCTTTGGAAAGTAGATTTTACCGAGTTTATTTACTAGAGAAATTTGGAAAACTTTTAAACTAGTAAATTTTTGGGAAATTTTCCACCCTTTAAAGATAATTTTAGAATAATGGGTTTCTAAAAAAGGATGTTTGAAATTTAAAAACCTTATAACAATTTATTTGTTATATATATATATATATATATATGGATTTATAAATTGAAGAAATAAGTTGTTTATAAAACTTACTATATATATATGTGTGTGTGTATTTTCTCCATCCTATAATCACTTTTCAAATATATATACTTAAATTATTTTGAAAGGATGATTTTATAAAAATCAAGGATAATAGGAATTTAAAAGATGGAATAAATTTTGAAATGTAAACCTTGATGTACCCCTTAGCCTATAGGAATTCTGGAATTGTAGGATCTCACTCTTGGTTTTGATAATTGATTGTAGAGAACCCGTAGCATCAACCGGGGTGGAGCACTCTCGAAGGCCAGAAGGGATGGCGATTATGGTTTGGCTAGGAGAATTCAGGAGGATCTGGGTGAGTCGTCAATCTACGAGGAAGTGCCAATGGAGCCTATCGAGCAGCCACAACCTCAGGAAGAGGAGCCTAAGGAAGAAACAGTTGAGGAGCCAGGGAGGAAGCTGAAGAAGAACCTGAAGAGGAATTCGACGATGAAGAGGAGTTCGAGGACGAGGAAGGACTCGAAGAGGAAGAGGAGGAGTTTGATGACGAGGAAGAGAAAGAGGAGGAGTTTAATGACGAGGAAGAGTTTGAAGATGAGGAAGATCTTGAATCAGAGAATGATGACACAGTCATTTGGGATTTAGGTAATGCTGTTGAGGAGCCAGTTGATGGTGTAGATTTCATTCCTAGAGTGCCTAATCCAGAGGATGTTTGGGAACCAGACAGTGATGCAGAGGTCAGGATATTGTCAGGACCCGAAAGGGAGGACTCTGATAGTGAGAGTCCATAGTTGGTTGGGTTGCTTTCTCATGGTAGGGTGTGCTTTTTGTATCTATTTATGACCTATAGACGTCATGGTTGTTAGATGTTAGATGTTTGGTAGGGTGATATATATATATATATATATATATATCTGTATGTATATGTATGGTTGAATGGATGATGATAACATCTGTAGGGATATGATGGATGGTACTTAATGTAATGTATATTTTGGTATACGGTTTGAATCTATGTGTTTACTGGTTTGGATTGTTATTGATCTGTTCTAGTCTGTGTAGATAATTTTCCCTAAATTAGCTAAGGAATTTCGAGGACGAAATTCATTTAAGGAGGGAGGAACGTAACGACCTACAATTTTAAACGTCCCGAGTTGTGAATATTAATTTATAATATTCAATAATATTGTATTTTAATATACAATATTCCCATTAATCGATGATTAATAATTTTTTAAAACCAGTATAATTTGAATTTTCAAATCTATATTAGATATAGATTGTTTTAAATGGAATTTCTTAAATATATATTTTGTTTTAAAAGTAAAATATGTAAAATTATTTTAGATTAAATATATGTATTTTGTTTTAAAGATAAATATATATATTATTAATAGAGCATTAAATAAATTGGAATAGTCAAATGCATATATTTTACATATAGGAATAATAAATTTATATGTAATAAAATTTGGATAGATTCATAGTGAGGTAAAAATGATATTTTTGATTTTGGTATATATGAACAATGTGTTTATATTAAATAAAAAGGATTTTTAAGTTACTTAAATAATATGTATACATTGAATAAGGAAATTATATATATGTTATGTTAAGTAAAAATAAATTTTATAATATTTTAATAGATAAATGTTGTAAACTAAGAGACATGTATAATAATCACATAAATATAAATAGAAGAGACTATATATATAGATAATTAGTGAATTTAGTTTATTTGAAAGAAATGTATTTCTATACTATAAATTTAAAAGATGTATATATGGTTATATATACATGAAGGATTTAATACCACTTTGAAGTTCTTATAAAACAAAGGGTATTTAATATTGAATATTATTTATTTTATTTTAGTAACATATGAATATAGGGTGTTAATATTGAATGTTATTTAAGTAACAACATATTTATATAAGTATAAACCAAGAAGTATTATGTTAATCTAGTTTCTTATTTTGTTTTAAAATGTATGGGTGACAAATGCAAATACAACTTAGCCAAAAGCAAAGATAATTTTTAGCTATTTTGTAGTCTTTGTTTAAATTAACACATATATTTATATAAGATCAATTAACTAAGAAGTGTTATTTTAATATAGTTTCTCATTTTCATTTTTATTTTTTTAAATGTATAGAAACAAAACAAACAGGTAACAAAAACAGTTTTAACAAATTATGTAAACTATGGGTAAGTTAGCAAAGATGGTAAAAAGGAAAATAGGTTGCAGCAGCTTTCCTGGCAATATATGGTAAAAACCAAAACATTAATTCAAATTCTTTTCAATTTCTTTTCAACGAAAAGCTAACATCGTTTCAGCCTCCAAAATATCACTCCAGCTAACAAATTGTCAAATCTGTTCATTTTCTGTTGACTGCAATTGTATATATATTTGAACTCCTCAGATCTGAGTTGTTTTGAAAATTTAAAGCCTGTAATTTGCAAACAAAAGCCTCTATTCAAATTTTTTTTAAGTAACTGGAAATCAAAGTTTTAAAAGAAGAAGAAAACATGTACTCTGTAACCGGTTGGAAGCTCAAAGAAAACATCTTCTGCTTAAAAGAATTAAGCTACTTGGAAGCAAATTTTGATTTCAGTTTTTAAGATTTCAACTTTCCAATCAAGACTTCAACTTCAGATTTTAAAAGTTCGGGAATCAAGGATATGGAAGGTGAGAAAACATTTATCTCAAATTTGAAATTCAATTGATTTGTTCTCTGTGACAGTATATATCTTTTGATCATTCTGGTTCAAAAATCCATATCTTTATTTCTAGTCCAAATCTGATGATGCTGTAAACTAGGGATGTGATTATTTTTGTATGTAGTTTGAGATAAAAATAATTTTATGGATGGTTTATGTTGTGTAGAGGTCTCACACTTGTTTTCTAATAGATAACCCAATTTTTGTGAAAATTCATCATGTTTAAATCAAGATTTCAAGCATGCATTTGGATTGGTTGCATAAAATTATGAATTTTAGTAGGAAATTTGGAATTTTTAGTGAGCGATATCTTAAGAAATTGGTAGATGAACGAATTATGTTAAAAAGTAAATTCTCGGCGATCTCATCGCCATGGGGTGGCGTGGCTAGGATTAGGAGGTGCTGGTGGACCTAGGGGAGGTGTCGACCATGGCGGAATCGTGAATTTGGGCTTGGATTGTGAGTACGAGTGGTTTTTAAGGTTTAAGAGTGGATGTGGCCATGGTGAAGTCGCGGGATTTTTGAGGGAGAAAAGTGCGACCGGAGTTCGTAAATTTTGGCAGAAAGGTAGTGACAGAGTAGGCCTTTCGATCGGTGGTGGAGTTGATTCGATCGGTGGAATTTGGTGAGAGCAGTTCGTCGAGTTTTGGGCCGGGGTTTTTCGATGTTTCGAACGAGGATTGCTTTTCGTCTAGGTTGGATTCGAGTCATCGTCGAGGTGGCAATGTTGACCAGTAGAGGAAGGGACGTCGACTCAGGGGTTTGCGGGGTCGGAAGGGTCATCGGAGAGGTGGTGCACGTGCACCGTGTGCACGAGATGCTCGGCATGGCAGTTTTGGGTTAAGTGAGAAGAAAGGGGTTCGATTTAGGGCCGAGTTTCGTTTGCGATCAATTCTTGTTCTAGAAGGTTGTTGGCGTGTGGTCGGAGGCGTTCTCCAGTTCGTGGCGTCGGAATTCGATGGTTTGGGTGTGATGTTCTTAGGATCAGATCGGAACCAGGGGAAGAAGAAAGGAAAAAGTAGGAGATAGGTAGTAACAGGTTGGGCTTCGGCCCGTTAGTGCTGTGGAAGTATTTAGGTTTCGGTTTTGTTTTTTTGTGTCTCTGGGTTGGGCTTCGGGCCCGAGTGGTCTGGAATTTAGTTTAAAACAAGTTTTATTAAATAAAGAAATTTGTATAAAGATAAATCCATAACCATTTGTTCCTCATAGCATTAATCCAGCAAGTTGATTAAGTAATTGTTTAAGCCAATCCTTTTTGGATATTAAAATGTTTTGAAGACAAGGAATTTTAAATATATATAAAAAAATTTACCTTAATTCTTTCAGATTATGGTTAATTAAATGAATTATTGTATCATAATTTAGTCAAGTTCTTTAAAATAATTTATCCTTGAGTTTATCTGAAAATTTAAGTATTGTAAGAAGATAATTAAGGGAAAATAAAATGTTCATAATTTTGAATTAATACAAATTCTTAAGTGGTTCTATATTAGTAATAATTATTTAATTTTACATATAATAGTGTTTTAATAAGGAGATGGTTCGTATCGACGGATGGTACGCCGTCACATGATCCATTGTGAAGTTAAATAAGTAAAACTATATAAGCTTGTTCAGATTGAATTTAATTACCAATTGGTAATGAATGCCATTGTAAATTTTATACGGCCTGTTTGTTGAAATGTTCCCAAACTGAATAGATGTGTAAATTGTAGACTATTCAAACTGTGACATCTGGTCAGCGGAAACGGACACTATTCCGCTAAATAGTTAATTTAATTTCTTTGAATAGTATAAGCCATCTATCTGATATTATCTGTGTAGTTGTTACTAGCAAAGATGATCTCTGATCTGTTATTCATGCATATATCTGTTATTTGCCTGTTAATTATATTAGAGAATATAATGTGAATCGATCTATGGAAGCTGATTGATTTGAATATCTATGTGACTGTGAATAGTGAATTGTGAATTGATAAGTACCGTTGAGACTGATAAGCCTTATTTTGTTTGGATTGATTTTTATATCTAGTTTTGTTTCAATAATAAATATTATTTTTAATAATGTTTTAAAAGAATTGTTAAATATTTTTGAAATATCAAGAGTAGTTTATTATTATTTTTGGAAATCTTTTTAAAGGTATAATTTTTATAAGTATGTATTATTTAAACTATTTCAAGTATAAATGCTATTTTTATAATAATTATTTAAAAAGTAAATTTTTATTAATTTAGTATTTAAGTATATTTCCCTTAATATAATCTATTAAATATAAGTGTTGTTTAAAATAATATATTATAGAAAACTTTTATAAAAAGAGTATTTTTATTTAATAAACTTGAGAAATGTATTTGGAAATTTTATAAGTATGATTTGGAAAGAAGTTGTTTCAAATTTATATTTACCCAGTAAAATAAGCTTCTTAAATCCATTTGGATTTTAAATGTGAACGAGGCTTAAGAGTTGCAATGGGAAATAACTTGGTTGAATTGATTGATTGTTTTGATAGTTAAATAACCGACTATCAAATCTGGACAAAACTTAACTTTGGAAATATCTAAAGGAAACTCAAGAATTATATGGTACGGTTACCGTTCGAGGTGCTATACCATACGTATAAACTCGTTTATTCTCTAAGATGAATTATAAGGAGACCAAGTTATATTTCGTCGGTGTATTTTCTAAAGAACCGGGGTTGAGTTATCGGGAAATAACGAACGTTGTTTCAAAAAGACCGGGATCGGATTTGTAATCCGAAAACCATTTCGATCCAACGAGTACGTTTTCATGATGAAGACAAGAGTTGGGGTCGAAGATGGAGCAGTGAAGTGCAAGGGCTAATCGCTACTAATCCTGAGGGTGATTCCAAAACGGATGTAGTAGGAGTAGTGCCTTCGGTTCTGTTCGAACCCGGAACGGACTTGTATGGATGAATGCTTTCAGAACATCGTCAGGTGGACGGTGAGCATTCCAAGTGATATGTTCTAAAAGGTAACGCTTAGCCTCGAGCCTCATCAACCGGGAATGACTGAATATCAGGGGTTATGCAGCAAGGCTAAGTGGGTCGCACCCATTAGGGTGACGTCATCCCTGTCTAGATGTTCCTTTTTATTCGACTTAGTGGGCGGTTGCTGATCCCAACCGTGGGGTGATCTTACTCGGGATTATCCAGTAAGGGGTAGTCCTGGTCTTTTGTTGCAGGGGATTGGGAGTGATCCTCGGTACGTTGATCTAGGCCACGTACTGTGACAGGTGGTACCCCAGTGCCTAGTCATTAGTTGGAAATCCATTCTTCCTACATGCCTTGTACGGTTTTGATTGTAGAACCCACTTTGTGGCTAGTATGCTGGAATTTAATCATGTAACATTTTCAGCTATTTTGGATAAGTATTTGTATATACACCTTATTATAATATCAGAGGATTTTATAAGAAATGTTTTGGCTATCGTAAGGTAAAAACCCGACATGTTTATTTGTGGCGTGGTCTTACGAGATGCTTTTGATTTCAAAGGATTTTCAAACTTTAATAAATCAAGTTGAATGTGTTTCTCACGCTGGTTTACCAGACTGACCCGGGCTTGGTGTTTTTCCTATATGCTCGGGTCAGACCGAGCATATATATTTCCAGGTTAGCTGGAAGACTGAGAGCTTTAGGAGAGGAGCTGGAATCGGGAGACGTATTGGCGTAGATGCTTGTATACAGTTGTATTTGTTGTGTGATCATTGTTGTAAGGACAGGATTGATAGAACTGTCAAAGTTGTATGGCTGTAACTCTGATGTAAAGTATGTATATGTTATATAAAGAAAATGTTTTGGCTTTATGTAAAGATTTGTTCATATTATAGTTAATTCGTTCCGCTGTGAGATTCTGATTTGATCTTTTTCTTCTATCTTCTTTCTATTTCTACCTTCTTTCTTTCTTTCTCTACCCGTCTTTCCATGCCATTTGGCTGACAAGAGGGGTTTAAATCGGTATGGAAAAATGGGGCGTGACAAATACGCCGCAATGGCAAACGCCGCAATGGCAATGACCCGAAGGTCCAGTACATGCAATACGCCTTAATGGCAAATGTGTCACAAACTCTCGGATAGGAACCCGAACAATGTTAACGTGTGTCCCATACCACATGTTCTCACTAAACAGTGTACTAACCGCTAGTAAATTTCACACTCAAAGCAGTAAAAAGTTTACCTTATCTCATCGGTAAACTCGACTCGAAGGTCAAAATGATCAAACTGACAAGTCGGGAATTAACCGATAAGATAAACGCACGTGTCTCATACCACGTGTTTTACCAAACCATTTAGTTCTCCATCTCATTTGCTCGAAATTTGCAAAAACATGTAATTTATATATAAAATAATTTACTTTGGAAAACAAGCTTTGAAAACCAATTCTCAAAATCAATTTGAAAACCCTATTTGAAAATTTCACTTATTATAGAGAATAAATAGATTTTACACTTGAAAATACTTTAAAATATTATATAATAATTATTTTGAAATGCCCATAAATTTTAAAAATTATTTCAAAATTTTTTGGAAAAATCCGTGCTCGAAATCAAAGAAATCACTCAAAACAGTCATTCAAATTCAATTCAAATTCAATTCAAATTTGAATTTCAAATTCATCAAAACTTGACTAGCCTATTGATAGGCATCATAGCCCTCAAAACATTTCAGAAACATCACAAAAACATGAAGTAAAAGTCAAAAATCGGACGGAAAAAGAACATAAAAATGCATAGGCAAAATAACACCCAGGTCTGAAATTTTCTATGGGTTCAACTTTCGGACATGAAACATGTGGCCATACTACCTCTTATTGAACCAAAAATTGGTGTGCACATAGTAGAAAACTTCAGCTTTCAAAAAAAAAGAATCAATGAATTCCGACAGGAAATGAAATAGTTACGCTGTCTCAAACATGGACTCGGTCCATGTTTGCAACAGTTCAAAAACAAAAATGTGCCCAGGCCTAAAAACCATCTTGGGTTCAAATTACAGGCCTAAAACAGAGAAACAAACGATCTCAAATTGAGCTAAAAATTGGTATGCACATATTAGAAAACTTCATCTTTCAAACAAAAAAGAATCAATGAATTCCGACTAGAAATAAAAAAGTTACACTGTCTCAAATATGGACTCAGGCCATGTGCAACAGTTCAAAAAAACAAAAATGTACAGGCCTAAAAACCATCTCGGGTTCAACTTTCAAGCATGAAACAGAGGACCAAACAACCTCGGATTAAGCTGAAAACTGGTCTGCTTAGAGTAGAAAACTTTATCTTTCAAATAAAAAAAGAATCGATGAATTCTAGTAAGAAATGGAAGAGTTATTCTGTCTCAAATATGAACTCAGGCCATATTTGCAGCAACTCAAACACAAAATATGCCCAGACAAATATCTGGATTTTTGTTGATTTTGCAACAAAGGTTTGAACACTCAAATGACAATATTTTTCAACCAAATTTTGTAGAGACAAATTTCAACATATAAACTACTATCTGGAAGAAATCCGGCAGCATTTTGTTGCCAGAATCAAAAGTTATAAGATTTCAAAGTAGAAATCGGATTTTGAACAAAGAAAACAACAACAGGAACATACAAACAGAAGCTAATTTATTCACCGTTTTAGGCGATTTTGAGCTTGGATTAGCTAGCTTTTGTGAGTTTTATAACTCACTTTGCTGTTAGATGCAAATACCCAGATTTTGGCAAAAAGATTGAAGCTATTGCTTGAAAGATGGCCTCTAATAACCTGTAGAGAAGATAGAAATAACATGGAAAAGAAAGTTTTACTGTAATTAGAGAACCACTTCACAAATAAGAGATTTTTTGATGAAATTAAGTGATTTGGAGTTGGATTACCTTTGTATTTATTCTCTAGAGTGAAAAAGACTCTAATTTGCTTGAACTTTATGAAGAAAATGGCTTAAATTAAGAAATTAGTAAAGAGGGTTTTGTTTTTCTCATATCAGGCTAAGGAAGAAGATGAAGTTGAGAAAAGAACGTACAGTATTCTTTTTCTCACTTCTCAAACCAGGTTATGCACTAATGGGCCTGGATCCATTAGTAAAAAGATAATAAATGGCCTATTGGTTAATTAATTCACTCATAAACTAAAAATGCTTCAAATATACACTATTTAACAAAACAAAAATGAATTTCTTCATATTTTTACATAGTAAAATTATGAAAACCTATACACTTACAAAATAATACATTTTCTGCCATATAAAAAAATAAATTTATATTTGTAAAACGTTTTTATTATTAAAATCATTTATTTCACAAAAATGCACTATTTTCGCAATAAAACGCAAAAGTCTATATTTTTACTTTTAAAATTTAAGAAAAAAATACTTTTCTCACTTAGAAAAATATTTCAAACCATTTCCAAACTTAATTTATAGCCAAAACATATTTTTAAACCAATTTTCACCTTTTTATTTAAATAAAACACCTTAAAAATCAAATACTTCTTTTAAAAACTATTAAAAGAAGCAATTGAGCAATAATTAATATAATTATTGCATTTTCTATCAAATAAAGTCATTTTCTTTATTTAAAGCCCATATTCCATTTATTATCACTCCAAATAAAATAAAGTTCTAAGCTTTATTTTCACAATTTAATTCCAATTTTATTGTTTATTCTAATTAAACAATTTAACTTCTCCAATTTTAATTTAATTTACAATATTAAATTATATTTACCATTATAATTTAGTATTGATAGGTAATCTCCAAACCAGGATTGTTACAGGTTATTAGGTTGATAATAAGTATTTTTGGTGTATAGATGCATATATGTAGATATATGAGTTGAACAGTGGGTCAACTCTATTTTTAGTCTAAAGCTTGACACTAGTATTAGACCAATTGTATTTGCATGCTAGTTGGACCATAGTGTTAAAATTTTGAACCCATCCCATCAGGTCCAGGGCTATTACTATCATCAAATTTAAAAAAATCTCAATAGTCAACCATTCTGATAAGCTTGTTGTGAGTTGATTTTTTTTATTACCTTCTTACATGTATTGGATGAAATATTGAGTGGAATATTGTCTCTGTTATATAGTTGCTAGAAATAATGAGCTTACTGACTTAAAGTATTGGAATTGTTAATAACCACCCCATTTTCATCAATAAGTTGGTTCAGGGACGTTCTTTTCCCGTTAGCTAATATTTGGGAGCAGAAAGTTTTAGTTGGCTAATCATATCATGTTAACCAGTTAATCTTTGCTTTTTGATGCAGCTCAATGACTTGTGGGTGGGTATCGTTTTTTTCAAACACTCCAAACTTTCACTATAATCTTCAGTAAACAATGGACATGATGGATCTACAAGCAACTGAAGATATGAGGTGTTTTTCTTTTCCCTCAAGTCACCAAATGCTCAAGTTCCCTTTGTCCCATGTTTTTAGTCTCATTTTCACTTCTTTTTTTCAATGGGAACTGAAATAAGGGTTTTCCTAAGCAAGGAATTTTTAAATGTTGCTTTCACCACATCCTTGTATCCAATGAGAACTACCCATGCATTATTAAACTTAAATGGCATGTTTCTCTTATCTACTGTATTATCGGATGTTAATATTTATAGGGTAGTGATCATTTGTAGAGTGGTCGAGGGCAGTAGCTTTATGGTGCTGAAACTCATTGAACCCAAACCAAAATCACAAGAGAAATGATATCTATTTTGTGTGCAGGTGCAAGATTTTAGGCAGCAGGGAATGAAAATGAGGAGAAAGATGTGGTTCCAAAATATGAAGATAAACCCATAGTGTTAGGCATAATCATTCCCTTAATCCTCATCATTATCGTTTCCATGTGCCATCGATTCAAATGCTAGATTCTCTGACCACTATGAGTGCTTCATTGTCCAATACATTGATTTTCCAGGTAGTGGTATATCTTTTGTTGTTAATTGTGGGTTGGCATAACCCTTCTATGATTGTTGAAATTGTGACATTTTGATTAATCTCTCTTCTTTCCCTTGTTTCCCTATCTGTGTTTTGGATGGGATTTTATTGTTAATGACTTAATGTATAGCGTGAAAATAGTATGTGCTCTTTAACAAAATTACTTTATTTTTATCAATTATATAGTATCGGAGATTGGTTCTTCCTCATTAAATAGTTCACATTCGAGAGGATACAAGTAGTTTTTTACTTTTTATTTATCTATAAATGAGTATATATGGCTTATGCTGACATCTACATTCAAGAATGTACTGATTTTTTTACTAATAGAATTTCGTTTGAAACATTAATATGAAGTTAACATTAAAATAATGAAATGCAGGCATTAATATGCAGGTGGCATCAAAATGCAGGCTGAAAGAGTTTAATTAAGAGTATAATAAGTTACGAATGAAGCAGAAAATGACTTGAAACACATGTTTAACTTGCGGCAAAGTTGAGATGATAATAGTAGTTTGATGGTATAGATCAAGAGTGTGAGTCACGATAGCCAGGCTTATGGCAGTATATGTGGGAGTTTACAGGCTTGCAGCAGTGTGGCATATAGTTGATGATAGACGATGTGAACATGTTGCAGTTGGATGGTGAGGTGAAATTTGTGAAGCACACAAGAGGAATGCAAGATCAGATCAAGGTAATTAATCAAAATGTCCACTTATCATAGGCACTCTTGGTATTTCCACATATGTTGAATAATAGTTATTCAACGATTGTTTCCATGGTTACCAATATTCATATTTTACTACCAAGATTAGGTGACTTAGTTCCATTTCCTAAACGAAGTTCACTAAGTTTCTTAAAAATTAACAAGTTTATAATAATGATGATGATGATGATACCAATAAACATAGTTTGATAAAAATTAATTAAATTAATAATAATGAATTGGGTTTAAAAAAAATAAAAAATTTAACAATGTTATATAAAGATTAACTAAGTTAACTTAGTTTTTAAAAATTAACAAGTTTATGGCAAAAGGATGAGAAAATTATTTCAAAAGCAATGTTGTGTTCTTGCACTACTGGTACTAAATTAATGTCGCTTCTAGGACTACTGAGATTCGATGAAGTGGGCAGTTTCTCTTCAGGCCATGTTGCTGATATCACTCTAGCAGCAAAAGGATTCATGCTTCTTGGACTACTGAGATTCATCTTGAGTACACTGAACCTTCACACGGTTGCTTCTTTATATGTGCATCTTATATAGTCTGGTAAGCTTCTTTATATGTCAGCCAAACTAAGTTTATAATAATAATAATAGTAATAATAAACTATAATTAGATAAAAATAACTAAGCTAATAATAATTATAATAATAATAAATTAACTAAGTCAACTATGTTTTATAATTAATAACAATAATGATAACAAAAACTAAGTTTACAAAAATTAACTAAGTTTTATGAAAATTAAATAAGTTTATAAAAATTAACTAAGTTTATATTAGTAATAATAAATTAACTAAGTTTACAACAACAATGATAATATAACTAAGTTTATGAAAAATTTATAAGTTTGAGATAATTTATAAAAATTAACTAAGTTAATAAAGTTTAAGTTTGAGATAATTAATAAGTTTGAGTTAATTAAAATGTAAGTTATGACATTTTAAGTTTTAGCAATTGAAATAATGTATAAGTTTAATAATAATAATAATAAACAATAATTTTAATAAATTACCTATGTCTTATAAAAAATAAATATGTTTAGAATAATTAACTAAGTATTATTAAAATTAACGAATTTATAATAATAATAGTAATAATAAAAATAAGTTTGATTAAATTAATTAAGTTTGATATTAAGTTAACCGATTTTTATTATAATTAAACTAATTTTTATAAAAATTAACCAAAATTTTAAAAATTAGCTGAGTTTAATATAATTTAACTAAGTTTTATAAAAATTAAATAAATTTTTATAAATTAATTAAGTTTTATTAAAATTTAACTAGGTTAATAAGTTTATTATAAACATTAACTAAGTTTTATAAAAGTATAACTAAATTAACTAAGTTTTATAAAAATTATTTAAATTTAATAAAAGTTTAACTACTGATGTTTGATATATTTTAAATATGTAAAACAGTTTCATAATCATTTGTTCATTATTAAACCTGTGTGCATGTAATTAGCTTTTTAGGAGTAAAAACCGTTGAATTGTGGGTAATCAAGTAATGAATATGGCTTTAATTTATATATATATATATATATATATATATATATATATATATATATTATAACATCTTTTAGTACTTGTTTTGTAAACTTTTTATGAATGGTTATGGAGTTTATGTGAATTCGCTCATTTTGTCGAAATAATATTATCAAAATGGTTGTGGATATCATATTTGATTAAGTGATTAACGTGTTGTTTCAATTGTTTGAATATGAAGATTATGTGATTGATTTATTGATTGTTGATTTGAATACGACGATTATGTGATTGATTGCGGATTTTAATAAGACTATTATGCGAGTGATGGTTGGAAATGATACAAGCCAGTAACAGGAAACAGTTCCATGGACAGTATGCTGCAAAATAATTAATCGATTTTATTAGCGTTTTAAAAATGCTGCGAAAATTAATGTAAATGATTGTGATATGATTTTTGTTGCGCTTGAAAAACACTATAAGAACTTTTAGCAGCATTTGGTAAATGCTGCGAAATGACATGCTACTAAAAGTCTAAAACTTTTTGGAGTTTTTAAAGTCCTACAATGTATCAAGCTTTGGCAGCGTTTACTACAACGCTACAAAAAGTTTCAGACTTTTAGTTGCATGTCGTGTCGCAGCGTTTACCGAAAGGCTGCTATAAGTTTTGGTATAGGAAAGAGATGTATCTCAAATTTCTGGTTAGGTTTTCTAAATGGGCTAAGACCCAATATCCATATTAATTAACCTAAAAGAAATTAACACTAAATTCACTAATACACTAATATACACAAGTTATACTATGTATTTATGCAAATGTTTTTACTTCTATAAAATTACACAATCAATTTTTATGTTCTAAAAACATTTGCATAAATACATAGTATAACTTGTGTATATTAGTGAATTTAGCGTTAATTTCTTTTAGGTTAATTAATATGGATATTGGGTCTTATCCCATTTACAAAACTTAACCAGAAATTTGAGAAACATCTCTTTCCCATTTTGTTGTACGCATTTTTTCAATGCTATGAAATACCTTTTCTGGTGTAGTGCTTAACCCTAAAAAAAATTTTTTTTGCCTAATAGATGATGCAAGTTGAAGATCTAGTGGGTAGTCACAATTGTGATGCTAAAAAAGAGGTTAGTTTATTTTTCCATGCGTGAAAGTCTATTTTTCTTCAACAAATCTATCATATATACATTGTTTATAGTTTTTTGATTCTTTAACAAATTAAAAAACCATGAATAGTTCAACCATGATTTGAAAATCTAGTGTTTTTCCAAAAAAACTAGAGAATAAATGTTTACTCGCTGAATGCATAGGTTGTTGAGAGGCAATAAGCTTTTGACTTGCTAAAAAATAACTTGAATTTTCTATTTTTTCTCCGACGGCGGCGTTCGTTCTCAAAAGAAGGGGGAATAAACGTTTTAAATTTTGGGTGCCTGTTCACGTGAAGAAAACAGTAATTGGTGTTAGGAAGAGGGAAATGAAATTATTTAAGGCGGCCTTTAGTTTTGGTGGCCAGAAAAAAATGGATGCAACTAGTAGCACACACTATATATGTATTGCCCATTCAATTCATCATTCCTAATATAAATAATTTATAAACTAAAATATTTTCAATGACAAAAAAATAGTTACATATCTTATGGTCATGTTTCTTCATTTTGTGACTTCAGGTATTTCTCTCATTTCTTAAACACAAAAACCAAGAAATATTGTAAAGTCGTAGATTCCTCATGGACATAACATAGCATAGTACATAATTTATTGGTAAACCCTTTACTTATTTATATTATAGGAAATCATAAGTTGGATGAACCTAGATGGTAGGATGCCATTATCCAAGCAAGAATTTCTATATCTTTTATAGTAGACAAATGCAATTATCTTTGTATTAGCGAAAATTACGACAGTGGTTATTGTACACTTTATTGGTATGGCCCGCGTTGCACATGCTGTTTGCTAAACTAAATCATTGCTTTAATGCAAATTTGTATATTAAGTTTACATACACTACAAGAAACAACTGGAATTTCGACTGAAGCATCCGACGCCCCATCTATAACAACCCAAAATTTGAGCTATAATAATTAATTATCGAATTAACTAAATAATAAAATAAGTTTGTGATTATCAGAATCGAGCTATGGGTGTTGCATCATTGTGTCTGTGGCAATTTTCTGATCAATTTCCATATATAACTTGTCGAAATCCGAGCCAGTATGAAGAAGTTACGCAAGAAAGAAGAATCAACAAAAAACGAAAAAAAAAGCAAGGCATGGGGTCGACCCATGCCATAGCAAGGTCGACCTATAGGTCGACCCAGGCTTGGGTAAGGTCGACCCCCAATGTATAAAGGTCGACCCGCCTTTGTTAAATGATATAGAAACGTCCAGGTTAGTTCGAACACATCATATCTTGATTTTTCACAAATCCTATGCGTTTGTGCTCCCATCCGACGGTTCCTAGTGAGCCTATGACGTGGTTGCACCAGATTTAATCTTCAAATCCAACGGCCTGAGATCCCTAAGCTACACTATAAATAAGAACCTAAACCTAGCTATTTTTCTTATTTAGATCTTCTCCCAATTGGGTTCATTGCTTGAGGCTAGACCATAAAAAGAAAAAATTTCTTCGGAGGAGATCTTTTTAATAAAAATATTCTACGCCCTAGAAGTGGATCCGGGAAGGCCAAGGAATAGAATCAAAGACCACAGGTGAGTGTTTTGTAATTATTTTAGATTTTTAAGTAATTTAAAATAATAGGGCTCTCAATAGTTGTAGTTTTTCTGCAATTTTGAGACAGTTTTTATATAAGTTATTTATAGTTAGTTTTTAAAGTTCTTTTCAACCTATTTTATTCAGATATTTTTATTCGGCTATTTTATTCAGTTATTTACAGTTATTTGTATTTATTTAAATCTGTTTTACGTTAACATTTAGCATGTAAATGTTAGTTTCTTTTTAATCCTTTTTACGTGAATAAAATATAAGAATATTAAAAAGAGGAGAATTCGCTAATAGGGATTAAATAGAAATAAACACTGAATTTATAGAAATTAGATGTAAAATAAGAAAGAACTATAATTAAAAGAAGATAGACTAAAATAGGAAAATTTAAGATATTTGCAATCATAATTAATACAAGTGGTTATAACTAAAAGGAGAAAATAGAAGAATAACAGTTGCAATAAAAATATAACACAGGTTATAATTAGAAAGACAGAAATAATAGAAGAGGCTTATTTTAAAACTTAGATCTTATTAATAAGCAAATATAGCAATAATAACAGAAGAGGCTTATTTTAAAACTTAGATCTAGTTAATAAGAAAATACAGCAGAAATAATAGAAGAGGCTTATGTTAAAACTTAGATCTTGGATTAAGTTAATAAGCAAATATAGAAGTAGGGCCCGTACTGGCAGTATTCCCTTTCAGGTCAAGGACTGATGGTCTCACACGTAGGTGAGGCTGGGACACGCTTATGCTGATTAGGGTAAATAAGTGGCCAATAGATAGAGGCTCAAAACTGGGGATTTGGACAAGGGGCGCAAACTAGAATTTGTTTGTTAGGACCAGTATCGACAGCATTCCCTTTCAGGTCAAGGACTGATGGTCTCACACGTTGGTGAGGCTGGGCACGCTTATGCTGATTAGGGTAAATAAATGGTCAAATATGGGGCGACAGTTAGTGTGTACCGACGATGACCGAGCGTGCGGCAACGATTAGGGTAAATAATTCGCTACTGTATCCTAGGCGCTAAAGAGGTGTCTTTTTGATGTGGGACCAACGGGATTGGACCAGCTTACAGTGGCACAACAGAGATAGAAGGTCGATCAAAGGGTAGAATTAGGATTCCAGCCTAATCAAGATAATAGTTGAGATAGGATTAGGGTTTCAGCCTAATCACAGCAGTTTAAGACAAGTGCAAACAATCAATTCAATCAAGAAATCAAAGCAGACAGCCAAACAGAATCAGAAATAGTATTTTATCCGAGTTTTATCTTTTCTATATTTTCCCTTCAAGCTAGAACTATTGCTTAGTCTATTATCTTTACCTTGCTTAGAGAATGCTAGTAATTACTTTCACTCACCAGACTTATAGTCTGACCCACTCCTCTATTTCCCCCGTTTTCCCCTGATACGCCATCGCAGTTAAGTTGATTTGGGTTGCTTGGAGATTCATTCCCGAAAATTTCTCATTTCAGATGTATTCTTCTGCTCTTCATCTTTTTTATTTGGCTTATGGTGGACTTGCACTAGTGAGAGGGATTACTATTATTATTGTTACTTTTATACTCTGATTTTATGAGACTGAGATGTATTTTCATGAGACACGAGATATTTTGAGTTTTTGAGACATGTTATGTATTTATTGATGAAGTTTAATTTTGAATAATAAGTTATTATTTAAATGTAACAACCCGTGATTTCACGATTTTATTATTATCAGAATTTGACGATTTTATTCGGCTGCTAATTACTTTTGGCGTTAACCAATCGATATTCTTTTAATATCAAATTGGTTTTCTTTTTGAATTTGTAAGTTTTAGTACGGGCCTTAAAGAAAAAAAAAGAAGAGTATTGTGGCCCAAGATTGTGTTGCCGTGTTATTTATCGTAACCCATTACCCTTTTCTTTCTGGGATTTTTATTCGAACCCTAAAAATGAAAACGAGAATAAATGGCGGCGCTAATGCAGTCTCCTTCGTTCCTCTTTTCAAATTAAAGAAAAGAAACCGTTCCCCTCTTTCATCTTCAATCTGATTCGAAGACTATAGCATAGCGAACGAGATAAATCAATGGCAGTCGTCCTGGCGAATTAGGGCTTTAGATTCGAAGTCGCTGCTGGCCGTAGCTCCACCTTCTCGCGTCAATCGGTATCGCATCTCTTTCCGATTGGCCGTGCTCGTCTTCGTTCGAATGCTAGGGTTTTAGCTTCACTGCCTCGTCGAAAATGGTGAGTGTACCACTCACATCTAATCCTTTCTCAAGTTATTAGTGTTCGACACCCATGAGTTTTGTTCATACTTGATTGTTGATTTCGTCATGGGTTTTGTCGACTATTCGACTATGTGGGAAGTTGTTGTTTTCTGATTTGTTTACCTTTTGCGTCTTAATGAGTTGCCGTGATGACATTTGATTGTACGACGTGATTTTTGTAATTACCCGGTTACGATTTATGACTTGTTCAATATCTACTTTTGATGACTTCTCTGAGTTTGGTTACTTTGGTCTGCAGTTAGTTGCAGCTGCTGTCCACCATATATCTGGACATTTTATTTCTTCTCTGGTCTTGTATCATGACACTGACCTTGGTTTGAAACCTGCAAGCATGATTTTGTGAAATTATTTTAGATGATAAATCATTTTGACTTTGCATATGGCTTTGAGTTGACTTTGCATTTCCCTTGTGTATTTACTTCGGCCATTATGTATTGGTTCGTGTATATGTACAGTCCATACTTTGTGTCATTTGGACTTGAGAGCTGTTGTATCACTCTGTTGATAAGGCTGGAGATTTTGTTGTACTTAGTATCACCTGATGTTGTGGGTTGTATTATCTGATTTTTGTGTTAGTGAAACAGTGTTGCATTTCTATATCTGTACTTGAGTCTGGAACTTTTTGAAGCATGCACTGCCAGTTCATGTTGCATTTGTAGTTTGACGTAGGCCAATAGTGTTCGCACCACATATTGCTGAGTACATTGTCCAATGTCCTGTGGAGTGCCATTGTTGCCTTTGATTCATTTTATGTTGTCACACTCCTTGTAATTGCAGTTTGCATTTTGTGCATTTGAGTTTGGTACACATTCTTGGTCTGTTGGCACGGTTAAACTTCATGTTGAGGCTGCACTTCCCTGTCTGCTGCTTGACTCGAAGTTTGGTCCTCATGTATCTTGTCTGCACTTATATACACCATGGTTATTGATTTTCCCTCTGTGACTTTGACACTGTCTGCATTGTGTACTCATACTTGTATCCTGTGCTTTAGCGTCACTGTATCTCGTGCTTGCTGAGTTTGATTGTTGAACTGGTTTCAATGCCATACCATATGCATGTTCATTTTCAACTTTTGCTTCACTTTGAACTTGTCTGCATTGTTGTTACTTTGACTGCTTGCTTTCACATGGTAGCTGAACTTGCTCGAGTTGTAATCATGAGTTTGTTGTGTTGCCATATCTTGATGTCTTGTTTCTGGCCATTCTCGGGTCTGGACTGCATTTGCATTATTTTGGTTCATTTTGTTAGTCGAGTTGCAGTGTTTCATCACTTGAGCCATGTATGTCTGCACTAATACTTATAGTGAGTTGTATTGTCTTGGGCTCGAACTTGCAAGCTTCATGTTGCCTTGACTTTGGCTGTTGCATTGTGTTGAGTAGAGACTGCAGTGACTTGACCTTTGCATTTTATTTGTTTTTCGAATTTCACTTGAGTTGAACCCAATATTTGGGTTTGACCTTTGCAGTTTCGACGTACGGTAGTGGCGAGGCAGTGCACGCGTGCGTGTACTGCAGCCACACCGAGATTTAATTTAATTTGATGCCATCTGTTTTCGTTTTATTAAGCGTAGTTTGAAATGGTTCATTTTGATTTGAATTGGATTTGTTGGCTTTTGGATTCATTGATCTTCTGAGTATTTGATAGACTGTATTGGCGAGGCAGTACACGTTAGCGTGTACTGCAGCCAATCAGCATTGTTGTTTTTAAATTGGCATTGTTTTGTTGTTTAACACTGTATAGTGTTATATCTGCCGTTATCCGATTCTTTTATCGAGGAGTCAGGTGTACGAGATTTCTGTGACTGTCATCTATTGGACTATTTGATTATTATTGCCTATATGCACTAATAAACTGGTTTGAATTAGACTGACCTGGGTATTATTTTCTTTTGAATGTAATACTCGGGTCAGACCCGAGTTATTTCAGGTTGTAGATTTTCTTCTTTGAGTTGCTGTTCAGGATATGAAGACTTTTCACCTCTTCTGAAGTTGTCAGTGTCATTTTGTAGTGGTCGTGTCATTGTATAGAACGATATGTATTCATGTATATTAGTCGATAATGTACTTGTATATATAACTTCTAGAGTCGACAGTTGTAGTTGTATCATATGTATTGTGTCAACTATGTATTAACTGACATCAGTTATATATATATGAGACTTTTGTTTTTATCTGTGTTCCGCATTTATATTCTCTGTGTTATTGTTATATCTAATGTCCTAAACTATTATGAACCATCGTAGTTCGTTTTATACTAATATTGGGAGTGTCGATGGGAGTAAATAAATAATAGATGAAAAATAAAAAGTATATACCACTCCTGTTGAGATAACCAATATTAGTGTAAGGGCAATTACGGATGGTCGCTCCTATCCAGCCTTATTCTTCGTAATAATAGACAGTATTTCTTTTAATACTCTTTGTTATTATGAGCATAGAGGTGGGGCGTCACAGTTGGTATCAGAGCTTGGGGTTTATGGACATAATATAAAACTTAACTCGGATGGAACATATGTTACAACTATTGGTCGATGTTTTATTTGTGCTTGAGTCAAAACTAAAGTTTTGAAATTTCGATGAAATTTTTAATTATCTTTATTTAAAAATAATAGTGAAATTGTGTTCTGATGATTCGATTGATTTGTGCTCTGTTTATCAGAGTGCGCAGCGGAAACAGTGAAACTGTCTTCGCTGAGTACAACTGACAATCTTTTTGATTTAAAAATCAAAATACGAAATTGATATGAATTCCAATTGTTGTTTACATAGCTGTAATTATTTTGTTTCTTTGAGAATTTCGAATCCAAATTGAGGATTCGAAGAACTTGTAGATATGTGATTTTTGTTGAAATTTCCGCTGGCTTTCTCTTGTACTAATCATCTATTGATTAGATTTTTGCTGTTTTGAATTATCTTCATTGAAGATACATTCGAATGATTTCTTTGTTCATTTTGTAGTACGTGCAAAAATTTGAATTGCACGTTATTGCATTTATTTTACGTTGAACCGATGCTTGGTTATGAAACGTATTTTGTTGCCGTTATTTTTATAACGGGATTTTACACCAATGCTATATTTTGAAGCACGGTGTTTTGTGGCATTTTGATGAATGAAAATTCACTGATATTACATTTTGAGGTAAATTATTTTGATGAGATTTTGACGTTTAAAAATTACTGTCACCTTGGCTTCAGTAACCGTCAAGTTTTAAAAGTGGATTTTCAAGCGGTTATTCCGCAATACTGATTTGTAACCGTTTTTACGGTATTTTGAGAAGTACAATTTCCTTATCGAAATTGTTACTAAATTGCTGTTTTAATCACGTGATTGGAAAATTGTTTTATAAAATTTTAGCAGTTTGCGTTTTCAAAAGAATGAGGAAGCGACTTAAACGATTCAGCAAAATCGAGGATTATGACCCCTTTCTTTTACTGTTTCGCTTAACTCCGGACTTGTTCAGTTGAGAATGCGAATTGTTATTTTTACAAAATAAATAAAATTGTTTTCAAAAAAATTTACAGTTTGCGATTTCAAAAGAATGAGGAAGCGATTTAAACGTTTCAGCAAAATCGAGGACTGTGACCCCTTTCTTTTACTGATTCGCTTAATTTCGGACTTGTCCGTTTGAGAATGTAAAGTGTATTTTTACCAAATACACAATTTTGCACTTTCAAGGAAACGATGAAGTGATTTAAACGATTTAGCAAAAGTGCGGAGTATGGAACCACACTTTTACTATTTCGGTTAATTCCGGACTCGTTAATTGAATATCTGTTGTTTTGATGATTCTACACTTTCAAGGAAACGATGAAGAGAATTAAACAATTTAGTAAAACTCGTGGTTATGGGACATGTGCGTTTGCTATTTTGGTTAATTCCGGACTCGTTAATTGAAACATTTTGATGCTTTCGTGTGCTTTCGAGCCACTATGAGGACCTTCGGGTCATTTGTTGGACCTTCGGGTCATTTGTTGGGCTTTCGGGCCACTCTGCGGACCTTCGGGTCAAATACCAGTACTAGACCTTCGGGTCACTCTGCGGACCTTCGGGTCAATCTGATGGGCGCCAAAAATTATGTTGAGTACTTGGTAGGCTTCGGCCATATGTTGTTGCACGTGCGGCGAATTAAAAACTCGCCATCTGATGGGATCGATCCAAGCTTTTATGTTGATTTTCTAGTCTTCTTAATTGATTTCTAGATATTTGTTGTTTCTAATTATCTGCAGGTAATTAGATATCTGATGTTATGAGATTTAATTATCGTATCGATAATTAAATATTTGTTGTTTCTAATTATCGCTTGTGATAATTAGATATTTGTTGATATGAGTTCTGATTATCGTTTTTGATAATCAGATATTTGTTGTTCTAATTATCGCTCGAGATAATTAAATATTTGTTGATTTCAGATTTAATTATCGCTGTTAGATAATTAAATATTTGTTGATTTTAGATTTAATTATCGCCTGAGATAATTAAATAATTGTTGATTTGAGATTTAATTATCGCTTTAGATAATTAAATATTTGTTGATTTTAGATTTAATTATCGCCTGAGATAATTAAATAATTGCTGATTTGAGATTTAATTATCGCTTTAGATAATTAAATATTTGTTGATTTCAGATTTAATTATCGCTGTTAGATAATTAAATATTTGTTGATTTTAGATTTAATTATCGCCTGAGATAATTAAATAATTGTTGATTTGAGATTTAATTATCGCTAGAGATAATTAAATATTTGTTGATTTTAGATTTAATTATCGCCTGAGATAATTAAATAATTGTTGATTTGAGATTTAATTATCGCTTTAGATAATTAAATATTTGTTGATTTTAGATTTAATTATCGCCTGAGATAATTAAATAATTGTTGATTTGAGATTTAATTATCGCTTGAGATAATTAAATATTTATTGATTTTAGATTTAATTATCGCCTGAGATAATTAAATAATTGTTGATTTGAGATTTAATTATCGCTTTAGATAATTAAATATTTGTTGATTTTAGATTTAATTATCGCCTGAGATAATTAAATAATTGTTGATTTGAGATTTAATTATCGCTTTAGATAATTAAATATTTGTTGATTTCAGATTTAATTATCGCTGTTAGATAATTAAATATTTGTTGATTTTAGATTTAATTATCGCTTGAGATAATTAAATAATTGTTGATTTGAGATTTAATTATCGCTTTAGATAATTAAATATTTGTTGATTTTAGATTTAATTATCGCCTGAGATAATTAAATAATTGTTGATTTGAGATTTAATTATCGCTTTAGATAATTAAATATTTGTTGATTTCAGATTTAATTATCGCTGATAGATAATTAAATATTTGTTGATTTGAGAAATTTGATTATCGTTTTTGATAATTGAATATTTGTGACTTTTGAGATTCGAGCTTCGTCTTTTTCTCTGGCGATTCAGGTGAGTAATTCGATTTACTCACATTCAATTCGTGCTCTGTATGGGATTTCTGCTCTGTTTTCCTTCTCTTTTAGTTGCTGGAACTCGATTGTTCTTGCTTTTGTTAGTCGTCTGATTTTGATCCCTGATTCCTACGAGGTTGATTCTTTTGATTTGAAGCAGTCGAACCTTTCGATTTCTTATCTAATACTTCCCCGCTGACACTTGCTTTGCTTGTACATTCGACATTGCCATGATCTTTTGGTTGTTACCTTTTATCCATTTATTCCCTATGATTGCGTGGACGCAATTTTGTAAGGAGGAGGGTCTGTAACAACCCGGGATTTCACGATTTTATTATTATCAGAATTTGACGATTTTATTCGGCTGCTAATTACTTTTGGCGTTAACCAATCGATATTCTTTTAATATCAAATTGGTTTTCTTTTTGAATTTGTAAGTTTTAGCACGGGCCTTAAAGAAAAAAAAAGAAGAGTATTGTGGCCCAAGATTGTGTTGCCGTGTTATTTATCGTAACCCGTTCCCCTTTTCTTTCTGGAATTTTTATTCGAACCCTAAAAATGAAAACGAGAATAAATGGCGGCGCTAATGCAGTCTCCTTCGTTCCTCTTTTCAAATTAAAGAAAAGAAACTGTTCCCCTCTTTCATCTTCAATCTGATTCGAAGACTATAGCATAGCGAACGAGATAAATCAATGGCAGTCGTCCTGGCGAATTAGGGCTTTAGATTCGAAGTCGCTGCTGGCCGTAGCTCCACCTTCTTGCGTCAATCGGTATCGCATCTCCTTCCGATTGGCCGTGCTCGTCTTCGTTCGAATGCTAGGGTTTTAGCTTCACTGCCTCGTCGAAAATGGTGAGTGTTCCACTCACATCTAATCCTTTCTCAAGTTATTAGTGTTCGACACCCATGAGTTTTGTTCGTACTTGATTGTTGATTTCATCATGGGTTTTGTCGACTATTCGACTATGTGGGAAGTTGTTGTTTTCTGATTTGTTTACCTTCTGCGTCTTAATGAGTTGTCGTGATGACATTTGATTGTACGACGTGATTTTTGTAATTACCCGGTTACGATTTATGACTTGTTCAATATCTACTTTTGATGACTTCTCTGAGTTTGGTTACTTTGGTCTGCAGTTAGTTGCAGCTGCTGTCCACCATATATCTGGACATTTTATTTCTTCTCTGGTCTTGTATCATGACACTGACCTTGGTTTGAAACCTGCAAGCATGATTTTGTGAAATTATTTTAGATGATAAATCATTTTGACTTTGCATATGGCTTTGAGTTGACTTTGCATTTCCTTTGTGTATTTACTTCGGCCATTATGTATTGGTTCGTGTATATGTACAGTCCATACTTTGTGTCATTTGGACTTGAGAGCTGTTGTATCACTCTGTTGATAAGGCTGGAGATTTTGTTGTACTTAGTATCACCTGATGTTGTGGGTTGTATTATCTGATTTTCGTGTTAGTGAAACAGTGTTGCATTTCTATATCTGTACTTGAGTCTGGAACTTTTTGAAGCATGCACTGCCAGTTCATGTTGCATTTGTAGTTTGACGTAGGCCAATAGTGTTCGCACCACATATTGCTGAGTACATTGTCCAATGTCCTGTGGAGTGCCATTGTTGCCTTTGATTCATTTTATGTTGTCACACTCCTTGTAATTGCAGTTTGCATTTTGTGCATTTGAGTTTGGTACACATTCTTGGTCTGTTGGCATGGTTAAACTTCATGTTGAGGCTGCACTTCCCTGTCTGTTGCTTGACTCGAAGTTTGGTCCTCATGTATCTTGTCTGCACTTATATACACCATGGTTATTGATTTTCCCTCTGTGACTTTGACACTGTCTGCATTGTGTACTCATACTTGTATCCTGTGCTTTAGCGTCACTGTATCTCGTGCTTGCTGAGTTTGATTGTTGAACTGGTTTCAATGCCATACCATATGCATGTTCATTTTCAACTTTTGCTTCACTTTGAACTTGTCTGCATTGTTGTTACTTTGACTGCTTGCTTTCACATGGTAGCTGAACTTGCTCGAGTTGTAATCATGAGTTTGTTGTGTTGCCATATCTTGATGTCTTGTTTCTGGCCATTCTCGGGTCTGGACTGCATTTGCATTATTTTGGTTCATTTTGTTAGTCGAGTTGCAGTGTTTCATCACTTGAGCCATGTATGTCTGCACTAATACTTATAGTGAGTTGTATTGTCTTGGGCTCGAACTTGCAAGCTTCATGTTGCCTTGACTTTGGCTGTTGCATTGTGTTGAGTCATGACTGCAGTGACTTGACCTTTGCATTTTATTTGTTTTTCGAATTTCACTTGAGTTGAACCCAATATTTGGGTTTGACCTTTGCAGTTTCGACGTACGGTAGTGGCGAGGCAGTGCACGCGTGCGTGTACTGCAGCCACACCGAGATTTAATTTAATTTGATGCCATCTGTTTCCGTTTTATTAAGCGTAGTTTGAAATGGTTCATTTTGATTTGAATTGGATTTTTTGGCTTTTGGATTCATTGATCTTCTGAGTATTTGATAGACTGTATTGGCGAGGCAGTACACGTTAGCGTGTACTGCAGCCAATCAGCATTGTTGTTTTTAAATTGGCAATGTTGTTTTGTTGTTTAACACTGTATAGTGTTATATCTGCCGTTATCCGATTCTTTTATCGAGGAGTCGGGTGTACGAGATTTCTGTGACTGTCATCTATTGGACTATTTGATTATTATTGCCTATATGCACTAATAAACTGGTTTGAATTAGACTGACCTGGGTATTATTTTCTTTTGAATGTAATACTCAGGTCAGACCCGAGTTATTTCAGGTTGTAGATTTTCTTCTTTGAGTTGCTGTTCAGGATATGAAGACTTTTCACCTCTTCTGAAGTTGTCAGTGTCATTTTGTAGTGGTCGTGTCATTGTATAGAACGATATGTATTCATGTATATTAGTCGATAATGTACTTGTATATATAACTTCTAGAGTCGACAGTTGTAGTTGTATCATATGTATTGTGTCAACTATGTATTAACTGACATCAGTTATATATATATGAGACTTTTGTTTTTATCTGTGTTCCGCATTTATATTATCTGTGTTATTGTTATATCTAATGTTCTAAACTATTATGAACCATCGTAGTTCGTTTTATACTAATATTGGGAGTGTCGATGGGAGTAAATAAATAATAGATGAAAAATAAAAAGTATATACCACTCCTGTTGAGATAACCAATATTAGTGTAAGGCCAATTACGGATGGTCGCTCCTATCCAGCCTTATTCTTCGTAATAATAGACAGTATTTCTTTTAATACTCTTTGTTATTATGAGCATAGAGGTGGGGCGTCACATTAAATGTTTCCGTTGTTTTTACTTATTTCTCTTGTGAATCTTAGTCTCTATCATGCTTTAGCTATACCTATAACGCACCACATCTTTTGGTGTGTCCTTTTTGCGCATACTAAGGGGTGTGGGGTGTTTCACTTGGTATCGAGCCTAAGGTTACAAGATTCCTAAAAACTTGTTTTCAAAGTAAAGTATTTTTTCAAAAGTAACATATCTTCATACTAAAAGTGTTTTTCATGAAGAAATGCTTATTATAGAAATGGTTTTTAAGTAAAAGAGAATTTTTATAAAAATCCCTTCAAAGTCAAGTTCAACCTTCTTTCGATTCTTTAGAGCCTAAAATTTCTTTTCTTTGCATAGTATGGCGGACGCCCCAAATCTTCCAGAGGGTGTCCAAGCCACTACCCGGTTCCGTAGATACCACCAAGCTACGGCACCAGAGGTGCAAGGGCAAGTGCCCAATATAGCCCTAGCGGGTGGAGATCCCATTAATCCATCTGCAGCAGCCAAATTTTCAAAGCTATGTAAGGACTTCGCTAATCTAGGAGGCAGAACGTTTTCCGGCACGGAGGGTTTCCCAGAGGCACGGAGGGTTTCGTAGAGGCACGAGCTTGGTTGAGGAATACGGAGTGGATATTCGAGCTGCTAGGATTGGAGGACCGACAAAGAGTTCAACTTGCATCTTGGAAGCTGAAGGGAGAAGCTTCTTACTGGTAGGAGATCATAGAGATGGAAGGTAGAGACATTGGTTGGTTTGGATTTTGGAAAAGGTTTGAGAGAAAGTTCTTATCGCAAGCCGAGGAAAGCATGCAGTTGAAGAAGTTCATTAGTATGAAGCAAGGGAGTCTTTCAGTAAAGGAGTATATAAATCAGTTTAATAAGCTATCGCAGTTTGGAATGGAGCTTGTTAATACACCGCATAAGAAAGCTATCAAGTTTGCTAAGGTTTGAACCAGCCCCTCCAAGGGTTGGCATTGACACATGTACCTATGGGAGCGACGTATGAGTCACTTGTAGAAATGGCCCTGATATCATATATTATTAAGGAAGAAGAGGTTAAGGAGGTTCCTAAATCAGAAAACTCTAAGAAGCAGTGGTGGAAGAATAAGAGGGATAAGGACAAGAAGAAAGGAGGAGGACCTCTAAAGCAGATCAAGATGGGCGAAAAATGCCAAAATTGTGGATTGGTTAGGCATTTCACAAAGGACCATAAGAAGGACACGATAAAGGGGAGGTGTTCCAACTATGGGCAGCCTGGACACCTTAGTAGAGCTTGTCCTCAGAGGACGGGGCAGAGAGAAGGCACAACTACTGCGCAAGTATAGGTTTTGGATGCAGCACCTTCTAGTAGTGTACCAGATCGAGGTAGGAAAGTCTCTGTAGAAGGTCTCTATTTCGGATTTTCCTATTCGGACTCTTTTTGACTCTGGAGCATCGAATTCTTTCATTTCTAGTTTCTTGGTTGATTGTTTGCACTTAGATATTTCTCCAGTTGTAGATCCTATAGTTGTTTCAAACCCCATAGGAGGATCGGCACATTTATCCATGATTTGTAGGGGTTTGAAATTTTTTATACTAGGCATAGATTTGACAATGACGCCTATGTACTAGTGACGCATATGTACTGGGATTTTCGGGATATGGGATGATTTTGGGGATGGACTATTAATCCACTTATGGAGCGATATTAGACTGTGAGAGGAGGGTCGTCAGACTAGAGACATGTAGCGAGCGGACTCTCGAGGTTTCTTGCGACCCACAAGGGTCGGTCATGTTGAGATTCCTTTATTCCCTTGATTCATCACTAGGAGAGTTAGATTCTGTTCCAATCGTTAAATATTTCCCAGACGTTTTTGAAAAGGTTAGGGGACTACCCCCTAAGTGAGAGATCGAATGTAGGATCTATCAGAATGACAATGCTAAGCCAGTGGCATTACCCGTGAGACATATAGCTCATAGGAGAGGAAGGAGTTAAGTAAGCAGATTGGTGAGCTATTGGAGAAAAGCTTCATCATACGAAGCATATCTGAGTGGGGAGAGCCAGTCGTCTTCGCTACAAAGATGGATGGTTCCCTTCGACTTTGCATAGACTATAGAGAGTTGAATAAGCTCACGAAGAAGAACCGTTACCCACTTTCTAGGATAGGCGATCTTTTCAATCAGTTGGTTGGCTCTTCAGTATTTTCTCAGCTTGACTTAGCCACTGGATTTCATCAGCTTAGGTTCGCTGACGATAGCATCGATAAGACAACATTTAGGACACCCGATGGATTCTTTGAGTGGTTGGGCTGACCAATGCCCCAGCCTATTTTGTAGATCTGATGAGCCGTGTTTTTCGAGATGTCCTAAATAAGTTTTTTGTAGTATTTGTGGATGACATTTTGGTGTTTTCCAAGAATAAGGAAGAGCATGCTATTCATCTTGAGGAGGTTCTTCGTACACTTCGTGTTCATCAGTTGAAAGCAAAATTCTCGAAGTGTCAGTTTTGGCATAGGGAGGTGCATTTCTTGGGGCATGTAGTCACAAGAGAGGGTCTAGCTGTTGATCCAGCTAAGATAGTAGTAGTACAAGATTAAAAAGCCTCCAAGAACACTACCAAAGTTAGAAGCTTCCTAAGTATAGCTGGTTATTATAGGAAGTTCATCGGAGATTTTGCTAAGATTTCAGCATTTGAGGTTAAGCCTACCCTTATAGATTAGATTTGCTTAAGGCAGCGAGATGATTCAGAGCTTATGGATATTTTGGATAGGATTAGCAGCGGAGAGGTCTCTAGACATCTCCAACGCTATTCCATTGATAGTAAAGGGTGTCTAAGGAGAGATGGAAGACTTTGTGTTCCCTGCACTAGTGATTTGACGAGAGCAGTTCTAGAAGAAGTATGCCATTCTCGAATGACTATTCATCCGGGTGATGATAAGATGTGTAGGGATATGAAGAGAGTATTTTATTGGAGTGGCATGAAGAAGGATGTAGTAGAGTTTGTGGCTAAATGTCTTGAATGTCAAAGGGTCAAGGTGGAGCAGTAGAGGCCTGGCGGATTGTTTCGACCATTGGATGTACCCGAATGGAAGTGGGATAGTGTTTTGATGGACTTCATAGATGGTTTACCCGATCTAGGAAGGGGAATACCAGTATTTGGGTGATTGTAGACTAAGAGCTCCCACTTCATTCCGGTTAAGAATAAGGGGACATCACCTTATTTGGCATCCTTATATGTTCGTGAGATAGTCCAACTTCATGGAGTTCCCTCTAGCATAGTGAGTGATATAGACCCTATCTTTATTAGCGAGTTTTGGAGAAGCTTGCAAGAGGCTTTAGGGATGCAACTTAAATTGAGTACGACCTATCACCCCCAGACGGATGGCCAAATGGAGAGAGTTAATAGAGTTCTGGAGGAACTTGGGAGGAGCATCTTCCCTTAGTGGAATTCACTTATAACAATAGTTTTCAGACTAGCATTGGAATGACACCTTTTGAAGCTCTTTATGGAAGAACTCGCAAGTCTCCTTCATGTTGGTTGGAGTCTACAGAAAGATTGCTACTAGGTCCCAACATGGTTAGAGAGACTTCGGAAAAGATTGATTTGATTAGAAGAAGAATGAGGACGGTCCAAGATAGATAGAAATCCTATGCAGATAAGTAGAGAAGGGATATTGAGTTCGAGGTAGGAGATTTGGTTTTCATTAAGGTGTATCCCCTAAGAAAGGTAGTGAGGTTTGGATCAAGTGGGAAACTTACTCCCATATTCGTAGGACCGTTCCCCATTATGGAAAGAGTAGGGAAGATGGCATATCGGATAAAGCTACGAGAGAGGCTCGCGGGAGTTCATGATGTTTTTCATGTTTCACACTTAAGAAAGTGCTTACATGATTCAGCAGAGGTGGTGGAACCTAGTCAACTAGAGGAAGTTGAAGTGGAGAGAGAAGCATCGGTTTGTCACATTCCTACCAAAATCGTTGGTCATGATATTAAGAAGCTTAGAAATAAGGAAGTACCTTTGGTTAAGGTGCAGCGAAGAGATAGTATTGTGGATGCTACGTGGGAGGCTGAGGAGAAAATACGTACCTCTTATCTACATCTTTTCGATAGTACTTCTTGAATTTTCTATTTCCATCTTTAGTTTTGAATAGGTTCTTTCCTTTAGTATCCTTTGGGGAGGGTAGATCTTAGGATTTAACCTATGGATGGTAGGACTGCATGTAAACATATTACTAGAACATGTTATGTATGATGGACGCTAGTGGCTGCAAGTGTTTGCTGGTGAATGCTAGTGGACGCATACACACACACTAGGCACTGTTATCTCTTAGGGATTGGCCTAACTAAGTCACTAAAGCATATGCATATGGATGTGTGCGCATTTGCATTTTTGTTTTATTTCCATGGTTGCCATAAATGGATGATTATCGTATGATTGTTGCATTTGGATGATGATTGTAGCATGCATATAGAACTATCAGTTGTCATTAGGGAATTTGCATTCATTTGGATACATAGCACGGACATGAACGCATAAAAAGGAGGTCGACTGAATTAGTAGACCGCCTAATCTTTTGCATTAGTTAGAGACATTGACACTACACTATTTGCATATATCATAAACTGCATTAGAAAGTTTAAGCACAATGGATGTAATGGATGATGGTTGAATATTTGGTTGTAAAATTTGGATGAAAATAATTATTTCATTCTTCTGTCCTTGGAGATTTCGGGGACGAAATCCTTTAAGATGGGAGAATGTAACAACCCAAAATTTGAGCTAATATAATTAATTATTGAATTAATTAAAAAATAAAATAAGTTTGTGAAATTATCAAATTCGGGCTACGGGAGTTGCACCATTGTGTCCGTGACATTTTCTGATCAATTTTCGTATATAACTTGTCGAAATCCGAGTCAGTATGAAGAAGTTATGCAAGAAAGAAGAATCAACAAAAAATGAAAAAAATAACAACAAGACATTAGGTCGACCCATGCCATAGCCAGGTCGACCCAGGCTTGGGTAAGGCCGACTTTAGGGTCGACCCCCAATCTATAAAGGTTAGAAACGTCCAGGTTAGTTCGAACACATCATATCTTGATTTTTCTCAAATTATGTTCGTTTGTGCTTCCATCCGACAATTCCTAGTGAGCCTATGACGTGGTTGCATCAGATTTAATTTTCAAATCCAATGGCCTGAGATCCCTAAGCTACACTATAAATAAGACCATAAACCTAACTATTTTTCTCATTAAGATTTTATCCTAATTGGGTTCATTGCCTAAGGCTGGACCCTAAAAAGAAAAAATTTCTTGGAAGGGGATTTTTTTAATAAAAATATTCTACACCCTAGAAGTGGATCCGGGAAGGCTAAGGATTAGAGCTAAGGACCACAAGTGAGTGTTTTGTAATAATTTTAGATTTTTAAGTAATTTAAAATAATAGGGTTCTCAATAGTTTTTTTCTGCAATTTTGAGACAGTTTTTATATAAGTTATTTACAGTTAGTTTTTAAAGTTCTTTACAGTCTATTTTATTCAGATATTTTTATTCGGCTATTTTATTCAGTTATTTACAGTTATTTACAGTTATATGTAATTATTTACATCTGTTTAAAGTTAGAATTTAGCCTGCAAATGTTAGTTTCTTTTTATTCCTTTTTACGCGAATAAAATACAAGAATATGAAAAAGAGGAGAATTCACTAATATGGATTAAATAGAAATAAACACTGAATTTACAGAAATTAGATGTAAAATAAGAAAGAACTATAATAAAAAGAAGATAGACCGAAATAAGCAAATTTAAGATATTTGCAAGCATAATTATAACAAGTTGTTATAAGTAAAAAGAGATAATAGAAGAATAATAGCTGCAAGAAAAATTATAACACAGGTTATAATTAGAAAGACAGAAACAACAAAAGAGACTTATTTTAAAACTTAGATCTTGTTAATAAGCAAATATAGCAGAAATAACAGAAGAGACTTATTTTAAAACTTAGATCTAGTTAATAAGCAAATACAGCAGAAATAATAGAAGAGGCTTATTTTAAAACATAGATCTTGGATTAAGTTAATAAGCAAATGTAGAAGTAAGGCCCGTACCGGCAGCATTCCCTTTCAGATCAAGGACTGATGGTCTCACACGTAGGTGGGGCTAGGACACACTTATGCTAATTATGGTAAATAAGTGGCCAATAGATAGAGGCTCAAATCTGGGGATTTGGACAAGGGGCGCAAACTAGAATTTGTTTGTTAGGACCAGTACCGACAGCATTCCCTTTAAGATCAAAGACTGATGGTCTCACACGTTGGTGAGGCTGGGAACACTTATGCTGATTAAGGTAAATAAAGGGTCAAATAGGGGGCGACAGTTAGTGTGTACCGGCGATGACCGAGCGTGCGGCATCGATTAGGGTAAATAATTTGCTACTGCGTCCCAAGCGCTAAAGAGGTGTCTTTTTGATGTGGGACCAACAGAATTGGACCAGCTCACAGTGGCACAATAGAGATAGAAGGCCGATCAAAGGGTAGAATTAGGATTTTAGCCTAATCGAGATAACAGTTGAAATAGGATTATGGTTTCAGCCTAATCAAAGCAGTTTAAGACAAGTGCAAACAATTAATTTGATTAAGCAATCAAAGCAAACAGTCAAACAGAATCAAAAACAATATTTTATCCGAGTTTTATCTTTTCTATATTTTCCCTTCAAGCTAGAACTATTTCTTAGTCTATTATCTTTACCTTACTTAAAAATGCTAGAAATTACTTTCACTCGCTAGACTTATAGTCTGACCCACTCCTATATTTCCCCATTTTCCCTCCAATAGGTCATCGGAGTTGAGTTGATTCCGATTGCTTGGAGATTCATTCCCGAAGATTTCTCATTTCAAATTATGCTTCTGCTCTTCATCTTTTTCATTTGACTTATGGTAGACTTGCACTTGTGAGAGGGATTGCTATTATTATTGTTACTTTTATACTCTGATTTTATGAGACTGAAATGTATTTTCATGAGACGAGATATTTTGAGTTTTTGAGACATGTTATGAATTTATTGATGAAGTTTAATTTTGAATAATAAGTTATTATTTAAATATTTCCGCTGTTTTTACTTATTTGTCTTGTGAATCTTAGTCTCTGTGATGCTTTAATTATACCTATAACGCACCACATCTTTTAGTGTGCCTTTTTTAGGTATACTAAGGGGTGTGGGGTGTTTCACCATCATATAGTTTTCGACAGCTTCCGACGGCCACCTAGTTTAATTAATTTAATTTTTCACATTATTTTTAACTTATTATTTATAGAAGTTTGAATTTTTTTTAAATATTAGTTTAATTCTAAAAATTAAAAAAGATATTTTTATTCAATTCTGCAATTTTATGACGGTTTGCGGTTAATTAAATAAGTGTTTTTGATAATCATTTGTTATGTAATTCGATATTTGACTTTATTGAAAATCAAACTCAAGCAATCAGTCTATGCAACTTTTAGTCCGTCTGTTATACAACTTCCATGAAATTTATGATGTGTAACTGTTTTAAGAATTTAAATATATTTTTTAACCATTGTATAAGTAATTATGAATTTTTAAATGTATTTAAAATTATAAATTCATATAAAAGAAAATATTCAGCAAGGAAATAAATTTTTTGAATCTTATGTTGATCCAAAGTATCATCGACCTACTTCCAAAATATGATAAAAAAGCAAATAAATTTAGAGTTCCAATCTTGATTCTCAAATTTACAATCGTTCGTCTATATTCGAACTAATAATCTTTCGTTTGAAGGGAAAACGATCTTCAAACGAGACGAAATTTAGATCACATATACTTTATAATGCATATATCCAATCCATAAGGTAAGAATCGAGAAAAACGAAAGAAAAAAATTAAACTCAAAATATATCATTTTTCAAGGAGTTGTATAACACTTAATATGTATTGTTAGGACAACTTCTCTGAAAATGGCACGTTTGAAGTCTAAATTTCTTTTTGTATGTTTTTTAAAATCCAACCGTATGGATTGGATAAATACATACATAATATAGTATATATGGTTTGAAAGTCGTCTCGTTTGAAGATCGTCTGACCTTCGAACAAAAGGCTTAAGTCTGAATGTCGACGAACGGTTATAAATTTAGAAATCAAATTTGACACCTTAAACCTGTTTATTTTCCTTTCATATTTCAACCATATGTCCAAAATATCTTGGATGGATATAAAATTCAACAAATTTATTCTTTTTACTAAATATTTTATTTTATATGAATTTGTTATGTCAAATATATTTCAAATTCACAATTAATTATAAATTCATTAAAATATTATTTTATAACTAATGAAAATAACATTTTTGATAGTTAGAAACAACGTTATTGTAAACTTTCCAAGTATTCCGGCGGCTTTCGACGGCTATCGACATAAATTTGGACAAGCCGTGTTCTTCCATGTATACACGACGGGGTCGGAAGCCTTCAAAATGCCATCGCCAGCCGTTGAAAATAAATCGATGGAGCTGTCAAAAAGTCGTCACAAAGAACATTCTTCGACGGCTTACATTCCGATGGAATTTTTTGACGGCTACTGACGGCAATCAACGGACGTCGATGGTTCTGAGCCGTCGGAAATCCTATTGTTTCCTATAGTGATATATAAAATATCAATATGTGTTTTATATTTACTTTAACATTGTGCAACTGTGATGTACAATATTGCATATATATTTACTTTTGTATATTTTCATAGATATCATGATCTAGTTGCCAGGTACTTCATTTTATTTTGGTTGGATATACGATCACATCTATATCTAAACTTGATACATGCTCATTAATTATAATTTATATGCCATTTCTACTGTCTATATATGTGTCAGGAAACATGCATTCCGTTCAAAATACTATTGATCTATCTCAAAATTAAATAAAATTGTTGACAAATTGTAGTAAGTTGATAGATTATGGCAACTATTAAAACTACTGAGTTTTTGCTATTGGGAATGCTTCTTGTTGCGGTTTCAGGTATTTCAGGCCTAGTTTAATATATTAAAGATAATAAAATGGATTATATGACTAACTTGTGTCTAATTATCTGATTATTAGGGAATATTAATGTTCTTGATCATGAAAAACCGGGATGCCACTATCCACAACCAAGGACTTTGTTGTACTGTGAACGAGAAAAATGTGATGAATTGTGTGTTAGTAAGAACTATGACAGTGGTTATTGTAAGTTTTATTGGTTTGGTTTAACTTGTACATGTTGTTTATTGAACTAGAACCATTTTTAATTTCGTATTGTTGCAAAATGAACTTGGGAAGAAATAAATAAATGAATACATGGCTTCGAAATAACTGCAAAATCAAATTTTCTTTCTGGTTGATCTAAGATTATAATGATTTGATGAGAATATATGCTCCATGTAGAATTACTAAAGCCAGATTCTTTTAACCACCTCATTATCTTTACACACCCTATAAACATACTGAAATTTTATCTATTATTTTACACTGCTATAAACTTATACCAGGTACTCCATTTTTCGTTCTCACTTTTTCTTTTTCTTTTTCTTTTCTAGCAAAATCATGACTAAAAAATCATGTCTAATTCTTGTTTTGTATGCTAAAAATGTTAAAGGAAATAGTTAGATGCAAGCTTAAAAATCACAGAAACATAGTACAATGCAAGCTTGAAATCAGTTGATATCTAGCATACAGGGTACTTGAAACTGTCAGAAATCTAGTAAACCTGGTTAGGCTCATAACAGGCACTTCAAGTATACAAGAGATTCATGCACTAATTGTACTACGTGTGCCCTAACATTATTGTTTCTTTTAATATAAAAAGATCAGTCAAAAATCAAGTAAAGTAAAGGTTATATGTGACAGTTCCGTTTCTCTATTTTGTTTGTTACGAAAATTAGGAAAAGACGTGTACTTTTTCCATGTTTTGGGACATATGTTCAGTGGAGGAGTAAAATAGGATAGAAGAGGAAGCTAAACAAAGATGAAGATTGGTAAAGATATGAAAAAGGTATAAATAAAAGGGGGAATTAATTTAAAGGACAAAGATTTGTATATTTTTTGCCTCAAGGACACAACCTCAATATTTTTACCATAAGGACAAACATTCTTCTAAAAATTATTCATAAGGACAAATATTTTCCAAAATTATTCATAAGGACAACAAAACTGCTACCAAGCTAAAAACTGATACCTAAAAACTGCTACCGATAACTACAAACTGATACTGTCAATGACTAAAAACTGATACCTAAAGAAAGTTGTCCTCTAGGATAAAATATTGAAGGCCTGTCCTTGAGGCAAAAACGCTGAAATTTTTTGTCCTTGACAATAATTTCCTGTAAAGTAAAACAAGTTGGATGGGAAAAGAAATATTAGAGATGTAGTGTTTTTTCTAACAGAATACAGGTTTGAGAACGTGGGGGTGTAAATAGAATTAGGCATAATTTTTGATTTTCATATGTAGATATTCTGCTTTTAATAAATGAGATAAATTAGTGTGAACCAATGTTATGTAGACGCTATATGACTACAGTCAATTCCTTATCGGAAGCGTCATTTATGAAATTTGATTACAAATTCAACGGCAAACTAGTGGTTGTGAGTGATATATATAAATTACAAATGGTTGCAATAATAATGAGTTTTCATTTGTGTATATTAAATTAGCCATCAACCATAGCTAGGGCTGTTATAATAACGATTATCGTTATTGATAATGAATTTTTTTTACCGTAACGATGATACCAGTAAATATGAAATCAAAACCGTTATCATGTTCGAATCTATTTGTAAACCGATAGTCGGTATATCGATAAATCGGTACATCAAACTTCTTTAACAGTAAATTAACTGTAAGTGAAACATGTGAAACATAGCAATATATTTGCTGATAAAAATGATCACATTATCACTAAAAGTTCACAAAATTAGCAAATATGAAACTAAAACATGATTAAATTTCGATCATCATACGTTCACAACTTCACACAGTCATCAAATATGAATCTCAAACATGATTAAATTTGAAATAGAAGAGTTGTACATAAAACATAACTATTTCATCAGATATGTGGCATATTACAAGCATTTAACATAAACCATCATTGCAAAATACAATTTTTTTTCAGAAGCTGCTAGGCACCATGTTCCAACTCTAGCACAGAGTTGACACTTTGCTTTCATTACAAAACAGATGCCTGCATTAAAAAATTCAACTAGCACTACTAACCTACACATACATCCCATATTAAGGCTAGATAACTACTTTATCATACTTTCCTATATGATTCTACCAGCAAGCTGAAATCACAAAAAAGAAGAGAATCCAAGTACCATCCAAAAGAGCAATAGACTACTAAATTCGTGGATGAATCGGTGGATGGGAAGAAGATGGCAGTTCAACAAATGAAGCTTATGCATTCGACATACCAATACAAAATAACAAACAATGATTTATTTTTAGTCAGACTGCTAATATTCAATCAACATAGTGTTATATTATTTGATGAGTATATAAAATTATTTAAGGTATAAGACTTAAATGTTTTATATATTTAATTAAAGAGAAGGGATATTTTGTAAAATAAAATTATTGTTTATTTCTAAAAATATTGACAGCACTTTTGAAAAAGGTATTTAGCAATTAATGAAGATATGACAAATAATAGCATGTTAGTTGAAAAGTGCTTCTCTTTTATGTTAAAAACAAAAATAACATGTTTTTAGTATGTTCTGCTACTTTCGGTACAAGGGATTCTGACTAGGACGTTTCGCCATCATGCTTTCAAAACCATTGCGCATGGTATCAAGTTACTTGGTACGTAGCGTATTGAATAAAAGCGGTAGGTGCATAGTCGGAATGTTGGGTTCCAAAGGGGTTGGAGTATGCCTTAGTTCTAAATTAAAATAGCACCTGCTTTGCTTTCTAAGTGATAGCTTTCGACACAGTTGGCTTGCGACTGTGTCAAGTATTTTTAAAGAAAATGTTTCGAATGGGTTGCACTCTTTTATTTTAAGTAATACTTTTGAAGGAGTCGAAACTCCTAGCTGCAGCCTTTCTACCCTTCGAAGTCAATGGTTTCGAAAGGTATACTTAGCTTTTAAATTAGCCGCTTCTCTAATGCTTTCAGAAGGGTGGTTTCGACACCATCACTTCCTTACTTAGGAATGTTTTCAAAAGATAGGCTTTCGAATTAGATGATTGTATAGACCCTTTTTATTCTGTTGAAGTATAACCAAATGGTTTTGAAAGAGAAGGTTTAAATGGTTTTGAAAGGTGTTTTTCCGCATGTTTTAAATTAAACCCTAGTACTTTCGAAAAGTTTGAGTTTCTAAAAGTTTGATGCTTTCGAAAGGCTTTAAAAATGGTTTTGAAGGGGTGGTTTCGAAAGGGTTTCGAAGGAGTCAAAAGGTTATGCTTTTCTGATTGTTTCGAAAGGGTTGAAGGGATAGGTTTTTCCAAGGGTTTCTAAAGGCTATGTTTTGAATTGTTTTAAGATATGATGTCTAAGGTTTTATAACTTTAGAAAAAAAGCTTTTTCAAGGGTTTCAAAAGGATTTTGAATATGGTTTTGAAAGGAATGTTTTGGTCTTTCGGCTAGGTTAAATGAAGGGTTTTACTTGGTTTTGAAAGGGGAACTTTCAATGGAATCGAAAGGGGTACTTTCAAGTGTGTAAATGTTTTCATCAACCAAGGTTTGAGTAAAGTGAATATCTATATATAACATGGCAAGGTGATTTTGAGTAAAGTATAGAGTATAAATGTTTTACTTGTTTAAATTTGGTTTAAAAAGGTTTAAATCAATTTCAGATTAAAAAGGTTTTCAAGGAAAATTTTAGGAAGGTATCCCTAAATAAAATGACAGATATCATAATACCAGATGAGACAGTTATAGGGTCGTGCCCTATACATTAGCTATTGGCCCCAGCTAATTTAGTCCAAAATTCCAATGTGTAGGGCTTTGTCACAGGTAAGACTAAAATTAAGATTAAATATAGAAGGGAATATATATTTGTATATAGATAGGTTATTGGTGATACCGCAAAACCATTAGGATCAGGTGACCCTGAGAGATGTTAAGTTAGGGACAGACCGTCCAGAAGAGAAGTATTTAACAAATATTTAAGGACAGACTGTAATATCCCGGAAATTTTAACAATATCAATTTAATAATCTGTTGAATAATTAAATTGATATGGATAATCTTTGATAATAAGATTTGAATTTAATTTAATAATCTGATTAAATTAGTATTTAATTGATGATTTTATCTTTTAAAAGTTAATAAGATATTTTCTATTTGAATATATATATTTATTTATATATATTGTAAATAGAAGCTTTGGTAAATTGGAAATTTATATTTAATTTAATCTGGACTTTTCAAAGATATTTAAATAAGTAATTTTATAGTTTTAAAATACTTTAGGTAAATATTTTATTGGTTTAAGATATTTTTACTTAAGTTTAAATAAATAAGGTTTACAAAAATGGTTTGTTTTATTTCTTTTTCAATATTTCTTGATAATATAATCTCTTGTTTAAATTATAAAATAGGTTATTTTCAAATAACAAGTATAATGTATTATTTTTAATATGTATGAATTTTAATGCTAAAAGGAATTGTTATTTTAAATGGAATAAATAGTGTATGTAAATATATATAACTTAACTTTTAAATGGAATCTTAGGATTTAATTTTATTTAAATTTGAATTTAAGTTTTGAAATTCAAAAGAATATATATTTAAATTGTTTTGGATTTTAAAATATTTGTATAAACTTTTATTTATAAGTATAATTAGCTTTTGTTTCTCTTTAATATATATAGATAAGTGTTTAAATAAATAAGAAAAAGGCTTTTTAAATAATTTTAAAATAAATAGAAATATGAGTAATTACTTATAAGACATGTGTCATTTATCTAAACCCTTTGTAAAACATGTGTAATTAAATAAACAAATGTATAGGACAAGTGTCCTTATTTATTTTCATTTTCTTTTATTTTATAAATCATAAATATACATGTATATAAACATTGCATTTCTTCATTTCCCATTCTTTTCTAATCTTCTCATTTTTCAAAAGCCAAGAGAAATCAATAATCTTTCCTCTAACTAAAATCTGAAATCAAACCCCTGTAATTCTCTTTTCCAAATCAACTCTTCAGCCTTCATACATTTCTCCATTTTCAAAGAGAAACCTGAAATCAAATACTTCAAACTGAAATCAGTAAACATCTCCTCAAAACCAAATTCTTCAATCTGTAATTCTTTTTCCCAAAATCTAAAACAAAGTTCAGCATGCATGTTCTTTAATCTGGAAGGAATTCTGGAATCATTTTAAAGCTAGTCTGCACCATCCTCAAAAAAAAATTTGTTGCCTGCATTTTTCAAAACTGGAAAGCAACTCAAAACTGCTTGCATTCATTTTTCAAACTGGAAGCAACATGCAAGATTCAGTAGCCAACAATTCAAGCTTTTAAATCAATGAGGCATTCCAGTTTAAGATTCCCAGTTTCAAAAAGCTTTTCAAAATAAGGCTCTGCCTCTGTTTCATCTTTAATCAAGTGAGTAACATTTTTACTTAAAATTAACTTAAGTAATTATGATGCATGTTTAACTCTGTGATAAATATTGTTTTGATATGGATGTTTATAGATGACTCTGCATGTATATGAATGTATATAGATGTGTATGTTATTTGTATCAGTGTGACCCTGTTATCTTGAATTCTAGGCTACTGTTTTTGATATAAATCATATCTCATGATCTAATTTTAAGTGTAGATCTAAGGTTTAAGTAAAATTAGTTGTTCCCTAGTAAACTAAAGATTAAAAGATTTAATTAAGACAAAATTTAGTCTGAGTGCCTCTGTAATCTAAAACAACAGAGACATGTTATATAAAAGTGAAAATTAGAACTTTGTAATTTATTAAGTCAGATTTATAAATTGAAAACATAGATGATAATATGATTTTTAGCATGAATATCATAGTTTTTAGTTTAGTTTAATAAGAGCAGTTCTGGTTTATGTTAGAGATGAAGTTCTGGTGATTTTGATCATCTCAGTGAGTTTGGAAGTTCGAAATCTTTAGTAATGGTAGTGGAATGATCATGGATGATAGGAAAATTGTCAGGAGAATTTTTAAGGTAGTAAGGCAGAAATGATTTAGGTTTGAAATTTTTAAACCTAGTTTTACTGGGTTAGGGAAAGATGATCGAAATGGGATCTGTAGTCGATCGAGTTGAACGAGGATTTGGCAGATGGAAGTTTGGTCGTGGATGAAAGTATGGCCGGAGTTGCTAGATGTCAGATGATCGGAGGTTGGCGAACGAGCGGTGTTGCCAGGTTTGGTCAGTGGTGATGGGTTCTTGTTCCAGGTTGGATGAATGCTCGAATTTGAATTCGAGTAGGAATCGAAGAAGGGATTGTCGTATTCTGGTTCGTGAGTGATAGTCGAGATGATGGAGTCGTCGTCGATGACCGGAGTTGCCGTAGGTGACCGTGCACGTGCACGAGATCGAAGATTGTCTGGGTGAAGTCTGTTTCACTGGAGAAGGCAAATGCAAGTCTCGGGTTTTGTTCGTGGGAGTCTCGGGGATTTTGATGTGTGACTCGAAGTTGTTGGAGCTGGAAGGTTGGACTCAAGTGGTAAGGAAAGACTCGAGATTTTTGAGAGTTTTTGCGGGGAAGACTCGGGTAAGATAGGGTTGCGACTCGAAGCAGATTAGGTTAGACTCGGGTACTTTTGTGTTGACAGGTTTTTAAAAAAAAAACTGTCTGTTTCTAAACTTTAAACTGGTTTTAAATTTGAAAATTTTAAACTAGAATTCAAATCAAAGTTTAACTACATAGATTCAAGTTGGTTTTGAATCTTAAAGATTTGAAATAAATAAGTTTATAAATATTTATATGTTTTAAATAGGTTTTAAATGGTAGTCAGATTTAATTAAATGTTTAAAAATAAAAAGGAATTTGGTTTAAACTCTTCTTAAATTTCTTTTATAAGAGATAAGAATTTTTAATAAATAAAAGTTTTTAAATTGGGTTTAAAAACTTAGTTAAAATAAATTGGTATTCATTTTAAATACATAATTTAAAATGAAATTTTAAAAGTAAATTTGAAATGGATGTTTCAAATATGAATGGTAAATGATAACTTGTTTATCAATAAGAATAAAGTTTATCTTAAAATAATTAAAGACTTGTGTTTATTTAATTTATTTGGAGATTTAATAGATAATTAAATTATTTGATTAATTAATCATTTGGATTAATTAAATAGGTAATTAAAGGTTTAAACTAATTTACTTATGATTAAGATAAATTAATTAGGGATGATTAATTTGTAGTTAGGGATTATAAATTAGAGTATTAATTAATGGTTAGGAATTAATTAATAAGTAATTAAATATTAATTAAGTTATGGTTAACACTTAATTAATTAAATAATTAGAGATTGATTAATTGGTTATTAGGATTTATTAATTTAGAATTAATAATATTAATAGAAGTTAATTACTTAAGGAAAGTAATTAAATAATAGTTAATGAGGTCATTAACTATGGGTTATTAAATAATGAATTAATAGAATTAATTTTGATAATTTAATTAATTTAAAGATAATCAATTATAGAATTTGTTTAAATGTAATTACTTATTGGAAGTAATTAAGAATTAATTACTTATTGTAATTAATTGAAGTTAATTTGATTTAGTTTAATTAATTAATTAAGTTTAATTAATTTAGAATAATCAAGAGATGATTTGATAATAATTACTTAATGTAATTATTAAAATAAGATTATTTAGAGAAGTAAATAATAAGATAATTACTGGAAGTAATTAGTTGAATAAATGATTTTATTAATAGAAGTAATTTGAGTTAATTACTTTGAATAATTAATCAAGGGATTAATTAAGAAATTAATTAAGGAGTAATTAATTTAGTTAATGAAAGTAATTAAGGGTAGTTAATTACTGATTGAAGATTAATCAAGGGTGATTAATAAATGTTGTTTAATTAAAGGTTAATTACTTAATGTAATTAATTTAATTAAGTAATTAATAATTAAGTTGTAATTAAGGATCATTAATTAATATAATTAATGATGTAATTAAGATTGGTTAATTAAGTAATAATTAATAAATGAAGTAATTAATCAATGTAATTAATTAAGGATTAATGTAATTAATTATAGTTGATTAAGTTAATTAATTTTAGTAAATTAATTAATGAAGTAATTAAAGGTTAATTACAATAAGTGGTTAAGGATAATTAATTTAAGTAATTAATTGAGAATAAATTACTTGAATGTAATCAAAAGATAATTAATCAAGATGATTAATTGAAATGAATTATTAGAGGATAATTAATTAATTGATTGTAATTAATTAATGGTTAAGTAAGAAGGATTTATAAAATGAAGTAATTAATTTAATTCAATTTAAATTAGAGATGATATAAATCATTACTTATGAATGGGTGTTAGTATTGGATACTTGACTTTGATTGATATCTCTGATGAGATATATGCTGTGTGATATGGATGTTAGTTGAATTGTATGGATTATCTGATAATGTTGATTATCTGTTATCTTTCTATATGTATAAAGATAATGAATTAAATTGTTTTAACCCTTAAAACAACTTGGCCTTAAAAGATACGTTTTGGATTTCGATAAGATTGGGATCGGGTTTGCTACATTACAGCGTGATAGGGGGTTCTCGCTTTGCGTTAGGTGGCGAACGGGAGACTCTTACCCCTACATGTCCCCGGGGGTAGTATAAGGCCTTTTGGGGTTGGTTGCGACTCGAGAGGGTGGCCGTAAAAGCAAACCCGAGGTATCACTGTGAGCCACAGCGGGGCTGGGATGGTTGAAAAGCCTACCGGTCGTGAACCGTTGCTGAAGGTTGAAAAGCCTAGGACATTACAGTGGTATCAGAGCAGTAGGTTGAGTGAATACCTAGGCTCTGAAGTGGTGTCTATCTTGAGAGCGCGTAATTGTTAGTTATATAAAAATGATTTTATATTGTGTTAATTGATCGGTTGAGTGGTATATGGATTCTGGTCAATACGAGTAGCTAACGTTATTGATAGGGATCTCTAAACACTTGAACCAGGCCAACGGACACAATATTGTTTTAAAGAGGTAAATGAAATAATTTTACCCAGAAATAATTTCTATATAAAAAGTATCATTTTAAATATATATATCTATTCTACCTATTTGTTGGGTTACCCATACAGGTTTTCCAATATAGGATATAAAGGTAGATAGGGTAGTGGTGTGTGTAACACGACTACCAATGGTTGGAGTTTGAATGTTGAGGTTGGAAGTGTATCTGTCGAGACTGTAGACCCAATACCGTCTCGAGTAAGCTTTGCTGTGGTGAAGGATTTCATCGATCTCCGAAGGAAACTGTAATGGTTCGGAGTTTATCTTTGAAGTTTGGATGAGTAAAGTTGGATCTGTCGGTTGTACAGAAGCGAGTGATGGTACCTTGATACCTCAGGTAATAGTAGCTGTATGATGAGATACAGTGACGATGGATGTTCCCGAAGATGTTTTCTTTGGAACAAGATTAAGGAAGTGTGAATGCTTCGGTGTTGTGGCTGAGTTCAGCATGAAGTTTCTGCTTTGGTTTGGAGTCCGAGTTTCTCGAAGAGCTTTGGATAAGAGCATCAGTGTCAGCAGTGCAGCTCGGAGTATTCTGTGATGGCAGGAAGTTTTCTGGATGAGCAGTTTTTCTGGAAGTGAAGATCAGAAGCAGCAGAGTGGATCCATTTCTTCGATAAATTGGATAAATAAGTGTAAGCTGTTCTGATTGGTAAAGAGAGAACAGTCTGTTTGGAATTAGGCTGGGTTGATCGCAAAAGTGACTTGCGATTGTCTGAGTGTTCTCTTGGGTTGTCAGAGTTTTTCTGGATGTCTTCAGAGAAGTCAGAAGTTTGTCCGCATCTGAAGGTTGAGTTTTCTTATCGACTGGATTCCAAGAGTGATATCGGTGGTTCAGTCTAGTGGAAGGATGTTTTCCTAGAGATAGAGTTGGTGAAGCA